>NC_069407.1:27407763-27537934 GCF_026875155.1 Cherax quadricarinatus
GGATTAAACAAAAGGGTTATTTCGTGCTTTGGGGGTATAACGGGATTGTCAGCAAGAAGCTAGTGAAACTTCTCTGCGTGCGAGGTTAAGCCTTAGGTTGGACCCCGTCAGCCGCAGCTAGGGGTTACATGAAATTTCCTAGAGACTTACACTCATCTAAGTCCCTTTAACATTCAGAACAACAAATTGGTGTCTGTCTCGGGAATACAATGTTATTTTCGTGCTTTTGTTAAGTAGAAAATGTGGGTGGCGTGTACAGCTGGGTTCAAAACGGGAGAGCCCGGTTGCATCCCGGAGAACGAAGGAAAAGTTTCCTTGCATGCTGCCTCTGACACGACAGTGTGAGCGGAGTGTTATGGGGATCTGGGGGGGAAGAGTAGGAGCTACTGCCGCACACACACACACACACACACACACCCCAACATAGACACACACAGGAGGGAGAAGCAGGAAGGCCAGGACGAATGAAGCCAAACTACAAGAAAGGGGACTACCAGGAATGAGGAACTACCTGAACGGGGTTCAGTGGGACAGAAAAACTGGCAGGGAAGCCAGTTAAAGAGATGAGGGAATATGTAGCAACAAATGCAAGGAGGCTGAAAGAGGGTTTGTACCCAAGGGTAACAGGAATAATGAAAAAGCCAGGATGAGCCCATGGTTCACCCAAAGGTGCGGGGGAGGCAAAAAAAGTGTGCTAGGGAAGGGAAGAAATATAGAAGGGCAAAGGACCCAGGAGAATAAGGAGAGCAGTCGTAGAGTCAGAAACGAATATGCAAGATAAGAAGGGAGGCCCAAAGGACAATATAAAAACCCGACCTAGCAGCGAAAGCCAAATCTGACCCGAAACTGTTGTACAGCCACATCAGAGGAAAACAACAGTCAAGGCCCAGGTAATCAGGCAAAGGGAAGGAAGGAGGAGAGACAACAAGAAATGACCGTGAAGTATGTGAGGAACTCAACAAGAGATTCAAAGAAGTGTTCACAGAGGAGACAGAAGGAGCTCCAGAAAGACGGAGAGGTGGGGCACACCACCATGTGCTGGACACAGTGCACCCAACCGAGGAAGAAGTGAAGAGGCTTCTGAGTGAACTAGATACCTCAAAGGCAATGGGGTCGGATAACATCTCCCCCTGGGTCCTGAGAGAGGGAGCAGAGGCCCCTATGTGTACCCTAACAACAATATTCAATACATCTATCGAAACAGGGAGATTTCCTGAGGCATCGAAGACAGCAAAAAGTAGTCCCAATCTTTAAAAAAGGAGACAGACATGAAGCATTAAACTACAGACCAGTGTCACTGACATGTATAGTATGCAAAGTCATGGAGAAGATTATCAGGAGAAGAGTGGTGGAACACCTAGAAAAGGAATGATCTCATCATCAGCAGCCAAAATGGTTTCAGGGACGGGAAATCCTGTGTCACAAACTACTGGAGTTCTATGACTGGTGACAGCAGTAAGACAAGAGAGAGAGGGGTGGGTGGATTGCATTTTATGGACTGCAAAAAAGGGTTTGACCCCATTCCCCCCAAGAGATTAGTGGCAAAACTAAGGACCAAGCAGGGATAACAGGGAAGGGACGCAAAGGATCGGGAATACTTTGTCAGGAAAACGCGCGAGCTGGTACTGGGGAGGGTCAGGTGGGGGCCTGGACCCGGGGGCCCACGGGGTCATCTGGACCAGTGTGTTTTGGTATTTGTGAACGACTGAAAGGAATTGAAACCCAAGTGTCCCTTTTTGAGATGACGGAATTGATGAGAAGAATTCATTCGATCGAAACCAGGAAGAAAAACAAAAAGGGGTCTGGACAGGCTGCAGACCTGGTCCAGAATTGGCTCCGGAGTTCAATCCCCCCAAGGGCAAAGTTGAAAATTGGGAAGGGCAAAAAAACCGCAGACGGAGTACTTTTAGGGGGGCCCAAACTACAAACCCACTCAAGGAAAAATATCTTGGGGGAGTATAAAACCCGGCACTCTGAAGTGCAATCATCAAATAACGCTCAGCAATGGGCGCCTGGAACCTCAGAAAAGCATTCCGACATCTTTAAAAAGCAGTCGTTCAGGGGCCCTGACACCCTGTAGTTTTGGCCCCCTATTGGAGATGCGGGACCAGTTTGGAACCCCCACCTAGCCGGCATGTAAAGAAACTAGAGAAAGGCAAGGTTTGCCAAAAGAAAATCCCAGAGTAAAAAGGGAAAGTTTTCCCACGAGGAGGGTAAGGGAAATCAACCGACGAACTGGGGGACAAAGAGATGGGGGGAATGATAACGGGCTTACAAAATATGAGGGAATTGACAAGGGGACAAAGACAGGTGTTCCAGGATGGGGGCACACAACAAGGGGACACGTTGGAAGTTGAAGAACAGATGAATCACAGGGGGTTGGAAGTATTTCTTCAGCCCAGAGTAGTCAGGGAAGTGGAATAGTTTGGGGGAAACGATTTTAGTGGAGGGGGATCCATACATAGCTTAAGCAGAGGCGATAAAGTCAGGTTCAGGGAAAAGTGCCAGTAGCGACCAGTGAAAGGCGGGGGCCAGGGCGGGGCGACCCTGCAAACCCCTGGGGATACAACAGGGAGACAAAATGGTGGACAACCAGGTGAGTACAACAGGGAGTACAACTAGGGGAGTAAACTAGGTGAGTACAATGGTGAGTGCAACTAGGTGAGTACAACTAGGGAGAAAAATAGGTGAGCAAAACCCGGGGTCAACTAGGTGGTACAAACCCGGTGGTACAACCAGGTGAGCAACTAGGGAGTACAACTAGGTGAGTACAACTAGGGAAATACAATAGGTGAGTACAACTAGGGAGTACAATAGGTGAGACAACAGGTGGTGCAAAATGGTGAGACAATAGGTGAATACAAATAGGTGGTACAACTAGGGGAGTCAACCGGTGATCAAAATAGGTAGTTCAACTAGGTGAGTCACTAGGTGAGACAACTAGATGAGTACAACAGGGGAGTACAACTAGGGGTAAACTAGGGAAAAACAGGGGGATACAAATAGGTAGACAACCGGGGTACAATAGGTGAGTCAACTAGGTGAGTACAAATAGGGAGTCAAAATAGATGAGTAAAAAAGGTGAGTACCTAGGGAGTACAACTAGGTGAGTACAAATAAAGAGACAATAGGTAGTAAACTAGGGAGTACAAAAGGGGTACAAATAGGGGGGGGACAACTGGTGGGTACAACTAGATGAGTACAAAAGGTAGTAAAAAAGGTGAGTACAACTAGGTGAGAAACTAGGTGAGTACAACTGATGAGTACAAAGGGAGTACAACTAGGTGAGTTCAACTAGGAGTACAACTAGGTGAGTAAATAGGTGGTAAAATAGGGGAGTACAAAAAGAGAGTAAACTAGGTGATACAACTAGGGGAGTCAACTAGGGGAGACAATTAGGGAGCAAAGGTGAGTACAACTAGGGTGGTACAACCCGGTGAGTACAATAGGGAGTACAAAAGGTGAAACAACTAGGGGGTCAAAATGGTGAGTAAAATGAGTACAAACGGTGAGTACAAACAGGGGGAGACAACTAGGTGAGTAAACCAGGGGGGTACAAAAAGGTAGCAAGGGGAAAACAACTAGGTGAACAACTAGGGGAGTACAATAGGGAGTAAACAGGTGAGTACAAAAAAGGGGGTACAACTAGGTGAGTAAAACCCGGGGGTACAACTAGGTGAAATACAACTAGTGAGTACAACTAGGTGATCAACTAGGTGAGTACAATAGGTGAGTACAAATGGTGAGTACAAATAGGGAGTACAAAGATGAGACAATGGTGATACAAAATAGGGGAGTACAAATAGGTGGTACAACGGTGGTACAATAGATGGAAAAACGGGGGGGGTAAAACAGGTGAGTACAACTAGGTGAGTACAACAGGTGGTACAACTAGGTGAGACAACTAGGTGATACAACTAGGTGAGTACAACTAGGGGGTACAATGAGGTCAATGGTGGTACAACAGGTAGCAATAGGGGAGTACAACTAGGGGAGTACAAATAGGTGGACAACTAATGAGTACAACTAGGGAGTAAAAGGGGAGACAAATGGTGGTACAACTGGTGGACAACTAGGGGAGTCAATGGGGATCAAATGGTGAGTACAATAGGTGAGTACAACTTGGTAGTACAAAAGGTGAGTACAAAAAGGTGGAAATAGGGAATACAAAGGTGAGTACAACTAGTGGTACAATAGGGAGAAAAACAGGTGAGTACAACCCGGGGAGACAAAATAGGGGTACAACTAGGTGAATCAAGTAGGTGAGTACAACTAGGGGGTAAAAAATGTGGACAACTGGTGAGACAAAGGGGAGTACAAGGGAGTACAATAGGGGAGTAAACTAGGTGAGTACAAACCGGTGAGTAAATAGGTGAGTACAAATAGGGGAATACAACAGGTGGACAACTAGGGGAGTACAAAAAAGGGGTACAACAGGTGAATAAATGGTATAAACCCGGTGAACAAAAAGGTGAGTACAAATAGGGAGTAAAAATAGGTGAGACAACTGATAGTACAACTAGGGATACAAATAGGTGGTACAACTAGGTGAGTACAAATAGGGGGTAAAACCCGGTGAGTAAACTAGGTGAGACAACTAGGTGAGTACAACTAGGTGAGTACAACTAATTTTACAATAGGTGAGTACAATGGGGATACAATAGGGGAGTACAACAGGTGAGTACAACAGGTGAAAAACAACTAGGTGAGTACAAAATAGGTGGTAAACAAAGGGGAGTACAAATGGTGAGTACAATAGGTGGTACAAAGATGGTCAACTAGGTGTACAACTAGGGGAGTACAAATAGGGGAAACAAATGGTGAGTACAAAGGTGAGTACAATAGGGGGAAACCTAGGTGAATACCCTAGTGAGTACACTAGGTAGAAACTAGGTGAATACAACAGGTGAATCAATAGGTGGGGTACAACTAGGGGGGTACAACTAGGTGAACACAACAGGTAAACAAATAGGGGAGTACAATAGGTGGTAACAATAGGGAATACAACTAGGTGAATACAACAGGGGAGTACAAATAGGTAGTACAAAAGGGGAAACAATAGGTGAGTACAAAATAGGGAGACAACTGGGGGAAAAAAACTAGGGGAATACAATAGGTAGTACAACTAGGTGAGACAATAGGGGAATAAAAAAGGGGGTACAAATAGGGGAGTCAAATAGGGTAAAAACTAGGTGAATAAACTGGGGGAGTACAACCCAGGGAAAACAAATGGTGAAACAACTAGGTGATACAACAGGTGAGTACAATAGGTGATACAACTAGGGGAGTACAAATAGGGAGACAATAGGTGAATACAACTGGTGAATCAACAGGTAGTAAACAGGTGAGTACAACAGGTGAGTTCAAAATAGTGGACAACCCGGTGGTCAACTAGGTGAGTACAACCAGGGAGTACAACTAGGTGAGTCAACTAGGGGAGTCAATAGGGGGTCAATGGTAATCAAAAAAGGTGAACAAAAGGGATAAACTAGGGAGTACAACCAGGTGAGTACAATAGGTAGTACAACTAGGGAATACAACAGGTAATACAATGGTGAGTAAACTAGGGGAGACAACAGGGGGGTACAACTAGGGGGGTAAATAGGTGAGTACAAATAGGGGAGTAAACCCGGGGGTAAAAACAGGTGAGACAATAGGTGAGTAAATAGGGAGTCAACCCGGGATACAACCAGGTGATACAACTAGGGAAACAACAGGGGAAACAACTAGGGGGGAACAACCAGGTGAGTACAACTGGGGAGTACAAAAAAGGTGAGTACAATAGGTGAAATACAATAGGGAGTACAACCCGGTGAGTACAACTAGGGGTACAATAGGGGGGAGACAACCCGGGAGTAAACCGGTGATACAACTAGGTGATACAACTGGTGAGTACAAAGGTGAGTAAAAAAGGTGGACAACCAGGGAGACCACTAGGGATAAAAGGACAAAAGGAGGAGTAAACCAGGTGGTAAAAAAGGGGGTCAACTAGGGGAGACAACGGTAGCAATGGTGAGAAAAACTAGGGAACAACTAGGGAAAAAAAGGGGTACAAATTTTGGGGATACAACTAGGGGAGACAATAGGGGTACAACTGGATTCAATAGGTGAGTACACACGCTACGAGACCCCAAATGATTTGGAAGACCCAAAATATAAGTAGATGGGGCTTCTCTCTCTCTCCTCTCTCCTCTCTCCTCCTCTTCTCTCTCTCAATGGGGAAAACCTGCAGGGGACGAAACCCCAAAAATCCAGGTTCCAATTCTGGGCAGAGCGTAGGTACAAACTTTGACTCCCTGCGGGCCCCCGGTCCCTTGCAGTAATGGTACTGTGTCTTAGTCTCCCTCACCTGGGGGGGTAGGGGGGGGGGGAGAGCAAGTGCGCCCGAAACAGCAAAACAGGAACACCGTAGACTCAGGAACTGCAATAGGCTGTAAATAGGTGTTATACTAGTTTGGAAAAAATACACAAATACACAAAGAGGGGAACTTTACTATTATGTTTCCAAAAGTACCCCCTACTACTCTGTACCCCCCTTTTTACCACTATACCCCTACTATACCCTGTACCCCTACACTACCCAGTTCCCCTACACTACCCCTAGTACCACTAACTTACCAAAATAGTACCACTACTTACCATGTACCTTTTACTACCGCTTTGTACCATCTGTACCACTAGTACCCCTATATACCCTTACCATACTACTACCCCTAGTACCTTACTACTACCTGTACCATACTACTACCACTTACCACTAAATACCCACTAGTACCCCCTATAACCACTGTACCCCTACTATACACTATACCACTACCTACCACTAGTACCATCTACTACCACTAGTACCACTACTACTACCCCTAGTACCCACTACTACACCACTGTACCCCTATACTACCCCTAGCAATCCCAAACAACCACTAACCTTTACTACACCACTAGTACCCCCTATAAACCCTAGTACCCCTACTACTACCCCTTTCCACTATACACACTATACCCTACTCTACCACTAGTACCACTACTCTACCACAGTACCCCCTACTAATACCCCTAGTACCACTATATACCACCCAAATTCCCCCCTTTCCCCCTACTTACCCAGTAAAATTTTCCCCTACCCTACTACCCCTAGTACCTCTACACCAAGACCACTCTACTACCTAGTCCCAACTACTCCACAGTACCACTATATCCCAAATACCACACTCTACCCTAGTACCACACAAACTTTTGACACTACTCTAACTAGTACCACTACTGCTACCAAGTACCCACTAATACCACTAGTTCCCCATACTACCACTAGACCACTACTACACCCCCAAAAGTACCTACTACTACCACTAGTCCCCCTACTACTACCATGTACCAAATACTTACCACTATAAAAACCCCCCACTTAAAACTTCCACTACAACCCACCACTATACCATCTGTCCCCCTAGTCACTACCCAACTCCACAGTACCCCTCCCACTCCACTAGTACCCCCACTACTACCACTAGTACCCACTACACTCCACAGTACCACTACTCACCACTATACCACTCTACTACCCCTTTCCACTACTCTACCATAACCACTACTCCCAAAACAAAAAAACCCCAAGTCCCCCCACACACCCCTAGACCATACTCTACCACATACCATACTACTTCCCAAAAACCCCCCTACCCCACCAAACCCAATCACTACTACACCTTATACCACTACTATACCATAGACCCCTTCTACCACCAATACCACTACACTACCACTAACACTACTACTACCATAGTACCAATACTACTAATAGTACCACACTAGTTACCACATACCACTCTATATTCCCCTTACCACAACTACCACTAGTACCACTATACTGTTCCCTATACACTACTAAAACCCATAGTACCATACACTACCACAGTCCCACATGCACTTTCATACTATACCACATCCTTTACTACCACTATTACTCTTCCACTAGTACCACTTCTACTACATTAAATACTCTCCCGCCCCAAATAATAATATTTTTTAAACCCCCATATTCAAATACACTTTATGCTTTTTAAACTACCAATTATTACTATGCTGCTGTCAATAATAAAATTAAACCTGGGCGCAGTTATGTGAAAGGGCAAGGAAAAAGAGAGGGATAAAAAAAAGGGTTGGGATAAAAAGGTGGAAATAAGTGAGGGGGAGAGGTTTAGAAGAAAGGGAATTAGAAAGGGGGAGAGAGGGGAGAGAGAGAGAGAGAGAGAGAGGAGAGAGGAGGAGAGAGAAGAGGAGAGAAGGGGAAAAGGAGGAGAAGAGAGAGAAAGAGAGGGGGAGAAAGAGAGGAGAGGGGATAGAGAGAGAAAAAGGAAAAGAAAAGGGGAGAGAGAAGAGGGGAGAGAGAGAGAGAATCATTAAAAAAAGAAAGGGAGTGGGGACAAAAATAATTGCCCTCCGGGGGGCGGCCATAAAGCTTGTTAAAATATTGAATCGGGTCAAATCATGGGGCCTCCCCCAGCCCCTTTTCCCCCACCCCCCTGCCTCCAATTTTTCAAAGGAGCCCCGACCCGAGCTTTTCCCCCAATAAAAGCAAGAGGCAAACAGTTTAAAAAAAAAAAAACCCGCACGAAAATTAAGGTTTTTGCTTGGTTTAAATAGGGGGTGGAGGGTAGAGTGAGTTGGGGCGGGGGAGGCCGTGTTTTGGGGCACCTCACGGGTTTCTGAAACCAGACGACCCCACTCCACGGGTTTTTTTCCTCAAAGGAACGCGCTTTGGGACCCCTTTTCCCCACCTTTCCAAAGGCCCTCTCGTCGCCTCTCAGCTGGCTTGGAGGCACAACGAGCCCCTTCCGTTTGGTTTTTTTTTGACGTTGGGGGGAACTCCCGGCACTCTTTAAACGGGGCCGCCCCACGCCCCATCTTTCCGGGGAAGCAGGGGTTTTAAGGAGACAGAAGGAACTGGGAAAAACCCAAAAAACCCCTGGCCATTTCCAAAAATTTGCTTTACGGGTTTAAAGGGGGCCCACATCACGGTCTGTCCGGGGGGGTATTCTGGCTCTTAGATCCCTACCTCAAGACCTGAAACAGGGGAGGTGAGGGTTGGCCCCCCCAAAACCCGGGTTTCCGCCAAATTAAACAGAGGAGGCATCTAGCGATTTAAGACTTTTCAAGAAAACTGCCCGTCGTGCTTGCCCTGGACCTTTGGCTCCCCTTTCCCCCCCCCGGCAAAATTTTCTCCCGGGTCCACATTAGGGAAAACCCGAATTTCGTGATTATTTTGAAGGGGGAGATAGGAGGGGGGGGAGATCCCGGGCCCGTTGGGGTTTTGGGGTCATTCCCGATTACCCCGGGGGATCCGGGCGGAGCGAAGGGCCTGGTGTGGGGGCCCCCTCCAGCAGATAAAAAACGCTAGAAGTGAGCCAGAAAGGATTGTGGTACCCTAGACTCCACCAATGCGCCACCCCCTGGGTGCCCCCAAATGTTGCCCCCACTTCCACCACCATCACAAATGCCACCACTTTAAACCTAAACAAACCCCCACCACCACCAGGGGCGTGGGTTTGTGCTTGGGGTGGCTGCCCCCCCGCACGCCCAAATGTTGGGGGAAAAAGGATACGTGAACCCTCTCCCCCCCTTACCCGGGGGGGGGGGGGGGATGACCCCATATGACCCATCATGGGCTAATAACCCCCCTATGGCTATCTTTATTACCATGACCCCGCCTTTACCCACCATGATTTCAAGGGCTAATATGTCCCCAATAAAATACCATGACCCACCTTTACTACCATGCCCCCATGTACAATGACCCCCCGTGATACCCTGACCCACAATTTACTACCCCGACTCACCAAGCACAATGGCTACATGAACTCAAACCCTATCTTTCCCAAAGACCCCCCCAAGGGCTACCATGGGTCATGCCACCATGACCTACCATTACTTTCCCCTGACCACCATAACTACCATGAACCCCCCAAGGCTACCATGACTTCCCCGGGCTCCATTTGGGTCCCGACTACCCCCGGGCCCTCCAGGACTACCGGGACTACCAAAAACCCCCTTTTGACTCATCATGCCAATGACTGCCATGGGCCCACCGTAACTAAACCCGGGCCCCCCCCAAAGGTTTTTAAACCCTGACCCACAATGACCCATGACTCAAACCCTGACTACAAAGACAAACCCTGAAATTTCCATGAAATACAATGGGCTACCCATGACTCCCATTGGACTACAATGACTTCCAGGGCTCACCATGACTACAAGGGCTTTTCCTTTACCCCACCATGACTAAAATAACTACCTTTATCCACCAGGTTTCCCCCTATAATTTTCTCATGAAACCCCCTAGAATACCCCGGGCCCATGGGCTACCATGACCTAAACCCGACTACCCTGACCCAATATGGGCTACCATGACTCATGAACTACCAGGGCTTCCAAGGCTACCTTTATCCACCATTACTACCCATGACAACCCATGACTCACCATGAAACCCCCCAAGGGCCTACCTTGATCACCGGGACTAAACCCTTTAAAACTATGACCCCCCCATAATTACCATTTTCACCATGACTTCATGACCCCCAATAACCCACCTGATTACCCCTGACCCCCCATGCTAACTTTACCCGAAAAGCGACAATGAGCCACCATGAGTACTATCAGGGACCATGCCCACGATCAGCTTCATGACTTTCCAGAAGAATCATGACTGTCACCACCATCATTAAACATTTTTGTCAACTCCCCCCTGGAAACATCACTACCATCTACCTTTACTTCCATGATCGGCCCCTACCTTTACTAAACAAGATCAACACACCCTCAAACCCCTTTTCATTTACTACCAACACTAAAATGACACCCCACCCCTCACACCACTATCAAACACTACCATGATCACCAAAAACCATCCCCCATCATGATCTCACTACCATCACCCCTTGACATCACTACCCAAAAAAAACTACCATAATCACCACTACCACTACCATCACAAACCCTGACCACCACTACCAAACAATACCCGGGGCACCACTGCCATCACTACCATGGGTCACACTACCCCCCCAAATTTCCAATCATCCCTACCATATCATCACTACCAAAGACATCACTACCATGACACCCCCAACCATCACCCCATGATCATCACTACCATCCCCCACTTGTTCAAACATAAATACCAACACTACCATGAAACACCACCCACCAACCCCTACCATTTCACACTACCATGATCACCACAAACCCTCACCATCATGATCACACTTCCATCACCCTTTTGATCACAACTACCAAACCCACCCTAATCACCACTCCCTTTTCATCACTACCATTCACTTAAACCCTGACCACCACTACCTTTAAAACCATGATCACCAAAAACCCCTCAATACCATATAAACATTTCCACCAAATTTCCCTGAAACAACCCACCATTCCCCTTCCATGATCATCACACGATCATAAAACCCTTAACTCATTTTCAAAACAATACCATCTCACCACTACCTTATTACCATGATCATACTACCCTCACACCAAAGATCCTCATTTCAAACACTAAACCCGGAAACAACAAAAACCATGATCACCCAAACCATCAACCCCTATTATCACTAAACCCTGATCATCACTACCATCCTACCATGATCTTTACTACCAACCCACCATGATCACACACCTCACTACCAGGGCATCACTACCTGATAACCCCAAAACCCTTTACCAAATATTATCCCCACATGAACATCATAAAATCCCCCTACCAAGGGGCATCACTACCATCCTACAATGACATCAATTTCCATCCCAAACCCCCAAACACACTACCCTCACTCCATGTTATCATTCCAAGGGTCACCCAAACCATCACCACTATTACACTTCCTTTTTCATCACACCATCACTACCATGATCATCACTTTCCATCACACCAGGGTCATCACTTTCCCGATCACCCAAACCATCACCAATAAATCCCCCTACCAGGTCAAAACACCACCTCCTTAAACCCTTTTACATTTTCCCTCACTACCCGGTTTTTCATACCAAAAAAATACCCCTGATCACCCTACCCTCATACCGGGTAAACCCCTACCATGATCACCCAAACCATCACCAAATATTATCACTACCAGGGTCAAAACACTAAAACCTACTACCCTGATCTTTACTACCATTTACTACCATGATCAACACTCCATCACTTCCCTGGGTTTACACTTTTCCTGGGGGTCAAACCCCAAAACCCTCACCATATTTTCATACCATGATCATCGCTACCATGACCCCCTTACCATCACCACATGACATTTCCTTTTTTACCCCTGTCAAATTTCATTAACTCATGATTCTCCAAAAAATTTAAATCAGGATTTTTACCAACCTTTTTAAAATGAAATTTTCCCCAAAACTACATTAAAACCCCTTATTCACCAACGCAAAATTAACCCTTTATTCTCCAAAGCTTCATTCCCCCGGGTTCTCCAACGCACATTAAAACCCCTGATTCCCCCAAAGCTACATTAACCCTTTATTCAAAAACTTTCAATTTCCCCGGGTTCACCAACGCTAAAATTAACCCATGATCTCCAAAGCTACATTAAACCCCGGGGTTCTCCCAAGCTACTTTTAACCCCTGATTCACCCAACCCTACCTTTAACCCATGATTCTCCAAAAGCTCATTTAACCCCTGATTCTCCAACGCACATTTAACCCCCTGTTTTACCAACAATACTTAACCCATGGGGTTTACCAATGCCCACCTTAACCCATGATTCACCAAAACCCCACATTAACCCAAGATTCTCCAAAGCTACATTAAACCCAATTTTTTTCACCAAAAGCTACATAAACCCCTGGAAATTTTCCAAAGCTACTTAACCCATGATTCTCCAACGCTAAAATTAAACCCAAGTTTTTACCAACGCCTCATTAAACCCCTGTTCTCCAACGCCCACATTAACCCATGATTCACCAACGCTACTTTTAACCCTTTATCCCCCAACCTAAAATTAAAACCCCCGATTCCCAAAAAGCTACATTAACCCATGATTTACCAACAAACATTAAACCCTTTTTCACCCAAAATTACTTAACCCATGTTTCAAACCCAAAACACATTTGCCCATGACTCACCAAAAGTACATTAACTCAGATTCCCCAAAACCCAAATTAACCCCTGATTCACCCAAAACTAAAAATTTAAACCCCTGATTCCCCCAAATACATTAACCCCTGGGTTCACCAACACAAAATTAACCCATGATCACCAACACTACATTAACCCAAAGATTCACCAACACCAAAATTAACCCATGATTCCCAACACAAAATTAACCCAGATTCACCAACAAACATTAAACCCCTGAAATCACCAACACACCAATTTAAATCTTTATTTACCAACACTACATTAACCCATGATTCACCAACACTACCTTAGCCCTTTACTCACCAACAGTACATTAACTCCCTTATTTACCAACACTCATTAACCCTGATTCACCAACACTAAAAATTAACCCCCTGAAACACCAACACTTCATTACCCAAGAATCACCCAACAGTACTTTTTAAATTTATGGGTTCACCAACAGTACATTAAATCATGATTTACCCAACACTCATTTGCCCATGATTCACCAACACTACATTTAAATCCAATTTTCACCAACACTAATTAACCCCATGATTTACCAAAACCCACAAAAACCCATTAAAAACACCAAAAACTAAATTAACCCATTTATTCTCCCAAAACTACATTAACCATGATTCTCCAAAACTATATTAACCCATAATTTTCCAACACACATTAAAATATGATTCTCCCCAAAACTACTTAAAACCCCTGAATCCCAAAAACCCACATTACCCATGAAATTTTCCTTTCCCAAAATACATTAACCTATTATTTCCAAAACCACATTAATCCCTGATTCACCAACACTACATTAACCTGATTTACCAAAACTACATTAAACCCCTGATTTTCCCCAAAATAAAACCATGGTTCCCCAACACTATATTTTAAAAAATAAATTTACCCAAAACAAAAAAACCCATGGGTTTTTCCCCAAAAAAAAAATTAACCCATGATTCCCCAACACTAAATTAAACCCCCTGAAACTCCAACACTATTTTAACCCCTGATTCTCCCAAAACAAAATTAACCCCTGATTCAAAAAAAAACTAAATTAACTCTGAAATTTACCAACAAAATTAACCGATGATTCTCCAACACTACATTAACCCAGGGGGCTCCAACACTACAAATTTAACCATGATCTCCAAACCAAAAAATTTAAAAACCCCTTTATTTTCCAACAACATTAGCCCCCTTTCGCCAACACTACTTTTAAACCCCTGATTCTCCAACACTTTCATTAACCCAAAATTCACCAACACTACTTAACCCCTGATTCACCAAAACACAATTAACCCATGATTCCCCCAAACACTCATAACCCATGATTTTTACCAACACTACATTTAACCCCCTGTTCTCCAAAACACATTTTAACCCCTGATTCTCCAACCCCTACCTTTTAAACCCTTTATTCACCAAACACACATTAACCCATGATTCACCAAAACTACCTTTAAAACCCCTGATTCTCCAACCTACATTTACCCCTGATTCACCCAAAACTACATTAACCCAGGGTTTCTCAACACTACCCTTAAACCCTTTATTTCCCCAAAAACTACATTAAAACCCCTTATTCACCCAAAACGTTTCTTAAACCCCTGATTTACCAACCTTTTCATTAAAACCCCGGGTTCCCCCAACCTACATTAAAACCCCTGAAATTTACCAAACAAAGTATATTTTCAGAGTCCCCCTCTCAGGGGTCCCGAATACAGTTATGATACTGACTCCCCTCGTGCTGAGCCCCAGCAGGGCTGAAAACCAGTTGAGATAAAACAAAACCCCCTTTTCTCTCTCTCTTTTCCTATCTCTCTTCCCCGCCCCTCTCTTTTCTCTCTCTTTTCTCTTCTCTCTCTCTTCTCCTTCCCTCTCTCTCTTCTCTCCCTTCTCTCCTTTTCTTCCTCTCTCTCTCGCCCCTCTCTTCCCCCTCTCTTTCCCCTCTTTTCTCTCTCCTCTTTTTGAGTGATTAAACGGTGAACTCTGTGGGGCACCTGTTTAAAAAGGAAACACCCCCCTGGGTTTCCCTTCAAACCCGTTGATCCTCTCCTGTGGTCCCTTTCCTGATATTTTCCCCCGGTTTTAAACTTGCCTGTTGATCCCCTCCTGTTGAATCCTTGCCTTTGATCCTTCCCTTTTTGGGTTTCCCTTTTTTATGTTTTTCTCCTCTTTAACTTTCCTTTGATCCTCCCCCGGGTTTAAACCTTTCCGGTTGATCCTTTCCCGTGGATCCTTTCCTGGGTTCTTTCCGTTGAGACTTGCCTGTTTTTCCCCCTCCTGTTTGGTTTCCCTTTTCCTGTTGATCCCTCCTGTGGAATCCTTGCCCCGATGATTCTCTTCTGGTTTTATATTGCCCGTTGATCCTCTTGTTTTGGGCCTTTCCGGTTTATCCTTCCTGTGGATCCCTCTCCCGTTGATTCTTGGGTTCTTGATCCTTTTCCGTTGATCCCCAAAAAATGTCAAAAATCTCCCGTTGGTGTTCCTTTTTTTTGGGCGTCCCCCCGTTGGGTCTGTTGCCGTTGTCGTGGTTTCTTTTCCGGGAGTCCGCCCTTTTTTGCAGGTGGGTAAAGGGGCACTTTTTTTGACATCAAGCGCCAGGTAGGTCTAGGAGCAACTAGCGACATCTTTAAGACGCCAGGGTAGGTGCTAGGAGGGAACTAGCAAATCTTCAAGACGCCAAAGGGTAGGGGCTAGTAAGGGGTGGGGGCGTCCCTATTGTCTTTCGTACGGGCGTGTGGCCTTTTAGTGTTAGTAGGCTGGGGAGTAAACTAGTTGGGGAGTAGTAGCTAATTTGTGACTAGTAGTGGGTAAAAAGTGGGCCCGTATTGGGGTTTGTAGTGGCCACTAGTGGCTAATAAGGGGCCGTAGTGGCTTTGTAGTGGGGTTAGTAAAAGGGGGAGTTCTTTTGGATAGGGTCTTGGAGTTGTGGCCCCTTTTGGGCTGTAGTGGGGCCTTTTTAGTGGGCTTTGGTGTGTGGAGTGTTTTTTTTTGTTGGGTTTTTTTTTAATTTTTTTTAGTTGTGGCCAATAGTGGCTATTGGGGGAAAAAAGGGTTAGTGGGTTTGGCCCGTAGGGGCCAGTAAGGGATAATAGTGGCTAAAGGAGGCTAGTGGGGTTTGGGAGTTGTGGCTAATTGGGGGTTTAAAAAGAGGGGTAGGTAAATGGCAAAATAGGGGCCCCGAATGGTAATAGTGGCCGATAAAAAGCGGAGTGGCCCTTTTGGTTAAATAATAGAGTGGCCAGTTTGGGGGGTTGTGGCTAAAAATAGGGTAAATTAAAGGGTAGGAGTGCTAATGGGGCCCCGGGTAGTGGGGCTTAAGCAGGGGGTAGTGTGGTGTTGTTTTGCCAGTATGGTTCAGGGAATGGCTAATGTAAATAAGGAAAGGGGGCCAATTTAGAGTGGGGGTGTATAGTGCCCCCCCTCCCCCCCGGGCCCTTTTGTAGTTTTTAGTATCCAGAAGTGGGAAAGGGGTGGGTTTAAAAGCGGGGTTTCAAATAGGTGGGCTTGGGTTTATAGAGTGGGGAGAGGTTGTTTGCCTAGTAGGGGTTGGGGCCTTTTTTTCGGCAAGTGAATGGAAGGCCTCCCGCCCCGTCCACCCTGGGCCGGGGGGGGGATGTCAGTGACGCCCCTCCCCCACCCTAATTTAACCAAACCAGATTTAAATGAGGGTGGCTCCTGCCCCTTTTAAGTGCAGCGGTCGGGTTTTATTTGTTAAGGTCCGTGTCTGCCTGCCTGCCCCTGTCTGCCTCCTGGCCTTCTCCCCCCCCCCGCCTGGTGCCTGGGGGGCCTGGCCTGGGGGGGTTGTCGGGGTGGGGGCTGCCTGGGGGTGGGGCCCGCCTGTTTCCCGCTTTCCTTTCCTGCCTGCCCGTTTTGCCCCGCGGGTTCCCGCCCCGCCTGTTAAAATGGCTTCCTCCTTTCCCGCCTGCCTGCTGCCTGCCTGTTCCTTTCCCCGTCCCGCCTGCCTTTCCTGCCGGCCCGTTGCCGCTGCCCCCTGCCTGCCTGCCTGCCTTCCCGTGCTGCTGGCCTGTCCCCCTGCCTGTTTCCTTTTTCCCATCTGCCTGCCCTGCCCCGCCGGCCCCCCGCCTTTCAGCCTGCCTCCTGCGTTGCCTCCTGCTTGCTGTCTGCCCGCCTTTCCCGCGCCTGCCTCCCGCCTTCTGCCTGCCTGCCCGCCTCCTGCCTGTCTCCGCCCGCCCCGCCGTTTCCGCTGCCTGTTTGCCTTCCTGCCTGCCTGTCTGCCTGCCGTTGCTTCCTGCCCGGGTGTCTGCTTGCCCCCGCCTGCTGCCCGCCTGCTGCCTTCCTGCCGTCGCCGCCTGCCTGCTTCTGTTTGTTTCCTGCCTCCTCCTTCCTGCTGCCTTCTGCCTGGGGCTTCCTTCCTGCCTGCCTGTTTCCCGCCTCCTCCCCTCCTCCTGCCTGCCTGCTATTCCTGCCCGCCTGTCTGCCTGCCTGCCTGCCTGGCTGCCTGCCTGCTTGCCCGCCTGGTGCCGCCTGCCGTGCCTGCCTTTCTTCGCCTGCCTGCTTTCTGCCTCCTGCCTGCCTGCTGCCTGGCCTGCCGCCTGCCCGCTTTCCTGCCTGCGGGCCCGCCTGCTTGCCCCCCCTGGCCTGCCTGCTGCTTTCCTGCCTGCCTGCCCGTCTGCCCGCCTGCCCTCCTGCCTGCCCTTTCCTCCCCGCCGGGGCCCGCCCCCGCTTGCCTGCCTGCCCGCCTGCCGCCTGCCTGCCTGCCTGCCTGCCCGCCTGCCTGCCCCTGCTTTTCCCGCTGCCCCGCCTGCCTGCTTGCCTGCCCCTGCCCGCCCTGCCTGCTTGCCTGCCTGCCTGCCTGTCTGCCTGCCCGCCTGCCTGCCCGCTTGCCTGCCGCCTGCCTGCCTGCCCGCCTGCCTGCCTGCCTGTTTCCTGCTTGCCCGCCCTGCCTGCCTGCCTGCCCGCCTGCCTGCCTGCCCTTTCCGCCTGCCGCTGCCTGCTTTCCTGCCTGCCTGCCTGCCCGCCGCCCCGCCGCCTGGGCCCGCCTGCCCTTTCCTGCCGCTTGCCTGCCGCCTCCTGCCCGCCTGCGCCGCCGCTGCCGCCTGCGCCTCCCCCGCCTCCTGCCTGCCTGCCCGCCTGCTTGCCTGCCTGCCTCCTGCCGCCTGCTGCCTGCCTCCTGCCTGCCTGCCCGCCTGCCCTGCCTGCCTGCCTGCCTGCCTGCGCCTGCCTGCCTGCCTGCCCGCCTGTTTCCGCCCGCCCCCTGCCCCTGCCTGCCTCCTCCCCCCTGCTTGTTTGTCCTGTGGTGTGGTTTGTGTGTGCCTGTGTGCCGCCCGTGTTTGTCTGTGTGCCGCCCCCCTTTTGCCTGTGTGCCTGTGTTGCCTGGTGCCTGTGTGCCTCCCCCTTTTTGCCGCCCGTGTGCCGTCTGTGGGTTTCCTGTGTGCCGTCGTGTTTCCTGTGTGTTTCCCTGTTGCCGCCCGGTGCCGCCCGTGTTGCCGCCTTTTTGCCCCGCCCGTGTGCGCCCGTGCCGTTGTGCCCGCCCGGTGCCAGCCTGCGGCCCGTGTGCCTGCCTGTGTTTTCGGCCTTGCCTGTGTTGCCAGCCTGCAAGCTGGTGCCAGCTGCCAGCCCGTTTTCCTGTGTTGCCGCCTGTTGCCGCCCGTGTTTCGCCCGTGTTGCGGCCCGTGTTGCTTCCTGGTGCCGGGGTGGTTTTCCCTTGGCCGCCCGTTTCCCGGTCCAGTGAGGGGTTTCAGGGGGGTTTAAAACTTTTGAATTATGGCAAGTTGTTTGAATGTTTTGGGGTTGTTGCAAGGCTGTGTTTCGGTTGTGTTGCAAGGTCTGTGTTGCAAGGTCTATGTTGCAAGGTCTGTGTTGCAAGGTCTGTGTTGCAAGGTCTGTGTTGCAAGGTCTGTGTTGCAAGGTCTATGTTGCAAGGTCTGTGTTGCAAGGTCTGTGTTGCAAGGTCTGTGTTGCAAGGTCTGTGTTGCAAGGTCTGTGTTGCTAGGTCTGTGTTGCAAGGTCTGTGTTGCAAGGTCTGTGTTGCAAGGTCTGTGTTGCTAGGTCTGTGTTGCAAGGTCTGTGTTGCAAGGTATGTGTTGCTAGGTCTGTGTTGCTAGGTCTGTGTTACAAGGTCTGTGTTGCAAGGTCTGTGTTGCAAGGTCTGTGTTGCAAGGTCTGTGTTGCTAGGTCTGTGTTGCAAGGTCTGTGTTGCAAGGTCTGTGTTGCAAGGTCTGTGTTGCAAGGTCTGTGTTGCAAGGTCTGTGTTGCAAGGTCTGTGTTGCAAGGTCTGTGTTGCAAGGTCTGTGTTGCAAGGTCTATGTTGCAAGGTCTGTGTTGCAAGGTCTGTGTTGCAAGGTCTATGTTGCAAGGTCTGTGTTGCAAGATCTGTGTTGCAAGGTCTATGTTGCAAGGTCTGTGTTGCAAGGTCTGTGTTGCAAGGTATATGTTGCAAGGTCTGTGTTGCAAGGTATGTGTTGCAAGGTCTGTGTTGCAAGGTCTGTGTTGCAAGATCTGTGTTGCAAGATCTGTGTCACTCTTCTTGTCTACGAGGTCCATTGTATACTTATAACCTGTGTGTCTAGTTGTGGTCGTCATAACCAGTGTGTATATTATAGTGATGGTGGTCAGTGTGTATATTCCGGTGAAGGTCGCTACAACCAGTGTGTATATTTTGGTGGTCGTGGTCCATGTATGCCAGTAATATTTATAAATATGAACGAAAAATTGTTGGTTTGTGTCACAGCCCCCCCCCCCTCTCTCTCTCTCTCTCTCTCTCTCTCTCTCTCTCTCTCTCTCTCTCTCTCTCTCTATCTATCTATCTATCTATCTATCTATCTATCTCTCTCTCTTTGTCTCTGTCTGTCTGTCTGTCTGTCTCCGTCTGTCTGTCTCTGACTCTCTCTCTCTCTCTCTCTCTCTCTCTCTCTCTCTCTCTCCTCTCTCTCTTTCTCTCTCTCTCTCTCTTTTCTCTCTCTCCCCTCTCTCTCTCTCTCTTCTCTCTCTCTCTCTCTCTCTCTCTCTCTCTCTCTCTCTCTCTCTCTCTCTCTCTCTATCTCTTTGTCTCTGTCTGTCTGTCTGTCTGTCTCCGTCTGTCTGTCTCTGACTCTCTCTCTCTCTCTCTCTCTCTCTCTCTCTCTTTATCTCTCTCTCTCTCTCTATCTATCTATCTCTCTCTTTTACATAGGGTTTGACAAGGTTCCCTCCCTAGCTCCCTACCTAGCTCCCTCCCTACCTAGCTCCCTGCAAGTTCCCTCCCTAGCTCCCTCCAAGTTCCCTCCCTAGCTCCCTCCCTAGCTTCCTCCTACCTCCCTCCCACTCTCCCTCCCTCCTGTGTTCTCATTATATGACATCTCTTCTTAAGTGTCTGGTGACACACGTCAGAACACACCAACCACGGTGTGGGTAAACACTGCCACTCTGACCTATGTCTAACCCATTAATAAACGTTTAAGTGCATGACTGCCTTACTGACGCTACGTGTTGCAAGTGTTGCTCAGTGTTGCTAACACTCTCTTGGCTGGATGTCTGCTAAACCTTACTAACAACACTGGAATTATACAATACTTCGTTTATACACAACCATTAGATCCTGTCTCAGTCTACTCTCTGATGAGCATTAGACACATTAGACACATTAGACACATTAGACACATTAGACACATGTGTAACGTCTGGATATCCATTTAAAGGTGTTTGGCCAGGCAGTGGATTTATGAATTCAATAATGTGACTGATATACAAAGAGAGTGGAAGATTATGTTAACAGTGGACACAGAAGACCCTGGAAGATGACACCTGGAAGATGGACATGAGGTGTAGCAGTTGAAATTATGTCATAGATGGGCTGGACCCACCTGTGACATGCCCATCTCTGCGATATGACATACTTTCACTGGTGGGTCCCAGCCTCTGTCACTTCTGCTGTCACTTCCTCCAGTACAAGTTATCCTGAAGTACTCTGGAGTCAACACGACCTCAACTGTAGTTCATTCCCAAAACCAAGTCTTTAACGTACACTGTAGACAGGGAGGGTCCTGGGAGTGACCCCTGTCTACAGGGGTCGCTCCCAGGACTTCTCTAGACACGGGTCGCTTCCTGGATCCCTGAAAACAGGGGCCACTCCTAGGACCCCGGTATACAGGGATCACTCCTTGGGCCCCTGTAGATAGGGGTCACTCCTGGGACCCATGTAGACAGGGGTCACTCATGGGACCCCTGTAGATAGGGGTCACTCCTGGGACCCATGTAGACAGGGGTCACTCCTGGGACCTTTGTAGATAGGGGTCACTCCTGGGACCCCTGTAAACAGGGGTCACTAATGGGACCCTGTAGACAGGGGTGTTGGCTGCTCTATTTTTTTTTCTCTTTAAATTGACACGAAAATTAATCCCCAGTATCAGTTGTATTAATGCTGTAGTGTTGTATTAGTGCTGTATTAATATTGTAGTGGTGAATGTACAGTGTCTGTACTGTGGAAGACAGGAACTGGAAGAGAGAGAGAGAGAGAGAGAGAGAGAGGTGGACACTAAAAGAAAGCTAGCATCAGGTAGGGTAGGCTCCAGAACCTGGTGGTTCCTGGTCAAGGACAGACAAGGTTATCTGCCTGATGAACTCATTCCGCCTCTAAATCGACAGGATGGGATCACCTCTACTAGTAGTCAAGAGAAAGCGGATCTCTTTGCTGAACACTTTGCTAGCTGCAAGAACTGTGTCAAAACTGTCACTGGAGACAATAAGGCAGGAAGAGGTGTATTTCCTTCTTAAATTGCTTGACCAAGAAAAGGCTGTAGGCCCAGACAAGTAGATGAATGGTTCAGAGAACCGACATGTTGATAAATTAGACACATGTGCAACTCTTGGGTATCTTTATTGAGGAAACGTTTCGCCACACAGTGGCTTCATCAGTCCATACGTAGGAGAAACTTGAAGAACAGGAGGAGAATGAGGTAATCAGTCCCTCAACCTTGAGTCGATGTGTTCAGTCCATCAATCTTGAATAGAATACGGCATACGTGCTGAGAAGGAGCTTATAAACCGTATGGCAGGAGAGGTGCAGCAGTCATAGGTGGTGTCACCATTCATCTACAAACCTGTCAGACACCGCAGCTTCTTGGGATCTTAATACTTAGGAATTCTTCGCTTGCCTAATTCTTGGGCACGACCTACTTCCACATTGAACAAATGTGACACCACCTATGACTGACAGGCAGGCAGGCAGGCAGACAGACAGGCAGGCAGGCAGGCAGACAAGCAGGCAGGCAGGCAGGCAGGCAGACAGGCAGACAGGCAGGCAGACAGGCAGGCAGACAGACAGCAGGCAGACAGGCAGGCAGGCAGACAGGCAGGCAGACAGGCAGGCAGACAGGCAGAGAGGCAGACAGGCAGGCAGGCAGGCAGGCAGGGAGACAGGCAGACAGACAGACAGGCAGACAGGCAGGCAGGCAGGCAGGCAGGCAGACAGACAGACAGGCAGGCAGACAGGCAGGCAGGCAGGCAGACAGGCAGGCAGGCAGACAGGTAGGCAGGCAGACAGGCAGACAGGCAGGCAGGCAGACAGACAGGCAGGCAGGCAGGCAGGCAGGCAGGCAGGCAGGCAGGCAGACAGGCAGGCAGGCAGACAGGCAGGCAGGCAGACAGGCAGGCACTGACCTTCAACTAGCAACCGTTGACCGCGGTTCGACATCTGAAGGCGATCGGATGTCATTCTCGAGTTATACGTGAAAGTCTTGGACGGTAAGTTGAGGGTGGGGGGAGGGGGCGTGGCACTGTACTAGCCCTCACTGGCTAGTGTGAAGTGGAGGGTAGTTGTCGCTTCCTAGTACACATATAGCCAGTACAAAAGGCTGCTAACCACTACTAGCAAACAACTAGCCACTAGGTAAGACACATATGCAACAGTTAGGTATCTTTATTTCGAAACGTTTCGCCTACACAGTAGGCTTCTTCAGTCGAGTACAGAAAAGTTGATAGAAGCAGAAGATACTTGAAGACGATGTAATCAGTCCATCACCCTTAAAGTTTTGAGGTGGTCAGTCCCTCAGTCTGGAGAAGAGCATTGTTCAGTAGTCTGAAAACAATATTGTTCAGACTACTGAACAATGCTCTTCTCCAGACTGAGGGACTGACCACCTCAAAACTTTAAGGGTGATGGACTGATTACATCGTCTTCAAGTATCTTCTGCTTCTATCAACTTTTCTGTACTCGACTGAAGAAGCCTACTGTGTAGGCGAAACGTTTCGAAATAAAGATACCTAACTGTTGCATATGTGTCTTACCTAACAATCTGTCGGTATTTTATACCATTTTAATGTTCAACTAGCCACTACTTGAAACTACTAGTCATTATTAGCCACTACTACCCACTGCTGGCCACTACTAGCGACTACTAGCCATTACAGACCTCTACTCGCTACTATCAGCCACTACTACCCACTGCTGGCCACTACTAGTGACTACTAGCCATTACAGGCCACTACTCGCTACTATCAGCCACTACTACCCACTGCTGGTCACTACTACTAGCCACTGCTAGTCACTACTAGTCTTTATTAGCCACTATTAGCCACAACTAGCCATTACTGGCCACTGCTACCTCTACTAACGACTAGTGGCCACTGCTCGCTTCTACTGGCCACTATTAGCCACTACTTGCCACTACTGGCCACTACTGGCCACTACTAGCCCCTATTAGCACCAATAGCCACTACTGGCCACCACTAGCCTCTATTAGCCACTATTAGTCACTACTGGCCACTACTGGCCACTACTAGCCATTATTAGCCACTAATAGCCACTATTGGCCACTACTAGCACACTACTGGCCACTACTGGCCACTATTAGCCACTAGTGTCCACTACTAGCACACTACTGGCCACTACTAGCACACTACTAGCCACTACTGGCCATTATTAGCCACTAGTGGCCACTACTAGCACAATACTGGCCACTACTACCCACTACTAGTCACTAATAGCTACTACTAGCCACTACTAGCTACTACCAGTCACTACTAACTACTACTAGCCACTACTGACGTACTGAGAAGACATATAGGACGTCCAGTCCTTACTAGCACCTAGCCTGGCGTCTTGAAGATGTTGCTTGTTGCTCCTAGCACCTAGTCTGGCGTCTTAAAGATGTTGCTAGTTGCTCCTAGCACCTAGCCTGGCGTCTTAAAGATGTTGCTAGTTGCTCCTAGCACCTAGCCTGGCGTCTTGAAGATGTCGCTAGTTGCTCCTAGCACCTAGCCTGGCGTCTTGATGTCGCTAGTTGCTCCTAGCACCTAGCAAAAAATGCAGACTGCTAGGAGTACCACGAGCAACGGCAACAGATCAACGGGTGACGACCAAAAAAAGAACACTAACCTAACTAAACTAACCTAACCTAACCTAACCTAACCTAACCTAACCTAACCTAACCTAACCTAACCTAACCTAACCTAACCTAACCTTACCTAACCTAACCTATTCTTACCTAACAGAAGCTAACCTAACCTAGCCTAACCTAACTTAAACTAACCTAACCTAACCTAACCTAACCTAACTAAACTAACCTAACCTAACCTAACCTAACCTAACCTAACATAACCTAACCTAACCTAACCTTACCTAACCTAACCTATTCTTACCTAACAGAAGCTAACCTAACCTAGCCTAACCTAACTTAAACTAACCTAACCTAACCTAAACCTAACCTAACCTAAACCTAACCTAACCTAACCTTACCTAACCTAACCTAACCTAACCTAACCCAACCTAACCTAACCTAACCTAACCTATAACCTTACCTAACCTAACCTAACCTAACCTAACCTAACCTAACCTAACTAACCTAACCTATTCTTACCTAACAGAAGCTAACCTAACCTAACCTAACCTAACTAAAACTAACCTAACCTAACCTAACCTAACTAACCTAACCTAACCTAACCTAACATAACCTAACCTAACCTAACTAAAACTAACCTAACCTAACCTAACCTAACCTACCTAACCTAACCTAACCGAACCTAACCTAACCTAACCTAACCTAACCTAACCTAACCTAACCTAACCTAACCTAACTAAACTAACCTAACCTAACCTAACCTAACCTAACCTAACCTAACCTTACCTAACCTAACCTATTCTTACCTAACAGAAGCTAACCTAACCTAGCCTAACCTAACTTAAACTAACCTAACCTAACCTAACCTAACTAAACTAACCTAACCTAACCTAACCTAACCTAACCTAACCTAACCTAACCTAACCTAACCTAACCTTACCTAACCTAACCTATTCTTACCTAACAGAAGCTAACCTAACCTAGCCTAACCTAACTTAAACTAACCTAACCTAACCTAACCTAACCTAACCTAACCTAACCTAACCTAACCTTACCTAACCTAACCTAACCTAACCTAACCTAACCTAACCTAACCTAACCTAACCTTACCTAACCTAACCTAACCTAACCTAACCTAACCTAACCTATTCTTACCTAACAGAAGCTAACCTAACCTAACCTAACCTAACTAAACTAACCTAACCTAACCTAACCTAACCTAACCTAACCTAACCTAACCTAACCTAACCTAACCTAACCTAACCTTACCTAACCTAACCTAACCTACCCTAAGCTTACCTAACATAACCTATTCTTACCTAACATAAGCTAACCTAACCTAGCCTAACCTAACTTAAACTAACCTAACCTAACCTAACCTAACCTAACCTAACTTAAGCTAACCTAACCTCACCTAACTATACGTAACCTTACCTAACCTAACCTAACCTAACCTAACCCAACCTAACCTAACCTAACCTAACATAACCTAACCTAACCTAACCTAACCTACCTAACACCTAACCTAACCTAACCTAACCTAACTACTAGCCTAACCTAACCTTACCTAACCTAACCTAAACTAAACCTAACCTAACCTATCTTAACCTAACCTGACCTAACCTAACCTAACCTAACCTAACCTAACCTAACCTAACCTAACATAACATAACCTAACTTAACTTAACCTAACCTAACCTAACCTGAGCTAACCTAATCTAACTTAAGCTAACCTAACCTCACCTAAATTTACGTAAGCTTACCTAACCTAAACTAACCTAACCTAACCTACCCTAACCTAACCTAACATAACCTTACCTAACCTAACCTAACCTAACCTAACCTTACCTAACCTAACCTAACCTAACCTAACCTATCTTAACCTACCCTGACCTAAACTAACCTAACCTAACTTAAACTAACCTAACCTAACCTAACCTAACCTAACCTAACCTAACCTAACCTAACCTAAGCTAACCTAACCTAGCCTTACCTAACCTTACCTAACCTAACCTAACCTAACCTACCCTAACCTAACCTAACCTATCCTAACCTAACCTAAACTAAACCTAACCTAACCTATCTTAACCTTACCTTACCTAACCTACCCTTACCTAACCTAACCTAACATAAACTGACCTAACCTAACCTAACCTAACCTAACCTAATCTAACCTACCCTAACCTAACTTAACCTAATCTAACCTATCCTAACCTAACCTAACATAACATAATATAACATAACCTAACTTAACCTAACCTAACCTAACCTAACCTAAACTAACCTAACCTAACCTACCCTAACCTAAACTAACCTAAACTAGCCTAACCTAACTTATCCTAACCTAACCTAACCTAACCTAACCTAACCTAACCTAACCTAACCTAACCTAACCTAACCTAACCTAAACTAACCTAACCTAACTTAACCTAACCTAAACTAACCTAAACCTAACCTAACCTAACCTAACCTAATCAGCACACAGGAGAACGAAATTTAGGACGACGTTTCGCTCCATCTTGAGCCATTAACTATGTTAGGTAAAAGGACACAAGTGCAGCCAATGTGACATTTTATTGTGGGAACGTTTGTCTCTCCTGTGTGCTGGGTTATTGTGGGAATGTTTGTCTCTCCTGTGTGCTGGGTTATTGTGGGAACGTTTGTCTCTCCTGTGTGCTGGGTTATTGTGGGAACGTTTGTCTCTCCTGTGGCTGGGTTATTGGGGAATGTTTGTCTCTCCTGTGTGCTGGGTTATTGTGGGAACGTTTGTCTCTCCTGTGTGCTGGGTTATTGTGGGAACGTTTGTCTCTCCTGTGTGCTGGGTTATTGTGGGAATGTTTGTCTCTCCTGTGTGCTGGGTTATTGTGGGAATCTTTGTCTCTCCTGTGTGCTGGGTATTTCGTGTGTTTTTGCACTGGCGTGACTGAGGTGTGTGGAACACCAGGCGAGGCAGATGTGATGTCACCTGTCATCACTGGTGCCTCAACAGCTAGCTGCTGTTGTATACTGGTGTTGCAACTGCTGTTGCTGGTGTAGCAATAGGTGTTGCTGGTGTTGTCACAGGTGTTGCAAGTGGTGTTGCTTTGGTTTCGTCCTGAGAGAGTGTTTGTAGCGCCACCTGTGTTGCTTCAGGACTTTGTTTACGTCCTGTTGTTTACAGCAGCAGACTGTCTGAAGGGAAAATTTATGTACCATTGTAAGCCTTAAGACAGCCTGGAGTGGGCAATGTTGTTATAGAGTGGGCAGTTTTGTGGTGGGGTGGGCAGTGTTGTAGTGGAGTTCGCAGTGTTGAGGTGGAGTGGGCAGTGTTGTGTTGGAGTGGACATTGTTGTGGTGGAATGGGCAGTGTTGTGGTGGAGTGGGCAGTGTTGTGGTGGACTGGGCAGTATTGTGGTGGAGTGGGCAGTGTCGTTTGAAGTGGACAATATTGTGATGGAGTGGGCAGTATTGTGGTGGAGTGGGCAGTGTTGTGGTGGAGTGTGCAGTGTTGTTGTGGAGAGGGCAGTGTTGCTTAGAGTGGGCAATGTTGTTTGGAGTGGGCAGTGTTGTGGTGGAGTGGGCAGTGTTGAGGCGGAGTGGGCAGTGTTGAGGTGGAGTGGGCAGTGTTGTGGTGGAGTGGGCAGTGTTGTGGTGGACTGAGCAGCGTTGTGGTGGAGCGGGCAGTGTTGCGGTGGAGCGGGCAGTGTTGCGGTGGAGCGTGGCAGTGCTGTGGTGGAGTGGACAGTGTTGTGATGGAGTTGGCAGTGTTGTGGTGGACGTGGGCAGTGTTGTGGTGGAGTGGACAGTGTTGTGGAGTGGGCAGTGTTTGTGGTGGAGTGGGCAGTGTTTTCGTGAAGTGGGCTGTGTTGTATGGAGTGGGCAGTGTTGTTTGGAGTGGGCAGTGTTGTTTGGAGTGGGCAGTGTTGTTTGGAGTGGGCATTGCTGGAGGAACAGGAGTGGTGGTGGTGGTGGTGGTAGTGGTGGTGGTGGTAGTGGTGGTGGTGTTGGCGGTGTGGTGGTGGTGGTGGGTGGTGTGTAGTGGTAGTGGTGTGGTGGTTGTGGTGGTGTGAGTATGTGAGTGTAGGTGGTGGTGGTGGTAGTGGTGGTGTGGTGTGGTGAGTGAGTGGTGGTGTGGGGTGGTGTTGGTGGTGGTGGTGGTGTGGTGGTAGTGGTGGTGGTGGTGGTAGTGGTAGTGGTGGTGGGTGTAGTGGTGTGTGGTGGTGGTATAGTGGTGGTGGTGGTGGTGGTGGTGGTGAGTGGTAGTGGTGGTGGTAGTGGTGTGTGAGTGGTGGGTGGTGGTGGTGGTGTGTGGTGGGTGTAGTGGTGGTGGTGGTGGTGGAGTGGTGGTGGTGGTGGGTGGTAGTGGTGGGTGGTGGTTGTGGTGTGTAGTAGTGGTGGTGTGTGGTGGTGGTGGTGGTGGGGTAGTGGTGGTGGTGGTGGTGGTGGTGGTAGTGGTGGTGGTGGTGGTAGTGGTGGTGTGTTGGTGTGGTGGTGTGTGGTGGTGGTGGTGGTGTGGTGGTTGGTAGTGGTGGTGGTAGATGGTAAGTGGTGGTGGTGGTAGTAGTGGTGTGGTGGTGGTGGAAGTGGTGGTGGTGGGTAGTGGTGGTTGGTGTGGTGTGGTGGTGGGTGGTAGGTGGTGGTGGGTGTGGTGGTAGTGGTATGGTGGTGTGGTGGTGGTGTGGTGGTATGGTTGGTTGTGGTGGTTGGGTGTGGTGGTGGTGGTGGAGGTGGTAGTGTGGTGGTTGGTGGTATGGTGGTGGTTGTAGTAGTGGTGGTGGTGGTGGTGGAGGTGAGTAGTGGTGGTGGTGGTGTATGGTGGTAGGTGGTTATGTGGTGGTGGTTGTAGTAGTGGTGGTGGTGGTGGTGGGGTGGTGGAGGTGGTAGGTGGTGGTGGTGGTGGTAATGGTGGTGGTGTGTGTAGTGGGTGTGTGGTGGGTGGTGGAGGTGGTAGGGGTGGTGGTGGTGGTGGTAAGTGGTGGTGGTGGTAGAGGGGTGGGTGGTGGTGGTGGAGTGGTGGTGGTGGTGGTTGGTAGGTGGTGTGGGTTTGGTGGTGGTGGTAGCGGTGGTGGTGGTAGTGGTGGTGGGGTGTGGTAGTGGTGGTGGTTAGTGGTAGTGGTGGTGGTGAGGGGTGGGTGGTAGTGGTGATGGTGGTGGTGGTGAGAAGTGGGTGGTGGTGGTGGTAGTGGTGGTTGGTGTTGGTGGTGTGGTGGTAGTGGTGGTGGTGGTGGTGGTGGTGGTTAGTGGTAGTGGTGGTGGTGGTGGTAGTGGTGGTGGTGGTAGAGTGGTGGTGGTGGTGGTGAGTGGTGGTGAGTGGTGGTGTGGTGTGAGGTTGGTGGTGGTGGTGGTGGTAGTTGGTGGTGATGGTGGTGGTGGTTAGTGGTATGGTGGTGGTGGGGTGGTGGTGGTGGTGGTAGTGTGGTAGTGGTGGTTTGTAGTGTGGTGGTTGGTGGTGGAGGTGGTAGTGGTGGTGGTGGGGGTAATGGGGGTGGTTGTAGTAGTTTTGGGTGGTGGTGGGGAGGTGGTAGTGGTGGTGGTGGTGGTAATGGTGGTGGGGGTAATGGTGGTGGTGGTTTTTAGTAGTTTTGGTGTGGTGGTGGTAGCGGTTTAGGTTGGTTTGTGTGGTTTTGGTGGTGGTGGTAGTGGGGGTGGGTTTGTGGTTGGTGGTAGTGGTGGTGGTTTGGGGGTAGCGGTGGTGGTGTGGTTTGCGGTGGTGGTGGTGGTGGTGGGAGCGGTGGTGGTTGGTAGTTTTTGGGGTGGTGGGGTGGTGTGGTTGTGGTAGTGGTGTGGTGGTGGATTGGTTTGTGGTGGTGGTGGTGGTGGTAGCGGTGGTGGTGGTTTGTGGTGGTGGCGGTGGTAGTGGTGGTGGTAGTGGTGGTGGTAGTGGTGGTGGTAGTAGTGATGGTAGTGGTGATGGTAGGAGTGGTGGTAGTAGTGGTAGTGGTGGTGGTGTTGGTGTTGGTGGTAGTTGTGGTATGGTGTGGTGTGGTGGTGGTAGTGGTAGTGGTAGTGGTAGTGGTGGTGGTGGTGGTGGTGGTGGTGGTGGTGATGGTGGTGGTGGTAGTGGTGGTGATGGTGGTGGTGGTCGTAGTGGTGGTGGTGGTGGTGTTGGTGGTAGTGGTGGTAGTGGTGGTAGTGGTGGTGGTAGTGGTAGTGGTGGTGGTGGTGATGGTGGTGTTGGTGGTGTTGGTGGTAGTGGTAGTGGTGGTGGTAGTCGTAGTAGTGGTGGTGTTGGTGGTAGTGGTGTTGGTGGTAGTAGTAGTGGCGGTAGTCGTAGTAGTGGTGGTGGTGATGTTGGTAGTGGTGGTCTACCCGGAGTCTACCTGGAGGGTATTCTGGGGATCAACTTCCCCGCTGTCCGGTCCACGACCAGGCCTCCTGGTCTATCAGGGCCTCATTAACCAGGCTGTTACTGCTGGCCGCACGTAGTCCAACGTACGAACCATAGCCTGGATGATCCGGCACCGACTTGAGTATCTGTCCAGCTCCCTCTTGAAGGCAGCCAGGGGCCTACTGGTAACTCCCCTTACGCCTGGTGGGAGGCTGTTGAACAGTCTTGGGCCCCGGACACTTATGGTGTTTTTTTCTTACTGTACCAATGGCGCCCCTACTTTTCATTGCGGGTATTTTGCACCGCCTGCCCTGTCTTTTACTTTCGTAGGGAGTTATTTCTGTGTGCAGATTTGGGACCATTCCTTCTAGGATTTTCCAAGTGTAGATTATGATATATCTCTGTTGGTAACACCAGCATTATAACCTCACAAGAATTATCCCTGGCAAAAGCAACGCAACAACTTCTCAGAGTTGGTCCAGTGGTTCAAACGACCTCAGGGGACGGTGGACCCCTGGGAACCGGGATCCCCGGGGAGGGGGGCCGTGGAACTAACGCAGCCACCCAGCAACGTTAAATTGGTTTCATGTAAGCCAGAAGAGCACTTTCTCGTCTGGTTAAGCATGTAAAGTGAACTTTACAGCTGTTCTTAACACACCTCCCACCCTCCAGCCATCCAGCCAAACAATCATTGCCCGTAAGAACAAAAACTCATGGCCATGAACGCCTCTCCGAGTTCGCTTTCACGGCGGGCCGGAATGAATACCGAATCCGTCGTCCCGACAGTAAAAGAGCCACACACGCTAGCGCCAGCGTTAATAAACTCAGAAAATATGATTTAATGTGCGGGCAGCAAGGTTCAGGAGGTGGGTAATGGCCGTGTCTTGCGCCCCTCGTGGGCGTGTACACCGTGTCATTCACACTGCTACACGCCCGTGTCACTCACACTGCACGGTCTCACAGGTCGGCCAGTGGTCTCTGCTGCCGTGGACCGCCAGACTGACCGCTAGGCTTGGCTGGTAATCTAACGGTACCTATCTACCTGGAGTCTACCTAGAGGGCATTCCGGGGATCAACGTCCCCGCGGCCCGGTCCACGACCAGGCCTCCTGGTGGATCAGGGCCTGATCAACGAGGCTGTTACTGCTGGCCGCACGTAATCCAACGTACGAACCACAGCCCGGCTGATCCGGCACCGTCTTTAGATATCTCTCCAGCTCCCTCTTGAAGACAACCAGGGGTCTTCCCGTAATACCCTTATTGCTGGTGGGAGGCTGTTGAACAGTCTTGGGCCCCGGACACTTATTGTGTTTTCTCTTAGTGTACCAGTGGCGCCCCTACTTTTCACTGGGGGTATGTTGCATCACCTGCCAAGTCTTTTGCTTTCGTATGGAGTGATTGTTGTGTGCATATTAGGGACCAGTCCATCCGGAATCTTCCAGGTGTAGATTATGATATATCTCTCTCGCCTGCGCTCCAGTGAGTACAAGTCAAGTGCTTCCAGGCGCTCCCAGTAGTTAAGGTGTTTGATGGAACTTATACGTGCAGTAAAGGGTCTCTGTACATTCTCTAGTTCTGCAATTTCACCTGCCTTGAATGTTGATGTTAATGTACAGCAGTATTCCAGCCTAGAGAGAATAAGTGATTTAAAAAGGATCATCACTGGCTTAGCATCTCTTGTCTTGAATGTTCTCATTATCCATCCTATCAGTTTCCTCGCAGCTGTGATAGTGGCATTGTTGTGGTCCTGGAAGGTGAGGTCTTCAGACATTACCACTCCCAGGTCTCTCACATTACTTTTTCGCTCTATTGTGTGATTGGAGTTTGTAGTATGCTCAGTTCTAGTTATTATTTCCTCCAGTTTTCCATAACGGAGTAGTTGGAATTTGTCTTCATTGAACATCATATTGTTCTCTGTTGCCCATTGGAAAACTTGATTTATATCTTCTTGGAGCTTTGCCGTGTCCTCAATGGATGACACTCTCATGCAGATCCTAGTATCGTCTGCAAAAGATGATACAGTGCTGTGGTTTACGTCTCTGTCTATGTCTGATATGAGAATAAGGAACAGGATAGGTGCGAGTACTGTGCCTTGTGGGACAGAGCTCTTCACTATGGCAGCATCTGATTTAACTCTGTTTACCACTACTCTTTGTGTGCGATTGATTAGAAAGTTGAAGATCCATCTGCCTACTTTGCCGGTTATCCCTTTAACACGCATTTTGTGTGCTATTACACCATGGTCGCACTTGTCAAAGGCTTTTGCAAAGTCTATGTATACTACATCCTCATTCTGTTTGTTTTCCAGTGCATCTAGGACCATATCATAGTGGTCAAGCAGTAGCGAAAGGCAGGAGCGACCTGCTCTGAAACCATGTTGCCCTGGGTTGTGCAATTTTTGGGAGTCCAGGTGGTTTGCTATCCTGCTTCTTAGAACTCTTTCAAAGATTTTTATGATGTGGGACGTTAAAGCTATTGGTCTATAGTTCTTAGCTACTGCTTTGCTGCCACCTTTATGGAGTGAGGCTATATCTGTTGTTTTTAGTGACTGGAATCTCGCCTCTGTCTAAGCTCCTTCTCCATAGCATACTTAGGGCCCGTGAGAGGGGTTTCTTGCAGTTTTTAATGAACACCGAGTTCCACGAGTCTGGGCCTGGGGCTGAGTGCATGGGCATGTCGTCGATGGCTTTCTCAAAGTCTAGTGGAGTTAAAATTATGTCATAAATCTGGCCTACATTGGCAGGGTTTTGAGGCTCATTCATGAAAGATTGTTTGGATCGTCTATCTTTAAACTGGTTAGTGGCTCGCTGAACACTGAGTCATAATGCGATTTCAGTATCTCGCTCATTTCTTTGTTGTCGTCAGTGTAGAATCCATCTTGTCTGAGCAGCGGCCCTATACTAGAAGTGGTTTTTGACTTATTTTTGGTGTATGAAAAGAAATATTTCGAATTTCTTTCAATTTCATAAATCGCATTTAGCTTCTCTTGTCTCTCGTGGATCCTGTATGAGTCCTTTAACTTCAGCTCAATATTTTCCACTTCCCTGGTTAGCACTTCCTTACGTGTATCAGATAATCTGGCATTCTTGAGGAGCTCAATGATTCTTCGTCTTCTCCTCTAGAGGGAGCGTCTCTCTCTCTCCAGTTTACTTCTTCTTTTCTTTTGTCTTATAGGAATATACCTTGAACATATTTTAGCTACCAATAGGGTGATCTTTTCGAGGCATTGGTTAGGGTCCATGTAATTTAAGATATCCTCCCAGCATGTTTCATTTAGGGCATAGTTTACCTGATCCCAGATGATGTTCTTGTTGTTGAAGTTGAATTTGGTAAAGGTACCATCATAACTGTATGTATCTTGCCGATCAGAACTCCTGTGCATGCAAGTCTGGACTTCGATTAGATTGTGATCAGAATTTGTTGTTTTTGATATTGTTATATTCCTTACCAGGTCTCATTATTTGTGAAAATAAGGTCCAGTGTGTTCTCCAGTCTTGTTGGCTCCACTATCTGCTGACTTAGGGTGTGTTTGTTGCAGAAATTCAGCAGCTCCTGCGTGTGTGACCTTTCATCTGAGCTACCTCCAGAGATTATTTCTGCTACGACATTATTTACTATATTCTTCCACTTTGTGTGTCTTAGATTGAAGTCACCAAGCAGCAAGATGTTTGGGGATGGAGCTAGAAAGTTATCCAGACAGGAGTCGATTTTTGACAGTTGTTCCTTGAACTGTTGGGAAGTTGCATCCGGTGGCTTATATACAAGTATAATGACTAAGTTTTGGTTCTCGATTTTTATTGTCAGAACTTCAACTACATTATTTGTGGTGTTCAGTATCTCTGTGCAATTGAGAGACTCTTTGACATACAGGCCAACACCCTCTTGTTGCCTGTTCTTTCTGTCGCATCTGAAAAGGTTGTATCCAGGTATCCATATTTCACTGTCAAAGTAATCTTTTGCGTGGGTCTCTGTGAAGGCTGCAGACAGTGCACTTGACTCCCCTAGAAGTCCACTAATGAAAGGTATTTTGTTGTTTGTGGATGGCTTAAGGCCCTGTATATTAGCAAATATAAATGAGGTTGTGTTGCATGTTTGTTGGGGGGATTTTGTTGTTGGCATCAGTAGCTGTGAGCCCGGAGGCGCCACTGTGAACCCGGAGGTGCCACTGTCAGCCCGGAGGTGCCACTGTCAGCCCGGAGGCGCCACTGTGAGCCCGGAGGCGCCACTGTCAGCCCGGAGGTGCCACTGGTTGTGTCTCCAGTCCAACAAGGCTCCAAGGTGGTGGACTATTTTGGTTATTTCTTTCCATTTTCTTTCTTCGTTTCCTACCACTAAAAAAATCACTTGGGGTGTTGTCATAGCTACCATAGCTACTGTGATGTGTTGTATGGGGTGTGTGCCTCCTGGTCCTTTATAGATGATATGCAGTTCAACTGGTATTGTAACATTGTTTTTCAAGGACTGAAGATTGACACATCTCAGGGTTGAAGTATCTGCAAGAGGTAGAACGACACACTCCCTTAGACAGGAGGTCGCGGCATTTTTTGGGATGCTCAAAGTTGCATGTCCCATTCGTTTTCCCTGATATTCCGTGTTTACAGATGCCCCGAATATAGTATTTGCACCATTTTGTTTTTGGCTGGGTACAATTCGTGCTGGATGTATTCTTAATCTGTGCTGGCCCTAGGGCTGAACTACAGTCCTCCATAGCCAATCCAGAGACACCACCATCTGTTGTCATGGCACCAACAGTTTTCCTGGGAGGGGACTCCCCGACTACATCTGTACTAGAGGCTATGACTGTGATGGCTGCAGAAGAGTCTACCCCAGAGGAGGGGTCCTCTACTACATCTGTACTAGGGGCTATAACGTTGGTGGCAGTGGAGGAGTCTTTAACTGAATCCGGATTTTCACAATGGCTGGGGGCTGTGTCTTGGTCTGGGTCTGGGTCACCCCCTGATATTAAACAACACAAGCAACGAGACTGTGCCCCTGTACTAGTGTACGTCTTCGTTGTAACACACTGCCATACTCTAACATCCACTCTAATATATACCAAGGCGTTGTAAGTACCTTCCAAATAGCCTAAATTTCCTGACGGGGAAATATGGCCCAATGAACATGATCATTTTAATAGTTAAGAGACGAACTCAGTAGCGCATCACAGAAGACAGATGACAATCTTGTAAACCAGTGAGACCGACTCAACAATTGTCAAAAAATGGATGTGAAGTTAAGTGTGTACGGCAGTGCAAGACCTACCTGGAAGCCTTCTTCCAGGTATATTGCGCTGGAATATGTGTGTATGGCAGTGCAAGACCTACCTGGAAGCTTTCTTCCAGGTATATTGCGCTGGAATATGTGTGTATGGCAGTGCAAGACCTACCTGGAAGCTTTCTTCCAGGTATATTGCGCTGGAATATGTGTGTACGGCAGTGCAAGACCTATCTGGAAGCTTTCTTCCAGGTATATTGCGCTGGAATATGTGTGTATGGCAGTGCAAGACCTACCTGGAAGCTTTCTTCCAGGTATATTGCGCTGGAATATGTGTGTGTACGGCAGTGCAAGACCTACCTGGAAGCTTTCTTCCAGGTACATTGCGCTGGAATATGTGTGTATGACAGTGCAAGACCTACCTGGAAGCTTTCTTCCAGGTATATTGCGCTGGAATATGTGTGTATGGCAGTGCAAGACCTACCTGGAAGCTTTCTTCCAGGGATATTGCGCTGGAATATGTGTGTATGGCAGTGCAAGACCTACCTGGAAGCTTTCTTCCAGGTATATTGCGCTGGAATATGTGTGTATGGCAGTGCAAGACCTACCTGGAAGCTTTCTTCCAGGTATATTGCGCTGGAATATGTGTGTATGGCAGTGCAAGACCTACCTGGAAGCTTTCTTCCAGGTATATTGCGCTGGAATATGTGTGTATGGCAGTGCAAGACCTACCTGGAAACTTTCTTCCAGGTATATTGCCCTGGAATATGTGTGTATGGCAGTGCAAGACCTACCTGGAAGCTTTCTTCCAGGTATATTGCCCTGGAATATGTGTGAATGGCAGTGCAAGACCTACCTGGAAGCTTTCTTCCAGGTATATTGCGCTGGAATATGTGTGTATGACAGTGCAAGACCTACCTGGAAGCTTTCTTCCAGGTATATTGCCCTGGAATATGAGTGTATGGCAGTGCAAGACCTACCTGGAAGCTTTCTTCCAGGTATATTGCGCTGGAATACGTGTGTATGGCAGTGCAAGACCTACCTGGAAGCTTTCTTCCAGGTATATTGCGCTGGAATATGTGTGTATGGCAGTGCAAGACCTACCTGGAAACTTTCTTCCAGGTATATTGCCCTGGAATATTGTATGGCAGTGCAAAGACTACTGGAGTTTCTTCAGGTATATTGCCTGGAATATGTGTGAATGGCAGTGCAAGACCTACCTGGAAGCTTTCTCAGTATATGCGCTGGAATATGTGTGTATGACGTGCAGACCTACGAAGCTTTCTTCAGGTATATTGCCCTGGATATGAGTGTAGGCAGTGCAAGACTACTGGAAGCTTTCTTCCAGGTTTATTGCGCTGGAATACGTGTGTATGGCAGTGCAAGACCTACCTGGAAGCTTTCTTCCAGGTATATTGCGCTGGAATATGTGTGTATGGCAGTGCAAGACCTACCTGGAAGCTTTCTTCCAGGTATATTGCGCTGGAATATGGGGAAATAAAGAATATGTCTACTTAAGATTATTAGTCACCGCGTCAAATCAATATTTATTATAGGCACAGTAGACGTGACGACGCACAGTAGACGTGCTTCACCTTCAACAAGTCTTACCATAACTCATACAGCGACACACAAATTAAATCACAGATATGAATATTCATGGATCACCTAACAACAGTGAATTAACACGAGAGGATTTTTCACACACACCGTCTTCAAGAATACAAAGAACTTAGTAAAAAGCATTACTTGGTCTCTCTAATTATACACTATAAATGCGTATCGTGTCGAAGAAGCGGAAAATAACGAGTAGGAGACCTGTTTACAAAACGGGAGATAGGACCCATCAAAGTAGACCAACATGTCGTCAGGAGAGGTAGTAGGTGCGTCGTAGGACATGTACGTCCCCCTCTCCCCTAACCTAGGAATGAACCCGGGTCCTTCGGGTATGAGCCGAACGAGGCCAGTTTAACCAGCGTAACGTAGAGGAGCGGTCCGCTTCACTCAGTGAAGAGAGAATGTTGACAAATTCCTCAAGTCAGTTCCTGACTAGCGGGGCTGTGGTTAGTGCGTTGGACTACAAGCAGTCAGCAGTAACAGCCTGCTCGATCAGGCTTTGGTCTAGCAGGAAGCCTGGTCTGGGACCTTGCCACAGGGGCGTTGACCCCCGACAACTTTAGATATCCTTCAAGGTGCAGGAATGAGAGACAGAGAGAACGTCCAGGTGTTGTCAGGTACCAGGAGAGGTGCCTAGTACCAGGTACCAGGTAGGTACCAGGTACCGTGCTGTCAGCATTTCAGCGAAATCTTGGCTGGGCTGGGATGGTGACGTCACCATGGACCAGTCACCAACACTCCACTATAACTTTTTTGAAGATTGTTGGGTCGTGTGAGATGTACCAGATGATGGTGACCCACACCAGGTCACATTCCAGGTCACATTCCAGGTCACATTCCAGGTCACATTCCAGGTCACATTCCAGGTCACATTCCAGGTCACATTCCAGGTCACATTCCAGGTCACACTCCAGGTCACACACACCAGGTGTGGTACACCACCACCAGCAACAACAACATTCACTGCTGACTTAACATCTTCCTCAACAAACATGAGTGAGTTGCGTCTCTCCACTCAGCTAATTTGTGAGCATGACACCGGCACTTTATAACATGTACACAACACATCAACTCACTCACTTGTACTCACTAACTGGTACTCACTGACTGGTACTCACTGACTGGTACTCACTGACTGGTACTCACTGACTGGTACTCACTGACTGGTACTCACTGATTGGTACTCACTGATTGGTACTCACTGACTGGTACTCACTGACTGGTACTCACTGACTGGTACTCACTGACTGGTACTCACTGACTGGTACTCACTGACTGGTACTCACTGACTGGTACTCACTGACTGGTACTCACTAACTGGTACTCACTGACTGGTACTCACTGACTGGTACTCACTGACTGGTATCTGATTACTCACTGGAACTGTGTACTCACTGACTGGTACTCACTGACTGGTACTCACTGACTGTTACTCACTGACTGGTACTCACTGACTGGTACTCACTGACTGGTACTCACTGACTGGTACTCACCGAGCAGTGATTACTGAATTATACTAAATGGTATTTCGCTGAGTTGTGTTTGCAAGGGTTGAGTGACAGCTCCTGGTTCCCTCTATACTACAATGCAAGTTGGTCGGTGTTAGTTCTCCTGGTCCCTGGGTCTTGTTCAGGGACTTCACCTCTAGGACCACAGGTCTTGTTGGCAATAATACTAGTCCCGGAGTTGAGGTTATCTTCGCGAGTCCCTAAACCAACTTGACCAGGTGTGGGCTTCATGCTGGTGCTGTTGACACTATGGAAGACTTGAGACACGTCGTGTATAGCGTCCTAGAAGATTCTTTGTTAAGGTTCATGATGACTGATTAGAAAACAGCCTTAAAATATGCTGCTGATACCAGGCAGTCTTTGTACAGTACTGGCGATATGTTGGGTATAATGTCTACCTCAGGATCTTTCTTCTTGAGTGATATTTTCACGTTTCTCATCTCTTACCGTGTACTCCGTCTCTGGTCTCTCTCTCTCTCTCTCTCTCTCCAATATGCACATTTATCTACTTGTTTGGGCGGATGGTAATGGTTGGTTTAGAGAAGAACCTGCTTAGTTCGGGTCAGTAGGCCTGCTCCAGTGTTCCTACATTCTTATATTATTTTCCCAGTATTTCTCGTGGTCTGTCTCTACTCTCTTACATTCTTTGTCTTCCCAATAGGTTGGTCCTCGACAGACATGGTGTTCGGTCCTATCTGAGAGGTCATTGTAATATTAAATAGACGAGGGTCCCAACACTGACCCTGTAGGGACCCCACTCCTCACTCTCTCAGAAAATCCTGTGATGTCTGCTCTTACCATCACCCCTACATCCCTCTCATCAGTAACACTGTACACTGTACCTTTGTGTGCTACTGTAATACTGTACACTGTGCCTCTGCTTGGTACTGTAACAATGTACACTGTACCTTTGCTTGTTACTGTAACACTGTTACCTGTAGTCTGTTGTGTACTCTAGGTTTGTCTCCTATTGTGGTACAGAGGTTGAGTTTGTCCTGGCGTTTCAGGTGTGTATGTGTGTGTGTGTGTGTGTGTGTGTGTGTGTGTGTGTGTGTGTGTGTGTGTGTGTGTGTGTACTCACCTATTTGTACTCACCTATTTGTGGTTGCAGGGGTCGAGTCCTAGCTCCTGGCCCCGCCTCTTCACCGGTTGCTACTGGGCCCTCTCTCTCCCCGCTCCATGAGCTTTATCAAACCTCGTCTTAAAACTGTGTATGGTTCCTGCCTCCACTACGTCATTTTCTAGGCTATTCCACTGCCTTACAACTCTATGACTGAAGAAATACTTCCTAATATCTCTCTGACTCATTTGTGTCTTCAACTTCCAATTGTGGCCTCTTGTTTCTGTGTCCCCTCCCTGGAACATCCTGTCTTTGTCCACCTTGTCTATTCCATCGCAGTATTTTATATGTCGTTATCATGTCTCCCCTGACCCTCCTGTCCTCCAGTGTCGTCAGGCCGATTTCCCTTAATGTATCTGTGTGTGTGTACTCACCGAATTGTGGTTGCGGGGGTCAAGTCATAGCTCTTGGTCCAGCCTCTTCACTGGTCGCTACTAGGTCACCCTTCCTGCTCCAGGAGCTTTATCATACCTCTTCTTAAAGCTATGTATGGATCCTGCCTTCAGTGCATCACTCTCCAGACTGTTCCACTTCCTGACAACTCGGTAGCTGATTCATATGAGTTTTCAACTTCTAGCTGTGACCCTTGTTGCTGTGACCCCTTGTTGCTGTGACCCCTTGTTGCTGTGACCCCTTGTTGCTGTGACCCCTTGTTGCTGTGTCCCCTTGTTGCTGTGACCCCTTGTTGCTGTGACCCCTTGTTGCTGTGACCCCTTGTTGCTGTGTCCCCTTGTTGCTGTGTCCCCTTATTGCTGTGACCCTGTTGCTGTGTACCCCTTGTTGCTGTGACCCCTTGTTGCTGTGCCCTGTTGCTGTGACCCCTTGTTGCTGTGACCCCTTGTTGCTGTGTCCCCTTGTTGCTGTGTCCCCTGTGTGTTGCTGTGTCCCCTTGTTGCTGTGTCCCCTTGTTGCTGTGTCCCCTTGTTGCTGTGTCCCCTTGTTGCTGTGACCCCTTGTTGCTGTGACCCCTTGTTGCTGTGACCCTTGTTGCTGTGACCCCTTGTTGCTGTGACCTCTTGTTGCTGTGTCCCCTTGTTGTTGTGTCCCCTTGTTGCTGTGTCCCCTTGTTGCTGTGTCCCCTTGTTGCTGTGTACCCCTTGTTGCTGTGACCCCTTGTTGCTGTGACCCCTTGTTGCTGTGTCCCACCTCTGGAACATCCTCTCTCTGTCTACCTGGAGAGTATTCCGGGAATCAACGCCCCCGCGGCCCGGTCAACGACCAGGCTTCCCAGTGAATCAGGGCCTGATCAACCAGGCTGTTACTGCTGGCCGCACAAAGTCCAACGTACGAGCCACAGCCCGGCTGATCCGTCAACGACTTGAAGTATTTGTCCAGCTCCCTCTTGAAGGCAGTCAGGGGCCTATTGGTGATTTCCCTTATGCATGGTTGGAGACTATTGAACAGTCTTGGGCCCCGGACATTTATGATGTTTTCTTTTAGTGTACCAACGGCGCCCCTACTTTTCATTGGGGGTATGTTGCACCGCCTGCCCAGTCTTTTACTTTCTGTAGCATGCAAAGAGTACGTAACCTTTATTCGGCGCATGTACACACCCTCATTGAAAGGCTGTCTCCCCCAACCAGGGAACCAGGTGCTACGGGTTAACGATGGGGCCCCGTCGTTCAATCAGTACCTAGGTTCCAGCCAATGAGAAGATGATTTTGGCAATCGCAGAGGTGATGTGGGTACCACTCACCTGTCTGCCCTTGTCATTCCCATTCTAGAGCTGGTTGAAGCACGGTCTGCTCTCTAGTGGCTTCTATTCTGCCTTGTTTACCGTGGAGTGCACTAATACCTATTGTTGTACATAGTGTATATAGTGTACATAGTTCTGTTCTAAATTAGTGAAGGATAATACAAGTCAAAAGTTTTTCTACTGTATTTTTTTGCTCCCTTTACACCCAGGATAACAGGCCTTTGGGACTCCTGGGTTGTAATACTTTCGTAGGGAGTGATTTCTGTGTGCAGATTCGGGACCATTCCTTCTAGGATTTTCCAAGTGTAGATTACGATATATATCTCTCTCTCCTGCGTTCCAGCGAGTACAAGTCAAGTGTTTCCAAGTGTTCCCAGTATCAGTTGAGGTGTTTTATAGTACTCATATGTGCAGTAAAGGATCTCTGTACACTCTCTAGATTGCAATTTCACCTGCTTTGAACGGAGATGTTAATGTACAGCAATATTCCAGCCTAGAGAGAACAAGTGATTTGAGAAGGACCATGATTGTCTTGGCATCTCTTGCTCTGAACGTTCTCATTATCCATTCTATCATCTTTGCAGTAGTGATCGTGGCACTGTTGTGATCCTTGAAAGTGAGATCCTCAGACATTACCACTCCCAGGTCCCTTACATTATTTTTCCGCTCTACTGTATGGCCAAAGTTTGCATTATACTCAGTTCTAGTTATTATCTTCTACAGTTTTCCATAACGGAGTAGTTGGAATTTGTTTTCATTGAACATCATATTTTTTCTGTTGCCCATTGGAAAACTTTGTTTGTATCTTCTTGGAGGTTAACCGCGTCCTCAGCAGATGACAGCCTCATGCAGATCCTATGTATCATCTGCAAAGGATGACACGGTGCTGTGGGTTACATCTATGAGGATGAGGAACAGGATAGGGACGAGTACTGTGCCTTGTGGAACAGAGTTTTTCACTATTGCAGCCTCCGATTTAACTGTGTTGACCACTACTCTTTGTGTTCGATTGGTTAAAAGTTAAGACCCATCTCCCCACATTGGCAGTTATTCCTTTAGCACGTATTCTGTGCGCTCTTACGCCATGATCGCATTTGTCAAAAGCTTTTGCAAAGTCTGTGTATATTACATCTGCATTCTGATTTTCTTCCAGTGCATCCAAGACTATATCATAGTGATCCAGTAGTTGTGAGAGGCAGGAGCGACCTGCCCTGAACCCATGTTGCCCTTGATTGTGCAGTTTTGGGGAATCCAAGTGGTTTGCAATCCTGCTTCTTAGCACTCTTTCAAATACGTTTATGATGTGGGGCGTTAGAGCTATTGGTCTATAGTTCTTAGCTAATGCTTTGCTGCCACCTTTATAGAGTGGGGCTATATCTGTTGTTTTTAGTGGCTGTGGAATTTCACCCATGTCTAACTCCTCCTCCATAGTGTACTTAGGGCACGTGAAAGGGGTTTCTTGCAGTTCGTAATAAACACAGAGTTCCACGAGTCTGATCATGGAGCTGAGTGCATGAGCGTGTTGTCAATGGCTTTCTCAAAGTCTATCGGAGTTAAGGTAATGATGGAAATATCGCACACATTGTTGGAGTTTTGAGGTTTAGTCATGAAAAAATAATTTGGATTGTCTTTGGCCGTCCTAGCCTGTACTCTGCTGTAAGGGCTCTGGACCATAATAAGCCAAGTTATGTATTTGTAAATACATGAATGAAGGATACATAGCTTCAGTGACTGTTGAACGTCCCGCAGCTCCCCCCGGGTCTTCCCTGCGAGGAGCCGTCTATACTCCATCCCTGAGCTGATGGGGAATTAAGGTGGATTCAGAAGTTGCCTCAAAGGAACGTGTTACGCTGACATACGATTTCTCTAAATATGTCTTGGAATTTTGTTCATCTATTTAATAGTGCATTGCGATTATCATCGTTATTAGCTAAAACGACGATAATCACCTTTATAATATTACGCTGATGCATTATTTACCAGTGATACCAGCCATTTATGACCTCACCTCTGGTTACTACTCGCCTGATGTAGCTTAACGTCAGAGGTGAGCGGAGCAGAGGAGACAGTACAGCAGCTCTCTGGGTATAGAGAAGGTCTTCACGGCTTACTCCTTTTAACCTAAAGAGAGAAAGAAGCATTTGGTTTAGAGCTTTATTCTCTAAAGTCACCAGAAATTGTGAGATATTGTGGAATTTTCATTATATAGAACTTCTCGTGTGTAGAGCCTTCAAGTTTTCTAAGTCAACAGCGTAATCTCCTTAGAATATAGAGAGGATGTAAAGTTTTTGTTCATCTGTATATTAAAGGTCCATTCAGCTAAGAATAAAGGTCTTCTTAATTTATAAGTATTGTATAAAGTCTGTGCTTATATATAATTAAGAAAAAGGTACAATTAAATACCTTAAGTCTATAACGATACCTACTTGATATTAAATATACATTTTACAAATTTTTTTCGATCTCCTTATAACCTTATTACGATATAACTGGAGAATAATTCTCCATAAAACTCCCTAAGACTAACATCACCTTTGTTTATAAACTTCATCGTAATACAATATATATCTCAGTATTTCACTTAAATGAACTAATGATGAATGACTAGACAGTTACGTGTTTGGCTCAATGGTCCCTGGATAACGAGGTGTATTAGTGAACATCAAAATGGTATACAATACCGACAGGTTGGTAGGTAAGTCTCCGCACTGTCGCTTGATCTTCAGATAGTTCCTGACTATGGAACTGAACTTCTCCAGGCTGAGGGACTGACAACCTCAAATTCTACGACTACAAGGGTGATGGACTGATTACATCGTCTTCACATCTCTACTGTTCCCGCCTACTTTCTGTATTCGACTGAAGAAGCCTACTGTGTAGGCGAAACGTTTCGGAATAAAGTTGCCTAACTGTTGCCTAGGGGTGTATTGGTACATCTAGGACGCTGCTAGCTGCATGCGGATTCAGTTAAATTGTTAATCAGAAATCAAGAGAGTCTATCAGCCCCTCTGGAGGGCTGAGTCCCTCAAGGGGATGAATGGGGCTGAGAGGGCTGAAATCCCCTTTCTGGAGAAATTTTCTCTACATCTGCAGTCTTCTTTGCCCTTCCCCAATCTTCACGACTTTGCAGTTGGGGGTTGAACTCCTGAAGCCAGTTTCTGGACTAGGCCTGCAGCCTGTCCAGATCCCTCTGTAGTCCTGCCTGGTCCTCCTTTGACTGTATTCTCCTCATTAATTTCACATTATCTGGAAGCAGAGACACTTCTGAGTCTATTCCTTCGTCATGTCGTTCACATTTACCAGGAACAACATCGGTCCCAGGACTGAGCCTTGTGTACAGGATGGGTGGCAGGGTGGGCGGCGCTGTGTTCAGCGGGTGGAACAAGAGTAGTGGGTGGTGGGTGGGTGAGAGGGTGGTGACCGCCCATGATAGTCCCCACCATCTGTAACATCCCTCACTCTCACCACATGATGTCATTTTGCTACACTTCCCTGACATCATTGTAGCGTCAGTTTACATCACCCGGCGTCACCTAACGTCCCCGGGTAGCTGACATCATCACAGCACCGTCATGATGTCAACTACCCGAGCCAGTGTCAGAGTGACGTCAGTCCGTGATGTACATAACGACCCTCTAAGCTGACATCATGCAAGTTTTCCACTAGACCACTGACTCAACCATTGTAAAGGGACCAAGACTCTTAAACAGCCTCATGGGAAGCGACTACATGTAACCTGAGATCCCATACAATCACCTGACTTCACTTGGTGTCACCAGAGGTTACCTGAGGTCACCTAGCTTCACCTGGCGTCGCCTGACGTCACCTAACGTCACTTAGCGTCATCAGACGTCACCTGGCGCCACCTGCCTCACCAAGCGTTGCTTGACATCACCTACCGTCACCTGACGTCGGCCCGCGTCACCTGCGTCATGGTCTGTGCATCACTGAAATTCACATTATTATTCCTTTTTCCCAGAAGACGCGTGTCCTGCGCGCGCCTCCACGTGTCCTGCGCGCGCCTTCACGTGTCCTGCGCGCGCCTCCACGTGTCCTGCGCGCGCCTCACGTGTCCTGCGCGCGCCTCCACGTGTCCTGCGCGCCCTCACGTGTCCTGCGCGCGCCTCCACGTGTCCTGCGCGCGCCTCCACGTGTCCTGCGCGCGCCTCCACGTGTCCTTCGCGCGCCTCCACGTGTCCTGTGCGCGTATCTACGTATCTTATGCGCCTCTACGTGTCCTGCGCACGTATCTATGTATCTTGCGCGTGTATCCACGTGTCCTGCGCGCGCCTCCACGTGTCCTGCGCACGTATCCACGTGTCTTGCACGCGTACCCACGTTTACTGGGCCTAAACGTCCCCTCAGGGAAGGTTCCTTGACGCTGGTGAGGGGCTCTTGATCTAGGGAATTGGATCTGTGCTCCAGTTCCCCGAATTAAGCCTGAATGCCTTCCACATCCCCCCCCAGGCGCTGAATAATCCTACGGGTTTAGCGCTTCCCCTTGATTATAATAATAATAATAAATGTGCGCACGTATCCATGTGTCGTGCGCACGTATCCATGTGTCGTGCGCACGTATCCATGTGTCGTGCGCATGTATTCATGTGTCGTGCGCATGTATCCATGTGTCGTGCGCACGTATCCATGTGTCGTGCGCACGTATCCATGTGTCGTGCGCACGTATCCATGTGTCGTGCGCACGTATCCATGTGTCGTGCGCAGTCCCTCAGGTGGTACCCACACGGGGACTGTCACCGGAAGTTGGGTCAGATGATGAACAGTGAGACCGGAAGTGACCTATTCGGCGACACGGAAATAACCAAGTGAGTCCGTGACAGCACACTATCCTGTTCGTTGCGACTTATTGTTAGTAACTGTTGTAGTTTGCAGTTCGTATCGTGTCCGTATCCATGTGTTCGTGCACACGTTCAGTGTCGTGCACATGTAATCATGTGTGTGTGCAGTTATAACAGTGTCGTGGCAGTATCCATTGTATTGTACGTTGTGCAGTATCCATGTGTGTTGTAGCACGTTTGTATGACCACTTGTTGTACGTGCGCAATGTCCTAGTGTGTAGCCACGTGCAGGTGTAACTAGTTACCGAATGTTGAGTGTTACAGTATTGAAAACATGTTGCAGATCGGAAGTGAGTTGAATACGGTGACACTGTTGTAACATAACGAATGTGCAGATTCGTGACAGTAGTTGTACACTGTTGCAGTTGTTGTACAGTTGTTGTAATAACTGTTGTCAATGTTGTAGCAGTAGTTGTAATGTTGCAATTGTTGTAGCAGTATGTTGTAGCATCAACTGTTGCAGTTGTTGTACAGTAGTTGTAATGTTGCAATTGTTGTAGCAGTAGTTGTAGATGTTGAGTTGTTGTAAGCAGTATTGTAACAATGTTGCAGTTGTTGTACAGTAGTTGTAGCACTGTTGCAATTGTTGTAGCAGTAGTTGTAAAATGTTGCAGTTGTTGTAACAGTAGTTGTAACACTGTGCGTTTGTAACAGTAGTTGTAGCATGTTGTAGTTGTTGTAACAACTGTTGCAATTGTTGTAACAGTAGTTGTAACAACTGTTGCAATTGTTGTAGCAGTAGTTGTAACAACTGTTGCAGTTGTTGTAACAGTAGTTGTAACAACTGTTGCAGTTGTTGTAGCAGTAGTTGTAACAACTGTTGCAGTTGTTGTAGCAGTAGTTGTAACAACTGTTGCAGTTGTTGTAACAGTAGTTGTAACAACTGTTGCAATTGTTGTAACAGTAGTTGTAGCAACTGTTGCAGTTGTTGTAGCAGTAGTTGTAACAACTGTTGCAATTGTTGTAACAGTAGTTGTAGCAACTGTTGCATTGTTGTAACAGTAGTTGTAACAACTGTTGCAGTTGTTGTAGCAGTAGTTGTAACAACTGTTGCAGTTGTTGTAGCAGTAGTTGTAACAACTGTTGCAATTGTTGTAGCAGTAGTTGTAAGCAACTGTTGCAGATTGTTGTACAGTAGTTGTAACAACTGTTGCATTGTTGTAACAGTAGTTGTACAACTGTTGCAGTTGTTGTAGCAGTAGTTGTAGCAACTGTTGCATTGTTGTACAGTAGTTGTAACAACTGTTGCAGTTGTTGTAACAGTAGTTGTAACAACTGTTGCAATTGTTGTAGCAGTAGTTGTAACAACTGTTGCAGTTGTTGTAACAGTAGTTGTAACAACTGTTGCTTTGTTGGTAACATGTAGTTGTAACATGTTGCATTGTTGTAGCAGTAGTTGTAACAACTGTTGCAATTGTTGTAGCAGTAGTTGTAACAACTGTTGCAGTTGTTGTAACAGTAGTTGTAACAACTGTTGCGGTTGTTGTAACAGTAGTTGTAACAACTGTTGCAGTTGTTGTAGCAGTAGTTGTAGCAACTGTTGCAATTGTTGTAGCAGTAGTTGTAACAACTGTTGCGGTTGTTGTAGCAGTAGTTGTAGCAACTGTTGCAATTGTTGTAGCAGTAGTTGTAGCAACTGTTGCAGTTGTTGTAGCAGTAGTTGTAACAACTGTTGCAGTTGTTGTAGCAGTAGTTGTAGCAACTGTTGCAGTTGTTGTAGCAGTAGTTGTAACAACTGTTGCAGTTGTTGTAGCAGTAGTTGTAACAACTGTTGCAGTTGTTGTAACAGTAGTTGTAACAACTGTTGCAATTGTTGTAGCAGTAGTTGTAGCAACTGTTGCAGTTGTTGTAGCAGTAGTTGTAACAACTGTTGCAATTGTTGTAGCAGTAGTTGTAACAACTGTTGCAGTTGCTGTAGCAGTAGTTGTAACAACTGTTGCAGTTGTTGTAGCAGTAGTTGTAACAACTGTTGCGGTTGTTGTAGCAGTAGTTGTAACAACTGTTGCAGTTGTTGTAGCAGTAGTTGTAGCAACTGTTGCAGTTGTTGTAGCAGTAGTTGTAACAACTGTTGCTAATTGTTGTAGCAGTAGTTGTAACAACTGTTGCAATTGTTGTAGCAGTAGTTGTAACAACTGTTGCAATTGTTGTAGCAGTAGTTGTAACAACTGTTGCAATTGTTGTAGCAGTAGTTGTAACAACTGTTGCAAGGTTGTTGTAGCAGTAGTTGTACAACTGTTTGCAATTGTTGTAGCAGTAGTTGTAACAACTGTTGCAATTGTTGTAGCAGTAGTTGTAACAACTGTTGCAATTGTTGTAGCAGTAGTTGTAGCAACTGTTGCAATTGTTGTAGCAGTAGTTGTACAACTGTTGCAGTTGTTGTAGCAGTAGTTGTAACAACTGTTGCAATTGTTGTAAGCAGTAGTTGTAAGCAACTGTTGCAATTGTTGTAACAGTAGTTGTAACAACTGTTGCAATTGTTGTAGCAGTAGTTGTAGCAACTGTTGCAGTTGTTGTAACAGTAGTTGTAACAACTGTTGCAGTTGTTGTAACAGTAGTTGTAACAATTGTTGCAATTGTTGTAGCATTAGTTGTAACAACTGTTGCAGTTGTTGTAACAGTAGTTGTAGCAACTGTTGCAGTTGTTGTAGCAGTAGTTGTAGCAACTGTTACAGTTGTTGTAACAGTAGTTGTAACAACTGTTGCAATTGTTGTAACAGTAGTTGTAGCAACTGTTGCAGTTGTTGTAGCAGTAGTTGTAACAACTGTTGCAGTTGTTGTAGCAGTAGTTGTAACAACTGTTGCAATTTTTGTAGCAGTAGTTATAACAACTGTTGCAGTTGTTGTAGCAGTAGTTGTAACAACTGTTGCAATTGTTGTAACAGTAGTTGTAGCAACTGTTGCAATTGTTGTAACAGTAGTTATAACTACTGTTGCCATTGTTGTAACAGTAGTTGTAGCAACTGTTGCGGTTGTTGTAGCAGTAGTTGTAACAACTGTTTCAATTGTTGTAACAGTAGTTGTAGCAACTGTTGCAATTGTTGTAACAGTAGTTGTAGCAGTAGTTGTAGCAACTGTTGCAATTGTTGTAGCAGTAGTTGTAGCAACTGTTGCAGTTGTTGTAGCAGTAGTTGTAACAACTGTTGCAATTTTTGTAGCAGTAGTTGTAACGACTGTTGCAATTTTTGTAGCAGTAGTTGTAACAACTGTTGCAGTTGTTGTAGCAGTAGTTGTAACAACTGTTGCATTTGTTGTAGCAGTAGTTGTAGCAACTGTTGCAGTTGTTGTAGCAATGGTTGAAGTTGTTGTAGCAGGAATTTGATCAATTTAAAAGTCTCTATTATCAGACTCTGAAAAGGCAATAATCGACATGCCCATGTACTCTGCCCCATGCCCAGACTCATGGAACTCCGTGTTCATCAAGAACTGCAAGAAGCCCCTGTCTCGTGCCTTCAGCATGCTATGGAGAGGGAGCATGGACACAGGGGTTATCCCGCACACACTAAAATCAACAGACATAGCCCCACTCCACAAAAGTGGCAGTAAAGCAATAGCAAAGAACTGCAGATCCATAACACTAACATCCCGTATCATAAAAATATTTGAAAGGGCCCTAAGAAGCAAGATCGCCACCCATCTAGATACCAATCAATTACACAACCCAGGGCAGCAAGGGTTTAGAGCAGGTCGCTCCTGCCTGTGTGATGTAGTTCAGCTGGGCTTGTGAGGTCTCTGGGGAGACCTAATTTAACCAATTATATGGTCACACCTTGCCTTGGCAAACGTCTGTAGCCACGCCCACGTCTGAGGTCTTTTGTTCTTGACGGCGTCAGGTCGTACACGTGGTTGTCGAGGGTGCTTGGACCACCATAAAAGCCCAAGGAAGAGCATGATCAGGAGATTCGAGCAGAGCTGCTGCTGGGGTGCAGAGCTCCTGAGCAGAGACATCGAGCGGAGCTGCTGCTGGGGTGCAGGGCTCGGGAGAAGGCTGCTGAAGTCTCTGGAGGAGACTGTTGGAGACATTGGGCAGAGTACTGGCTTGGAGCAGTACTCGTGCTGTGTAGGTCTTGGGACCTGTGGCTTAGTTCCTGTAGTGCACTGTCCTCTGTACTATATTGTAAGTTATATTCATTTTGGTCAAGTTGATTGTATTTCCCTGTCTCACTGCTTATGTGTACCATCCCATTTATCTAAACCACAATAATGTTCTGTTCCCAAATATATTATTGTACAAAGACTTAATAATAAACTGTGTTTGAGTAGAATAGTAATATTCACTGCCCACCGTTATTTATTCTTACTTCCATTACCCCCCTACATGTCATGTAGGGGGGTAATGATTAGGGGAATATGGGGGTAAGCAGAGGGGGTTAGTAGGTAAGGGACATGCAGGCGAGGTGGTAGGAGATTACAGAAGAGGTGAGCGGTAGTAGGTAGGTAATGTGAGGTCACTGGTGACTACACCTTCACCTCTCATTACTCTACCCGCCACACTACACTGCTCACCCTCTCACTACTTTAACTAAACATAAATAAATGGAAATAAGAATAAATAACGGTGGGCAGTGAATATTACTATTCTACTCAAACACAGTTTATTATTAAGTCTTTGTACAATAATATATTTGGGAACAGAGCATTATTGTGGTTTAGATAAATGGGATGGTACACATAAGCAGTGAGACAGGGAAATACAATCAACTTGACGAAAATGAATATAACTTACAATATAGCACAGAGGACAGTGCACTACAGGAACTAAGTCACAGGTCCCAAGACCTACACAGCACGAGTACTGCTCCAAGCCAGTACTCTGCCCAATGTCTCCAACAGTCTCCTCCAGAGACTTCAGCAGCCTTCTCCCGAGCCCTGCACCCCAGCAGCAGCTCCGCTCGAATCTCCTGATCATGCTCTTCCTTGGGCTTTTATGGTGGTCCAAGCACCCTCGACAACCACGTGTACGACCTGACGCCGTCAAGAACAAAAGACCTCAGACGTGGGCGTGGCTACAGACGTTTGCCAAGGCAAGGTGTGACCATATAATTGGTTAAATTAGGTCTCCCCAGAGACCTCACAAGCCCAGCTGAACTACATCACACCTGTCCCAACTACTGGACCACTATGACAAGGTCCTGGATGATGTAGACTGTAGAGGATAAACAAAATACAGATGTAGTATACACAGACTTTGCAAAAGCTTTCGACAAGTGTGACCATGGTGTAATAGCGCACAAAATACGTGATAAAGGAATAACAAGAAAAGTTGATAGATGGATCTCTAATTTCCTAACATACAGAACACCAAGAGTAATAACGGCAAGCGGCTTACTATATAGTAGTATGTCACTGCTGTATACCTTGTACATGTACTGGTAGATGTCAGCCCCAGCATCATGTCAGCCACAGCATCATGTCTTCCTTTGCAGATGATACTAGAATTTGCCTGACATTCTCTCCAAGTGGACATTATCTAAATCTTTATATAGGCCACAGAAAACAATATGAAGTTCAACGATGACAAATTTCAGTTACTCCGCTATGGAAAACTCACTCTGGGTGAGTGATGGTGATGGCCAGGCGGAAGCTGCACTTATATCCTCTCTCACTCTCTCTCTCTCTCTCTTTCCTCATCTACTTTCACTCTCTCTCTCCTTCAGGATACCCTCCGTTTGTAACTCTCTCCTCTCTTCCGCTTCCCCCCCCCCTCAACGTTCCTCCTTTCCTTTCTCTTCTCCTCTCCTCTCCTTGTACATAAGCCACCGGATGCAACTTCCCAACAGTTCAAAGAACAACTGTCAAAAATTGACTCCTGTCTGGATAACTTTCCAGCCCCATCCCCAAACATCTTGCTGCTTGCTGACTTCAATCTAAGACACACAAAATGGAAGAATATAGTAAATAATGTCGTAGCAGAAATAATCTCTGGAGGCAGCTCAGATGAAAGTTCACACACACAGGAGCTGCTGAATTTCTGCAACAAACACACCCTAAGTCAGCAAATAGTGGAGCCAACAAGACTGGAGAACACACTGGACCTTATTTTCACAAATAATGAGGACCTGGTAAGGAATATAACAATATCAAAAACAACAAATTCTGATCACAATCTAATCGAAGTCCAGACTTGCATGCACAGGAGTTCTGATCGGCAAGATACATACAGTTATGAGAGTATCTTTACCAAATTCAACTTCAACAACAAGAACATCATCTGGGATCAGGTAAACTATGCCCTAAATGAAACATGCTGGGAGGATATCTTAAATTACATGGACCCTAACCAATGCCTCGAGAAGATCACCCTATTGGTAGCTGAAGTATGTTCAAGGTATATTCCTATAAGACAAAAGAAAAGCAGAAGTAAACTGGAGAGAGAGAGACGCTCCCTCTACAGGAGAAGACGAAGAATCATTGAGCTCCTCAAGAATGCCAGATTATCTGATACACGGAAGGAAGTGCTAACCAGGGAAGTGGAAAATATTGAGCTGAAGTTAAAGGACTCAAACAGGATCCAGGAGAGACAAGTGGAGCTAAAAGTGATTAATGAAATTGAAAGAAATTCGAAATATTTCTTTTCATTGCCAAAAAAAGTAAAAAAACCACTTCTTATAACCCCCCTGCTCAGACAAGAGGATCCTACCAGACGCCCAAAAAAAAATGAGCGAGATACTGAAATCGCAGTTGACTCATGTTCAGGAGACACAAAACCATTTTAAAGATAGACGACCCAACAATTTTCAGAATGACCCTCAAAACCCTCCCAAATGTAGGCCCAATTTATGACAAAATTTTTAACCCCACTAGACTTTGAGAAAGCCATCGACGACTGCCCAGCACCAGCCCCGGGCCCCAGACTCGGGAACTGGGTGTTCAAAAAAACGAAGAAACCCCCTCACGGGCCAAAGTATGATTGGAGAAGGGTTTAACACAGTGAATTCCACAGAACAAAAAAAACAGATATAGCCCCACCCCAAAAAGGTACAGCAAAGCAGTAGCTAAGAATATAGCCCAATGCTTTAACGTCCAATCAAAAAAATTTTTAAAAGAGTTCTAAGAAGCAGGATAGCAAACCCCCGGATTCCCAAAAATTGCAAACCCGGGGCAACAGGTTTCAGACAGGTCGCCCCTCCCTTTCCAATGCTTGCCCACTATGATATGGCCTGATGCACTGGAAAAAAACAAAATTTGGATGTAGTATACAAGACTTTGCAAAAGTTTTTGCAAGTGCGACCATGGTGTAATGCCCCAAAAAAATGCGTGCTAAAGGGATCCCCGGAAAGTAGGCGATGGATCTTAAATTTTTTTAAACCCAAATCGCACAAAAGATAGTGGTAAACGGTTAAAAGTTGCTCCCATATGAAGACCCTCTGCCCCACAAGACTTACCCCCTTTCCTGTTCCTTATTTCATTCAACATAGCAGAGAGAAAACCACAGCCTGTATCATTTTTTGCAGACGATACTGGATCTCCCGGGTGTCACCATGAGACGGAAAGTCCAAAAAAAAACCAAGTTTTCCCAAGGGCAACAAAAAAATTGGGGAGGAGGGGGGGGGGGAGGGATGGATGGGGATGGGTGGGGGAAAGGGATGGAGGGAGAGATGGGGGGGGGGGGGGGGGGGGGGATGGGGGGGGGATGGAGGGGGGGAGGGAGGATGGAGGGAGGATGGAGGGAAAGGGAGGGGGGAGGAGGGAGGAAAGGGGGGGGGGAGGAGGGGGATGGAGGAAGGGGGGGGGGAGGGGGAAAAAAAGGAGGGGGAGGAGGGGGGGGAGGATGGAGGGAGGGAGGAGGAGGGTGGAGGGGGGATGGGGGGGATGGGGGAAAGAAGTGGAGGGAGGGGGGAGGGGAAAAAAGGGGGGAGGGGGGGAGGGGGGGGGGAGGGGGAGGGGGGGAGGATGGAGGGAGGGATGGAGGGGGGATAAGGAGGAGGAGGGGGGGATGGGGGGGGAAAGGGGGAGGGAGGGGGGAGAGATGGGGGAGGGGTGAGGGGGGGGAGGGAGATGGAGGGGGGAGGGAGGGGGGGGGGATGGAGGGAGGGGGTGGAGGGAGGATGGGGAGGGGGGGGGGGAGAGATGGAAGGAGGGATGGAGGGGGGAGGGGGGGGGGGGGGGGGATGGAGGGAGGGATGGGGGAGGGTGGAGGGAGGGGTGGGGGGAGGGGATGGAGGGAGGATGGGGGGAGGGGAGGGGAGGAGGAGGGGGGGGGAAAAGGAGGGAGGGAGGGGGGGGTTTGGGGGGGGGAAAGGGGGGGGGGAAGGGGGGGGGAGGAAGGGGGGGAGGGGGAGAAGGAGGGAAAGGGGGGGGGGGGAGGGGGGGTGGGGGAGAGATGGAGGGAGGTGGGGAGGGGGAGGGGGGAGGTGGGGAGGGATGGGGGAGGATGGAGGGGGGAGGAGGGGGGAGGAGGGGGAGGAGGGGGAAGGGGAGGGGGGGGGGGGGGGGGGGAGGAGGGAGGGGTGGAGGGAGAGATGGGGAGGTGGGGGAGGGTGGGGGAGGATGGAGGGAGGAAAGGGGGGGGGAGGAGGAGGGGGGGAAGGGGGAGGGGGGAGGGGGAGGGAGGAGGGGGATTTTGGGGGGGAGGGGGGGGGGAGGGGGGAGGAGGAGGGAGGGGGGGAGAGGGGGAGGGGGGGGGGGAGGGGGAAGGGGGGAGGGAGGGGGAGGGAGGGGGGAGAGGAGGGAGGATGGGGAGGGGTGGGGGGAGGGGGGAGGATGGGGGAGGGATGGAGGGAGGATTGGGGGGAGATGGAGGGGGGGATGGGGGAGGGAGGAGGAGGGGGAGGAGGGAGGGGGAGGGTGGGGGGAGGGGGGGAAGGGGGGGGGATGGAAGGGGGGGGGGGAGGGGAGGAAAAGGGGGGAGGGGGGGAGGAGGGGGAGAGGGAGGTGGAGGGGGATGGGGGGGGTGGAAGGAGGTGGAGGGAGGAAGGAGGGAGAGTTGAGGGAGGGAGGGGAAAAGGGGGATGGAGGGAGGGATGGAGGGAGGATGGGGGAGGATGGGGGGGGTGGAGGGAGGGAGGGGGGAGGTGGGGGGAAGAGGAGGGGGGGAAGGGGGATGGGGGAGGGAAAGGAGGGGGGGGGGGGAGGGAGGGGGGGGGGGGGGGGGAGGGGGAGGAGGGAGGGTTTAAAATGGGGGGGGTGGAAAGGGGGGGGGGGGGGGGGGGGGGTAAAATGGAAAATGGAAAGGGGGGGGGAAAAAAGGGGGGGGGGGGGGGGGGGTTTAAGGGGGGGGGGGGGAAAAAAGGGGGGGGGAGGTGGAGGGAGGGGGGGGAAAGGTTAAAAAGGGGGAATGGGGGAAGGGGAAAATTTTTAGGGGGATCTTTTGGGGGGGGGGGGGGGGGGGGAAAAAAAAAGGGGGGGTTGGGGAAAAAAAAATTTTTTTTAAAATTAAATTTTTTTAAAAAAAAATTTTTTTTGGGGGGGAATTAAAATGGGGGGGGGGGGGGGGGGTTTGGGGGGGGGTAAATAGGGGGTGGATTAGGGGGAAAATGGGGGTAAAGGGGGGGGGGGTTTTTTTGGGGGTGGGGGGGGGGGGAAATTTTTTTGGGGGGGGGGGGGTTTTTTAAGGGGGAAAATTAAAAAATAGGGGGTGGGGGGGGAAAGGGGGGGGGGGGGGTGGGGGGGAATGGGGGGTTTTTTTAAAAAAATTTTTTTTTTTTTAAATAAATTTTTTTTTTGGAATGGGGGGAAAAGGGGGGGGGGGGGGGGGGTAAATTAAAGGGGGGGGGGGGAAAAAATTTTAATGGGGGGGAAAATTTGGGGGAAAAAAGGGGGGGGGGGGGGGGGGGGAAAAGGTTAAAAAAAAAGGGGGGGGGGGGGGAAAAATGGGGGGGGTTAGGGGGGTGGGGGGAAGGGGGGAATGGGGGGATAAAATCATTTTAAAATTAAAATGGGGGAAATAAAAATTTTAAAATTTTTTAAAAGGGGGCATTAAGGGGGGTTTGGGGGGTTGGGGGGGGGTGGGGGGGCATAAAAATTTTTTTTGGGGGGGGGGGGGGAAAAAAAATTAAATAAAATTTTTTTTTTTTATAAGGGTTTGGGGGGGGGGTAAAAAAAAAAAAGGGGGGGGGGGGGGGGGGGGGGAAAAAAAATAAATTTTTTTTTTTTTAAAATAAAATAGGGGGGGTTTTAAATTAAAATAAAGGGGGGGGGGGAAATTTTCATTTTTGGGGGGGGTTTTTTTAAATGGGGGAAACTAAAAGGGGGGGGGATTTTAAAAGGGGGGGGAAAGGGGGGGGATAAAAAAGGGGGGGGGGAAAAAAAATAAAAAAAGGGGGGGGGGGGGGGGGGGGGAAAAAATAAGGGGTGGGGGGGGGGGGGTGGAAATTGGGGGGAAAAGGGGGGGTGGGGGGTAAATTTTAAAAAGGGGGGATTTTGGGGGGGGGGGGGGGTTGGGGGGGTAAATTTTTTAAATGGGGGGTGTTTGGGGGTTTTGGGGGGTAGGGGGTAAATTTTTAAAAGGGGGGATTGGGGGGAAAGGGGGGGTTTAGGGGTAAATTTTTTTGGGGGGGGGGGGGGGAGGGGTGGGGGGGTGGGGGGTGGGGGGGGAGGGGGGGGGGGGGAAGGGAAGGGGGGAAAGGGGGGTGGGGGGGGGGGGGTTTTTTTTGGGGGGGGAGGGGGATGGAAATTGGGGGGGGGGGGGGGTGGGGGGGGGGGGTGGGGGGGTGGGGGGGTAAGGGGGGAAGGGTAAGGGGTTTTTAAGGGGGGGGGGAATGGGGGGGTGGGGGGGTAGGGGGGGAAAGGGGGGGTGGGGGGGGTGGGGGGTGGGGGGGGTGGGGGAAATGGAAATTTTTAAGGGGGGGAAAAAGGGGGGGGGAAGGGTTTTGGGGGGGTGGGGGGTTAAAATTTTGGGGGGGGGGGGGAAGGGGGGGGAAAGGGTTTGGGGGTTAAAAGGGGGGGGGGGGGGGTTTTGGGGGGGGAGGGGGGGTGGGGGGGTTTTTAAAAAAGGGGGTGAGGGAAGGGGGGGGGGTTAAAAAAAGGGGGGGGATGGGGGGGGGGGGGGGGGATGGGGGGGGGGGGGTTTTTTTTTGGGGGGGGGGGGGAAGGGGGGTTTTGGGGGGGGGAAAATTTTTTGGGGGGTGGGGGGAAATTGGGGGGATTTTGGGGGGTGGGGGGTAAATAAAATAAAAGGGGGGAAAAGGGAAAAAAGGATGGGGGGGGAAAAGGTAAGTGGGGGGGAAAGGGGGGGGTGGGGGGGTGGAGGGGGGTGGAGGGGGGGGGGAAAAGGGGGGTGGGGGGGGTGGCCTTTTTAAATAAAGGGGTAATTTAAATAAAAGGGGGGGGGGGGGGGAAAAAGGGGGGGGGGGGAAAAAAATGGGGAGGGGAAAAATGGGGGGGGGGGGAAAAGGGGGGAAAAAGGGGGGGAAAGGGGGGGGGGGAGGAAATGGGGGGGAAAGGGGGGGAGGGATGGGGAGGGGGGAGGGGGGGGGAAAAAAATGGAAGGGGGGGGGGGGTGGAGGGGGGGGAAAAAGGGGGAATTGAAAGGGGGGGGGGGGGGGGGAATAGGGGGGGAAGGGGAAAATTGGGGGGGAAAAAAAATGGAAAGGGGGGTGGTGGGGGGGGGGGGGGGGGGGAAAAAAAAAAAAGGGGGGGGGGGGGGGAGGGGGAAAAAAAAAAAAAAGGGGGGGGGGGGGGGGAGGGGGGAAAAAAGGGGGGGGGGGGGGGTGAAAAAAATGGGGGAGGGATGGAGGGAGGGAAAAAAAGGGTAGGGGAAAAATAAAAAAAGGGGGATGGGGGGAAAAAAAGGGGGGGGGGGGAAAGGGGGGGATGGAAAAAAATAAAGGGGGAAAAAAAAAAAAAAGGGGGGAAAAAAAGGGGGGGAAAAAGGGGGGGGTAAATGGGGGAAATAAGGGGTAAATAAAGGGGGGGGAAGGGGTAAGGGGGGGTAGGGGGTAAAAGGGGGGGAAAAAGGGGGGGGGGAAAAGGGGGGGGGGGAAAATAAATGGGGGGGGAAAAAAGGGGGGGGGAAATTTAAAAAAAAAATAAAATAAAAGGAAAAGGGGGGGGGGGGGGGGTTTAAATAAAAAAAAAAAAAGGGGAAAAGGGGGGGGGGGGAAAATAAATTGGGGGGGGGGGGGGGGGGGGGGGGAAAACCCTTAAATAAAGGGGTTTGGGGGGGGGGGAGGGGGGGGGTAAATTAAGGGGGGGGGGAAAAATGGGGGGGTTTAATAAAAAATTTTTGGGGGGGGGGGGGGGGAAAAAAATGGGGGGGGGGGGGAAGGGGGGAGGGGGGTAATAGGGGGTTTTGGGGGGGGGAAGGGGGGAAAAAGGGGAAAAATTTTTTTGGGGGGGGGGGGGGGGGGGGGTAAAATTTTTTAAAAAAGGGGGGGGGGAAATAATAAATTTTGGGGGGGAAAAAATTTAAGGGGAAAAGGGGGGGGGGGTTTTCCCCCCTTTTGGGGGGGGGAAAAGGGGGGGGGAAATTTTTTTTGGGGGGGGGGGGGGTTTTTTTTTTTTCCCCCCCCCCCCCCCGGGGGGGGGGGGGGGGGGGGGGGGGGGGGGGGGGGGGGGGGGGTTTTTCCCCCCCCCCCCCCCCGGGGGGGGGGGGGGGGGGGGGGGGGGAAAAAAAATAAGGGTTGGGGGGGGGGGGGGGGGAAAAAAAAAAAAAAAAGGGATGGAGGGGGGGGAGGAAAAAAGGGGGGGGGGGGGGGGGAAAGGGGGGGGAAAAGGGGGGGCCAATTTTTTCACCCTACTCCCCCACCCGTTCCTATCTCCACCTTCTCCCCCTCCTCCCCTTTCCCACTCCTCCACCCACTCCTCCCCCTTTCCTTCCCCCCCCTCCACCTCTCCTACTCCCCCACCCGTTTACTCCCCCCCCTATCCCCCCTCTCCTTTTCCTATCCCCCACCCTCTCCACTCCCCCACCTACTTCCCTCCTCCTACCTTTCTCCTCCACCTGTTTTCCCACTCCTCCACCTACTCCTACTCCCCTCCCCTACTCCTCCACTGTTTCCTACTCCTCCACCTGCTCCCATCCTCCTACTGTTCCTACTCCTCCACCTACTCCTCACCTTTCCTACTCCTCAAACCCGCTCCTACTTCTCCACCTTCCTACTCCTCCAACCTACTCCTCCACCTTGCTCCTACTCCCCCACCCTTCCTACTCCTCCACCTACTTTCCCCCACCTCCTCCTACTCCTCCACCTACTCCTCCACCTACCCCCTCCACCTTCCCCCCCCCCTACTCCTCCACCTGTTCCTACTCCTCCACCTACTCCTCCCCCCCTCCCACTCCTCCACCTACTCCTCCACCTATTCCTTTCCCCCCTCCTAATCCTCCACCTGTTCCTATCCTCCACCCACTCCTCCACCCCCATCCTCCACCCCTTTTCCCACTCCCCCACCCCCTCCTACCCCCTCCACCTCCCCCCCTACTCCTCCAGCCCTACTCCTCCACCTCTTCCACTCCTCACCCCCCCCTACTCCTCCACCTGTCCTACTCCTCCACCTACTCCTCCACCTCTTCCTACTCCTCCACCTGTCCTACTCCTCACCTACTCCTCACCCGCCTCCACCTACTCCTCCACCCCTCTACCTAAATCCTCCACCTACTCCTCCACCTGCTCCTACTCCTCCACCTCCTCCTCAACATTCTTCAGCGTTGACAACAACAAGAGGAGTGGTAGAGAGTTCAGAGACATGTAAACATTGAAGTACCGACACTCAACACTCATCACAGGAAGACTAGGCTGATGGCAGCCCAGGGAAGGCCAGTCTAAGGGGTACGACGGAGGCTAAGGGACGGAGGCTAGGGAACGGAGGCTAGGGGACGGGGCTAGGGGCGGAGGCTAGGGGACGGAGGCTAGGGGACGGAGGCTAGAGGACGGAGGCTATGGGACGGAGGTTAGGGGACGGAGGCTAGGGGACGGAGGCTAGGGACGGAGGCTAGGGGACGGAGGCTAGGGGACGGAGGCTAGGGGACGGAGGCTAGAGGACGGAGGCTAGGGCGGAGGCTAGGGACGGAGGCTAGGGGGAGGAGGCTAGGGGACGGAAGGCTAGGGGAGAAAGGGTAGGGGCGGGGGCTAGGGGGGGGCTAGTGGCGGAGGCTAGGGACGGGAGCTAGGGACGAGGCTGGGGACGGAGGCTAGGGGCGGAGGGGGTAGGGGACGGAGGCTAGGGGACGGAGGCTAGAGGAACGGAGGCTAAGGACGGAGGCTAGGGAGGAGGTAGGGGACGGAGGTAGGGGACGGAGGCTAGGGGACGGAGGCTAGGGGACGGAGGCTAGGGACGGAGGCTAGGGGCGGAGGCTAGGGGACGGAGGCTAAGGGACAGGTAGGGACGGAGGTAGGGGACGAGGAGGGGGGAGGTAGGGGCGGAGGTAGGGGACGGAGGCTAGGGGGCGGGGGAAGGAGGAGTTAGGGCGAGGCTAGGGGCGGAGGCTAGGGGGGGGGCTAGGGGACGGAGGTAGAGGCGGGGTGGGGCGGAGGCTGGGGACGGGGGAGGGGACGGGGTAGGGGGCGGGAAAGGGTAGGGGGCGGAGGCTAGGGGCGGGGGGGTAGGGGCGGAGGCTAGGGGACGGAGGCTGGGGACGGAGGTAGGGGGGCGGAGGCTAGGGCGGGGTAGGGGCGGAGGCTAGGGGACGGAGGCTAGGGGGAGGCTAGGGGCGGAGGGTGGGGACGGGGTAGGGGACGGAGGCTAGGGGGGCAAAGGTAGGGGACGGAGGCTAGGGGACGGAGGCTAGGGGACGGAGGCTAGGGGACGGAGGCTAGGGACAGAGGCTAGGGGACGGAGGCTAGGGGACGGAGGCTAGGGGACGGAGGCTAAGGGACAGAGGCTAGGGGACGGAGGCTAAGGGACAGAGGCTAGGGGACGGAGGTAGGGAAAGGAGGTAAGGGAGGGGGCTAAGGGACGGAGGCTAGGGGACGGAGGGGTAGGGGACGGGGGCTAGGGGACAGAGGCTAGGGGGGAGGGGCTGAGGGACCCGGGGTAGGAAAGGAAGGGCTAGGGGCCCCGGGGGTAAGGGGGAAGTCCCCAACTAGGGACGGAAAGGTTGGGGGGCCCGAACAGGGGCCCGGGGTAAGGGGAAGAGGCTGGGGCCCGGAAAGGGGGGGCCCCAACAGGGTCCCTGGTAAGGGGACGGACTAAGGGTAAAAGGGGCTAAGGGCCCCGGGGGCCTAAAGGGGAAAAAGGATAGGGCCCTTGTAAGGGCCCCAAGTGGCCTGGGGCCCGGACTAAGGGACCTAGGGGGCCCGGACTAGGGACGGGAAGGTGTTTTGGGGCCCGGAAAGGAAGGGGCCCCCAGGGCCTGGGGGAAAGGAAAGGAAAGGACAGGGGCCTAGGGGGAGGATTTTAAGGGACAACCTAGGGGAAAGAAAACCCTAGGGGAATGGGAAACCCACCGGGAAAAAACCCTTTAAAATTCCCTTTTCTTTTTATTAAGGTTTCCTTTTACCTCTTCCTATTAAGGTTTCCCTTATTACTCTTCCTATAAGGGTTTTTTCCTTTCCCTTAAGGGTTTTTCTTGTCTTTCCTATTAGTTTCCCTTAATTTTAGTTTCCTATTAGGTTTCCTTTTTTCCCGTTTCCTATTAAGGGTTTCCTTTTATTTGGGTCCCTCCCTTAAGGTTCATCTTACCATTACGAAAAATTTTCCTTTTTCCCGTTTCCTATTGGGTTTCCTTTTCCCGTTTCCATTTTCCCTTTACTCTTTTCCCTAGTTTTACTTAACTCTTTCCCTTTAAGGTTCCCTTTTACTCTTCCATTAAGGTTTCCTTATCCCAGGTTAAAAGGAAAATTTTTTCTCGGGGTACCGGGAAAAGTATTATCTTTTACCAATGGGAATGTTCCCTTTTCCCCCAGTGGTACCTATAAAAGGAATTTTTCCCTTGTCCTCGGGGGTACCTAGGGGAAAGGAAGGGACCTTTATTTCAGGGGAAACCTAGTGAAGGAAGGGTTCCCTTGTACTCAGTGGTCCCTTTGTGAAGGAATTTTTCCCTTTTAATTTAAGGGGGCCCTTGTAAAGGGGAATTTTACCTTTACTCAGGGGGTCCCTTGGGAAGGAATGTTCCTTTTTTCCCCATTTGGTTTTACCTTTTTGAAGGAATGTCCCCTTTTTTTTTTTTTACTCGGGGACCGGGGAAAGGGAAATTTTATTTTATACTCAGTGGAAACCTTGTAAAGGAATGTACCTTATATCGTGGTACCTTGTAAAGGGAAGTCCCCCTTTTCCCTCAGTGGAAACCTTTGTGAAGGAACTTTTTACCTTTTACTCAGTGGTCCCTTGTGGGAAGGGTTACCTTTATCAGTGGTCCCTTTTGTAAAGGGAAATGTACCTTATACTCAGTGGTCCCTTGTAAAAGGAATGTCCCCTTATATAAGTGGTACCTTGTAAAGGGAAAAATCCCCCTTTATTCAGTGGTACTAGTAAAAGGAAGGTCACCTTTTACTCAGTGGTCCCTAGTGAAGAATGTCCCCTTATACCCCGTGGTCCTTGTAAAGGGAATGTCCCTTTATACTAGTGGTCCCTTGGGGGAAAAACGTCACCTTATACTCAGTGGTACCTAGTAAAGGGTTTTTTCCCCTTAACTCGTGGTACCTTGTGAAGGAACGTCATCTTATACTCGTGGTCCCTTTGGTGAAGGAACGTCCCCTTTAAATACCCCGGGTGGTCCCTTATAAAGGGAACGTCACCTTTTTTACTCAGTTGGTACCTTGTAAAGGAACGTCACCTTATATTTCAGTGGTACCTTGTGAAAAAAACGTCACCTTATATCAGTGGTCCCTTTTGGAAAAGGAAAACGTCCCTTTTTACTCGGGGGTTCCCTTTGTAAAGGAAAATGTCACCTTTTACTCGTGGTCCCTTGTAAAGGGAACGTCCCCTTATATCAGTGGTACCTTGTAAAAGGAACGTCACCTTATACTCAGTGGTACCTTGTAAAGGAAGTCCCCTTATCCCTCAGTGGTACCTTGTGGGGGGAAAACGTCCCCTTATACTCAGTGGTCCCTTGTAAAGGGAAAACGTCATTTTAAACTCGTGGTCCCTTGTGAAGGAACGTCACCTTTTTACTCAGTGGTTCCCTTTTTTGATGGAACGTCCCCTTATCCCTCAGTGGTACCTTGTGAAGGAATTTTTCCACCTTTTTACTCAGTGGTCCCTAGGGAAGGAATGTCACCTTATACTCAGTGGTCCCTTGTAAAGGGAAAACGTCCCCTTATATCAGTGGTACCTTGTAAAGGAAAGGGTACCTTATACTCGGTGGTACCTTGTGAAGGAACGTCCCCTTATACTCAGGGGGACCGGTGAAGGAAGTCCCCTTTAAATACTCGTGGTCCCTTGTGAAGGGAAAAACGTCACCTTTAAAATCAGTGGTATTTGTAAGGAAAACGTCACCTTTACTCAGTGGTCCTAGTAAAGGGAAGTCCCTTAACTCAGCGGAAATTTGTGAAAAAAAGTTACGAAAATTTAACTTTAATAACCACAGAACTGTTTGGGAGAAAAAAACTACCAGGGAAACCAGCAGGGGAAAGAAACTAAACCCCCGGAGTTTACTGTGGCAAAACCCCCAAAAACTAAAAGGAGTCTTTACCAAAAGGGAAAGGGCCACAGGGGCAAAAAAACCCCCATCCAGGATACTACAAGCAACACCCCCATATCTGTACACACACATATATGCTTTAACCGAGTTAAAAAACTCCCAGTAGAACTAAACCCCTTGACCCAAAGGGGGTTCATGCATTGACGATAAATAGAAAGCAAAAAACGGTGTTGGCCGGTTTAGACGTGCAGCAGGGTGGAGCTGGCATGTCCCTCCATAATGAACTGACATGAACGCTAATTTCCCCCTTTGCATTTGAAAAGGATTTGAAAATATACTGCAACACCCGGCCGGCTGGGAACGGATTCGTGCATCGTCTTTACGTCCTTACTGCCTCTTCTGTTCTTTTGTATTCGACTGAAGAAGCCTTTCTGTGTAGGCCCAAACCCTTTCGGAATCAAAAATTTCCTAACTGTTTTATTTGTGTCTTTCTTGCCCGTCCCGGAGATTTAGGTTTTATCACAACTGCTAAAACCCCTTTGACCCGAATTACGGAGAAGGAAATTTAAAAAAAGGGTTTGACAAACCCTTTATCCGAGGGATTACACCCCAAAGTGATAGAAATGTTTTAAAGGGGGAAAAAAAAGGGATTTAAAGTCTATTCAACTCCCCGGGGCAAAAAAACACAAAGGTGGTTTATAAACACAATACTTTAAACATTAGGAGGTAAAAAGGGTCGGGTTTACAAGGGACCTGCTGGGGGACCTCTACTGTTTATCATCATAGTTGCCTGATTAAACACTTACACAGTTACATTTTATAGATGATTCCCAAAAAAAGCACGGAAAAACACCTCGGTTTGAAACACGGAAAAATTTTCAGGAAGATATTAAGCAGTGGTTTTTTTGTGGGGCAGTGGAGAATAATATGGTTCAGTGGGTGATAAGTTCCAATGCCCGGATGTGGGAAAAACGAAAAAACTCAAGGGCAGACACGTCTACAAAAAACCCAAGGGAAAAACCCCGGGGTATTTTTTCGTGATCTTTTTTTAAAGAACAAAAAAAAGTCAAAAGTTTCGGGCAGCCCGGGAAAATGCGGGGTGGATAAAAGAAACTGTGCCCGTTGTGACACTTGAACTGGGTTGTGCTTTTTTCCCCCAAAATGTTGGTGTTTACGGCCCCGTTAGGTCAGGGGAGCTGGGACAAAAAACAGAGATATTTTCAGCCCCACCCTTTGAGCCCCGTGAAAAATTTAAATTTTCGGGGAAAAGCCTCAAAGTTCTAAAAAAAATAGGAGCGGAAGGAGGGGGAAAAGGGTATATATTACCCGGAAAATACTTGAGAGCCTTGTCCCAAATCTACATACTGTCATAACAACATACTGAGTGATAGATATGGGAAGAAGTGTAAAATATACCCAGTGAGAAAACAGAGGCACGGTGGACACAATAAGGAAACATTGCATCAACATCCGTGGTCTCAGATTGAACATCTCAACAGAAACACTGCTGGAAAAGTGTAGAAGTCAATCAAGGGTAAATGGACAGCATACCTCCGGTTACAGGTGCCAGAATCAACCAGGCTGTGATAGATAATGGGGGGCATGCAGCACGGTTGACCAGGTATGCGCCACAATGCCGTGGCCCAGAGACGGGCTCGGGAGAAGTAGCAGAAAATCTCGGAATTCGTCAAGGGTAATCAAAAGTAGGTAGTGAAGGTATGGCGCCTTACAATGAGTGGAGAGAGAGAGGAGAGAGAGAGAGAGAGAGAGAGAGAGAGAGAGAGAGAGAGAGAGAGAGAAGAGAGAGGAGAGAGAGAGAGAGAGAGAGAGAGAGAGAGAGAGAGAGAAATTAATATTAGTTACATTTCAGTGGAAGGTAACCGATCTAAATTACAATGTGTGGAGGGTAGTCAGTCAGTCAGTCAGTCAGTCAGTCAGTCAGTCAGTCAGTCAGTGGCGACACCAACATTGTTCACTGCGTGAGAACCAGACCCGTCATTGCCCTGTCACTGCTCCGTCACTGCTCCGTCACTGCCCCGTCACTGGTCAGTCACAGCCCCGTCACAGCTCCTTTGAATCCTCTCGGCATCTTGTACGTCGCAGTCATGTCTCCCCTGATCATCCTCTCCTCCAGGTTGGTCAGGTTTTGCTTCCTTGAGCCACTGCTCACAGCTGGTTCGCCTCAGCAGGTTCCTGAACCAACTTCACCAGGTGTGGGCTCCACACGGGTGCTGGTGACTCTATGGCACCTCTGACACATGTCGTCCACACACACTGTTGATGCTACATATATGGTTTGTGTGGACTGATGTGAGCCTCTCTCAGAGATGATGTTGGGGAAAAGAAAGAGGAGAGAGAGAGAGAGAGAGGAGGAGAGGGAGAGAGAGAGAGAGAGAAGAGAGAGAGAGAGAGAGAGAGAGAGAGAGAGAGAGAGAGAGAGAGAGAGAGAGAGAGAGAGAGAGAGAGAGAGAGAGACTACCTCACCCCCGCCTACTCCCCAACATACGCGTCTCACACCTATTAGACCCTCCTGCCACCGCCCCCTCCCCATCTCCCTCCCCCTACCCCAACTAGAGGGATTTAATCCTTCCCAGCTGGACACAGGGAGGGACGTAAATCCTGTCACCAACGAGGATTTATTATCCCGAAGGAGATGTGTTTGTGAGGTGAGTGTTGTGAGGTGAGTGTTGTGAGGTGAGTGTTGTGAGGTGAGTGTTGTGAGGTGAGTGTTGTGAGGTGAGTGTTGTGAGGTGAGTGTTGTGAGGTGAGTGTATGAGATGAGTGTTGTGAGGTGAGTGTTGTGAGGTGAGTGTTTGAGATGAGTGTTGTGAGGTGAGTGTTGTGAGGTGAGTGTTGTGAGGTGAGTGTTGTGAGGTGAGTGTTGTGAGGTGAGTGTTGTGAGGTGAGTGTTGTGAGTGTAGTGTTTTTGAGGTGAGTGTTGTGAGGTGAGTGTTGTGAGGTGAGTGTTTTTGAGGTGAGTGTTGGAGGTGAGTGTTGTGAGTGAGTGTTGTGAGGTGGTGTTGTGAGGGAGTGTTGTGAGGTGAGTGTTGTGAGGTGAGTGTTTGTTGAGGTAAGTGTTGTGGGTGAGTGTTGTGAGGTGATGTTGTTGGTGGATGTGTGAGGGATTTTGGCAAAGGTGAGTGTTGTGAGGGGGAGTGTTGTGGGCGAGTTGTGAGGTGAATGTTGTGAGGTGAGTGGGAGTGAGTGTTGGAGGTGAGTTTTTGTGAGGTGGTGTTGTGAGGTAAATGTTGTGGTGAGTGTATGAGGTGAGTGTTGTGAGGTGAGTTTGTGAGGTGAGTGTTGTGAGGTGAGTGTTGTGGGTGAGTGTTGTGAGGTGGGGTGTTGTGGGGTGTGGGGTGTTGGAGGTGAGTGTTGTGAGGTGAGTTTGTGAGGTGAGTGTTGTGAGGTGAGTGTTGTGAGGTAGAGTGTTGTGTGATGGGTTGTGAGGGGTGTTTGTGAGGTAAATGTTGTGGGGTTGAGTGTTGTGAGGTGAGTGTTGTGAGGTGAGTATTGTGAGGTGAGTGTTGTGAGGTGAGTTGTGAGGTGAGTGTTGTGAGGTGAGTGTTGTGAGGTGAGTGTTGTGAGGTGAGTGTGTGGGTGAGTGTTGTGAGGTGAGTGTTGGTGAGGTGAGTATTGTGAGGTGAGTGTTGTGAGGTGAGTGTTGTGAGGTGAGTGTTGTGAGGTGAGTGTTGTGAGGTGAGTGTTGTGAGGTGAGTGTTGTGAGGTGAGTGTTGTGAGGTGATGTTGTTGAGGTGAGTGATTTGAGGTGAGTGTTGTAGAGGTGGTTATTGTAAGGTGAGTGTTGTGAGGTGAGTGTTGTGAGGTGAGTATTGTGAGGTGAGTGTTGTGAGGTGAGTGTTGTGAGGTGAGTGTTGTGAGGTGAGTGTTGTGAGGTGAGTGTGTGATGTGAGGGGGGGAGTGCTGTGAGGTGAGTGTTGTGAGGTGGGGTGTTGTGAGGTGAGTGTTGTGAGGTGAGTGCTGTGAGGTGAGTGTTGTGAGGTGAGTGTTGTGAGGTGACACTGACATAAATGACTGGACATATGAGTAAGGGGAAAAATAGGAGGGAGAAAGGAAGGAAGGAAGGAAGGAAGGAAGGAAGGAAGGAAGGAAGGAAGGAAGGAAGAGAAAGTGAGGGGGAAAGAGTGAGCGAGTTAGAGTGAGCAGGTGAAGCATCACTGCTGACCTATCTGCTGTTATCAGCCACCTTCACCTGCTGCACCTGACACTCTCTGACTTACTGCATCAGATAACTGCTGATGGAGATGTTTCTTGCTGCTGCTGCTGGTGGTGGTAGTTGTGGTGATTGTGGTGATAACTGTGGTGATTGTGGTGGTAACTGCGGTGATTGTGGTGGTAACTGTGGTGATTGTGGTGGTAACTGCGGTGATTGTGGTGGTAACTGTGGTGATTGTGGTGGTAATTGTGGTGTTTGTGGTGGTAAATTTTGGTGATTTTTGGTGGTAAATGTTTGGGGATTGTGGTGGTAAATGTGGTGATGTGGTGGTTAATTTTGGTGATTGTGGTGGTTACTGCGGTGATTGTGGTGGGAACTGTTTTATTGTGGTGGTAACTGCGGTGCTTGTGGTTTGGTAACTGTGGTGATTGTGGTGGTTTTTGTGGTGTTGTGGTGGTAACTGTGGTGATTGTGGTGGTAATTGTGGGTGGTAACTGTGGTGTTGTGGTGGGAACTGTGGGGTTGTGGTGGTAACTGTGGTGATTGTGGTGGTAACGTGGTGATTGTGGTGGTAAAATGCGTGTGATTGTGGTGGTAACTGTGGTGATTGTGGTGGTTTAATGCGGTGATTGTGGTGGTAACTGTGGTGATTGTGGTGGTAATTGTGGTGATTGTGGTGGTAACTGTGGTGATTGGGGGTGGTAATTGTGGTTGATTGTGGTGGTAACTGTGGTTTATTGTGGTGGTAACTGTGGTGTTTGTGGTGGGGAAACTGTGGTGAATGTGGTGGTAACTGTGGTGATTGTGGTGGGTAACTGTGGTGATTGTGGTGGTAACTGGGTGATGTGGTGGTAACTGTGGTGATTGTGTGTGGGTTATTGTGGTGATTGTGGTGTAATGTGGTGATTGTTTGGGGGGTAACTCGGTGATTTTTGTGGTGGTAAACTTGGTTGAAATTTTGTTGGTTTAAATTTTTGGTGATTGTGGTGGTAAACTGTGTGATTGTGGTGATAATTGTGGGGTGATTGTTTGTTGGTAAACTGTGTGTATTTTGGTGGTAACTGTGGTGATTTTTGTGGTAACTGTGGTGATTTGTGGTTTTAATCGGGATGTGGGGTAACTGTGGTGTTTTGGTGGTAACTGCAATGATTGGGTGGTAACTGCGGTGATTGTGTGTAACTTGGTGTTTTTGGTTAACTGGTGATTGTGGTATAATTGGGGGGTTGTGGTGGTAACTGTGGTGATTGTGGTGGGTTTAAATGTGGTGATTGTGGTGGTAACTGCGGTGATTGTGGTGATTTAAATTTTGGTGATTGTGGTGGTAACTGTGGTGTTGTGGTGGTAACTGTGGTGATTGTGGTGGTAACTGTGGTGATTGTGGTGGTAACTGTGGTGATTGTGGTGGTAACTGTGGTGATTGTGGTGGTAACTGCGGTGATTGTGGTGGTAACTGTGGTGATTGTGGTGGTAACTGTGGTGATTGTGGTGGTAACTGTGGTGATTGTGGTGGTAACTGCGGTGATTGGGTGGTCTGTGGTGTTGTGGTGGTAATGCGGTGATTGTGGTGGACTGGAGTGTTTGGTGGTAACTGTGGTGATTGTGGGGGGAACTGTGTGATTGTGGTGGTAACTGTGGTGATTGTGGTGGTAAACTGTGGTGATTGTGGTGGTACTGCGGTGATTGTGGTGGTAACTGATGATTGTGGTGGTAAAATGTGGGGATTGTGGTGGGGGAACTGGGTTTTGATTGTGGTGGAACTTGTGTGATTGTGGTGGAATGTGGTGATTGTGGTGGTAACGTGGTGATTGTGGTGGTAAATGCTGTTGTGGTGGTAAAATGTAGTGATTGTGGTGGTAACTGTGGTGATTGTGGTGGCAAAATGTGATGATTTTGGTGGTAACTGTGGTGATTGTGGTGGTAACTGTGGTGATTGTGGTGGTAATTTCGGTGATTGTGGTGGTAACTGTGTTTATTGTGGTGGTAACTGTGGTGTTTGTGGGGGCAACTGTGATGATTGTGGTGGTACTTGTGTGATTGTGGTTTGGTAACTGTGGTGATTGGGGGTGGTAATGTGGTGATTGTGGTGGTAACTGTGGGGGATTGTGGTGGAACTGTGGTGAATTTGTGGTGGTAACTGTGGTGATTGGGGTGGTAACTGTGGTGATTGTGGTGGTAATGTGGTGATTGTGGTGGTAATGTAGTGATTGTGGTGGAAAATGTGGTGATTGTGGTGGCAACTGTGTGATTGTGGTGGTAACTGTGGTGATTGTGGGGGGTAAACTGTGGGGATTGTGGGGTAACTGCGGTGATTGTGGTGGTAACTGTAGTGATTGTGGTGGTAAACGTGGTGATTGTGGTTTGGGAATGTGTGATTGTGGTGGTAACTGTGGTGATTGTGGTGGTAAAATGTGGTGATGTGGTGGTAACTTCGGTGATTGTGGTGGTAACTGTAGTTGATTGGGTGGTAACTGTGGTGATTGTGGTGGAACTGTGATGATTGTGGTGGTAACTGTGGTGATTTTTTGGTGGTAACTGTTGATGTTGTGGTGGTATTTTGGTGATTGTGGTGGTAACTGTGGTGATTGTGGTGGTAACTGTGGTGTTGTGGTGGTAAACTGTGGTGATTGTGGTGGTAACTGTGGTAAATTGTGGTGGTAACTGTGGTGATTGTGGTGGTTAATGTGGTGATTGTGGTGGTAACTGTGGTGATTGTGGTGGTAACTGGGTGATTGTGGTGGTAAATGTGGTGTTTTTGGTGGTTAACTTTTGGGGGGAATTGTGGTTTGGGAACTGTGGTGAGTGTGGTGGTAAACTGTGGTGATCGTGGTGGTAACTGTGGTGATTGTGGTGGTAACTGCGGTGATTGTGGTGGAAAATGTGGTGATGTTGGTGGTACTGGGTGATTGTGGTGGTAATGTAGTTGTGGTGGTAAAATGTGGTGATTGTGGTTGTAACTGTGGTGATTGTGGTGTTTACTGTGGTGATGTGGTGGTTAACTGCGGTGATTGTGGTGGTAAACTTGGTGTTGTAGGTGGCAACTGTGGTGTGTGGTGGTTAACTGCGGTGTTTTTGGTTTGGGAACTGTAGTGATTGTTTGGGGGTAACTGTGGGGATTGTGTGTTGTGGTGTAACTGTGGTGATTTTGGTGTTAAATGTGGTGATTGTGGTGGTAACTGCGGTGATTTGTGGTTACTGTGGGTTGTGTGGTAACAGTGGTGATTGTGGTGGCAACTGTGGTGATTGTTGTGGTAACTGTGGTGATTGTGGTGGTAAAATGGGTGATTGTGGTGGTAACTGTGGTGATTGTGGTGGTAACTGTGGTGATTGTGGTGGTAACTGTGGTGATTGTGGTGGAATGTGGTGATGTGGTGGTAACTCGGGTGATTGTTGTGGTAATGTGGTGATTGTGGTGGTACTGGGTGATTGGGTGGAAAAATGTGGTGATTGTGGTGGTAAATGTGGTGATTGTGGTGGTAACTGTGGTGATTGTGGTGGTTTAATGTGGGGGATTGTGGTGGTAATTGTTGGTGGAAATTGTTTTGGGGGGTAACTGTGGTGATTGTGGGGTAATGTTTGGGATAGGTGGTAACTGGTTTGTGGTGGTAACTGTGGTGTTGTGGTGGTAACTGGGTGATTGTGGTGGTTAAATGTGTGTTGGTGGTAATGTGGTGATTGTGGTGGTAATGTGGTTTATTGTGGTGTAAATGGGTGATGTGGTGGTAACTGGGTGATTTGGGGGTAAATGCGGTGATCGTGGTGGTAACTTGGTGATTTGGGGGAATGGTAATTTTTGGTGGAATTTTTGTTGGTGGTAACTGTGGTTGTTTGGTGGTTTTCGGGTGATTGTGGTGGTAACTGGGTTTGTGGTGGTAAAATGTGGTGATTGTGGTGGTAAAAATGTGGTGATTGTGGGGTAACTGTGGTGTTGTGGTGGTAAAATGGGGTGATTGTGGTGGAACTGTGGGATTTGGTGGGAACTGGGTGATGTGTGGTAACTGTGGTGTTGTGGTTAACTTGGTGTTGTGGTGGTAATGGTTTTATTGTGGTGGTAACTGTGTGTTTTTGGGGGTTTTGGTTTTCTGGGGAAAGGGGGATTGTGGTGGGAACTGGGTGATTGTGGTGGTAATGTGGTGGGTTTTGGTGGTAATGGGTGTTTTGGTGGTAACTTGTGGGATTGGGTGGTAAATTTTGGGATTGTGGGGGTAACTGGGTGATTGTGGTGGTACTGGGTGATTGTGGTGGTAACTGCGGTGATTTTGGTGGTAGCTGCGGTGATTGTGGTGGTAGCTGCAGTGATTGTGGTGGTAACTGCGGTGATTGCGGTGATTGTGGTGGTAACTTGTGGTGATTGTGATGGTAGCTGTGGTGATTGTGGTGGTAACTGTGGTGATTGTGGTGGTAACTGTGGTGATTGTGGTGGTAACTGCGGTGATTGTGGTGGTAACTGTGGTGATTGTGGTGGTAACTGCAATGATTGTGGTGGTAACTGCGGTGATTGTGGTGGTAGCTGCGGTGATTGTGGTGGTAACTGCGGTGATTGTGGTGGTAGCTGCGGTGATTGTGGTGGTAGCTGCAGTGATTGTGGTGGTAACTGCGGTGATTGCGGTGATTGTGGTGGTAACTGTGGTGATTGTGGTGGTAGCTGCGGTGATTGTGGTGGTAGCTGCGGTGGTTGTGGTGGTAACTGCGGTGATTGTGGTGGTAACTGCGGTGATTGTGGTGGTAACTGCGGTGATTGTGGTAGTAACTGCGGTGACTGTGATTTATTTCCACTGAGGGTCCCCATGTCCTCCTCCCCAGGATGCCACCCACAACAATATTACTAATTCCCAGGTACCTATGTACTGCAAGGTGACCAGGCACAACACTAGATGGAAGGAAGTTTGCCCAGTCGCCTCCCCCCTCCCTCGAATTCGAATCCAGACTCCCCCGGTTGTGAGCCGAGGGCTCAAAAACTGTGCTCCCAGACGTAGCGTCTTGCCAGATCAGAGTCCAGGGAGACCCTGCGAGTACTCTTGTCACCACCAGTGTTTATTAAGAAGATAAGATAAGATTTCGTTCGGATTTTTAACCCCGGAGGGTTAGCCACCCAGGATAACCCAAGAAAGTCAGTGCGTCATCGAGGACTGTCTAACTTATTTCCATTGGGGTCCTTAATCTTGTCCCCCAGGATGCGACCCACACCAGTCGACTAACACCCAGGTACCTATTTGCTGCTAGGTGAACAGGACAACAGGTGTAAGGAAACGTGTCGAAATGTTTCCACCCGCCGGGAATCGAACCCGGGCCCTCCGTGTGTGAAGCGGAAGCTTTAGCCACTAGGCCACCGGGCCTGGTCAATGACTATAATTTATCGTCTATAGTTGCAATAAGGGAATCGAACCCTCTGTGTTAAGGTTGGAATGATGCAGGGATTTCTGCAAAACTTGTCTGACCTACAGACACTAGCGGTTTTGTCCAGTGGTGACTCCGCCTGCCACTGCCTCACGTCATCTCTCAGCAGTATATAAGCCGCATCTTCTCGGATATGCTGCACTTTTATCAAGATTGATGGACTGAACACAACTAAAGCTGAAGGACTGATTGCCTCAAACGTCTCCTCATTTTTCACCTTTCTCTGCATTGGACTGAAGAAGCCACTGGCTGGCGAAACGCTTCTAGAATATAAATACCCAAATGTTCCACAAGTGTCTCGTTTATCATCTGTGTTACGGTAGAAGTACCGTAGAGGAAGACTGAACAGAATAATAGACCCAGAGAGCTGAGGAATAAGGACGTGGAGAGAGGGACTAAGACAAGCGGACGGAAAGTTAGACGAAGAAGCGGAGAGGAAATGGAAGAAAGAGTGGAGGAACAACTTGACGACAGGAATTTAGAGACGAAGAGAGAATAAGGAGTCAGAGGGACCACTGGAAAATAGGAATTGGCGACTGGAGAACAGCATACCTACAGTGGCATCAGAGTGGCGGCCCAGTAAAACTACCGCTCATTTGCCGAGGCAGCCCCTCAAAATACCTGGAGTAGCCACAAGCCTGGCCGCGACACATGTCCCGACAGTGTCCCAGGACACAGCAGTCCCAAGCCATCTTACAGAACCACAAAAGACTCTTTCAGGACCTCCCTGGGTGCGACCACAAGGTCTAGTGGTCAGGGACTCCCAGTTCATGGTAACCCTACCAAACTCTCTCTCTGGTTGGCAACCTGGAAATTCAGAAGTTTCTCCACCACAGAAATTTCGAGGGAAATGGATGGATTGGTTGATTAAGTTTAAGATCTATCAACTGCACGAGAGTCCTTAACACTGCATGACTGCTCCAACAGTCAAAAAAACACTAATACTTAAACAAAGGACTGAATTAGTCATTGTATTCTGATTGTTCCAGGAGCCTACACACCAGCCTGGTACTGTAGCCTACACCAGCCTGGTACTGTAGCCTACACACCAGCCTGGTACTGTAGCCTACACCAGCCTGGTACTGTAGCCTACACACCAGCCGGTACGTAAGCCTACACACCAGCCTGTTACTGTAGCCTACACCCAGCCTGAAGCAGATAAACCTACACACCAGCCTGGTAACTGTAGCCTACACACCAGCCAGGACGTAGCCTACATCCAGCCCTGGTACTGTAGCCTACACGCGCCAGCCTGGTACTGTACCTACACACCAGCCTGGTACTGTACCTACACACCATCCTGGTACTGTTAGCGTCTACACACCAGCCTGGTACTGTACCTACAACACCAGCACTGGTACTGTAGCCTACCCACCAGCCTGGAACTGTAACCTAACACCAGCCTGGTACTATAGGCGTACACACCAGCCTTGTACGTAGCCTACACACCATCCTGTACGGAGGCTACACACCAGCCCTTGGTACTGGAGCTTACACCACCAGCCTTGTACTGGACATACACACCAGCCCGGTAATGGCGCTACACACCTGCCGTGGTAAGTGGAGGCCTACACACATGCCAGTATACAGAGGAGCCTACACACCAGCCAGGTACTGGAGGCTACACAACACCACCTGTTACTGGAGCCTTCACTACCAGCCTGGTACAGGAGCCTACACAACAGCCCAGGTAGTGGAGCCTACACACCAGCCAGGTACTGGAGCCTACACACCAGCCTGGTACTGGAGTTTACACACCAGCCTAGTACTGGAGCCTACACCCAGTCTGGACTGAAGTCTAACACACCAATCCTGGTACAGGGAGCCTACACGCCAGCCTGGTACTGAGGCCTACACTCCAGCCTGATACGGAGCCTACCACCATTCTGGTTCTGGATTTACACAAGGCAGGTACTGGAGCCTACACACCAGCATGGTACTGGAGCCTACACACCAACCTCGCACTGGAGCCTACACACCAGCCTGGTACTGGAGCCTACACACCAGCCTGGTACTGAACCTACACACCAGCCTGGTACTGGAGCCTACACACCAGCCTGGTACTGGAGCCTACACACCAACTTGGTAGTGAAGCCTGCACACCAGCCTGGTACTGGAACCTACACACCAGCCTGGTACTGGAACCTACACACCAACCTGGTAGTGGAGCCTACACACCAGCCTGGTACTGGAGCCTACACACCAACCTCGCACTGGAGCCTACACACCACCTGTACTGGAGCCTACACACCAGCCTTGCTAGTTTGGTTTTTTTTTTGGGGGGGTTTTTTATTTGGGGGAGCCTACACACCACTGGTACTGGAGCCTACACTACCAACCTCTGCACTGGAGCCTACACACCAGCCTGGTACTGAGCCTACACACGCAGCCTGGTACAGAAGCCTCACACCATCCTGTACTGGGGGCCACACACCAGCCAGGTACTGGAGCCACACACTCAGCCTTTACTGGAGCCTACACACCAACTTGTAGTGAAGCCTTCACACCACCTGGTACTGGACCCTTACACACCAGTCCTGGTACTGAACCTACACACAACCTGGTAGGTGGAGCCTACACACCAGCCTGGTACTGGAGCCTACACACCAGCCTGGTAGTGGAGCCTACACATCAGCCTGGTACTGAAGCCTACACACCAGCCTGGTACTGGAGCCTACACACCAACATGGTAGTGGAGCCTACACACCAACCTGGTACTGGAACCTACACACCAGCCTGGTACTGAAGCCTACACACCAGCCTGATACTAGAGCCTACACACCAGCCTGGTTCTGGATTTACACATAAGCCAGATACTGGAGCCTACACTCCAGCCTGGTACTGGAACCTACACACCAGCCTGGTACTGGAGCCTACACACCGGCCTGGTAGTGGAGCCTACACACAAGCCTTGTACAGGAGCCTACACACCAGCCTGGTAGTGGAGCCTACACACCAGCCTGGTAGTGGAGCCTACACACCAACCTGTTACTGAAGCCTACACACCAGCCTGGTACTGGAGCCTACACACCAACTTCGTAGTGGAGTCTACACACCAGCCTGGTACTGGAACCTACACACCAACCTGGTACTGGAGCCTACACACCAGCCTGGTACTGGAGCCTACACACCAGCCTGGTACTGGAGCCTACACACCAGCCTGGAAGTGGAGCCTGCACACCAACCAGGTACTGGAACCTACACACCAGCCTGGTAGTGGAGCCTACACACCAGAGTGGTAGGGGAGCCTACACACCAACCTGGTAGTGGAGCCTACACACCAGCCTGGTAGTGGAGCCTACACACTAGCCTGGTACTGGAGCCTACACACCAGCCTGGTACAGGAGCCTACACACTAACCTGGTACTGAAGCCTACTCACTAGGCTGGTACTGGAGCCTACACACTAGCCTGCTACTGGAGCCTACACACTAGCTAGGTAGTGCAGCCTACACACCAGCCTGGTACTGGAGCCTACACACTAGCCTGTACTGGAGCCTACTCACTAGCCTGGTACTGGAGCCTACACTCTAGCCTGGTACTGCAGCCTACACACTAGCCTGGTAGCGGAGCCTACACATCAACCTGATAGTGGAGCTTAATCACTAGCCTTGTACAGGAGCCTACACACCAGCCTGGTACAGGAGCCTACACACTAGCCTTGTAATGGAGCCTACTCACTAGCCTGGTACTGGAGCCTACACACTAGCCTGGTACTGGAGGCTACACACCAGACTGGTACTGGAGCCTACACACCAGCCTGGTAGTGGAGACTACACACTAGCCTGGTACTGGAGCCTACACACCAGCCTGGTACTGGAGACTAGACACCAGCCTGGTACTGGAGCCTACACACTAACCTGGTACTGGAGCCTACACAATAGCCTGGTACTGGAGCCTACACACTAGCCTGGTACTGGAGCCTACACACCAGCTGGTACTGGAGCCTACACACGAGCCTGGTACTGGAGCCTACTCACTAGCCTGGTACTGGAGCCTACACACTACCGGTACTGGAGCCTGCACACTAGCCAGGTACTAGAGCCTGTACACCATCCTGGTACTGGAGCTTCCACACTAGCCCCTGCTACTTGGAGCCACACACCCCCCTCCCCCGCAGCCAGGTAGTGGAGCCTACACACTAGCCTGGTACTGGAGCTTACACACTAGCCTGGTAATGGAGCCTACACACCAGCTTTGTACTGGAACCTACACACTAGCCTGGTACAGGAGCCTACACACTAGCCTGGTACTGGAGCTTACACACTAGCCTGGTACTGGAGCCTACACACTAGTCTGGTACTGGAGCCTACACACTAGCCTGGTACTGGAGCCTACACACTAGCCTGGTAGTTGGTTGTTGGGGGGGGGGGGGGGGGGGGGGGGGGGGCTGAGCCTACACACCAGCTGGTACTGGAGCCTACACACGAGCCTGGTACTGGAGCCTACTGACTAACCTGGTACTGGAGCCTACACACTAACCTGGTACTGGAGCCTGCACACTAGCCAGGTACTAGAGCCTGTACACCAGCCTGGTATTGGAGCTTACACACCAGCCTGCTACTGGAGCCACACACCAGCCTGGTATGAGCCTACACACTAGCCTGGGTACTTGAGCCTACACACCACCTGGTACTGGAGCCTACCACCAGCCTCGAACTGGAGTCTACCACCTAGCCTGGTACTGGAGCCTACTCACTAGCCTGTACTGGAGCCTAGGCAACACTTAACCTGTACTGGATTCTGCACACTAGCCTGGTACTGGAGCCTGTACACCAGCCTGGTACTGGAGCCTACACACCAGCCTGGTACTGGAGCCTACACACCAGCCTGGTACTGGAGCCTACACACCAGCCTGGTACTGGAGCCTACACACCAGCCTGGTACTGGAGCCTACACACCAGCCTGGTACTGGAGCCTACACACTAGCCTGGTACTGGAGCCTACACACTAGCCTGGTAATGGGGCCTACATACCAGCTTGGTACTGGAGCCTACACACTAGCCTGGTACTGGAGCCTACACACTAGCCTGTACTGTATCCTACACACCACCGGTGCTTGAGCCTAAACACAAGCCGTGGTACTGGAGCCAGACACACTAGCCGGAAATTGGAGCCTACTCACTGGTCTGGTACTGAAAGCCTACAACACTAGTCCTGTAACTGGAGCCACACACCAGCCTGGTACTGGAGCCTACACACCAGCCTGGTACTGTAGCCTACACACCAGCCTGGTACTGTAGCCTACACACCAGCCTGGTACTGGAGCCTACACACCAGCCTGGTAGTGGAGGCCTACACACCGGACTGGTATGACCTACACACTAGCCTGGTATTGGAGCCACTCACTGTGTCTGTACTGGCCTACACCACTAGCCTGGTACTGTAGCCTACACACCAGCTCTGTACTGGAGGCCTACACCACCAGCCTTATATGGAGCCTACACACCAGCCTGGTAGTGGGATGCCTACACACCGTCTGTGTATCTGGAGCCGTACACACCACCTGTACCTGGAGCATACACACTATGCCTGGTACTGGAGCCTACACACTAGCCTGGTAATGGGGCCTACATACCAGCTTGGTACTGGAGCCTACACACTAGCCTGGTACTGGAGCCTACACACTAGCCTGGTACTGGAGCCTACACACCAGCCTGGTGCTTGAGCCTAAACACCAGCCTGGTACTGGAGCCTACACACTAGCCTGGTATTGGAGCCTACTCACTGGTCTGGTACTGGAGCCTACACACTAGCCTGGTACTGGAGCCTACACACCAGCCTGGTACTGGAGCCTACACACCAGCCTGGTACTGGAGCCTACACACCAGCCTGGTAGTGGAGCCTACACACCAGCCTGGTACTGGAGCCTACACACCAGCCTGGTAGTGGAGCCTACACACCGGACTGGTAGTGGAGCCTACACACTAGCCTGGTATTGGAGCCTACTCACTAGTCTGGTACTGGAGCCTACACACTAGCCTGGTACTGGAGCCTACACACCAGCCTGGTACTGGAGCCTACACACCAGCCTGATACTGGAGGCCTACACGAACCTCCTGGAGTGAGCCTACACACCGGACAGGTGACTGGAGCACTACACCCCAGCCTGTAGTGTAGCCTACACACCGTACTGGTACTGGAGCCTACACACCAGCCTGGTTAGTGGAGCCTACACACCAGCCTGGTACGGAGCTACACACCACCTGTAGTGAGCCCAACACACCGGCCAGGGTAGTGTAGACCTACACACTAGCCCTGGTACTGGATCCTACACACCAGCCTGGTACTGGAGCCTACACACCAGCCTGGTAGTGGACCTACAACACCGGACTGTTATGGGGGACCCTACACACTAGCCCTGGTACTGGGCCTACACATACCATCCTGGTAGTGGAGCCTACACACTAGCCGGGTACTGGACCTACAACATCACCAGCCTGGTTACTGGTGCCTGTACTCGAGCCTGTTACTTGAGCCTACACATCAACCTGTGCATCCTGTGGATCACTATCTATCTGAGCATTTAAATCTCTAATATTTAAGATACAGGATCCTGACCACTGACGCTTCCTTCCACGGCTCCCACACTATACTCTCCATCCCTCTCACTAACCTCCCCATTCATCTCACTAGCCTCCCCATCCCTCTCACTAACCTCCCCATCCCTCTCACTAACCTCCCCATCCATCTCGCCAGCCTCCCCATCCCACACTATCCTCCCATCCCTCTCACTAACCTCCTCATCCCTCTCACTAGCCTCCCCATCCCCACTATCTCCTCATTCCCTATCACTATCCTCCCCATCCCTCACCACAGTCCTCCCCATTCCTCACACACTATCCTCCCCATTCCTCTCACTAGCCTCCCCTTCAATCTCAGTAGCATCCCATCCCTCTCAAATAACCTCCCCATCCCTCCACACCACCCTCCCCATCCCTCTTACTAACCTCCCCATCCCTCACACTAGCCTCACCATCCCGTCTCACTAGCCTCCCCATCCCTCTTACTACTTATCATTTCCTCCTCACTATCCTCCCCATCTCTCCAATTAGTCCCTCCATCCCTATCACTAAGCCTCCTCCTTTCCTCTCTATCCTCCCTATCCATCTCACTATCTTCCACTCTCTCACTATCCTTCCGCATCCCTCTCATCGTCTCTCCATTCATCTCTATCCTCCCCATCCCTTTGACGAGCTCCCATCCCTCTCATTATCCTCTCCATCCCCTCGCTAACCCCCAATCCCTCTCACTAGCCTCCCCATCCCTTCTCACTAGCCTTCCCATCCCTGTCCACTAGCCGCCCCTCCCTCTCACTAACCTCCCCATTCCTCTCACTAACCTCCCCATTCCCTCACTATTCCACCCCATCCTTTAATCATTAGCCTCCCCATTCCTTCACTATCCTCCCGATCCCTCTCACTAGCTCTTCATTACTCACTAGCCGTCCAAATCTCCTCACACTAGCCTCTCATCCCTTTCACTAGCCTCTCATCCCTCTCACTAGCCTCCAATCTCTCACACTAGCCCCCCATCCCTTACACTAGCCTTCCATCCCTCTCACTAGCCTCAAATCCCTCTCACTAGCCTCCCATCCCTCTCACTAGCCTCCCTATCCCTCTCACTAGTCTCCCATCCCTCTCACTAGCTTCCCCATCCCTCACACTAGCCTCCCATCCCTCTCACTAGCCTCTCCATTCCTCACTAGCCTACCCATCCCTCAAACTAGCCTCCCATCCCTCACACTAGCCTACCATCCCTCTCACTAGCCTCCCGTCCCTCACACTAGCCTCCCATCCCTCACACTAGCCTCCCATCCCTCACACTAGCCTCCCATCCCTCACACTAGCCTCCCATCACTCTCACTAGCCTTCCATCCCTCTCACTAGCCTCAAATCCCTCTCACTAGCCTCCAATCTCTCTCACTAGCCTCCCATCCCTCACACTAGCCTCCCATCCCTCTCACTAGCCTCCCCATCCCTCACACTATCCTCCCATCCCTCACACTAGCCTCCCATCCCTCTCACTAGCCTCCCCATCCCTCACACTATCCTCCCTTATCCCTCACACTAGCCTCCCGTCCCTCACACTATCCTCCCATCCCTCACACTAGCCTCCCATCCCTCACACTATCCTCCCTCCCTCACACTAGCCTCCCATCCCTCACACTATCCTCCCATCCTTCACACTAGCCTCCCATCCCTCACACTATCCTCCCATCCCTCACACTAGCCTCCCATCCCTCACACTATCCTCCCATCCCTCACACTAGCCTCCCATCCCTCACACTATCCTCCCATCCCTCACACTAGCCTCCATCCTCACACTATCCTCCCATCCTTCCACTAGCCTCCCATCCCTCACACTATCCTCCCATCCCTCACACTAGCCTCCCATCCCTCACACTATCCTCCCATCCTTCACACTAGCCTCCCATCCCTCACACTATCCTCCCATCCCTCACACTAGCCTCCCATCCCTCACACTATCCTCCCATCTCTCACACTAGCCTCCCATCCCTCACATTTATCCCCCCCAACCTTTTCCACACTAGCCCCCCATCCCTCACACTACCCTTTCCCATCCCTCACACTAGCCCCCCACCCCTCAAAACCTATCCTCCCTCCCCCCACACTACCCTTTCTACATTTTTTCTCAATTCTTATTAAAAGCTTTGAGACTCCCCCGTCGGGGACACGACGATTTGGGGACAAAAGAACTAATTCTTTTTTTAAATTAAAAATGGCTTTGTTTTCCCCGGGGCCTCCTTTTTTCTACTCCCTTTTGGGCTCCTTGTTTAAAATGGCCCCCTTGTTCAAATTACCTGGCTCCTTTTTTTCTACTACTGGCTCCTTGTTTTATCCCTAGCCCCTTTTTGTTCTAGAAATGGTCTTGTTCTATACCTGGCCCCCCTTGTTCTACAACCTGGCCCCTTTGTTTACTACCTGGCTCCTTGTTCTATTTCCTGGCTCTTGTTTTTTCCTACCGGGCCCCCTTGTTTAGTCCCCGGGGTCCTTGTTCTCTACCTGGCTCCGGGTTCTACTACCTGGCCCCTTGTTCTACAACCTGGCCCCTTGTTCTACTACCTGGTTTCCTTTAATTTACCCCCTGGCCCCTTTTTCTACTCCCTGGCCCCTTGTTTATTTCCGGGGGCCCCTTTTGTTCTACTACTGGTTTTTTTGTTTTTAATTTAACTGGCTCCTTGTTCTATTTACCTGGTTTCCCTTGTTCTGCTCCCTGGCTCCGGCGTTCTAACCTAGTCCTTGTTCTGCAGGGGGGCTCTTGTTCTAAAAACCTGGCTCCTTTTTTCTAATACCTGGCTCCTTTTTTTTGCTACCTGGCTGATTTTTAAAACCTGGCTTTTTTGTTCTAAACCCTGGCTCCTTGTTCTAAAAACCTGGCTCCCCTTTGTTTTTCCCCTTTTGGCCTCCTTTTGTTCGGGTCCCTGGCTCCTTTGTTTTTAAACCGGTTTCCTTTGGGTTCCACTCCCGGGCTCCTTTTTTTCTCCCCGGCCCCTTGTTCTACTCCCGGGGTCCTTTGTTTTTATTACCTGGCCCCCTTTTTATTACTACCGGGGCCCCTTTGGTTCCACACCTGGCTCCTTTTTCCCAAATACCGGGGTTTCCCCTTTTTTAAACTACCTGGCTCCTTGTTCTACTACCTGGCTCCTTTTTTTCTACTCCCTGGCCCCTCCTTGTTCTAAAACCTTGGGGTTTTCCCCTTTTTTTCCCCACTACCTGGCTCCTTGTTCTATCCCCCTGGCCCTTGTTTTTAATCCCTGGCCCCTTTTTTAAACTCCCTGGTTTCTTTTTTAAATTACCGGGGCTCCTTTTTTACACCTGGTCCATGTTCTACTCCGGCTCCTTGTTCTAACCTGGCTCCTTGTTCTATCCCGGGTTTCCTTTTTTAAATCCCCTTGGCTCCTTGTTTTCTATTTCCGGGCTCCTTGTTTATCCTGGCCCCCTTTGTTTTTAAAATAGCCCCTTGTTCTATACCGGGCCCCCCTTTTGTTCTCCCAAATTTGGTCCTTGTTCCACTACCGGGCCCCTTGTTCTACTCCCTTTTGGTTTCCTTGTTCTACTACCTGGTTTCCATTTTTATCCCTGGCCCCTTTTTTTAACTACCTGGCTCCTTGTTTTACTACCTAGCCCCTTGGTTTCTCCCTTCTGGTCCTTGTTCTATCCCGGCCCCTTGTTTTTACTCCCTTTTTTGGGCCCCTTGTTCTGCTACCTGGCCCCTTTGTTTGCTCCGGGCCCCGTGTTCACTACCTGGCCCCCTTTGGTTCTATCCCTGGCTCCTTGTTCTACTACCTGGCCCTTTTTGGGTTCCACTCCCCGGGTTTCCCCCTTTGTTCTGCTACCGGGGCTCCTTGTTCTACTACCTGGCTCCTTTTTTCCCACTCCCCGGCTCCTTTTTTTTGCCCCGGCCCCTTTTTCCCCCTTGTTCTGCTACCTGGCTCCTTTGTTCTACTAACGGCTCCTTGTTCTACTACCTGGCTCCTTGTTTACCCCTGGTTTTCCCCTTGGGTTCCATACCTGGCTCCTTGTCTATACCTAGCCTCCTTTTTTTTCCTACACCCTCCCCCCGGGTTCCCACTACCTGGCTCCTTGTTCTGTCCCTGGCCCCTTTTGGTTTTTATCCCTGGCCATTTTTACAACTGGCCCCTTTGTTTACTCCCTGGCCCCTTGTTCAAATACCGGCTCCTTGTTCACTCCCTGGTTTCCTTTTTCTTTTTTCCCTGGCCCTTGTTTGCTCCCTGGCCCCCCCTTTTTTCTATTTCCCTGGTCCCTTGTTCTGCTCCCCTGGCTCTTGTTCTATTCTGGTCCTTGTTCCACTCCCTCCCCTTCCCCCCCCTTTTTTGGGCTACCGGGGCCCCTTTGGTTCTGAAATGGCCCCTTGGGTTCTATCCCTGGCTCCTTTTTTTTCTACTACCTGGCCCCTTTGTTCTATTTACGGGCTCCTTTTTTCCCCTTCCCTGGCCCCTTTTGGGTTTTTACTCCCCTTTGTTTCCTTTTTTCCAATACCTGGCCCCTTTGGGTTCCTACCGGGGCCCCCTTTTTTTGTTCCTGGCTCCTTGTTCTACTACCTGGCCCCCCTTTGTTCTACTTCCTGGCCCCTTTTTGTTTCCCTACCTGGCTTTTTTGTTCTACAAACCGTCCCCTTTTTCCCACTCCCTGGCCTTGTTCTACTACTAGTCCTTTTTTCCCATCCCTGGCTCCTTGTTCTACAACCGGGGGTCCTTGTTCACAACCTGGTTTCCTTGTTTTTACAACCTGGCCCCTTGTTCTAAAACCCGGGGCTCCTTTTTTCTTACCTGGCCCCTTTGGGTTCTACCCCTTTTGGCCCCTTGTTTTTACTACCTGGTCCATTTTCAAATACTGGCTCTTGTTCTACTCCCTGGCTCCTTTTTTCTACTCCCGGCCCCAAATTTTTTACTCCCTGGCCCCTTTGTTCTACTACTGGTTTCCCTTGTTTATCCCTTGGTCCTTGTTCTATATGGCTCCTTTTTTAAATCCCTGGCCCCTTGTTTGCTACCTGGCTCCTTGTTCTACTCCCTAGCTCCCTTTTTTATACTACCGGGCCCCTTGTTTACTACCTGGCTCCTTTTTTTATTTCCCTGGCTTTTTTTTTCTACTACCTGGCGTCAGCCGTCGGGGTCAGTCGTCGTCGTCGGGGTTCAGACGTCAGTCGTCAGGGGTTTCATTCGTCAGGGTGAGGTCCCCAGCCTGAGTGTTTTGGGGTTAGTGTGGACGGTTAAAAAGCAGGGCTTGCTTCTGCGTTTTTTAAAAAAATTGGGGGTTAAAAAGAGTTAAAAGGAGGGGGTTTTCTTGTTCTCCAGGAGGGATTAGGAGGCTGAAGGGTCCCCCTCAAGGGGGTTCGGGGAGAGAGGTGGGGGTTGGTGGGTTGTGGGGGGAAATGAGGTTTTGCAGTGGGTCCCAAGTTGTCTCTCGTGTGGGGGCTGTAGTTGGGGAGGTGAAAAGGCTCCCAGAGTGAGGTGCGGGCCAGCCCTGCTAAATTGGCGAGGGGTTTAAAAGGGAAAGGAAGGCGCATCGAGTAAGGCAAGTTAAGAGTGAAGATTTTGAAGGTGGGAAAATCGTTCTTTTCTTCGGGATAAATGTCTTCGTGGCAGTGAAGGGTAAGGGTACTTCCCCCCTGTAATGGAGGGTAAGAAATTTTTTTTGGGTTGGTGATTTTCGGGGTAAGATTTTTATGTTTTTGCTTTTTTTTAAAGGGGAAATAAAAAGATGAGGATAGGGGTGTTTTCCCTGGAGCTGGTTTTTGGGGAAATTTGTAAAAGGCTGGATAATATATGTCAGGTAAGGGGAAAACAAGCCCCTTTATCTGTTCATTTGGGGTTTGGAAAAAGGGATATTGGGAAGGGTAGGAGAGAAGAGCTGCAAAGAAAAGGTACGGTAGCTATAGATTTTATTAAGCTAAGGGAGGGATCCAATATATGTAGCATTTCCCTTTAAAAGGGGGATTGGGGGAAATGAATGGTTGTCTGGGCTTGGTGAAAATTTGGGGCCCTAGCCAGATCTGCAAGGAATTGCAACCCCTTTCTTTGAAAACTGGAAAATTTTTTATGGAAAAACATGATATGTATGCAAGGGATGGGGGGACATCTCTCTGGGGCTGGGGTGGTAGCACTTGGGGAGACTCGATTTTTAGAAGGGCCCTTTTGGGGAAATGCCCTTTTATTTTTTAAATGATGGAAGATTTAAAGGGATGGGGGGTGTGTGGGGGGAAACAAGCAGGGTTTCAAAACTTGGGGGTTTGGGAAAAAGTAAAAGTATTTTAAAAAGGGGGATTCGCATGAAATTAAAAAAAAGACAATAGATCAGGTCCGCAAAAAAGGGGGGCAGAAGAGGGTACAAGGGACCCGCTCCCCTTTAAAGGGTTTTCTATACTAATGCAGGAGTGTAAGAAAATAAGGGTAGAGAGCTAAGATTAATTGCAAGTGCAGGAAAATTTGATTTTATTGCTATAACGGACCTGGGGTCAATCTGAAAGAAAGAGAGAAGCCCCCTTTTAATGTCACATACAAGGCTATAAAAATTTTTTCCAACTGACAGGGTCAACAGGAAATTTGGGGGAGTAGCGATGTATGTCAGAGGGCAATTTAAATTGTTTGTGTTAGCAAGATATTAAAAATTTGAAGGGTCAGCCAATGAAAAATTTTTTTTGGGGTTTCAGCTTTCGAGGGCCGAGAAAAAAATATTTTGGGTGGATTTTCAGGGCCCCCAAAACTTGGTAGGGGGTGCAGTAAAAATTTATGGGAGAAAAAGTTTTAAGGGATCCCACATACGAAAATGTTGTGCTAATGGGGGGATTTTTAACTATAGAAAAATTGATGGGGCAATTTTGACAGGGAAATTTTGGGGTTTAGGTGGGCTTTCTTGATTCGGGTCCGGATTGTTTTTTTTTAAAAAGTTGTTTACAGAGCCAACAGGGGAAATAACCCTTGACTTTGGGTTTTTGCAGAAAGGGGAAAAACAAAATTAAAAATCTTGAGGGGTTTTTTTATGGCTTGGGGAAAGTGATCAAAATCATCAGTTTTAAAATATCATGGAATCCCCCAATAATGGCAATAAAATTCCATCCCCGACTTTCGCTTGGCCCGTTTTTAGGACTGAAAAAATTACTTAGGTGGCTGAAATGGAATGACCTATAAGGGTCAGGTAGGTTTGGGTGGTTGCCGATATGATGCTTTCCCCGGGTAGTTTAGTGTCAGTAAATTTTTGTTCCAAAAGGGAAATCCCGTTTAACAAAAAAAATCCTAAATGGATGAACCAAAAGATTAAAAAAATCGACTGGTCAAAAGAGAGGATTTTATAGGCAAATCAAAAAAGGAGGGGGCAAATTTAGAAATCGGTTATTTTAGTTAAAGAGAGAAAAAAAAAGGGAATTGAAAAGCAAAAAGAGAATTTTGAGGTAAAAATTGCAAGAGGAAATTTAAAAACTAAACCCCAAAAAGGGTTCTTTCAGGATACAGAAATAAGTAGGGACAAAAAAATAGGCCCACTCAAAAGTTCCTGGGTCAGCTCAAAGACAGTGATAAGGAAAAAGTGTAGAATTTTTAAACATATTCCCCTCATTTTTTTCACAGGAGGATAACCCGCGATATTCCAGTAATGGATTAAAATTTTGTAAAAAAAAAAGGACGATAAAAACTGTGCCCCTATTAGGGTTTACAAGTGCATGGTCCAGGGAAAAAGATAAATTAAAAAACCCAAAAAATCCCCGGGCCCGATGAACTGTATTTCAAGGGTTTTTAAAGGAATGTAAAGAGGAGGGTTGCCCCAACCCTTTTGGGTAATTTTTTTCAACATATCACTACAAAAATGGCTGGTGCCCGGGTAAGTGGGGGAAAAAGGCAAAAGTGATACCCATTTTTTAAAAAAGGGGAAAAGGTCCTTAAACTTCGAACTTTTGGGCCCCAAAAAGCCCAAAACCCCCATAGTTTGGGAAAAAATTTTTGGGGAATTTAAAAAATTGCCCAGGGGGGGGGGGAAGGGTTTGTAGCCACCCTTTAAAAGCATAAATTAATCAACGAAATTTTAGCATGGTTTTTCAAAGGGGGGGTTCCCGCCTTCGAATTTATTAACTTTTTTTTACTAAGGGATTTGAGGAGGTAGATCATGGTAAAGAAAATGATTTTGTGTTATTGGGCTTCGTAAGGGTTTTGAAAGGTCCCCCATCAGGACTATTTAGGAAAATTAAAGCACATGGAATGAAAAGGGGAAATTTTTTCCTGGATTTGAGGCATGGTTGCAAATAGAAACAGAGAGTTTGAAAAATGGGGGGAAATCAGGGGGGAAAGGGCACGACGGGGTTCCCCAGGGGTCAGTGTTGGGCCCCCTGCTGTTCACAATCTACATAAACACATAGATTTAGGGCCATTAAAAAGCGACATCGGCAAAGTTTTCCGATTTAACCAAAATAGGCCGTCGAATTCTTTTTGGAAAGAGGGCTTTTGAGCCCCCAGGAAGATTTGAATAGACGGATGCAGTGGGCGGGGAAGTGGCGTGAGTTTATTTAGGGCAAATGCAAAGTTCCCCCAATGTTGGACAGGGGAACCCAACCCTGCCCATATAAAATTTAAAAAATGTAGATCTTTAAAAATTACGGATTGCGAAAAAAAAATTTAGGAGGTTCTGGTTTGCAGTAATCTGAAAAAAAGACAACAGTGAAAAAGTGTTCGCCCAAAAAAGCTAAAAGAATTTTCCCGGCTTCATATCAAGAAGCATTAAAAAATAGGGAGTCCTCAGGTTTTTCTTCAATCTATAATTTTTTGGTTAGGCCTCATTTAGATTATGCTGCCCAGTTTTGGTCACCCTATTAAGAAGGATTTTAAATTTTCCCGGGAAAAAAGTACAAAGGGGGGATGACAAAGGGTTTATCCCATGTATCAGAAACCTTCCCATGAGGATTTGATGAGGGCCCCCCGGGAAATGCACTTCTTGAAAAAATTTGAGGGGGGTTTTGATTGGGTGTTTTAAAATGGAAGACAGGGAAAAAAATAAAGGGGATGTTTAAAATAGGTGCTGAAAAAAATCTAGCCCAGAAGGATCGCAGCAATGGTTTTTAAATTGGGAAAAAAAATTTAGATTCAAAAAGGATTTTAGGAAAAATACTGGTTTGGGGAATAGACGTTTGGGGTGAGTGGAACAAACTCCCAAGTACCGTTTTAAGGCCAAAACGGGGTTTTTTTTGTAGCTTTAAAAAAGGTTGGATAAATAAAGAGTTTGATGTGGGTGGGTGTGGTTAGACCTGATAGTGGTCTACCAGGTCGGTTGCCGTTTTTCCTCCCTTTTAAATCAATGTGACCTGACCTGACTGGGGTTGGGGGCAAATTGGGTTAAGCCCGGTTTGGGGACTTGGGAAACCCGCCCCGCAGGGGCCCGTAGGCCCTTTTGCAGTGTTCCTTGTTTTAGTTCTTATTTTTTTTCTCCCACCTGGCTCCCGGGCCCCCTACCCGGCTCCTTGTTCTTACAAACCCGGGCCCCCTTGTTCTACCCAAACCCGGCCCCCTTGTTCTTTCAAACCCGGCACCTTTTTTTCTACAAACCCGGCTCCTTGTTCTACAAAACCCGGCACCTTGTTTACAACCCGGACCTTGTTTTTTACAACCTGGCTCCCTTTTTCAAAAACCCGGCCTTTTTTCTTCAACCTGCCCCCCCCTTTTTCAAAAACCTGGGGTCCCGTTTACAAAAACCGGTCCTTGTTCAAAAACCCGGCCCTTGTTTACTACCTGGCTCCTTGTTTACTACCTGGCTCCCTTTTTTTACTACTGGCTCCTGTCCCCTTATGGTCCCGGGTTTCCATAACCCGGCTCCTTGTTCTACTACCTGGCTCCTTGTTCTACTACCTGGCTCCTTGTTCTACTACCTGGCTCCTTGTTCTACTACCTGGCTCCTTGTTCTACTACCTGGCTCCTTGTTCTACTACCTGGCTCCTTGTTCTGCTACCTGGCTCCTTGTCCTACTACCTAGCTCCTTTTTCTACTACCTGGCTCCTTGTTCTACTACCTGGCTCCTTGTTCTACTACATGGCTCCTTGTTCTACTACCTGGCTCCTTGTTCTATTACCTGGCTCCTTGTTCTACTACCTGGCTCCTTGTTCTGCTACCTGGCTCCTTGTTCTACTACCTAGCTCCTTGTTCTACTACCTGGCTCCTTGTTCTACTACCTGGCTCCTTGTTCTACTACCTGGCTCCTTGTTCTACTACATGGCTCCTTGTTCTACTACCTGGCTCCTTGTTCTACTACCTGGCTCCTTGTTCTACTAACTGGCTCCTTGTTCTACTACCTGGCTCCTTGTTCCACTACCAGGCTCCTTGTTCTACTACCTGACTCCTTGTTCCACTACCTGACTCCTCGTTCCACTACCTGACTCCTTGTTCCACTACCTGCCTCCTTGTTCCCCTTCCTGGCTCCTTGTTCACTACCTGACTCCTTTTTCCACTTTTTGGCTCCTTGTTCCACTTCCTGGCTCCTTGTTCCACTACCAGACTCCTTGTTCCACTTCCTGGCTCCCTGTTCCACTACCTGGCTCCTTGTTCCACTTCCTGGCTCCTTGTACCACTTCCTGGCTCCTTGTTCCACTTCTTGGCTTCTTGTTCCACTACCTGGCTCCTTATTCTACTACCTGACTCCTTGTTCCACTACCTGGCTCCTTGTTCCACTTCCTGGCTCCTTGTTCCACTTCCTGGCTCCTTGTTCTACTACCTGACTCCTTGTTCCACTTCCTGGCTACTTGTTTCCACTACCTGACTCCTTGTTCCACTTCCTGGCTCGTTGTTCCACATCCTGGCTTCTTGTTCCACTACCTGGCTCCTTGTTCCACTTCCTGGCTCCTGTTCCACTTCCCGGCTACTTGTTCCATTACCTGGCTCCTTGTTCCACTTCCTGGCTCCTTGTTCTACTACCTGACTCCTTGTTCCACTTCCCGGCTACTTGTTCCACTACCTGACTCCTTGTTCCACTTCCTGGATCGTTGTTCCACATCCTGGCTCCTTGTTCCACTACCTGGCTCCTTGTTCCACTTCCTGGCTCCTTGTTCCACTTCCCGGCTACTTGTTCCATTACCTGGCTCCTTGTTCCACTTCCTGGCTCCTTGTTCCATTCCTGGCTCCTTGTTCTATTACCTGACTCCTTCCACTTCCTGGCTACTGGTTCCACTACCTGACTCCTTGTTCCACTACCAGGCTCCTTGTTCCACTTCCTGGCTCCTTGTTCCACTACCTGGCTCCTTGTTCCACTTCCTGGCTTCTTGTTCCACTACCTGGCTCCTGGTTCCACTTCCTGGCTCCTTGTTCCACTTCCTGGCTCCTTGTTCAACTACCTGGCTCCTTGTTCCGCTTCCTGGCTCCTTGATCTACTACCTGTCTCCTTGTTCCACTTCCTGGCTCCTTGTTCAACTTCCTGGCTCCTTATTCCACTTCCTGGCTCCTTGTTCCACTTCCTGCCTCCTTGTCCTAATACCTGACGCCTTGTTCCACTTCCTGGCTCCTTGTTTCAGTTCCTGGCTCCTTGTTCCACTTCCTCGCTCCTTGTTCCACTACCTGGCTCCTTGTTCTACTACCTGACTCCTTATTCCACTACCTGGCTCCTTTTTCCACTTCCTGGCTCCTTTTTCCACTTCCTGGCTCCTTGTTCTACTACCTGACTCCTTGTTCTACTTCCTGGCTACTTGTTCCACTACCTGACTCCTTGTTCCACTACCTGGCTCCTTGTTCCACTTCCTGGCTCCTTGTTCCACTACCTGGCTCCTTGTTCCACTTCCTGGCTCCTTGTTCCACTTCCTGGTTACTTGTTCCATTACCTGGCTCCTTGTTCCTCTTCCTGGCTCCTTGTTCCAATTCCTGGCTTCTTGTTCCACTTCCTGGCTCCTTGTTCCACTTCCTGGCTCGTTGTTCCACTATCTTGCTCCTTTTTCAACTACCTGGCTCCTTGTTCCACTTCCTGGCTCCTTGATCTACTTCCTGTGTCCTTGTTCCACTTCCTGGCTCCTTGTTCAACTTCCTGGATCCTTGTTCCACTTCCTGGCTCCTTCTTCCACTTCCTGGCTCCTTGTTCTAATACCTGACTCCTTGTTCCACTTCCTGGCTCCTTGTTCCAGTTCCTGGCTTCTTGTTCCACTTCCTGGCCCCCTTGTTCCACTATTTCGCTCCTTGTTCTACTACCTGACTCCTTGTTCCACTTCCTGGTTCCTTGTTCCACTTCCTGGATTCTTGTTTCACTTTCTGACTCCTTGTTCCACGTCCTGGCTCCTTGTTCTACTACCTGGCTCCTTGTTCCACTACATGGCTCCTTGTTCTACTATCTGGCTCATTGTTCCACTACCTGGATCCTTGTTCTACTACCTGGCTCCTTGTTACACTACCTGGCTCCTTGTTCTACTACCTGACTCCTTGTTCCACTTCCTGGCTCCTTGTTCCACTTCCTGGCTCCTTGTTCCACTTCCTGGCTCCTTGTTCCATTTCCGGGCTCCTTGTTCTACTACCTGGCTCCTTGTTCCACTACCTGGCTCCTTGCTCCACTTCCTGGCTCCTTGTTCCACTTCCTGGCTTCTTGTTCTACTACCTGACTCCTTGTTCCACTTCCTGGCTCCTTGTTCCACTTCCTGGTTCCTTGTTCCACTTCCTGGCTCTTTGTTCCACTTCCTGGCTCCTTGTTCCACTTCCTGGCTACTTGTTCCATTACCTGGCTCGTTGTTCCATTTCCTGGCTCGTTGTTCCACTTCCTGGCTTCTTGTTCCACTTCCTGGCTCCTTGTTCCACTTTCTGGCTCCTTGTTCAACTACCTGGCTCCTTCTTCCACTTCCTGGCTCCCTGATCTACTACCTGTCTCCTTGTTCCACTTCCTGGCTCCTTGTTCAACTTCCTGGATCATTGTTCCAATTCCTGGCTCCTTGTTCCACTTCCTGGTTCCTTGTTCTAATACCTGACTCCTATTTCCACTTCCTGGCTCCTTGTTTCAGTTCCTGGCTCCTTGTTCCACTTCCTGGCCCCTTGTTCCACTATTTGGCTCCATGTTCTACTACATGACTCCTTGTTCCACTTCCTGGCTCCTTGTTCCACTTCCTGACTCCTTGTTCCACTTCCTGGCTCCTTGTTCTACTACCTGGCTCCTTGTTAACCTACCTGGCTCCTTGTTAAACTACCTGCCTTCTTGTTCCACTATCTGGCTCCTTGTTCTATACCTTCCTCCTTGTTCCACTACGTGCCTCCTTGTTGCACTTCCTGGCTCCTTGTTCTACAACCTGGCTCCTTGTTCCACTACCTGGCTCCTTGTTCCACTAGCTGGCTCCTTGTTCTACTACCTGACTCATTGTTCCACTACCTGGATCCTTGTTCTACTACCTGGCTCCTTGTTACACTACCTGGCTCCTTGTTCTACTACCTGACTCCTTGTTCCACTTCCTGGCTCCTTGTTCCACTTCCTGGCTCCTTGTTCCACTTCTTGGCTCCTTGTTCCATTTCCTGGCTCCTTGTTCTACTACCTGGCTCCTTGTTCCACTACCTGGCTCCTTGCTCCACTTCCTGGCTCCTTGTTCCACTTCCTGGCTTCTTGTTCTACTACCTGACTCCTTGTTCCACTTCCTGGCTACTTGTTCCACTATCTGACTCCTTGTTCCACTACCTGGCTCCTTGTTCCACTTCATGGTTCCTTGTTCCACTACCTGGCTCTTTGTTCCACTTCCTGGCTCCTTGTTCCACTTCCTGGCTACTTGTTCCATTACCTGGCTCGTTGTTCCATTTCCTGGCTCGTTGTTCCACTTCCTGGCTTCTTGTTCCACTTCCTGGCTCCTTGTTCCACTTTCTGGCTCCTTGTTCAACTACCTGGCTCCTTGTTCCACTTCCTGGCTCCCTGATCTACTACCTGTCTCCTTGTTCCACTTCCTGGCTCCTTGTTCAACTTCCTGGATCATTGTTCCACTTCCTGGCTCCTTGTTCCACTTCCTGGTTCCTTGTTCTAATACCTGACTCCTATTTCCACTTCCTGGCTCCTTGTTTCAGTTCCTGGCTCCTTGTTCCACTTCCTGGCCCCTTGTTCCACTATTTGGCTCCATGTTCTACTACATGACTCCTTGTTCCACTTCCTGGCTCCTTGTTCCACTTCCTGGCTCCTTGTTCCACTTCCTGACTCCTTGTTCCACTTCCTGGCTCCTTGTTCTACTACCTGGCTCCTTGTTCCCCTACCTGGCTCCTTGTTCCACTACCTGCCTTCTTGTTCCACTATCTGGCTCCTTGTTCTATACCTTCCTCCTTGTTCCACTACGTGCCTCCTTGTTGCACTTCCTGGCTCCTTGTTCTACTACCTGGCTCCTTGTTCCACTACCTGGCTCCTTGTTCCACTAGCTGGCTCCTTGTTCTACTACCTGACTCATTGTTCCACTACCTGGATCCTTGTTCTACTACCTGGCTCCTTGTTACACTACCTGGCTCCTTGTTCTGCTACCTGACTCCTTGTTCCACTTCCTAGCTCCTTGTTCCACTTCCTGGCTCCTTGTTCCACTTCCTGGCTCCTTGGTCCACTTCCTGGATCCTTGTTCCATTACCCGACTCCTTGTTCCACTACCTGACCCCTTGTTCCACTTCCTGGCTCCTTGTTCCACTTACTGGCTCCTTGTTCCACTTCCTGGCTCCTTGTTCCACTACCTGGCTCCTTGTTCCACTACATAACTCCTTGTTCCACTACCTGGCTCCTTGTTCTACTTCCTGGCTCCTTGCTCTACTACCTGACTCATTGTTCCACTACCTGGCTCCTTGTTCCACTTCCTGGCTCATTGTTCCACTACCTGGCTCCTTGTACTACTACCTGGCTCCTTGTTCTACTTCCTGACTCCATGTTCCACTACCTGACTCTATGTTCCACTACTTGGCTTCTTGTTCTACTACCTGGCTCCTTGTTCCACTACCTGGCTCCTTGTTCCACTACCTGGCTCGTTGTTCTACTTCCTGGCTCCTTGTTCCACTACCTGCCTTCTAGTTCCACTACCTGGCTCCTTGTTCTACTGCCTGACTCCTTGTTCTACTACCTGGCTGCTTGTTCTACTACCTGGCTCCTTGTTCCACTACCTGGCTCCTTGATCCATTACCTGGCTCCTTGTTTTACTACCTGGCTCCTTGTTCTACTACCTGGCTCCTTGTTCTACTACCTGGCTCCTTGTTCCACTTCCTGGCTCCTTGTTCTACTTCCTGGCTTTTTGTTCTACTACCTGGCTCCTTGTTCCACTACCTGGCTCCTTGATCCATTACCTGGCTCATTGTTCTACTACCTGGCTTCTTGTTCTACTACCTGGCTCCTTGTTCTACTACCTGCCTCCTTGTTCCACTACATGGCTCCTTGTTCTACTACCTGGCTCCTTGTTCCACTTCCTGGCTCCTTGTTTCACTACCTGGCTCCTTGTTCTACTACCTGACTCCTTGTTCCACTACCTGGCTCCTCGTTCTACTACCTTGCTCCTTGTTCCACTATCTGGCTCCTTGTTCTACTACCTGGCTCCTTGTTCCACTTCCTGGCTCCTTGTTCCACTACCTGGCTCCTTGTTCTTCTACCTGGCTCCTTGTTCCACCTCCTTTCTCCTTTTTCTACTTCCTGGCTCCTTGTTCCACTTCCTTGCTCCTTGTTCAACTACCTGGCTCCTTGTTCCACTACCTGGCTCCTTGTTCCACTACCTGCCTCCTTGTTCTACTACCTGGCTCCTTGTTCTACTACCTGGCTCCTTGTTCTACTACCTGGATCCTTGTTCCACTACCTGCCTCCTTGTTCTACTACCTTGCTCCTTGTTCCACTACCTAGCGCCTTGTTCCACTTCCTGGCTCCTTTTTCTACTACCTGGCTCCTTGTTCCACTTCCTTGGTCCTTGTTCTACTACCTGGCTCCTTGTTCTACTACCTGGCTCCTTGTTCTACTACCTGGCTCCTTGTTTTACTACCTGGCTTTTTGTTCCACTACCTGGCTCATTGTTCTACTACCTGGCTCCTTGTTCCACTTCCTGGCTCCTTCTTACACTACCTGCCTCCTTGTTCCACTACCTGCCTCCTTGTTACACTACCTGGCTCCTTGTTCCACTACCTGCCTCCTTGTTCCACTACCTGGCTCCTTGTTCCACTACCTGCCTCCTTGTTTCATTACCTGCCTCCTTTTTCCACTACCTGGCTCCTTGTTCCACTACCTGCCTCCTTGTTCCACTACCTGCCTCCTTGTTCCACTACCTGGCTCCTTGTTCCACTACCTGGCTCTTTGTTCTACTACTTGGCTCCTTGTTCTACTACCTGGCTCCTTGTTCTACTACCTGGCTCCTTGTTCCACTTCCAGGCTCCTTGTTCTACTTCCTGGCTTCTTGTACCACTACTTGCTTCCTTGTTCCACTGTCTGGCTACTTGTTCTACTACCTGGCTCCTTGTTCCACTACCTGCCTCCTTGTTCCACTTCCTGGCTCCTTGTTCTACTACCTGGCTCCTTGTTCCACTACCCGGCTCCTTGTTCTACTACTTGGCTCCTTGTTCTAGTTGCTAGCTCTTTGTTCTACTACCTGGCTTTTTGTTCTACTACCTGGCTCCTTGTTCCCCTACCTGGCTCCTTGTTCCACTTCCTGGCTCCTTGTTCTACTACCTGGCTCCTTGTTCCACTACCTGGCTCCTTGTTCTACTTCCTGGCTCCTTGTTCCACTACCTGCCTCCTTGTTAAACTATCTGGCTCCTTGTTCTACTTACTGCCTCCTTGTTCTACTACCTGCCTCCTTGTTCCACTATCTGGCTCCTTGTTCTACTACCTGGCTCCTTGTTCCACTACGTGCCTCCTTGTTGCACTTCCTGGCTCCTTGTTCCACTACCTGGCTCCTTGTTTTACTACCTGGCTCCTTGTTCCACTACCTGGCTCCTTGTTCTACCATCTGGCTCCTTGTTCTGCTACCTGGCTCCTTTTTCCACTACCTGACTCTTTGTTTCACTACCTGGCTCCTTGTTCTACTACCTGCCTCCCTGTTCCTCTACCTGGCTCCTTGTTCTATTACCTGCCTCCTTGTTCCACTACCTGGCTCCTTATTCTACTACCTGGCTGCTTGTTCCACTACCTGGCTCCTTTTTCCCCTTCCTGGCTCCTTGTTGCACTACCTGGCTCCTTGTTCTACTACCTGGCTCCTTGTTCCACTACCTGACTTTTTGTTTCACTACCTGGCTCCTTGTTCCACTACCTGGCTCCTTGTTCCACTACCTGGCTACCTGTTCCACTACCTGACTCTTTTGTTCCACTTCCTGGCTCCTTGTTCCACTACCTGGCTCCTTGTTCCACTTCCTGGCTCCTTGTTCCACTACCTGGCTCATTGTTCTACTACTTGGCTTTTTGTTCTACTACCTGGCTCCTTGTTCTATTACCTGCCTCCTTGTTCCACTACCCGGCTCCTTGTTCTACTACTTGGCTCCTTGTTCTACTATCTGGCTCCTTGTTCTATTACCTGCCTTCCTGTTCCACTACCTTGCTATTTGTTCCACTACCTGGCTCCTTGTTCCACTACCTGGCTCTTTGTTCTACTACTTGGCTCCTTGTTCTACTACCTGGCTTTTTGTTCTACTACCTGGCTCCTTGTTCCACTTCCATTCTCCTTGTTCTATTATCTGGCTTCTTGTTCCACTACTTGCTTCCTTTTTCCACTATCTGGCTCCTTGTTCTACTACCTGGCTCCTTGTTCCACTACCTGCCTCCTTGTTCCACTTCCTGGCTCCTTGTTCCACTACCTCGCTCCTTGTTCCACTACATGGCTCCTTGTTCCACTACCTGGCTCCTTGTTCTACTACTTGGCACTTGTTCTAGTACCTAGCTCCTTGTTCTACTACCTGGCTCTTTGTTCTACTACCTGGCTCCTTGTTCCCCTACCGGGCTCCTTGTTCCACTTCCTGGCTCCTTGTTCTACTTCCTGGCTCCTTGTTCCACTACCTACCTTCTTGTTCCACTACCTGGATCCTTGTTCTACTACCTGGCTCCTTGTTCCACTACCTGGCTCCTTGTTCCACTACCTGGCTCCTTGTTCCACTACCTGGCTCTTTGTTCTACTACTTGGCTCCTTGTTCTAGTACCTAGCTCCTTGTTCTACTACCTGGCTCCTTGTTCTACTACCTGGCTCCTTCTTCCCCTACCTGGCTCCTTGTTCCACTTCCTGGCTCCTTGTTCTACTTCCTGGCTCCTTGTTCCACTACCTACCTTCTTGTTCCACTACCTGGCTTCTTGTTCTGTTACCTGCCTCCTTGTTCCACTACCTGACTCTTTGTTCCACTACCTGGCTCCTTATTCTACTACCTGGCACCTTGTTCCACTACCTGGCTCCTTGTTCAGCTTCCTGGCTCCTTGTTGCACTACCTGGCTCCTTGTTCCACTACCTGGCTCCTTGTTCCACTGCCTGCCTCCTTGTTCCACTACCTGGCTCCTTGTTCGACTTCCTGGCTTTTTGTTCCACTACCTGGCTCGTTGTTCTACTACCTGGCTCCTTGTTCCACTACCTGACTTTTTGTTCCACTACCTGGCTCCTTGTTCCACTACCTGGCTCTTTGTTCTACTACCTGGCTCCTTGTTCCGCTACCTGACTCTTTGTTCCACTACCTGGCTCCTTGTTCCACTACCTGGCTCCTTGTTCCACTACCTGGCTCCTTGTTCCACTTCCTGGCTCCTTGTTCCACTACCTGACTCTTTTTTACCACTACCTTGCTCCTTCTTCCAATAACTGACTTCTAGATCCACTACTTGGCTCCTTATTCCACTACCTGGCTCTTTGTTCCACTACCTGGCTCCTTGTTCCACTACCTGGCTCCTTGTTCCACTACCTGACTCTTTTTTCCACTCCCTGGCTCCTTCTTCCAATAACTGGCTCGTAGATTCACTACCTGGCTCCTTGTTCCACTACCTGACTCTTTGTTCCACTACCTGGCTCCTTGTTCCACTTCCTAGCTCCTTGTTCCACTACCTGCTTTCTTGTTCCACTACCTGGCTCCTTGTTCTACTACCTGGCTCCTTGTTCCACTACCTGACTCTTTGTTCCACTACCTGGCTCCTTATTCTACTACCTGGCTCCTTGTTCCACTACCTGGCTCCTTGTTCCCCTTCCTGGCTCCTTGTTGCACTACCTGGCTCCTTGTTCCACTACCTGGCTCCTTGTTCTATTACCTGCCTCCTTGTTCCACTACCTGACTCTTTGTTCCACTACCTGGCTCCTTATTCTACTACCTGGCTCCTTGTTCCACTACCTGGCTCCTTGTTCCACTACCTGGCTTCTTGTTCCACTACCTGGCTCGTTTTTCCCCTTCCTGGCTCCTTGTTGCACTACCTGGCTCCTTGTTCCACTACCTGGCTCCTTGTTCCACTACCTGACTCTTTGTTTCACTACGTTGCTCCTTGTTCCACTGCCTGGCTCCTTGTTCCACTACCTGGCTCCTTGTTCGACTTCCTGGCTTTTTGTTCCACTACCTGGCTCGTTGTTCTACTACCTGGCTCCTTGTTCCACTACCTGACTTTTTGTTCCACTACCCGCTCCTTGTTCCACTACCTGGCTCATTGTTCCACTACCTTTTTCATTGTTGCACTACCTGGCTCCTTGTTCTACTACCTGGCTCCTTGTTCCACTACCTGACTCTTTGTTCCACTACCTGGCTCCTTGTTCCACTACCTGGCTCCTTGTTCCACTTCCTGGCTCCTTGTTCCACTACCTGGCTCCTTGTTCCACTTCCTGACTCTTTTTTCCACTACCTGGCTCCTTGTTACGCTTCCTGGCTCCTTCTTCCAATAACTGGCTCCTAGATCCACTACTTGGCTCATTATTCCACTACCTGACTCTTTGTTCCACTACCTGGCTCCTTGTTCCACTACCTGACTCTTTTTTCCACTACCTGGCTCCTTCTTCCAATAACTGGCTCGTAGGTCCACTACCTGCCTCCTTGTTCCACTACCTGACTCTTTGTTCCACTACCTGGCTTTTTTTCCACTACCTGGGTCCTTATTCCACTTCCTGGCTCCTTGTTCCACTACCTGGCTCCTTGTTCCACTACCTGGCTCCTTGTTCCACTTCCTGGCTCCTTGTTCAACTACCTGGCTCCTTGTTACGCTTCCTGGCTCCATGTTCCACTACCTGGCTCCTTGTTCCACTACCTGGCTCCTTGTTCTACTACCTGGCTGCTTGTTCCACTGCCTGGCTGCTTGTTCCACTACCTGTCTCCTTGTTCCACTACCTGGTTCCTTGTTCTACTTCCTGGCTGCTTGTTCCACTACCTGGCTCCTTGTTCCACTACCTGGCTCCTTATTCCACTACTTGGCACGTTGTTCCACTATCTGGCTCATTGTTCCACTACCTGGCTCCTTGTTCTACTACCTTGGTCTTTATTCCACTACCTGGCACCTTGTTCCACTATCTGGCTCCTTGTTTCACTACCTGGCTCCTTGTTCCACTACCTGGCACCTTGTTCCACTATCTGGCTCCTTTTTCCCCTACCTGGCTCTTTTTTCGACTAACTGGCTCATTGTTCCACTACCTGGATCCTTGTTCCACTACTTGATTCATTGTTCCACTACCTGGCTCCTTGTTTCACTACCTGGCTCCTTGTTCCACTACCTGGCTCCTTGTTCCACTACCTGGCTCCTTGTTCCACTACCTGGCTCCTTTTTCCAATACCTGGCTCCTTGTTCCACTACCTGGCCTCTTGTTCCACTACCTGGCTTCTTGTTCCACTACCTGGCTCCTTATTCCACTACCTGACTCATTGTTCCACTAACTGGCTCATTGTTCCACTAACTGGCTCATTGTTCCACTGCCTGGCTCATTGTTCCACTACCTGGCTCATTGTTCCACTACCTGGCTCATTGTTCCACCAACTGGCTCGTTGTTTCACTACCTGGCTCATTGTTCCACTACCTGGCTCATTGTTTCCACTACCTGGCTCATTGTTCCACTACCTGGCTCATTGTTCCACTAACTGGCTCGTTGTTTCACTACCTGGCTCATTGTTCCACTACCTGGCTCATTGTTCCACTACCTGGCTCATTGTTCCACTACCTGGCTCATTGTTCCACTAACTGGCTCGTTGTTCCACTACCTGGCTCATTGTTCCACTAACTGGCTCGTTGTTTCACTACCTGGCTCCTTGTTACATGACTTACTGGCTCCTTGTTCCACTGCTTCGCTCCTTGTTCCACTACCTGGCTCCTTATTCCACTACCTGGTTCCTTGTTCTACTACCTGGCTCCTTGTTCCACTACGTGGTACCTTGTTCCACTACCTGCCTCCTTGTTCCACTCCCTGGCTCCTTGTTGCACCTGGAGCACCTCAAGACGAGCTCATGAGGGAGGATAACCTGGGACGGTAACTCATTAAGATGCTCTCTTTCAGCGCCTCGTTAGGGAAATTCCTCAAGCTGGTTTTAGACCCGATTTGGTGACGCGGGATGGGGATGAGGGAGACATTTTCCAGGGAGTGTCCCAGAGTCAGGTAAGATACGGTCTTGAAAAGAGGAGTGAAAAGAGTGTTTCTTTAGTCGAATTTATGTTGAAGTTTTGAGACGTTTAAGAAGAATTTCAAGAACACGGTGAACCGCATCCATAGTCTGGGACATTGTTCCAGAGTGTGGAGCTGAACTTTTTCCCAGGCTGGGGGACTGACCACCTCAAAACTACGTCTTGAAGGGTGATTGAGTGATTACATGGTCTTTACATCTCTCTTGCCTCTGCTGTCTCCTCCGTAGTCAAATGAAGAAGCCTACTGTGCAGGCGATACGTTCCAGGATGAAGGTACCTAACTGTTGGACATGTCTTATGAGCTTGTCAATATTATTATATTTGCAAAGAAAAAATAAATTCAAAGTTACGGTGGTGTAATAGCTGCTTGTTCATCGTGATGGACCTCCCGAACTTCCATCCATGTTTAACCTGTGTAATAAGCCACGCTATGATTGGGGATCGAACACACGGAAAATTAGTCGTAAAACTCCATAGCATGAGTTCGATCCCCACCTGTACCTTGGTTTGTCTGGAATCGTGCTATTACGATTGGGTGAATCACAATGCAACAACATAGCTAATATTATCCTTCCCACCTCTCTGTATTGCAGTCTATATGCCATCAATCCCTGCTGCTTTCCTTAATTTATGTTTGCTATGGACTCCACACACACACACACACACACACACACACACACACACACACACACACACACACACACACACACTCAATGGGTTGGACATCTCTCCGTGGGTCCTTAGAGTGGGAGCAGAACGCTGTGTGTGCAATTAACCACAATCTTCAACACATCCCTTGAAACCGGTCAACTGCCTGAGGTATGAAAGACGGCAAATGTTGTTCCTATTTTTAGAAAAGGAGGCAGAAAAGATGCACTAAACTATAGACTAGTATCACTGACGTGTATAGTATGCAAAGTCATGGAGAAGATTATCAGAAGGAGAGTGGTGGAGCACCTCTAACGGAACAAGAGTGTAAACGACAACCAGCACTGATTCATGGAAGGCAAATCCTGTGTCACAAACCTCCAGGAGTTTTATGATAAAGTAACATAAGTATGACACGAGAGAGAGGGGTGGATTGATTGCATCTTCTTGGACTACAAGAAGGCCGTCGGCACAGTTCCTCACAAGAGGTTTGTGCAGAAGCTAGAGGATCAGGCGCGTATAACAGGGAGGGCACTGCAATGGATCAGAGAATACCTGACAGGAAGGCAACAACGAATCATGGTATGTGATGAGGTATCACAGTGGACACCTGTGACGAGCGGGGTCCCACAGGGATCGGTCCTAGGACCAGTACTATCTTTGGTATATGTGAACGACATGATGGAAGGGTTAGACTCAGAAGTGTCCCTGTTCACAGATGATGTGAAGTTAATGAGGAGAATTAAATCAGATGAGGATCAGACAGGACTTCAAAGAGACCTGGACAGACTGGACACGTGGTCCAGCAACTGGCTTCTCGAATTCAACCCCGCCAAATGCAAAGTCATGAAGATCGGGGAAGGGCACAGAAGACCGCAGATAGAGTATAGGCTAGGTGGCCAAAGACTGCAAACCTCGCTCAAGGAGAAAGATCTTGGAGTGAGTATAACACCGAGCATGTCTCCGGAGGCACACATCAACCAGGTAACTGCTGCATCATATGGGCGCTTGGCAAACCTGAGAACAGCGCTCCGATACCTTAGTAAGGAATTGTTCAAGACACTGTACACTGTGTACGTCAGGCCCATACTGGAGTACGCAGCACCAGACTGGAATCCACACCTGGTCAAGCACGTCAAGAAATTAGAGAAAGTGAAAAGGTTTGCAACAAGGTTAGTTCCAGAGCTAAGGGGAATGTCCTACGAAGAAAGGTTAAGGGAAATCAGCCTGACGACACTGAAGGAGAGGAGGGTTAGGGGAGACATGATAACGACATACAAATTAAGACACATGTGCAACATCTGGGTATCTTTATTGTAGACGTTTCGCCATCCAGTGGCTTTATCAATACAAATTCCAGGACATAACTTGAAGACAGTACAACTATGTACAGAAGATGAGGTAATCAGTGCCTCAACCTTGGAGCTGGTGCGAAGATCACCGTAGTCGTGGAGATTCTGATTACCTCATCTTCTGTATATAGTCCTACTGTCTTCGGGTTATGTCCTAGAATCTGTACTGATAAAGCCACTGGATGGCGAAACGTCTACAATAAAGATACACAGATGTTGCACATGTGTCTTAATTTCATCTTGTCGGTATTATATACATTCTTGCACGACATACAAATTACTGCGTGGAATAGGCAAGGTGGACAGAGACAGGATGTTCCAGAGATGGGACACAGAAACAAGGAGTCACAATTGGAAGCTGAAGACTCAGCTGAGTCAAAGGGATGTTAGGAAGTATTTCTTCAGTCACAGAGTAGTCAGGAAGTGGAATAGTCTGGCAAGTGAGGTAGTGGAGGCAGGAACCATACATAGCTTTAAGACGAGGTATGATAAAGCTCATGGAGCAGGGGCAGAGAGGACCTAGTAGCGTTCAGTGAAGAGGCTGGGCCAGGAGCTGAGTCTCGACCTCTGCAACTACAATTAAGTGAGTACAATTAGGTGAATTCACACACACACATACACGCACGCACACACGCACACACACACACACACACACACACACACTCACACACACACACACACACACACACACACACACACACACACACACACACACACACACACACACACGCACACACACACACACACACACACACACACACACACACACACGCACACACACACACACACTTTCAACTTGCTTGGTCCTTGTTAATAACTGGTGTATAATGACTGGTGTATAATAACTGGTGTATAATAACTGGTGTATAATAACTGGTGTATAATAACTGGTGTATAATGACTGGTGTATAATAACTGGTGTATAATAACTGGTGTATAATAACTGGTGTATAATAACTGGTGTATAATGACTGGTGTATAATGACTGGTGTATAATAACTGGTGTATAATAACTGGTGTATAATGACTGGTGTATAATGACTGGTGTATAATAACTGGTGTATAATGACTGGTGTATAATAACTGGTGTATAATGACTGGTGTATAATGACTGGTGTATAATAACTGGTGTATAATAACTGGTGTATAATTGGTGTATAATGACTGGTGTATAATGACTGGTGTATAATAACTGGTGTATAATAACTGGTGTATAATGACTGGTGTATAATAACTGGTGTATAATGACTGGTGTATAATGACTGGTGTATAATAACTGGTGTATAATAACTGGTGTATAATGACTGGTGTATAATGACTGGTGTATAATAACTGGTGTATAATAACTGGTGTATAATGACTGGTGTATAATAACGGGTGTATAATGACTGGTGTAATAATGACTGGTGTATAATAACTGGTGTATAATGACTGGTGTATAATAACTGGTGTATAATGACTGGTGTATAATGACTGGTGTATAATAACTGGTGTATAATGACTTGTGTATAATGAATTGTGTATAATAACTGGTGCATAATGACTGGTGTATAATGACTGGTGTATAATAACTGGTGTATAATGACTGGTGTATAATGACTGATGTATAATAACTTGTGTATAATGACTGGTGTATAATAACTGGTGTATAATGACTGGTGTATAATGACTGGTGTATAATGACTGGTGTATAATAACTGGTGTATAATAACTGGTGTATAATAACTGGTGTATAATAACTGGTGTATAATAACTGGTGTATAATAACTGGTGTATAATAACTGGTGTATAATAAATGGTGTATAATAACTGGTGTATAATGACTGGTGTATAATAACTGGTGTATAATAACTGGTGTATAATAACTGGTGTATAATAACTGGTGTATAATAACTGGTGTATAATAACTGGTGTATAATAACTGGTGTATAATAACTGGTGTATAATAACTGGTGTATAATGACTGGTGTATAATAACTGGTGTATAATGACTGGTGTATAATAACTGGTGTATAATAACTGGTGTATAATAACTGGTGTATAATAACTGGTGTATAATGACTGGTGTATAATGACTGGTGTATAATAACTGGTGTATAATGACTGGTGTATAATAACTGGTGTATAATGACTGGTGTATAATGACTGGTGTATAATGACTGGTGTATAATGACTGGTGTATAGTGACTGGTGTATAATAACTGGTGTATAATGACTGGTGTATAATAACTGGTGTATAATGACTGGTGTATAATAACTGGTGTATAATGACTATTGTATAATAACTGGTGTATAATGACTGGTGTATAATGACTGGTGTATAATGACTGGTGTATAATGACTGGTGTATAATAACTGGTGTATAATGACTGGTGTATAATAACTGGTGTATAATGACTGGTGTATAATAACTGGTGTATAATGACTGGTGTATAATAACTGGTGTATAATAACTGGTGTATAATGACTGGTGTATAATGACTGGTGTATAATGACTGGTGTATAATGACTGGTGTATAATGACTGGTGTATAATAACTGGTGTATAATAACTGGTGTATAATGACTGGTGTATAATGACTGGTGTATAATGACTGGTGTATAATAACTGGTGCATAATGACTGGTGTATAATAACTGGTGTATAATGACTGGTGTATAATAACTGGTGTATAATAACTGGTGTATAATAACTGGTGTATAATGACTGGTGTATAATGACTGGTGTATAATAACTGGTGTATAGTAACTGGTGTATAATGACTGGTGTATAATGACTGGTGTATAATAACTGGTGTATAATAACTGGTGTATAATAACTGGTGTATAATGACTGGTGTATAATAACTGGTGTATAATGACTGGTGTATAATAACTGGTGTATAATAACTGGTGTATAATAACTGGTGTATAATGACTGGTGCATAATAACTGGTGTATAATAACTGGTGTATAATAACTGGTGTATAATAACTGGTGTATAATGACTGGTGTATAATAACTGGTGTATAATAACTGGTGTATAATGACTGGTGTATAATAACTGGTGTATAATGACTGGTGTATAATGACCGGTGTATAATAACTGGTGTATAATAACTGGTGTATAATAACTGGTGTATAATGACTGGTGTATAATAACTGGTGTATAATAACTGGTGTATAATGACTGGTGTATAATAACTGGTGTATAATGACTGGTGTATAATAACTGGTGTATAATAACTGGCATATAATAACTGGTGTATAATAACTGGTGTATAATAACTGGTGTATAATGACTGGTGTATAATAACTGGTATATAATAACTGGTGTATAATGACTGGTGTATAATGACTGGTGTATAATGACTGGTGTATAATAACTGGTGTATAATGACTGGTGTATAATGACTGGTGTATAATAACTGGTGTATAATAACTGGTGTATAATGACTGGTGTATAATAACTGGTGTATATAACTGGTGTATAATGACTGGTGTATAATGACTGGTGTATAATAACTGGTGTATAATGACTGGTGTATAATAACTGGTGTATAATAACTGGTGTATAATGACTGGTGTATAATGACTGGTGTATAATAACTGGTGTATAATAACTGGTGTATAATGACTGGTGTATAATAACTGGTGTATAATAACTGGTGTATAATGACTGGTGTATAATAACTGGTGTATAATGACTGGTGTATAATAACTGGTGTATAATGACTGGTGTATAATAACTGGTGTATAATAACTGGTGTATAATGACTGGTGTATAATGACTGGTGTATAATAACTGGTGTATAATGACTGGTGTATAATGACTGGTGTATAATAACTGGTGTATAATAACTGGTGTATAATGACTGGTGTATAATAACTGGTGTATAATAACTGGTGTATAATGACTGGTGTATAATGACTGGTGTATAATAACTGGTGTATAATAACTGGTGTATAATGACTGGTGTATAATAACTGTGTATAATAACTGGTGTATAATGACTGGTGTATAATAACTGGTGTATAATGACTGGTGTATAATAACTGGTGTATAATAACTGGTGTATAATGACTGGTGTATAATGACTGGTGTATAATAACTGGTGTATAATGACTGGTGTATAATAACTGGTGTATAATAACTGGTGTATAATAACTGGTGTATAATGACTGGTGTATAATAACTGGTGTATAATGACTGGTGTATAATAACTGGTGTATAATAACTGGTGTATAATGACTGGTGTATAATGACTGGTGTATAATAACTGGTGTATAATGACTGGTGTATAATAACTGGTGTATAATAACTGGTGTATAATAACTGGTGTATAATGACTGGTGTATAATAACTGGTGTATAATGACTGGTGTATAATAACTGGTGTATAATAACTGGTGTATAATAACTGGTGTATAATGACTGGTGTATAATAAACTGGTGTATAATAACTGGTGTATAATGACTGGTGTATAATAACTGGTGTATAATAACTGGTGTATAATAACTGGTGTATAATAACTGGTGTATAATAACTGGTGTATAATAACTGGTGTATAATGACTGGTGTATAATAACTGGTGTATAATAACTGGTGTATAATAACTGGTGTATAATAACTGGTGTATAATAACTGGTGTATAATAACTGGTGTATAATAACTGGTGTATAATACCAACAAGATAAACAATTAGACACATGTACAACATCTTGGTATCTTTATTTACAAACGTTGCATCATGCAGTGGTTGTGTCAGTACAGTACCAGGACATAGTGTGAACAATGTGGAACTGTACAAAAGATGAGGTAATGAGTTCCTCAGTGTTGGAGTTAGTGAAGAATAAATATTATAGTCTTGTAGACTACGGTGTTCTCCACTTATTACCTCGTCTTTTATCTATAGTTCTACATTCCTCACATTATGTCCTCGTATTGTATTGATGGCGAAACGTCAACAAAGGTACCCAGATGTTGCACATGTATCTAATTCTTCAACTTGCATAGCACTTTACTCACTTCCTTCACACTCGAAGTTCCTCTCTCCTTTCTAACGCTTGTCACTATTCTTTGTCCAGAGTCTGACATTCCCACCTCCACTTTATCCTTACCTTCAAAAATTTCTGAGGATTCTCTCCATCCCCATCAGCAATCTATACTTCATCTATCCTGCGACTTATAACCTCAACCTTATTCCTCTCTGTCCAAACCAATGCCTGATTACTACACAAAGGTGCTATCACCAGCACAAAGTTGTATCTGATGCAGAACAAAGGTGATAACTGTAGCAGAGAGTAGCCCGAGCTGCAGGGAGCACCAGGCAGCCTGGGAACAGGAGTGGTTCCCTGCCAGACAGCTGGTCATTACACCAGCTGGATGGTCATTAATTATGGCTATCATTAAACATATCCACGACGAGGCGTGAGGGAGGTGCACACACACACACACACACACACACACACACACACACACACACACACACACACACACACACACACACACACACACAGTCATAGCGCCGGGGCCAGACGCTGTGACTCGACCCCTGCTATGACAAACAGGTGAGTACAAATAGGTGAGTTCACAGGATAAAAACGTTCACGTGCATACAGAAATACCTGGAAATATAAGACAGAGGGTAAAGGCAAGGAGAGTGCTAGAATGGGCTCGGGTGATGAGTGGGGTACCTCAAGGATCAGTTGCTTGGATTCCTGCTCTTCCTGAAGTATACATAAGACTTACCAGAAGATCTTAGATCCTGAGAATCACTGGTAGATGATGGAGATTTAAAAGGAGGATAAAAACAACAGATTGGTTGACATTAATTCACAAATGGTCTACACTTAGGAGACGAAACATCAGACTACGTTTCTGTCCGTTAGTTGTGACTTGATAATGGTCGAGAATGGACCGAAAGGTCGTCTTAAGCTTAATCCCTGGTGTGGTGAAGGAAGTGGCTGCTAGAGTTCAATCCTTATAAGTGTAACAATAACAGGGAGAGAGTGAGAAGACCGGAGTACATCCAGGAGGGAAAGTCACTGTATATAACGTATGAGAAGTAAAGAAATACTTAGACCCGCTGAGAGTATAACAACAGCAACACACATAAACTAAGAAAGCTAACAATTATCTTAACGATCAAAGACAAAATTATTAAAAACATTTATAACTTATGTTAGGTTCATCTTCGAGTATGTGGCGCCAGTATGTAGCCCACACCTGTAGTGGTGGTGGTGGTGGTGGTGGTGGTGGTGGTGGTGGTGGTGGTGGTGTGTGGTGGTGGTGGTGGTGGTGGTGGTGGTGGTGGTGGTGGGTGGTGGTGATGGTGGTGGTGGTGGTGGTGGTGGTGGTGGTGGTGGTGGTGATGGTGGTGGTGGTGGTGGTGGAGGTGGTGGTGGTGGTGGTGGTGGTGGTGGTGGTGGTGGTGGTGGTGGTGGTGGTGGTGGTGGTGAGTGGTGTGGTGGTGGTGTGGTGGTGGTGGTGTGGTGGTGGTGGTGGTGGTGGTGGTGGTGATGGTGGTGGTGGTGGTGGTGGTGGTGGTGGTGGTGGTGATGGTGGTGGTGGTGGTGGTGGTGGTGGTGGTGGTGGTGGTGGTGGTGGTGGTGGTGGTGGTGGTGGTGGTGGTGGTGGTGGTGGTAACAGTGGTGATGGTGGTAGGAACAGTAGTGGTAGTAATAGAGAAGCAGGGTTGTAATGAGAATATCCAGTGTGAGTGTGTGTGTGTGTGTGTGTGCGTACTCACCTATTTGTACTCACCTATTTGTGGTTGCAGGGGTCGAGTCATAGCTCTTGGCCCCGCCTCTTCACTGATTGCTACTAGGTCCTCTCTCTCCCTGCTCCATGAGCTTCATCATACCTCGCCTTAAAACTATGTATGGTTCCCGCCTCCACTACTTCACTTTCTAGGCTATTCCACTGCCTGACTACTCTATGACTGAAGAAATACTTCAGTCATAGAGTGTGTGTGTGTGTGTGTGTGTGTGTGTGTGTGTGTGTGTGTGTGTGTGTGTGTGTGTGTGTAGTTTTCTCATTAAAGAAATTACTAAGACAGAAAAAAAAAAAAGATGAACGCCATGAATTCCAAGTTCGTGTTAATGAGAAGGCCTAATGCAGACCAGTTGTCTTGTTAACCAGGCCTACAGTGACGAACAGGCCTTGTCGCCTTGATTGTCCACTCAGGTCTCGGAGGCTGGTGGGGGAGGGACAGTGGCTGACGTTCTTTACTCTCTCTCTCCTTCCCATCTTATTCTTCTCTATTCCCAGTCTTCCTGTTCTCCCTCTCTGCTGTTTATCATTGTAGTCTTGTTTTTCCCCATTTATTATGATAATTTATTACGTTTTCATAGTTGACTTCTGTTCTCTGTGTCTTAATGAACCAGCATCCTCACCCCTGACTGGGAAGAACCAGCATCCTCACTCCTGCATGGGATGAACCAGCATCCTCACTCCTGCCTGGGATGAACCAGCATCTTCACTCCTGGCTGAGATGAACCAGCATCTTCACCCCTGGCTGGGAAGAACCAGCATCGTCACTCGTGCCTGGGATGAACCAGCATCCTCACCCCTGGCTGGGAAGAACCAGCATCCTCACCCCTGGCTGGAAAAAACCAGCATCCACACTCCTGCCTGGGATGAGCCAGCATCTTCACCCCTGGCTGTGGTGAACCAGCATCCTCACTCCTGGCTGGGATGAACCAGCATCCTCGCTCCTGGTTGGGATGAGCCAACATCCTCACTCCTGGCTGGGATGGCCCAGCATCCTCACTCCTGGCTAGGATGAACCAGCATCCACACTCCTGGCCGCGATGAATAAGTATCCTCACTCCTGGCTGGGGTGAACCCCCTCCCTTATCCCGGCTGAGATGAACCGCAACCCAACTCTGGCTGGAATGAACCAGCCCCCTCATCCTGGTGGAAGAAACCGCATCCCCCATCCCGGCTGGGATGAAACCCGCCTCCTAAACCCCTGGTGGGAGAAACCGCTTCCCCCACCCCTGGTGGGATGAACCAAACATCCTCACCCTGGCAGGGATGAACCAGATCCCACCCCCCTGGTGGGATGAACCCGCATCCTCCCCCCTGGCTGGGATTTAAAACCCGCCTCCTCACCCTGGCTGGGTGGAACCAAACATCCCCACTCCTGGTGGGATGAACAGCATCCTCATCCTGGCTGGGGTGAAGCAGCATCCTCATCCTGGCTGGGGTGGGCCCCGCATCCTCACCCTGGGGTGGGGGGGGTAAACCCCCATTTTTCCTGGGGTGGGGTGAACCGGGACCTACCCCCTGGGGTGGGGGTGGGTTCCAGCAACCCCACCCCTGGCCCGGGGGTTTGAACCAGCATCCCCCACCCTGGCTGGGTTTAATCCGCTCCTCACCCTGGCTGGGATTTAACCAAACTCCCCCCGGGGTTGGGTGAAACCAGCCCTCCTCACACCCGGTGGGGGGTTTTAACCCAGGGGGGTTTCCTCACCCACCCCCCCCCCCGGGGCTGAGGTTGAACCCGCCCCTTTCCCCACTCCCTGGGGGGGGGGTGAAACCCCGCATTTCCCCACTCCTGGCGGGGGGAAAAAAACCAAAAAACAAATCCTCCACCCCCGGCGGGGAAAGAAACCCGCCCCCTCCCAACCCCTGGTGGGATGACCCCCCGCATCCCACCCTCCCCTTGGGGCGGGGAGGAAAAACCGCCCAATCCTCACCCCCTGGCTTTTAGGTGAAACCAGGCATCCTTAACTTTGGGAAGGGGTTTTAACCAGCATCCTCACCCCCCCGGCTGGCGGGGGGGAAAAAGCCCTTTATCACCCCCCCGGCTCGAGGTGAAAGAATTAAAATTTGGGGGGTGAACCAGCCCTCCTCACTCCTGGGGTGGGGGGTGGGAACCCGCATCCTTAAACCCGGGGTGTTTTTTTTTCCCCTTTTAAAGGGGAACCCGTTTCCCCACTCCGGGAGGGGGTTTTTTGAACCAAACATCCCCCAATCCTGGTGGGGGTTTTAAACCGCATCCTACTCCCGGCGGGGGGGAAACCCCGCATCCTCACCCCCCGGGTGGGGTGAACCAGCATCCTACTCCGGGTGGGTTTAACCCGTTCCCCACTCCTGGCTGGGAGAACCGATCCTTTCCCCCTGGCTGGGATGAAAAAAGCATCCTCACTCCCGGCGGGGTTTAACCAGCTTTCCCCACTCCCGGCTGGGATGAAAACCGCATCCTCACTCCTGGCTGGGATGAACCAGCTTTCCCTTTTGTACGAATAATTTCGCAAAAAACACTCTGAAAAAACCGAAAAAAACGTATTTCATTTTTTTATTTTTAAATTTTGCAAACTTTTTTCTAAAGTTAAAATTTAGTTGGTTAGGCTAAATTAAAATTTCCCCTTTTTACAATACGGTTAGGTAAATTTTCTAAGGCTTTAGGTTCCCAAATTTTAATTTTTTCATTAACATCAAAAAAAAAAATAAATATTTTTTTTTAAACCCAAAAAAGGGAAAAAAATTTGAAAAAGACCCTTTTTTTAAAAGGAGCGTTGTAATTGGGCCCCGTTTTTCCCATTCCGCACGATTATAAAATATTAAAATATTATATTATATATATTTTTATATATTATATATATATATATATATATATTTATATAAAATTTTTATAATATAAAATATTTATTCTGAGGTTTCAATTGGGCCAAACAAACACATTACAATCATTAAAAATTTAAAAATTAAAAAAGTTGAACAGCAGGGATTGTGGCCTTGACCCAGCCGTTTTGGTTTTGCCCCGCTAGGGCCAGCCGTGGTGGCCAGCTAGAAACAGCAGTGAGTGGGCCGCTACAAAGCAGGGGAGTGTGCCAGTGGGGCCAAACAGTGAGGGGGCCGCTGTCACAGCATTGGGGTTTTGCCCGTAGACACAGCAGGGGGGTGTGCCCGGGTAGTCACAGCAGTGAGTGTGCCCGCTAGTCACAGCAGTGGGGTGTGCCAAACTAGTCACAGCAGTGGGTGGGCCCGCTAGTAAAAGCAGTGAGTGGGCCAGCTAGTCACGCAGTGGTGGGGCCCGCTAGTAAAAGCAGTGAGTGTGCCCGTAGTCCCCAGCGTGAGGTGCCCGCTAGTCACAGCGGGAGTGTGCCTCTAGTCACAGCGGAGTGTGCCGCTAGACACAGGTGAGTGGGCCGTAGTTTACAGCAGTGAGGTGCCGCTAGTCCGCAGGGGGTGTGGCCAGGAAAACGCAGTTAGGGGCCCGAGTCCAGCCGTGGGGTGCCCCGTGTTTACAGCGTGAGTGTGCCCGCTGTCCGCAGTTTGGTTTTGCCAAATGTCACAGCAGTGATTTGGGGCCAGAGGGCACAGCAGTAGGTGTTTCCCCGCTAGGGAAAAGCAAATGGTGTGCCCCGTAGTCACAAACAGGAGTGGGCCAAACTAGTCACGCAGGGAGTGGGCCAGTAGTACGCAGTGAGTGGGCCCGCTAGGGCCAGCAGTGGGGTGGGGGCCCCCTAGTCACAGAGTGAGTGGGCCGCTAGTCACAGCGTGAGTGGGGCCCGCTGTCACCCGCAGGAGAGGGGGCCAAGGGTAGTCCAGCAGGAGTGGGCCAGTAGTCAAAACCGTTGGAGTGGGGCCAGCTAGTCCCCAGGGAGGGGAGTGGGCCAGCTAGTCACGAGGGGAGGGGGCCCGCCTTTGTCCCCAGCAAATGAGTGGGGGAGCTAGTCACAGCAGGGGGAGTGGGCCATCTAGTCACGCGTGAGTGGGCCAGCTAAAAACAGCCCGGGGAGGTTTTTGCACCTAAATCACAGCAGTGGTGGGCCCCCGATGGTTAAAAGCAGTGAAATGTTTCCCCCTAGTCACAGCAGTGGGTGGGCCCTAGTACAGCAGTGAGTGGGCCCGCTAGTCACAGCGTGAGTGGGCCCCGATGTTTACAGCGTTTTTGGGCCCCCGGGTAGTAAAAGCAGTGAGTGGGCCCCGCAGTCACCCGCAGTGAGTGGGCCCCGCCCAGCACAGCGTGAGTGTGCCAGCTAGTCCAGGGAGTGGTGGGGCCCGCTAGTCACAGCAGTGATTTGGGCCCCGTAGTCACAGCAGTGAGTGGGCCGCTAAATCACAGCAGTGATGGGCCAAGCCCAGTCACAGCAGTGAGTGGGCCCGTAGTCACCGCAGTGAGTGGGGGGGCTATTTCACAGCAGTGGGGGTGGGGCCGCTAAAATCACAGCAGTGGTGGGCCCCGTAGTCACAGCAGTGAGTGGGCCAGCCCAGTCACAGCCCGTGAGTGGGTTTAGCTAGTCCAGCAAATGAGTGGGCCAGCTAGTCACAGCAGTGAGGGGGGCCCCGCTAGACACCCGCAGTGGTGGGCCCCTAGTCACAGCAGTATTGGGAGCTAGACAGCAGTGAAAAGGGGCCCGCTAGTCTCGCAGTTAAAGTGGGCCGCTAGACCCAGCAGTGAGTGGGCCCGTAGTACCGCGTGAGTGGGGGCCCGCTAGTCCCAGCATTTAGTGGGCCAGTAGGGGCACAGAGTGAGTGGGGCCCGCCCAGTCACAGCAGTGAGTGGGCCAGTGTCAAAAGCATTTAGTGTGGCCCGTAGTCCAAGAGTGAGGGGGCCAGCTAGTCCAGCAGTGAGTGGGCCAGTTGTCAAAAGCAGTGATGGGCCCGTAGTCCAAAAAGCAGTGAGTGGGGCCCGCTGTCACAGCAGTTTAGGGGCCGGTTTGTCCAAAGGGGTGAGTGGGCCGTAGTCACAGCGGGGTGGGCCCTAGTCACGCAGTGAGTGGGGGCCCCCCCCGTCACAGCCCGAGGGGTGGGCCAGTAGTCACGCAGTATGTGGGGCCCGCTAGACCCCAGGCCCTGAATGGGCCCGCTAAATCACAGCAGTTGTGGGGCCCGGGTGGGGCCCCAGCAGTGAGTGGGGCCGCTAGGTTTACAGCAAATGAGTGGGCCAGCTTTTGGCACCCCGGGAATGAGGGGCCAGCTAGTCACAGCAGTGAGTGGGCCAGCTTGTCACAGCGTGAGTGGGCCCCGTTGTCACAGCAAGGTGGGGCCCAGAGTCACCCGCAGTGGTGGGCCCGGTTGGTTTCCCCCCCCCTTTAGTGGGCCCGCTAGACCCCAGGGAGTGAGTGGGCCAGCTATTTACAGCAGTTTAGTGGGGCCGTAGTCCCCGCCCGTGCGTGGGCCATTTGTCACAGATGAGTGGGCCAGTAGGGACCCGCAGTGAGTGGGCCAGCTAGTCACAGCGTGAGTGGGGGCCGCTAGTCACAGGGGAGTGAGTGGGCCCGTAGTCACAGCAGTGAGTGGGCCCGCTTTTAAAAGCCCGTGGGGGGCCCGCTAGGGCACCCGGTGGGTGGGCCAGGTAGGGCACAGCCCGTGAGGGGGGCCAAACTAGTCACAGCAGTGAGTGGGGGCCCGTAGTCCACAGGGAGTGAGGGGCCAGTAGTCACAGCAGTGGAAATTTTGCCAAACTAGTCCCAGCGTGGGGTGGGAAACTAGTCACAGCAGTGAGTGGGCCCGTAAAAAACGCAGTGAGGGGGGGCCCGGGTCAGTCACAGCAGTGGGGGGGGCCGCTAGTCACAGCCCGGGAGTGGGCCCCGATAGCACGCAGTGAGTGGGGCCGCCCAGTCACAGCAGTGAGTGGGGCCCGCTAGTCAAAAGAAATAGTAATTGGGGGCCCGCTAGTCCAGCAGGAGTTTGCCCGTAGTAAAAGCGGAGTGGGCCCGTGTCACACAGTAGGGGCCAGCTAGTCAACGTGGGGCGTGGGGGCCAAACTAGGGCACAAACAGTGAAATGGGCCGCTAGGGCCCCGCAGTTTAGGGGGCCAGGTAGTCACCGCGTGAGTGGGCAGCTAGTCACAGGAAGGTGAGTGGGCCCCTTTGTAAAAGCCGTGAGTGGGCCAGCCCGTCACAGCAGTTTAGTGGGCAAGCAGAACCAGCAGTGAGGGGCCAGTAGCACCGCAGTGGTGGGCCCCGCCCCCTCACAGCAGGGGTGGGCTAGCTTTTTGGGGCACAGCAAATGAGGGGGCTGTTGAAAAGCAGGTTGGGGTGGGCCAGCTTGTCCCCAGCAAATGAGTGTGCCCCGTGGGCCCAGCAGGGGGGGAGGGGCTGCTGACACAGCCCGTGAGTGGCCAACTGTCACAGCAGTGGTGGGGAGCTAGTCAACCCGCCGTGAGTGGGCTTAGCTGACCCAGGCAGTGAGTGTGCCCCGGGTAGTACAGGTGAGGGGGGGCCAGCCCGTCACAACAGGGGGAGGGGCCAGCTAGGGCCCCCCCGTGAGTGTGCCGCTAGACAGCAGTGGAAATTTGCCAGCTTGTTTACAGAGTGGGGGGGCCCGTAGTCACAGCCAGTGAGTGGGCCCGCTTTCACAGCATTTAGTGGGCCAGGTTGACACGCCGTGAGGGGGGCCCGCTAGTACAGCAGGAGTGGGCCAGCTAGTCACCGCAGGGGGGGGGGCTAGTACACAGTGAGTGCGGGCCCGTAGTCACAACAGGGGGGCAGCTGTCACGCAAGAGTGGGCCAGTAGTCAAGAGGAGTGTGAGCTAGGCACCCCAGTGAGTGGGCTAGCTTTGACACCGCCCGTGGTTTTGAGTAGTCACCGCAGTGAGTGGGTTCCAAATTGTCACCAGTGAGTGGGTAGTAGACACAAACCGGAGGGGGCCAGGGGTCACGAGTGAGTGGGCCCGCCAGGGACAAAAAGTGAGTGGGGGCCCGGTAGTCACAGCGTGAGTGTGCCAGCAGTAACAGCCGTGGTGTGGGCCCGTAGTCACCGCAGTGAGTGGGTAGCTAGAACCAAGGTTTAGTGGGCCAGCTTCACCCAGTGAGTGGGCCCGTTGTCACTCAGTGAGGGGGCTAGCAGAACAGCAGTGAGTGGGCCAGCTGTCACCGCAGTGAGTGGGCCAGCCCGTCACATCAGTGAGTGGGGGCCAAACCAGTCACAAAAGTTTGGGGGGCCCGCTAGTCACCCGCCGTGGTGTGCCCGCCCAGTCACAGCCGTGAGTGTGCCAGTTGGGCACAGCAGTGAGTGGGCTAGCTAGACAACCGCAGGAATGGGCAGCCCCGGGCACCGCAGTGAGTGTGCCCGCTAGTCACAGGGATGGGGTGTTTCCCAGTTGTCACCCGCGTGAGTGGGCCCGTTGTTTACAGCAGTGAGTGTGCCCGCTAGTCACAGCAAAATGAGGGTTTCCCCAAAACTTTTGTCACCCGCCGTGAGGTGCCAGCTAGTCACAGCAGTGAGTGTGCCGCTAAATCAAGCAGTTTAGTGTGCCAGGTAGTCCCAGCAGTGAGGGGGGTTAGCTAGGGCCAGCAGTGGGGGGCCCGCTTTGTAAAAGCAGTGAGTGGTGCCAGCTAGTCACCGCAGTAGTGGGCCAAACCGGGGCACAAAGTGAGTGGGCCAGTAGTTAAAAAGCAGTGAGTGGGCCCGTAGTCACAGCAGTGAGTGGGGCCCGTAGTCACAGCAGTATTGGGCCCGCTAGGACACAGCAGTGAATGGCCCGCCCAGTACAAACAGTGAGGGGGGCCCGCCCAGTCAAGCAGTGAGAAAGGGAGCTAGTACAGCAGTAGTGGGCCGCCCGTAGTCCAGCAGGGTGGGCCAGTGTCACCAGGTGAGTGGGCCAGGGGTCACAGCCGTGAGTGGGCCAGTAGTCACGCATGAGTTTTGGGGGGGGGGGGGGTAGTTACAGCAGTTTAGTGGGCCAGCTAAATACAGCAGGAGTGGGTCAAACTGTCACAGGTGAGTGGGCCCCGCGGACACCGCAGTGGTTTGGCCAGCTAGACAAGCGTGAGTGGACCCGCTTGAAAACACAGTTGGGTTGGACCTGGGGCTAGACACAGCAGTGAGGGCCCGCAAGGGGCACAAAAGTGAGTGGGCCCGCTAGACACAGCCGTTGAGTGGGCCGTAGCCCCAGCCCTAGATTTGGGCCAGCTTAGGGCAAAGCATGGGGGTGGGGCCAGCTGACACAGCAGTGAGGGAAACCCGCTAGAACAGCAGTTGGAAAAAATGGACCAGGGGACCCCAGCAGTGAGTGGGCCCAAAAATGCACCGCAGTGAGGGGGACCAGTAGACACGCAGTGAGTGGACCAGCTAGACCCCACAGTGAGTGGGCCAGCTAGACACAGCAGTGAGTGGGGCCAGGGTCCCCCAAAAAAGGAAATGGCCCGTAGACCCCGGGGGTGAGTGGACCAGCTGCACAGCAGTGAGTGGACCGGGTGACAAGCGTGATTGGGGGGCCCCGCTAGGGCAAAAGCAGTGAGTGGGCCAGCTAGTCCAGGGGTGGGTGGACCCGAGAACAGCAGGCATGAAACAGCAAAATGATGTGGGGAGGCGCTCAAGAATGGCCCCCCAGAAAATTGCTTTTTTCCCCCCGTAGGACTCATTGTTCAGTGATTTTTGAAAAAATTTGAGGGCCTGACCGGCCCCTTTCCCCGCACCAACCCGTAAATTTTCTCTCTCTCTCTTGACTCAAAACATGAAAAACCCTTATGCTGCGTTGTTTTCCCTTTTTTTTCTTGTTGGTTGTATGTGGGAGAGTTATATCTTGTGAATAAAAATGATGACAAATTTTCACATCCCCACAGGGAGAAAAATGGGTAAAAATCCTCACATCAGGAGATTTAAGGGTTTGGGGAACAAATTTAAACGGGGATGAAGACGGGTAACCCTCCCCAACTCAGGGGGTTGAAGACTGGGTAAATCCCCACTTTAGGAGTGAAAACCCGGGTTAAAATCCTCACATCAGGGGGTGAAGACTGGGTAACATTTCCCCACAAACCGGGGGTGAAGGGCTGGGTAACATCCCCACATCAGGGGAAAGAAGATGGGTAACCCTCCTCCCCATCAGGGGATGAAAAATGGGTAAAAATTCCTCACATAGGAGGGTTTAAGACTGGGGTTTAAAAACCCCACTTTAGGGGGATGAAGAAAAATGGGTAAAAATCCTCCCCTTTTAGGGGTGAAGAAATGGGTAACACCTCACAAACAGGGGTGGGAAAAATGGGTAACATCCTACATAGGGGAAGAAAACTGGGAAATCCTCACTCCGGGGGGTGAAGAAATGGGTAACACCTCCAAACAGGGGGATGGACTGGGTAAACCTCAGATCCGGGGTGGGAAAACTGGGTTTCATTCACATCAGGGGGTGGGGCCGGGTAACATCCTCACATCAGGGGTTTTAAGCTGGGTAACCCTCACATCAGGGGGTTTTAAGGAAAGGGTAACTTTCCCCACATTGGGGATGAAGACTGGGTAACATCCCCAATAGGGGATGAAGAATGGGTTAAAAATCCCATCAAGGGGGGGGAGGGTGGGTTAAATCTCACATCCCGGGGAAAAAAAGTGGGGGAACAAACCTCACATGGGGGAGGGGCAAAAGGATGGGGAACTTTTCACATCAGGAGATGAAGACTGGGTAACCCTCCTAAATCAGGGGATGAAAGGGCTGGGGAACTCCTCACATCCCCCGGGGTGGGAAAACTGGGTGAAAAATCCTCACATCAGGGGATGCAGACGGGTAACATCTCACTTAAAGGGGATGAAGGAAATGGGGAACATCCTCCATCAGGGGATGAAGGATGGGTTTAACCCTCCTCATATTAAAAGGGGAAAAATGCCCCAAAAAATGGGTAAAATCCCCACATGGGGATGTAGAATGGGGGGAAACCCTTTAAAATAAGGGGATGAAAGATGGGTAACATCCTCACATCAGGGGTTTAAAACTGGGGTTTAAAATCCCCACTCAGGGGATGGAAAGGGTAAATCCTCACACGGGGATGAAGATGGGAAAAACCTCACATCCCGGGATGAAACTGGGGAACATCCCCCCACAAGCGGGGGATGGGAACCTTAAAAAACGGGTTTAAAATCCTCACATCAGGGATGAAGGGGGGTTTTAAAATTTCCCCACATCAAAGGGGGTGAAGGGTGGGTAAAATCCTCAATCAGGGTGAAGGGTGGGGGGAAAAACCCGCCCCATCGGGGAGGAAAATGGGTTTAAATCCTCACATCTGGGGATGGAATGGGGGAACACCTCAATCAGGAGTGGAAAAACTGGGGGAACATCCTCACATCAGGGGATGAAAGCTGGGTAAACCCCCCCCCACCCTCCCGGGATGAAGGGTGGGTAAAAATCCCCACATCAGGGATGAAAAATGGGTTTTTAAAAACCTCACCTCAGGGGGCGGAAGGCTGGGGTAACATCCCCAATCAGGGGGGGGAAGACCCGGGTAAACATCCCTTTACCCCAAACAGGGGATGAAGACGGGTAACCTCAAATCCCCCCCGGGATTTGGGAAAAGGGTAACTCCTACATTTAGGGGAATTTAAATGGGAAAATTTAAGGGGAAAAGAAAAAGGGAAACATCCTAACGGGAAGAAGATGGGAAGAAAACCTTTACATCAGGGATGAAGGGGGGTTTAAAACCCCGGGAAAACTGGGGAAACCCCCTCAGGGGATGAAGACTGGGTAACTCCTCACATAAAGGGGATGGGAAAAACGGGTTTAATTTACATCAGGGGGTGAAGACGGGTAACATCCCTTACATCAGGGGTTTAAGGGGGGTAACCTCCTCAAATCCCGGGGATGAAGATTTGGGGAACTCCCCACTCAGGGGGTGGAAAGGGTGGGTAAAATCTACATCCGGGGGTGAAGCCCGGGTTCCCCCCCCTTCCCATCAGGGGATGAAGACTGGGGGAAAAATCCTAAAAGGGGATGAAGGGCTTGGGGAACATTCCCCCAATTTAGGGGTGAAGAAAAGGGGTTTAAATTTTCAATTCAGGGGATGAAGACTGGGGGAAAATCCCTCACATAGGGGATGAAGATGGGGAAAATCCCCCATCCGGGGAGAAGAAGGGTAAAAAATCCCCCATCAGGGGGAAAATTTTTGGGCACCCCCAAAAAATTAAGATGGGTAAAAATTCCCCACATCAGGGGATGAAGACTGGGTCACATCCTCACCTTTAGGGATGAAGGAAACTGGGTTAAAAATCCTACTCAGGGTGAAGATGGGTAAATTCACATCGGGGATGAAGATGGGTAACCCTCCTCCAAACAGGGGATGAAGACTGGGTAACATCCCCACATAGGGGATGAAAAACGGGTTTAAAATCCTCCAAACGGGGATGGAAAGAACTGGGGGGGTAACCTTCACCCTCCGGGGGGTGGAAAACTGGGGGGAACTCCCCAATTTAGGGGATGAAAATGGGTAACATTTTCCCCCCATCAGGGGAAGAACGATTTGGGGTTTAACATCCTCCCCATCCGGGATGAAGACGGGTAAAAATCCTCCCATTTAGGGATTTAAGCTGGGTTACATTTCCCCACATCAGGGGTGAAGGTGGGGGTAACCTCCCCCCATCCGGGATGAAGGGCTGGGTAACTCCTTCCCAGGGGGATGAAGGGATGGGTAACTCCTTTCCCTTTTAGGAGAGGGAAAATGGGTAACACCCCACAATCGGGGGGCTTTGGGGGAGGGGTTCCAAACCTCGACTTAAGGGGGGAAAGAAGTCGGGTAAATCCCCAAAATTTGGGGGGATGAAAAACGGGGGAAAATCCTCACTTTAGGGGATGAAGGGTTGGGGTAATTTTTTCCCCACCCCTCGGAGATGAAGACTGGGTTTTAAAACCTCACCCAAACAGGAGTGGGGATGGGGGGAAAAATCCCCCATAAAGGGGGTGAAGATGGGAAAAATCCCCACATCAGGAGATGAAGACGGGTTTCCCTCACCAAACAGGGATGAAGACTGGGTAACATCCTCCCTTCAGGGGGGGGAAGGGCTTGGTAAAATCCCTCAAATAGGGTGGAAAAAGGGTTACATCCTACATCGGGGGGTGAAGATGGGTAAATCCTTTAATCAGGGGGAAGATTTGGGGGAAAACCTCAATCAGGGGAAGAAGAAGGAACCGGGTAAATTCCTCACATTTTTAAAGGGAAAAGGTGGGCACCCCACCCCCCCCCCGGGGATGAAGGGCGGTTAACATCCCTCAATTTAGGGATGGAAAACTGGGGGAAAATCCTCAAAATTTAGGGAAGGGGAAGACCCGGGTAACCTCCTCACCTCAGGGGGATGGGAAAGCCCCAAAAAGATGGGGAACCTTAACCTTTCCCATTCAGGGGTGAAAAAGGGGGGTAACATTTCCCCACATCAGGAGATGAAAAACGGGTAAAATCCCATCCAAACAGGGGATGAAGGCCCGGGGGAACATCCCCCATAATGGGGGTGGGGGAACTGGGTTAAAATTCCCCACTTTAGGGGGTGAAGACGGGTTTCATTACACGGGGATGAAGATTTGGGGAAACCTCAATCAGGGGATGAAAACCCGGGGTTTTAAAAAACCTCCAAACAGGGGGTGGAGACTGGGGGGAACCATCCTCCATCCCGGAGATGAAGACTGGGGGAACTCTCAATCAGGGGATGGAAAACTGGGTAAAACCCCAATCAGGGGGTGAAAAATGGGGAAACCTCAATAAAGGGGAAAAGGGAAAACTGGGGAAAAATCCCCACATCAGGGGATGAAGTTTGGGGAAAATCCTCACATCCGGGATGAAAGCTGGGTAACAAACCCCAATCAGGGGGATGGAGACTGGGTAACCTCCCCACATCAGGAGATGAAGAATGGGGAACCCCTCCCCCTCAGGAGTGGAGACGGGTAACATCCTCACTCAGGGGGTTTAACGTGGGTAACACCCTTTACATCAGGGGATTTAAAATGGGGAAAATCCCCAATCAGGGGTGAAGGGCTGGGTAACATCTCCCCTCAGGGATGAAAGGGTTTTGGGGAAACCCCCCTACATCAGGAGTTTTGGGGGAGGGTAACATCTCTCCCAAAACCCCGGGAGATGAAGGGGGCTGGGTTTAAATTCCTCACTAGGGGGGAGATTGGGGAAAAATCTCACATAGGGATGAAGAGGGTAACCTCCTCAAATAGGGGAGGAAAAATTTGGGGAACAAACCCAACATCCCGGGGATGAAGAGGGGGAAAACCTACAAACGGGATTTAAGGGCTGGGTAACATCCTTCCCAAAAAAGGGATAAGGGGCGGGGGGAAATCCCCACTTTGGGGGGGATGAAGGGTTTGGGGAAATCCCCACTCAAGGGGGATGGGGGTGGGGTTGGGGAAAATCCTACATCAGGGGATGGGAAAACTGGGTAACAAACCTTTACATCAGGGGGTTGGGGAAATGGGTAACATTCCTAAATAGGGAAAATTGAAAGGGGGGCCCGGGTAACATCCTCACTTCAGGGCGAAAGAAGATGGGTTAAAATCCTCACATCAGGGGGGGAAGATTTGGGGGGGAACATCCTCCCTCAGGAGATGAAGATGGGTAAAAATTCAATCAGGAGAAGGGACTGGGTTTAAAATCCTTTTCCCTCAAAGGGGGGGGGATGAAGATTGGGGGGGGAAAAATCCCTCACATGGGATGGGATGGGGGAAAATTCCCCAATTCAGGGGAAGAAAGACTGGGGGGAACATTACTCGGGGTGGGAAGGGTTAAAACCCCCTCATCAGGGGGAGGAAAATGGGTTTAACCAATCCTTCACTAGGGGAAGAAAATTTGGGTTTAATCTTAATCAGGGTTTAAAAAGGGGGTTTTTGGGGTTTTACCTCCCCACATAAGGGTGAAGATGGGGTAAACATTCCACACAGGGGGATGGAAAAGGGGGGGTAAATTCCTCCTCAGGGGTAAAAGGGTTTTAAATTCCCCCCAGGGGTGGAAAATGGGGAACCCTCCCCAACAGGGGTGAAAAATGGGGAAAAATCCCCACATCAGGGAAAAGGAAAACCCGGGTAAATTCCCTTCAGGGGATTTAAAATTTGGGGGAAAATCCAACATCGGGAGAAGTTTGGGGAAAAAATTTCCCAAACAGGGATGAAGATGGGTAAATTCCCAATCAGGGGATGAAGAAGGGGGAACGTTTCACAGGGGGTTTAAAAAACTTTGGGAAGAAACCCCCAACGGGGATGAAGATGGGTAAATCCTCACATCAAGGGGGTGAAGATGGGTAAAACCCCCCCAACCCCCAAAAAATTTAAAAAACCCCCCCCCCCAGGGGTGGAAAAAATTTTTCACCCCCTTTGGGGAAAGGGAAAAAGGGGGGGAATTTTTTCTTTTGGGGGGGTGGAAAAAACCGGGTAACCAAACCTCACTCAGGGGGTTTAAGGATTTGGGGAAAATTTTTCAAAATCAGGGATGGGGAAAAAATGGGTAAAAACCCCACCCCAGGGGGGATGAAGATTTGGGGAAATTTCCCACTTTAGGGGATTGGGAAAAGGTTTGGGTAACATCCTCACATCAGGGGGATTTAAAAAATTTGGGGCCCTCCCCCAATCATGGGGGGTGAAGACTGGGTTTCATTCAATCGGGGGGTGAAGATTTGGGTTTAAAATCCCCACGCCCCGGGGGGGAAAAATGGGGAACATTCCCACCCGGGAAGAAGGGGTTTGGGGAACCTTTTTTTCACAACAGGGGTGAAGATTTTGGGTTCCCCTTTACCCCCAGGGGTTAAGACTGGGTTTTTAACCCCAATCATTTGGGGTTTAAAAAAAGGGTAACCAATTTTAAAGGAAAAAATTTCCCGTTAGAAAAAATGGATAAAAATTCCCCACATCAGGGAAAGGAAGAAATTGGTGGGTTAATTAGAAAACCCCCGGGGAAAAAAAGCAATTTTGGGGGGGCATCCTTCACTTCCCCTGGGAGAAACTTTTAAACAATGCCTTACGGCGTTTTAAATAAGAAAATGGCCCAAACTTTCCCCACCTCTGGTTAAAACTTAACCCCCCCCAGACAATCCAAAAACTGACCCGGGGGAAATCCATTTTTTTCCCCGGGATTTAAACCCTGGGTAAATTCTCTTATAGGGGAAAAAAAAAATGGGGAAAAAAAAAAGCAAATCAGGGAACATGGGGTGGTTTTTCCAAAAAAAGGGATAAACCCCCGGATGTAGGAATGGTTTCCAAACTTTACAAGAACCAAAAAGGATATTTTAAAAGAATAAAGGAACCCCAGTTGAAACTTTTGGGGTGAATTTAAACCTTTTTTAAAAAATCCAATTTTTGGCAAAGATCCCGATAAGGTAGGAGGAAACGTTTTTAAAAATTTTTAAAAAGTGTTGCCTTTAAAGGGTTTTTTAAACAAAATTTTTGGGCCCGTTTGGGGAATTTTTTATTTTTACCTCCCGCAGCCTGGCAAAAGAGCTTAAACCCCGAAAATTAGATAAATTTCGGTTGAAACAATTAAATTTAAAAGGGGGTTTTAAATTTAAACCTTTTGGGGGGGAAAATAGAAAAATAAAAAGGGAAGGATTAAAAACAAATTCCCTTTCTTAACAACAAAAGAAAACCAAAAGGGGGGAAAAATTTGGTTTGTAAAAAAAACCATGTGAGGGGCCCTTGGAAAGAAAGAAAAAAACAGCAACCTGAAAAGACTCAAGGGGTGCCCTTAAAATTTGGGGATAAGTGAAACACGGGTGGAAAGGGGGCCTGGGAGAAAAGGGCAAAAATTTTTTTTGGGGGTTTTTTTTTTTTTAAAAAATGGGGGGGTTTTTTTTAAAAAAAAAAACCCAAAAAAAAAGGTTTTAACCTTTGGGTTTTTTTTTTTAAAAGGGGGGGGCCCCCCTTGGGGAAAAAATTTTTTCCCCGGGCCCCCCGGGGGGGGGTTGGGGGTTTTCTGGGTTTTTTTTTCCCCTTTTCCCCCCGGGGGCCCTTTTCCCCCTTTTTTTTTTAAACCCCTTTTTTTAAATTTTTCCAAAATTTTTTTTTAAAAAAATTTTTTTTTTAAAAAAAGGGGGCCGGGGGGGGAAAAAAAAAAAAAATTACCCCCGGGGGGTTTTACCGGGGGGAAAACCCCCGGGGGGAAAAATTTTTGGGGGGGCCCAACCCCCCGGGGGGAAAAAAACCCCCCACCCCGGCGGGGCCCCCCTCCCCCCGGGGGGTTTTTCCCCCGGGGGTTTTTTTCCCCCCCCCCTTTTTAAAAATTTTTTCCCCCCCCCCCCCCCCCCAAAAAAAAAAAACCCCCCCTTTTAAAAAAAAACCCCCCTTTTTGGGGGGGGGGTTTTTTTGGTTTTTGGGGTTTTGGGTTTTTGGGTTTTTTTTAAAAAAACCCCGGGGGCCCCCCCCCCTTTTTGGGGGAAAACCCCCCCCCCCCGGGGGGCCCCCCCCCAAAAAAAAAACCCCCCCCCCCAAAAAAAAGGGGGGGGGCCCCCCCCCCCCGGGGGGGGGGGGGGGGGCAATTCTACAAAGCTAAGAAGTGAGGAGGGTGTAAGAGGCGTTGGATCAGTCTTATAGCCCTCAGGTGATCCTTCTCATTACCACCGCCCACCTGGCTGCCCACCTCAGCCCTCCAGCACAGGTCAGATTGAACCACCAGCCACAACATTGTTTTTGCTAGATGAGAGATAACCTGTAAATCCTCTTCTTCCACCCCTTCTCCTCCTTTATCTTCTACTCTCTTTCTCTCTCTCTCTCTCCCTGTTCTTTCCCAGTCAGTTCCCTTCCGCCTCCGTCTTGCATTCTTACATACTCCATTCTCCCAGGTTATACTTGTTGAGCAAATGGGAGTGCTGAAGTGTGTGTGTGTGTACTCACCTAATTGTGGCTGCAGGGGTCGAGACTCAGCTCCTGGCCCCGCCTCTTCACCGACCGCTACTAGGTCCTCTCTCCCCCTGCTCCATGAGCTTTATCATACCTCGTCTTAAAACTATGTATAGTTCCTGCCTCCACTACATCGCTTGCGAGACTATTCCACTTCCTAACTACTCTATGACTGAAGAAATACTTCCTAACATCTCTTTGACTCATCTGAGTCTTCAGCTTCCAATTGTGACCCCTTGTTTCTGTGTCCCATCTCTGGAACATCCTGTCTCTGTCCACCTTGTCTATTCCACGCAGTATTTTGTATGTCGTTATCATGTCTCCTCTCACCCTCCTGTCCTCCAGTGTTGTCAGACCGATTTCCCTTAACCTTTCTTCATAGGACATTCCCCTTAGTTCTGGAACTAGCTTTGTTGCAAACCTTTGAACTTTCTCTAATTTCTTGACGTGTTTGACCAGGTGTGGGTTCCAAACTGGTGCTGCGTACTCCAGTATGGGCCTGACGTACACAGTGTATAAAGTCTTGAACGATTCCTTACTGAGGTACCGGAACGCTATTCTCAGGTTTGTCAAGCGCCCATATGCCGCAGCAGTTATCTGGTTAATGTGTGCTTCTGGCGATGTACTCGGTATTATACTCACTCCTAGGTCTTTCTCCTTGAGTGAGGTTTGCAGCCTTTGGCCACCTAGCCTGTACTCTGTCTGCAGTCTTCTTTGCCCTCCTCCGATCTTCATGACTTTGCATTTGGCGGGGTTAAATTCTAGGAGCCAGTTTCTGGACCACACATCCAGCCTGTCCAGGTCTGTTTGTAGACCTGTCTGGTCCACGTCTGATTTGATTCTCCTCATTAACTTCATGTCATCTGCAAACAGGAACACTTCTGAGTCTATCCCTTTCGTCATGTTGTTCACATATACCAAGAATAGCACTGGTCCCAGGACTGACCCCTGTGGGACCCCGCTCGTCACTGGCGCCCACTGTGATACCTCATCACGGACCATGACTCGCTGTTGCCTCCCTGTCAGGTATTCTCTGATCCATTGCAGTGCCCTTCCTGTTATACTTGCCTGTTCCTCTAGCTTCTGCACTAATCTCTTGTGAGGAACTGTGTCGAAGGCCTTCTTGCAGTCCAAGAAAATGCAATCAACCCACCCCTCCCTCTCATTTCTTACTTCAGTTACCTTGTCGTAAAACTCTAGTAGGTTCGTGACACAGGATTTGCCTTCCATGAATCCGTGCTGGCTGTCATTATAATCTTGCTCCGCTCCAGGTGCTCCACTACTCTCCTGATAATCTTTTCCAAGACTTTGCATACTATACATGTCAGTAACACTGGTCTATAATTTAGTGTTTCATTTCTGTCTCCCTTCTTAAAGATGGGGACTACATTTGCCTTCTTCCATACTTCAGGTAGTTGCCCAGTTTCAAGGGAAGTGTTGAAGATTTTGGTTAGTGGCACACGTAGTGTCCCTGCTCCCTCTCTAAGGACCCACGGAGAGATGTTGTCCGGTCCCACCGTCTTTGAGGTATCAAGGTCACTTAGGAGCTTCTCCACCTCCTCCTCAGTTGTGTGTAATTCATCCAACACTTGTTGATATATCCCTTGTTGCTGTACCCCACTGTTTTGCCTTCCCGTTGTCCCTTCAGCCTCCACTGTAAATACTTCCTGAAATCTCATGTTGAGCTCCTCACATACCTCTTGGTCGTTTCTTGTGAGCTCCCCACCTTCCTTCCTCAGCCTGATTACCTGGTCCTTGACTGTTATCTTCTTCCTGATGTGGCTGTAGAGTAGTCTCGGATCAGACTTGACTTTCGATGCTATGTCATTTTCATACTGCCGCTGCGCCTCCCTCCTTATCTGTGCATACTCGTTTCTGGCTCGTCGACTAATCTCTTTATTCTCCTGAGTCCTTTGCCTTCTGTACTTTTTCCATTCTCTAGAGTACTTAGTTTTTGCCTCTCTGCACCTTCGGGTAAACCAAGGGCTCGTTCTGTGTGTGTGTGTGTGTGTGTGTGTGTGTGTGTGTGTGTGTGTGTGTGTGTGTGTGTGTGTGTGTGTGTGTGTGTGTGTGTGTGTGTGTGTGTGTGTGTGTACTCACCTAATTGTACTCACCTAATTGTGGTTGCAGGGGTCGAGACTCAGCTCCTGACCCCGCCTCTTCACTGATCGCTACTGGATCCTCTCTCTCTCTGCTTCCTGAGCTTTGTCATACCTCTTCTTAAAACTATGTATGGTTCCTGCCTCCACTACTTCACTTGCTAGGCTATTCCACTTCCTGACAACTCTATGACTGAAGAAATACTTCCTAACGTCCCTGTGACTCGTCTGAGTCTTCAGCTTCCAGTTGTGACCCCTTGTCCCTGTGTCCCCTGTGTGTGTGTGTGTGTGTGACAGAGAGAGAGAGAGAGAGAGAGAGGGGAGAAGAGAGAGAAGAGAGAGAGAGAGAAAAAGAGAGAGAGAGAGAGAGAGAGAGAGAGAGAGAGAGAGAGAGAGAGAGAGAGAGAGAGAGGGAGAGAGGGAGGAAGAGGTGTGGTAACGAGGAAAAGGGAAATAGTTTGTACAGGCTTAAAAACAGGATCATGGCACTAGGCCTACCCGACCATGATAGTCAGACTACTCCACTCATGTGCTTGCTTCACAGTGCTTACTTCACAGTGCTTACTTCACAGTGCTTGCTTTACAGTGTTTCCTTCACAGTGCTTGCTTCACAGTGCTTGCTTCACAGTGCTTGCTTCACAGTGCTTGCTTCACAGTGCTTACTTCACAGTGCTTACTTCACAGTGCTTACTTCACAGTGCTTACTTCACAGTGCTTACTTCACAGTGCTTACTTCACAGTGCTTACTCACACAGTGCTGTTTACATGCTTTCCACAGTGCTCTTCACAG
>NC_069407.1:27538434-27540934 GCF_026875155.1 Cherax quadricarinatus
AATTTTAGATATTTACACTGAGTGTACTAACAGGCCTATAGTTACTGACATCAGATAATCCAGTACAGCAAATTTAATCAAAATCTGAGATGAAGGAGTTAAATTAAAAAAAATGGGGCGATCTGTGGTGGAACAACCCCACTGAAGAAGATAACAGAGGTGACTCAGATTTCGTTGTTGGTGGCAACGAAGTCTGGGTCTTATGTTTCTTATGTTCATAAGAACATAATAAAGAAGGAACACTGAAACAGACCTACTGGCCCATACGAGGCAGGTTCAAGTCTCCTACCGGCTTAAGCCAATGCCCTAACCTAGTTAGGTCAGGTCACATTCACTTAAGGCAGGAGCACGGCATATGACATAGTAGCACAAGCTAGCCAGGTCCAATTCACACCCACCGCTCCACCATGAGGCTTGGTCACAGACCGGGCCGCAGGGGCGTTCACCCCCGGAACTCTCTCCAGGTAACTCCAGGTCTCCAGGTAAACCCGCACTCACTCATGTATTTATCCAACCTATTTTTAAAACTATATAACGTTTTAGCCTTTAGAACTGTACTGGGGAGTTTGTTCCAGTCATCCACAACTGTGTTACCAAACTAGTACTTTCTTATATCCTTCCTGAATCTGAATTTTTCCAGCTTGAAACCGTTCAGGGTCCCAAAAACGTAGGTCCGCCACTGATTACATGTATAGTATATTTTTCAATTTAAATCTGCATTGTTTTCCGCTGTCTGGAGTGCAGCTGCGCTGTTCTGAACGGTCTCCACCCTCCTCTGTTATTTTTGAGATTCCATGTGTTGCAGATAACAGTCTCGTAACACAGGAGGATTCATTGTTGAGCACACCGACCGTCTCCCACCGAGGCAGGTGACCGTAGAGAGAAGATACATTCACCATCATTCGTTCAATACGTCGGCGAAGTGGCAGATGCAGTTCAATGTAGACAAATGCAAAGTTCTAAATGTTGGACAGGAAAATAACAATGCCACACATAAACTAAATAATGTAGATCTTAATATTACGAATTGCGAAAAGGATTTAGAAGTTCTGGTTAACAGTAATCTAAAACCAAGACAACAGTGCATAAGTGTTCGCAATAAAGCTAATAGAATAAAGCATACCGCGGGCGGGGTTAGAACCCGCGATCAGTCTCAAAACTACAGAACGTCACGTTAACCACGGTCTGGATGAATCTTATTGTGGCTAGCTGGCCCAGTGACTAACGCGACGGTCTGGATTTTTGAGACTCCAATCGCGGGTTCTAACCCCACCCGTGGTATGGTTTGTTTGCAATCGTGTCATTACGATTTCGTGAGTCAAACTAACAGAATCCTTGGCTTCATATCAAGAAGTATATATAATAGAAGTCCTCAGGTTGTTCTTCAACTATATATCTTTGGTTAGGCCTCATTTAGATTATGCTGCTCAGTTCTGATCACCGTACTACAGAATTTCTGATACATGAGATCAACTTTGTCATCCTCCTCTGTACGTTTTCCTGTGCATTTATAAATGCACTGGAAAACGTACAGAGGAGGATGACAAAGTTGATCCCATGTATCAGAAATCTTACATATGAGGATAGACTGAGGGCCCTGAATCTGCACTCTCTAGAAAGGCGTAGAATTAGGGGAGATATGATTGAGGTGTATAAGTGGAAAACAGGAATTAATAAAGGGGATGTAAATAGCGTGCTGAAAATATCTAGCCTACACAGGACTCGCAGCAAGGGTTTTAAGTTGGAAAAAATCAGATTCAGGACGGATATAGGAAAGCACTGGTTTGGTAATAGAGTTGTGGATGAGTGGAACAAACTCCCGAGTACCGTCATAGAAGCTAAGACGTTGTGTAGTTTTAAAAATAGGTTGGATAAATACATGAGTAGATGTGGGTGTGTGTGAGTTGGACCTGACTAGCTTGTGCTACTATATCAGATGCCGTGCTCCTTCCTTAAGTGAATGTGACTGACCTAACTAGGTTAAGGCATTGGCTTAAGCCGGTGGAAGAATTGGACCTGCCTCACATAGGCCAGTAGGCCTGCTGCAGTGTGCTGACATCAGAATTCAAATAACTCTCCGTGTTGCACTTTCATCTGTGGGTTATCATAGGTAATTTACATATATATATGAAAATTTATGTAACTGTATTTATGTGTACTTGTACCTAAATAAACTTACTAGGCTCCTCCCCCCCCCCCTTCCGAGTTACAGGCGCTATACTGTTCACCTTCAGGACTCAAGTCCAGCTAACCGGTTTTCTCTGAATCCCTCCATAAATTTCAGTTTGCTCACACTCCGGAAATATAAACACATATGTAGTATAATGTGATCCTTTATCGACAACGTTTCGCCCACACAGTGGACTTTATCAAGTCACAGACAGATCTGTTTGTGACTTGATAAAGTCCACTGCGTGGACGAAACGTTGTCAGTAAAGGATCACATTATACTGCGTATGTGTTTATATTTCCATTGTGTCGGTATTTTATGTCATTTATT
>NC_069407.1:27545934-27585864 GCF_026875155.1 Cherax quadricarinatus
TGATTTTGGGGAAATGGGTGTAAAGGTAGAAAGTTGAAAGTGATAAATAGAAAAGGAAAGGTGAAAAGGGTGCCCAAATTTGGTTTTTGATAAAAAAAAAATTAAAATATAAAAATTTGGGGGGAGGATTAGGGAAAAGAAGGGGAATGTTTTAGATACAGGGGAGTTGATTTTGTCGGCGGAGGGAAATTTAAAAGGGATGAGGTTAATCTTTAAAATTTGATGAGGGAAAAAAAAAAAAAAAGGGGGGGGGCTTTTGAGGCATATGTGGAGTCACAAAATTTAAATTAAAGGGAGGCAAAGAAGGGAATGTATAAAAGTATGTAGTCCCAACACTCTTATTTTGGGTTTTGTAAAGTTTTGGGTTTGGAAAATTTCCCAAGCAGCGGGAGGGGTTGGGGGGGCAGTGGAGATGTCCGTCTAAGGGCAATGGGGGTTTGAAAATTATTATGCAAAAAAATTGGGGTTTTGGGGAAAATTTTTGGGAAAAAAGGTGTGGATTTTAATAAAAGTATTAGTCAGGGGGCAGAAGGGGTTTGTTGAGGTGGTGGGGTTTCATTTAGAGAAAATGGATCAAAGGTAAAAATTGACAGGGAAAAAGCTATAAATTTTAGGGGAAAGAAGGCGGGGTAGGGGTCGCCCTCGAAAGGGTTGGAAAAGGGGGGGTTTAAAGGGGTTTGTGGGAAAAGGGGCTTGGATTCCCAGCAAGGGGGTTTGAGCGTGTTGGGATGGGGAGTGAATGGAGACGAATGGTACTTGGGACCCGGGACAAATTTTTGGAGTGGGGAGCGGGGGTAATTTTTTGTGAAGGGAAATTCGGGGAAAACCCGGTTTTTTCTTTAAAAGTCGGATTGGCCCTGGAAATGGGAAGTACTCCCTCCCATTTAAAAGGGGGGGGGTTTGGGGGAATATTGGCAGTTTGGGAGGGAATATGTTGTGTATCTTTTTTGTTTTTGCTTCTAAACTGTTGTAATTGAGAAACCTCTGAAAAAAACATTAAATAATGTGCGGTGTGGTAAAAGTGTTGAATGTTGATGAAAGTATTTTTTTTTTTTGGGGAAATTTCCCTTTCTTTTTTTGGGGATCACCCGGGCCCTCGGGGGGGGAGACGGCCGATTTGTTAAAAAAAAAAAATGTATATATTTATATTTATAAATATTTTTATTAAATATTTTATATATATATATATATATATATATATATATATTATATTTATATATATTATGTTGTATTTTTAAATTTATATATTGTTTTGTGTGGGGTTTATGTGTGTATGTTTTATGTGTGTTTTGTTTATGTGTGAATGTTTTTGTGTTACATGTACCCTATTTTTTTTTTTATATATATAATAATATATATATATTTATATATATTATGTTGTGTGTGTTGTGTGTGTTTTGTGTGTGGGGTGTGTGTGTGTGTGTGTGTGTGTGTGATGTGTGTGTGTGTTTTTTGTGTGTGTGTGTGTGTATGTTTTGTTAATTGTGTAAATATATGGTGTATATTTATATTTATATATAATTTAAATATATATATATATATATATATATATAATTTAAAATATATATATTTATATAAAATATATAAAATTATATATTTATATTATAGGTATATATTTTAAAGCGATCACGTTAGAGGTTTTTTTAAAAACTGTTGCTTTAAAAGAAGTTACAGAAAAAAACCCAAGAGAGTCAATATACAGGTGTGTTCCAGCAGCATTGTACACCCACAAAACCCCCAAATTAACATCTCTGAGGTGTTTACAAAATTTCTCACACTTTGGGACTCCTACAGTTGTTTTTAAACCCGGAATTTTTCCTTTTAGAGCAGAAGGGTCCTCTTGAATCCCTTTTTTGAGTAAAATTTCCACCCCGGGGGTCCTGCACAACGCATGCTGGGAAAACGTTTTGTTTCTCCCTTTAAAAAGGAAAAGTCAGCCCAAGCCTTGGGCAAGGCCTTTGCGGGGATGAGGGCCCAGCGGGAGGAACCCCCTGGTAGTGACCAGGGGGGTCCTGTCCCTGTGTGGAGGGTCTGGCCCCCTCTTACCTTCCCTTTTAACAACCCCTGTTGGGCCCGGTGGGCACTGGGGAGAGGTTTCAAAGGGGAAGAGGGGACACACGGGGCCTCAAAAGCCCGTTTTAGGTGGAGGTTACTAGATTGCCCCACACTCTAATTCCCGGTTTCCCCCCCGGACACCATCATTCCCCTCCCACCAGACAACCCCAACCGCCCCCATAAGGGTTTTGGTTTTTTTTGGGTGTGGGGGCCCGGGGGGGGGCCCCCCGGGGGAGGGGTCGGGTTTGCGGTTCAAAGGGCATGGCCAAAAGGGCTGTCCTCATACCCCCTACCCTTTTTGCCCCCGGGGGGGGCATTTGCGTGTGGAGCTACCCAAACAAATGATGGTTCTGGAAGCGGGTGCGGGGATGGTTGGGGCCCCAAGTAAAAGTGTTTGGTTCATCTGTTGTTGCATGAGCTCCAAATTGCAATTGGGGTTGGGTTTCATACAATTCACGAAGCAAATTGAGTCATTCACCAGTGGGGTGGTTTAAATCCACCCGCTGTTGAAACGCTTCCCCCAGGGGGGCTGGTCACGGGCCCCCACTTTGGTGGGGCACTCCACCAGTGGTCCCCTCGGCGTTTTGTCGTTTCAAGGGAAAAAGTATTTTTCCCCACAAGACATATTTTGGGGAAATTTTTTTTGTGTGTGTGTTAGTGGGAAATGAAAAAGAAAAAGGGAAAAAGGGGGGAGGAGGAGGAGGAGGAGGAGGGGGGAGGGAAAGGGGGAGGGGAGGAGGAGGAGGAGGGGAGGAAAAAGGGAGGAGGAAGAGGAGGAAGAGAACTGGGGGAGAACCTAAAGGGCAGCGCCTGGCCATCCCCCGTCTAAGGCAACCCATCACCATCGTCACCTTTTTCACTATCATCACCATCAACCCCACTATCATCCTCATCAACGTTTACTATCTTTCCCCCCCATTGGGCCTATTGCCATCGTCCTCTCATAAAAACCATATCTGTTTTACGGAGGGGGGGCTTTGGGTTTGTCAAAGACAGTTTCCCAATATACTTGTACGGGGGATAACTCTTTTTATATGCCCCTTAAAAAATGTTATATAAATTCCCCAGGGGGAAAAAAAAAACCCACGTAAGGGTTGGGGTCGAACCTATGGTAGGGGGTTCTTTTGTTTTCGAAACGTGTTATTACAAATTCGTGGGGCCGTTACAGAAAACCCAAACCCGCTCTTCAAGTGGGTAGAATTTCCATGTTCACGGGGGTTTTTACTCCCTCCTTCGACTTGATAATGAGTCCCCGGGTGGTTCGAAAAAGTTTTTTCCCGTTTTCCCTTTTTTAAATTTGGTTTTAAAATGGACTCTCAGTTTTGTTTTTCATAAGTTTCATCTCGGGCAAGTGGTTTTAAAATTTTCTTAAACTAGAATGTGATTTTACGTCGTTTTGTTTATTTCTGCCCTATGAGAGTGGTTCTTCTGTTTGTGATGTACACTGTTTGGAAAATTAACTTGACTAGCAAAGTTGGGAAGACCCGGTTGCAGGAACCTGGGGAAAGCGGCAGTTGGGGTTGGGTTTTTTAAATTAAAAAAGTTTCGCCTTTAAAAAGTAGACTTTTTCAGTCAGTTTCTGTTTCAAAAAAAGGTTACAATACCGAAAAAAATGAAAGTTAAGCATCTGGGTTTTTCTTTACTATAGGGGGGGTTTTGCCCCCCAGTTTTTGTCCTAGAATTTGTATTGATAAAGCCAATGAATGGCGAAAAGTCCCAAAAAAAAAAAATACCCCGATGTTGAAAGTGTCTTTAAACATAAATTGTCCCGGTTTTTATTCCCGTTTTCCAAAAAATACCCCGGAATTGTTTCCAAAAAGTGGGGCCCAAAGGGTTTTGTCCGGTCTCATGTTTCTTTTGAAGGGAAAAATAGCCCCGGGGGTTGGTGGCTAAAACTCCCGCTTCACACACGGAGGGCCCGGGTTCGATTCCCGGCGGGTGGAAAATTTCCCGGACACGTTTCCTTACACCTATTGTCCTGTTCACCTAGCAGCAAATAGGTACCTGGGTGTTAGTCGACTGGTGTGGGTCGCATCCTGGGGGACAAGATTAAGGACCCCAATGGAAATAAGTTAGACAGTCCTCGATGACGCACTGACTTTCTTGGGTTATCCTGGGTGGCTAACCCTCCGGGGTTAAAAATCCGAACGAAATCTTATCTTATCTTATCTTATCTTCTTCAGATTGTTAATCAATAACAGCTTAAGAAAGCGAAGTAATGTGGCTGATGTACGTTATAATTTGACTTACTCACGTTGTGGTCCGTAGATAAGGACATAAGAAAAGAGGAACATTGAAGCAGATTTATTGACCCATACTTATTTTATTTTTACCAGGCTACGATGACACAAAAATTGATTAAGAGAATGAACCTACGTACTCACGTATTCTCCAATGTTCCTCTCTCAAATTAACTTATTTTTCTTAACCTGGTGGTTCGTGCCTTGTGGTAGACCCGCCATTTTGGTCTAAATTTTTGCGTGGGTGGGGATAGAATTCGCGGCAAGTGAATCGTAAAACTGCAAGCCAGCGCGTAAGCCACTGTTCACTCCCCACCAGTACTGTGGTTTGTTTATAGTCGTGTCATTACGAATAAGTTAGACAAATACATGAGTGGGTGTGAGCTGGACCTGACCAGCTTTGGCCAGTAGGCCTAGTGCAGTGCTCTTATATACCAGAGTGAGGGAGAAAAGACAGAAACGAAAAGTCTTAAAGAAATAACTTAAGTGGTCTCCACAATCTGCTGTCTGTTAGAACAGCCGGATTGTGACTGTGTTAGAACAGCCGGGTTGTGACTGTCTGTTAGAACAGCCGGATTGTGACTGTCTGTTAGAACAGCCGGGTTGTGACTGTCTTTTAGAAGAGCCGGATTGTGACTGTCTGTTAGAACAGCCGGATTGTGACTGTCTGTTAGAACAGCCGGATTGTGACTGTCTGTTAGAACAGCCGAATTGTGACTGTCTGTTAGAACAGCCGGATTGTGACTGTCTGTTAGAACAGCCGGATTGTGAATGTCTGTTTTAAATATACTGATTCCTCAACAACAACAACAGCCCGTTGATAATGGTATAAAATACCGACATGCTGATGAATACATACTGAGGAAACGTTTCGCCACGCAGTGGCTTCATCAGTCCTATATAAAGAAGAATGGTGAAGATCAGGAGTTTGAGGTAATCAGTCCATCAATCTTTTCAAGATTGATGGACTGATTACATCAACTCCAGGCTGAGGGACTGATTGTCTCAAACTCCTCCTGATCTTCACCATTCTTCTTTGTATAGGCCTGATGAAGCCACTGAGTGGCCATCCATCTGGCTGAACCAGCCAGCTGGCTGAAGCAACCAACTGGCTGAATCAGCCATCTAGCTGAACCAGCCTTTTAATTAAGATGCTATTTCTCGTGATACCTTGGTTCAGCAGCCAGCTGGGAGGAGTGATGGGTCCGGACTCACCCTACTCCTCCTCCTAGCCAATAATAGATTCTAAAGCCCTCGGTCAAGCCCACAAGAAAGGATCAAAGACCTTTCCTACAGGGGACAGTACTCTATGTGGGATTGAGTCCCCTTATTGTACCTCTTTTTATCCCTTATACAATATTCAAGGGTCTTATAGCCTACTGTATTTTGAAGAGGAGAGGCCAGAAAAAGTGTATTTTTCATATGAGATAACAGAGGATAATTGATAAACGGAAGATAATCAGAGATTATCAAACATAAATGATTTATAATTGAAGGATGCGCTCGTGGGTCGGCTGGTCTAATCATGCATAAAGGCTGATGACTGCAGGATGATGTGGCCCTCCTAGTTGATGTGTGTGAGCGCTGCTGTGATAGTGATCATCAGTAGTACCTGGGCACAGGTGTTGAGGGTCGTCAGGAGCATGTGTATCGTGGTGGTGGGGGGTGAGGGGGGACAGGTCGTGCGTGGGATCACGACCACCAGGTGAAGACTCACCTTCCCACGCCTCCCTCCCCTCACTCCCTTCACCTCCTCCTCTCCCTCCAGAGGCATGGCTCCTGTAGCAGGTATAAAAGCTGCAGTACCGGTACCAGTAGCAGCAGCACCACCGGTAACACCAGTAGGAGCGACACCAGTACTGGCAGCAGGAGCAATAACAGCAACAGCAGCAGCGCCAGTAACATCAGTAACACTAGCTAAAGGAGCATTATTAGCAGTAACAGCTTGAGCTGGGAGACTTAAGTAGCAACAGCTTGAGCTGGGAGACTTCAGTAGCAACAGCTTGAGCTGGGAGACTTCAGTAGCAACAAAATTGAGCTGGAGACTTCAGTAGCAACAATTGAGCTGAGAGACTTCAGTAGCAACAACTTGAGCTGAGAGACTTCAGTAGCAACAACTTGAGCTGAGAGACTTCAGTAGCAACAACTTGAGCTGAGAGACTTCAGTAGCAACAACTTGAGTGAGGACTTCAGTAGCAACAACTTGGCTGAGAGACTTTTAGTAGCAACAACTTGAGCTGAGAGACTTCAGTAGCAACAACTTGAGCTGGGAGACTTCAGTAGCAACAACTTGAGCTGGGAGACATCAGTAGCGTCAACAATAAGGATTTCGTCAAGTATTCCATCAAAGGTTCACCAGCTAGGGCAGCATCAAAGGTTCATCAGCTAGGGCAGCATCAAAGGTTCATCAGCTAGGGCAGCATCAAAGGTTCATCAGCTAGGGCAGCATCAAAGGTTCATCAGCTAGGGCAGCATCAAAGGTTCACCAGCTAGGTCAGCATAAAAGGTTCATAAAGCTAGGAGAGCATCAAGGTTCACCAGCTAGGACCAGCATCAAAGGTTCATCAGCTAGGTCAGCATCAAAGGTTCATCAGCTAGGGCAGCATCAAAGGTTCACCAGCTAGGTCAGCATCAAAGGTTCATCAGCTAGGAGAGCATCAAAGGTTCACCAGCTAGGACAGCATCAAAGGTTCATCAGCTAGGGCAGCATCAAAGGTGCACCAGCTAGGTCAGCATCAAAGGTTCATCAGCTAGGAGAGCATCAAAGGTTCACCAGCTAGGAGAGCATCAAAGGTTCACCAGCTAGGTCAGCATCAAAGGTTCATCAGCTAGGGCAGCATCAAAGGTTCACCAGCTAGGACAGCATCAAAGGTTCACCAGCTAGGACAGCATCAAAGGTTCACCAGCTAGGAGAGCATCAAAGGTTCACCAGCTAGGAGAGCATCAAAGGTTCACCAGCTAGGTCAGCATCAAAGGTTCATCAGCTAGGGCAGCATCAAGGTTCACCAGCTAGGACAGCATCAAAGGTTTCACCGCTAGGACAGCATCAAAGGTTCACCAGTTTAGGAGAGCATCAAAGGTTCACCAGCTAGGAGAGCATAAAAAGGTTCACCAGCTAGGAGAGCATAAAAGGGTTTCACCAGCAAAGGGACAGCATCAAAGGTTCACCAGCTAGGAGAGCATAAAAGGTTCACCAGCTAGGAGAGCATCAAAGGTTCACCAGTAGGAGAGCATAAAAGGTTCACCAGCTAGGAGAGCATCAAAGGTTCACCACTAGGAGAACATCAAAGGTTCACCAGCTAGGTCAGCACCCAAAGGTTCATCAGCTAGGGCAGCATCAAAGGTTCACCAGCTAGGACAGCATAAAAGGGTTCACCAGCTAGGAGAGCATCAAAGGTTCACCAGCTAGGACAGCATCAAAGGTTCACCAGCTAGGACAGCATCAAAGGTTCCCCAGCTAGGAGAGCATCAAAGGTTCCCAGCTAGGAGAGCATCAAAGGTTCACCACTAGGAGAGCATCAAAGGTTCACCAGCTAGGAGAGCATCAAAGGTTCACCACTAGGACAGCATCAAAGGTTCACCAGCTAGGACAGCATCAAAGGTTCACCAGCTGGGAGAGCATAAAAAGTTCACCAGCTAGGAGAGAAATCAAAGGTTCACCAGCTGGGGACAGCATCAAAGGTTCACCAGCTAGGAGAGCATCAAAGGTTCACCAGCTAGGACAGCATAAAAGGTTCCCCAAACTAGGACAGCATAAAAGGTTCACCGCTAGGAGAGCATCAAAGGTTCACCAGCTAGGAGAGCATCAAAGGTTCACCAGCTAGGAGAGCATCAAAGGTTCACCAGCTAGGACAGCATCAAAGGTTCACCAGCTAGGAGAGCATCAAAGGTTCACCAGCTAGGACAGCATCAAAGGTTCACCAGCTAGGAGAGCATCAAAGGTTCACCAGTAGACAGAAATCAAAGGTTCACCAGCTAGGAGAGCATCAAAGGGTTTTCACCAGCTAGGCCAGCATAAAAGGGTTTTAAACCAGCTGGACAGCATCAAAGGTTCACTAGCTAGGACAGCATCAAAGGTTCACCAGCTAGGACAGCATCAAAGGTTCATCAGCTAGGACAGCATCAAAGGTTCACCAGCTAGGAGAGCATCAAAGGTTCACCAGCTAGGACAGCATCAAAGGTTCACCAGCTAGGAGAGCATCAAAGGTTCACCAGCTAGGACAGCATCAAAGGTTCACCAGCTAGGACAGCATCAAAGGTTCACCAGCTAGGACAGCATCAAAGGTTACCTTCCAGCAGAGCTGCTGTTACTATCACTTGGTAATTACCATCTCTCAGGATGATCCACCATTGTTTTATATGACAGTGAGAAGACAGTGAGGGCAAGGTATTGGTGAGGAATTTCTAATACATTCAAATGAGGAGCCACTGTTGGTGGTACCATTGATGGTGGTACCATTGATGATGGTACCACTGATGTTACCAATGATGATGGTACGTACCACTGATGATGGTACAATTGATGGTGGTACCATTGATGATGGTATCATTGAAGGTACCATTGATGATACCTGGAGTATACCTGGAGAGGGTTTCGGGGGTCAACGCCCTCTCTGCTCGGTCTGAGACCAGGCCTCGTGGTAGATCAGGGTCTGATCAACCAGGCTGTTACTGCTGGCCGTACGCAAACTGACGTACGAACAATAGCCTGGGTGGTCAGGTAATGACTTTAGGTGCCTGTCCAGCGCCTTTTTGAAGACAGCCAGAGGTCTATTTATAATCCCTTCTTATGTATGCTGGGAGACAGTTTAACAGTCTTGGGCCCCTCACACTTACTGTTTTGTCTTTCAGCGTATTCATGGCGACCTTGCTTTTCATTGGGGGAATGTTGCATCTTCTGCCAAGTCTTTTGCTTTCATAGGGAGTAATTTTCGTGTGAAAGTTTGGTACTAATCCCTCTAGGATTATCCAAGTGTATATTATTATGCATTTCTCTCGCCTGCATTCCAGGGAATACAAATCAAGGGACTTCAACCATTCCCAGTAATTTAGATGCCTCATCGTACTTATTTGTTCCGTGAAAGTTCTTTGTACACTCTCCAGGTGAACAATTTCGCCTGCGTTGAAGGGGGCAGTTAGTGTACAGCAGTATTCCAGCCTAGAGAGAACAAGCAGTTTGAGGAGAATCATCATGGGCTTGGCGTCCCTAGTTTTGAAGGTTCTCATTATTCATCCTATCATTTTTCTAGCAGATGCGGTAGATACATTGTTGTGGTCTTTGAAGACGAGATCATCTGACATTATCACCCCCACGTCCTTCACATTACTTTTAGGCTCTATTATATGGTTAGAATTTGTCGCATACCCTGATAGAGTTTTAATTTCCTCGTGTTTTCCATATGTGAGTAGTTGAAATTTCTCCTCGTTGAACTTCATATTGTTTTGAGTGGCCCATTTGAAGATTTGGTTGATGTCCGCTTGGAGTCTCGCGGTATCTTCGATGAAGGTCACTGTCATGGTAATACGGGTGTCATCCGCAAAGGAAGGCACGGAGCTATGGCTTACATCTCTGTCTGTGTCAGACATGAGGATGAGGAATAGAATGGGAGCGAGTACTGTGCCTTGTGGAACAGAACTTTTCATCGTAGCTGCCTCAGACTTTACTCTGTTTACTGTTACTCTTTGTGTTCCATTTGTTAGAAAATTATAGATCCATCTACCAATATTTTCTGTTATTCCTTTATCACGCATTTTGTGTGCTATTACACCATGGTCACACTTGTTGAAAGCTTTTGCAAAGTCTGTGTAAACTATATCTGTATTTTGTTTATCCTCTACAGCATCCAGGACCTTGTCATAGTGGTCCAGTAGTTGGGACATGCAGGAGGACCTGCCTTAAAAACCCCTGTTGCTCTGGGTTGTGTAATTGATTGGTATCTAATGGTTGGCGATCTTGCTTCTTAGAACCCTCTCAAAGATTTTTATGATATGGGATGTTAGTGCTATCGGTCTGTATTCTTTGCAATTGCTTTACTGCCCCTTTGGAGTGGGGCTATGTCGTTGTTTTTAGCAGGGGGGACGACCCGTGCCCATGCCCCTCTTTAGGATGCTGAAGGCAGTGACCGGGCTTTTGCTTTTGAATATTTTATTATAATAAAAAAGAGCCTAAGCCCAAGGAATACGCAGTTTTGATAACAGGGAAATTTCCCATGATTTGGGCCCTGGGGCAGAGTGCAGGGGGCATTCTTTAATTTCTCTTCAAAGTCTTTTTTAATTTTAGAAAAATACCCAAATTTTTTTTTATGACAAATTTTTGGGTTTCTTTCTAAAAATTCATTTGGTTGTCGACCTTTTGTGGAGCGGCTCGTGAAACAAAGTCATATTGGGACTTTGTACTCACTCATTTCTTGGCTGTCATCTGTGATGTCCCATCTGCCTAACAGGGGGCCCAATACTGGATGTTTTTTTTCCCCTTGATTTGGCATAAGAGAAAAATGTTTAGTTTTTTTTTCAATTTCCTTATGGCTTTTAGTTTTTCCTGGATTTTGTCTCTTGAGATTCCTTCAGCTTAATTTGATATTTCAATTTTATTGATAGTGTTCCCTCGTTGGAGGTACCACGTGCGTATTTATTAGCAGGTATATTGAGGGGGAGAAAGGGGTGAAGGGGGGTACGGGGGGAGGGGGGGTAGGCCCGGGGGTAGTGGCGGGGGAGGCAAAGTTTGGGGTCTTTGTGACCACCCGCTTCCCCCCCACATTGTCTTCCTCTTTTATACCCCAAAAGGAAGCTTGGTCTGCCCGAGACTGGCCGGAGGTGGGGAACAATGGACATCACTCTGTCCATCGTTGAAAATCATCCTCGTGTATGTGATCTGTCTTAGACCAAGACATCACATACACGCTGAGACCTGAAATCACTGGCACCAAAGCAACATTTTCCAGCCAGAACTTTAACTTTCTCACCAAAAGCGCTCGTACCTCCCGTAAGTGTATGGCCAACACAAAATATTCATGAGGTAGTGAGGGGCTGTGAGTGCCAGAATCAGGCAGGGATATCGTCAACTGAGCCTACCATACCTGCTTATCGTACGTGTAAACCTTGTGAAGGAGGGAGACACACGACCCTTACCACAGTATGGTTGAGTGTCTGGTTGTTAGTGACTCGAGGTCTGGGGAAATGAGATACCTGGAAGTATCAGTACGTTATCTTCTCTCTATTATATAACGATATTCTCACTGTCCACCTTAAATGTACCAGTACTCATTACCAGCTTAGTAATTCTCCAGCTGTATGCAAAATGCTCACTGAACATGAATATGTACATAAATATACGTATGAATGTACATACTTGTGTATATATATATATATATATATATATATATATGTATATATATATATATATATATGCAAAACAACCACTCTGAAAGAATAGAGAAATTCCAAGCGCTTTCGTGACTACTCACATTATCAAGGAACTATGAAAGTAAAGCATCAGAGAAGCTATATAAGGGGTCTGGTCGGCACCTCACTATCAGATCCCACAACGGTTTAAACACGTGACGCGCGGCGAGCCAACTTGGAAAGGTCCTTGGCACAACTCACCCCACAAACTATTCTACCCAAGAAATAAGAAATTTTAAAGATTATTTGTCCAGTGTATTATTAAATTCTTCCCAAATTCTATTAATTATAAATGGATCTAATTTATATAAACCAAAGGAAATATTCATATATTGTCAAAACTGCTTTTTATGAAACAAGATTCAATTATATTCCTGTCGACCATGGACTTGCTTGATACTACTTTCTCAACTTTTTGAAAATCAATTGGATGGTTAAAATCTCTTACATGAATAAATAGAGCATTGGAATCTTGTCCAGTTCTAATGCTATATTTATGTTGTTTTAATCTTAGTTCGAGATTTTTACCAGTTTGACCGTAATAAACTTTATCGCAAATTTTACAAGGAATCTTATAGACACATCCATCAGCATTTTGGGGGGAATTCTTTATCAAAAGTTTTTTTACTGTATCGAGATTTTTGAATACAACTTTAATATTAAAAGTCTTAAGAAGAGAAGGCATATCAACCAAGTTTTCATGGTAAGGAGAACCAACATATTTTTATTTGAATAAGGCTGGTTGTCCCTTTTTGGATTGTAAAAAGTATTTCTGGCAACTTTAAAAGATTTATCAATTACATTTCTTGGGTATTTTAAATCATTACCTATTTCATAAATTTTGGATATTTCCTCATCTATGAACTCAGGACTACAAATTCGTAAAGCTCTCAGAAACATTGATGAGAAAACAGACAGTTTGACTCTATCTTGATGCGAGGAATAATAGTGGACATAGGAACAGTTATTAGTAGGTTTTCTGTAAATTTTAAATTTGAATTCATTATTACCCTTAATAATTAAAACATCTAGAAAAGGCAATGAGTTATTTTCTTCAAACTCAACAGTAAATTTTATTGAATGGGCTAAGCTATTTAATTTTCCAAGGAAATGGTGTATATCTACATTTTTGGGCATAAGACAAAATATCATCAACATATCTGAACCATTTAGCTCTATTAGGGAGGATTGTGTTAAGTAACCTTGTTTCAAAAAATTCCATGTATAGGTTACTAAGAACAGGTGAAAGAGGATTTCCCATTGCCATACCAAACTTCTGAGTGTAAAATTTATCATTAAATACAAATTTTGCATCAACAATGCAAAGTTTAATAAGTTTAATGATAGTAGGAACTGGCAATGGTAAATCATAGTGTCTCAATCTTCAACTTGTCGGTTTTTCAAACCATTCATCACAACCGACATGTTGTTGAATTAGGTTCTCCCTTACCATGAAAACTTGGTTGATATGCCTTCTCTTCTTAAGACTTTTAATATTAAAGTTGTATTCAAAAATCTCGATACAGTAAAAAAACTTTTGATAAAGAATTCCCCCCAAAATGCTGATGGATGTGTCTATAAGATTCCTTGTAAAATTTGCGATAAAGTTTATTACGGTCAAACTGGTAAAAATCTCGAACTAAGATTAAAACAACATAAATATAGCATTAGAACTGGACAAGATTCCAATGCTCTATTTATTCATGTAAGAGATTTTAACCATTCAATTGATTTTCAAAAAGTTGAGAAAGTAGTATCAAGCAAGTCCATGGTCGACAGGAATATAATTGAATCTTGTTTCATAAAAAGCAGTTTTGACAATAATATGAATATTTCCTTTGGTTTATATAAATTAGATCCCTTTATAATTAATAGAATTTGGGAAGAATTTAATAATACACTGGACAAATAATCTTTAAAATTTCTTATTTCTTGGGTAGAATAGTTTGTGGGGTGAGTTGTGCCAAGGACCTTTCCAAGTTGGCTCGCCGCGCGTCACGTGTTTAAACCGTTGTGGGATCTGATAGTGAGGTGCCGACCAGACCCCTTATATAGCTTCTCTGATGCTTTACTTTCATAGTTCCTTGATAATGTGAGTAGTCACGAAAGCGCTTGGAATTTCTCTATTCTTTCAGAGTGGTTGTTTTGCATATTCTGAAATCACCTGTTTACTGTGATCTTATTGCATATATATATATATATATATATATATATATATATATATATATATATATATATATATATATATATATATATATATATATATATATATATATAAAATGTCGTGCCGAATAGGCAGAACTTGCGATCTTGGCTTAAATAGCAACGTTCATCTTGCCATATAGGACAAGCGAAAATTTGTGTATGCAATAATTTCGCCAAAATCCTTCTGAACCTAACGAAAAAAATATATTTCACTGTGTTTGTTTAGTATTAAATTATGTAAACAAAATTCTAAAATATATTAATTGGGTTAGGCTAAATAAATTGTTCTTGTTATAATAAGGTTAGGTAAGTTTTCTAAGATTCTTTTGGAGCAAAATTAAAAATTTTAACATTAACATTAATGAAAAAAATATATCTTTAAACGTATAAGAGAAAATTTTAGAAAGGAATTAATTTTAAATGAGTTCTTGCTAATTGACCAGTTTTACATATTCGGCACGACATATATATATATAATATATATAATATATAATATATATATATATATATATATTTATATATATATATATATTAGTATGAAGCACAGCCTACGTGATGGAATATGACAGAGAAACATAGTCAGCTTTTGTTCCCACTGTATCTGTCACATAGAAGAGTGTAGCAGCACACTGATGATGATGTATATACTCAAGCTGAAACAATTATTTATTCCTTCCTTCACTCACTCCTTCACTCACTCCTTCACTCACTCCTTCACTAAACTCCTTCACTCACTCCTTCACTCACTCCTTCACTCACTCCTTCACTCACTCCTTCACTCACTCCTTCACTCACTCCTTCACTCACTCCTTCACTCACTCCTTCACTCATCCTTCACTCACTCCTTCACTCACTCCTTCACTCACTCCTTCACTCACTCTTTCACTCCCTGCTTCACTCACTCCTTCACTCACTCCTTCACTCACTCCTTCACTCCTGCTTCACTCACTCCTTCACTCACTCTTCACTCCCTGCTTCACTCACTCCTTCACTCACTCCTTCACTCACTCCTTCACTCCCTGCTTCACTCACTCCTTCACTCACTCCTTCACTCACTCCTTCACTCACCTTCACTCCCTGCTTCACTCACTCCTTCACTCACTCCTTCACTCCTGCTTCACTCACTCCTTCACTCACTCCTTCACTCACTCCTTCACTCCTGCTTCACTCACTCCTTCACTCACTCCTTCACTCACTCTTCACTCACTCCTTCACTCCTGCTTCACTCACTCCTTCACTCACTCCTTCACTCCCTGCTTCACTCACTCCTTCACTCACTCCTTCACTCACTCCTTCACTCCCTGCTTCACTCACTCCTTCACTCACTCCTTCACTCACTCCTTCACTCACTCCTTCACTCCCTGCTTCACTCACTCCTTCACTCACTCCTTCACTCACTCCTTCACTCACTCCTTCACTCACTCCTTCACTCACTCCTTCACTCCCTGCTTCACTCACTCCTTCACTCACTCCTTCACTCCCTGCTTCACTCACTCCTTCACTCACTCCTTCACTCACTCCTTCACTCCCTGCTTCACTCACTCCTTCACTCACTCCTTCACTCCCTGTTTCACTCACTCCTTCACTCACTCCTTCACTCACTCCTTCACTCACTCCTTCACTCACTCCTTCACTCACTCCTTCACTCACTCCTTCACTCACTCCTTCACTCACTCCTTCACTCCCTGCTTCACTCACTCCTTCACTCACTCCTTCACTCACTCCTTCACTCCCTGCTTCACTCACTCCTTCACTCACTCCTTCACTCCTGCTTCACTCACTCCTTCACTCACTCCTTCACTCACTCCTTCACTCCCTGCTTCACTCACTCCTTCACTCACTCCTTCACTCACTCCTTCACTCACTCCTTCATTTCCCTGCTTCACTCACTCCTTCACTCACTCCTTCACTCCCTGCTTCACTCACTCCTTCACTCACTCCTTCACTCACTCCTTCACTCCCTGCTTCACTCACTCCTTCACTCACTCCTTCACTCACTCCTTCACTCACTCCTTCACTCCCTGCTTCACTCACTCCTTCACTCACTCCTTCACTCCCTGCTTCACTCACTCCTTCACTCACTCCTTCACTCACTCCTTCACTCCCTGCTTCACTCACTCCTTCCTCACTCCTTCACTCACTCCTTCACTCACTCCTTCACTCCCTGCTTCACTCACTCCTTCACTCACTCCTTCACTCACTCCTTCACTCACTCCTTCACTCACTCCTTCACTCACTCCTTCACTCCCTGCTTCACTCACTCCTTCACTCACTCCTTCACTCCTGCTTCACTCACTCCTTCACTCACTCTTCACTCACTCCTTCACTCCCTGCTTCACTCACTCCTTCACTCACTCCTTCACTCCCTGCTTCACTCACTCCTTCACTCACTCCTTCACTCACTCCTTCACTCACTCCTTCACTCACTCCTTCATTCACTCCTTCACTCTTTCACTCACTCCTTCACTCACTTTTTCACTCACTCTTTCACTCACTCCTTCACTCACTCCTTCACTCCCTGCTTCACTCACTCCTTCACTCACTCCTTCACTCACTCCTTCACTCCCCTGCTTCACTCACTCCTTCACTCACTCCTTCACTCCCTGCTTCACTCACTCCTTCACTCACTTCCTTCCACTCATTTCCTTCATTCACTCCTTCACTCTTTCACTCACTCCTTCACTCACTTTTTCACTCACTCTTTCACTCACTCCTTCACTCACTCCTTCACTCCCTGCTTCACTCACTCCTTCACTCACTCCTTCACTCACTCCTTCACTCCCTGCTTCACTCACTCCTTCACTCACTCCTTCACTCCCTGCTTCACTCACTCCTTCACTCACTCCTTCACTCCCTGCTTCACTCACTCCTTCACTCACTCCTTCACTCACTCCTTCATTCACTCCTTCACTCTTTCACTCACTCCTTCACTCACTTTTTCACTCACTCTTTCACTCACTCCTTCACTCACTCCTTCACTCACTCCTTCACTCCCTGCTTCACTCACTCCTTCACTCACTCCTTCACTCACTCCTTCACTCCCTGCTTCACTCACTCCTTCACTCACTCCTTCACTCCCTGCTTCACTCACTCCTTCACTCACTCCTTCACTCCCTGCTTCACTCACTCCTTCACTCACTCCTTCACTCCCTGCTTCACTCACTCCTTCACTCACTCCTTCACTCACTCCTTCATTCACTCCTTCACTCTTTCACTCACTCCTTCACTCACTTTTTCACTCACTCTTTCACTCACTCCTTCACTCACTCCTTCACTCACTCCTTCACTCCCTGCTTCACTCACTCCTTCACTCACTCCTTCACTCACTCCTTCACTCCCTGCTTCACTCACTCCTTCACTCACTCCTTCACTCCCTGCTTCACTCACTCCTTCACTCACTCCTTCACTCCCTGCTTCACTCACTCCTTCACTCACTCCTTCACTCCCTGCTTCACTCACTCCTTCACTCACTCCTTCACTCACTCCTTCATTCACTCCTTCACTCTTTCACTCACTCCTTCACTCACTTTTTCACTCACTCTTTCACTCACTCCTTCACTCACTCCTTCACTCACTCCTTCACTCCCTGCTTCACTCACTCCTTCACTCACTCCTTCACTCACTCCTTCACTCCCTGCTTCACTCACTCCTTCACTCACTCCTTCACTCCCTGCTTCACTCACTCCTTCACTCACTCCTTCACTCACTCCTTCATTCACTCCTTCACTCTTTCACTCACTCCTTCACTCCCTGCTTCACTCACTCCTTCACTCACTCCTTCACTCCTGCTTACACTCACTCCTTCACTCACTCCTTCACTCACTCTTTCACTCCCTGCTTCACTCACTCCTTCACTCACTCCTTCACTCCCTGCTTCACTCACTCCTTCACTCACTCCTTCACTCACTCCTTCACTCCCTGCTTCACTCACTCCTTCACTCACTCCTTCACCCCCTGCTTCACTCACTCCTTCACTCACTCCTTCACTCCTGCTTCACTCACTCCTTCACTCACTCCTTCACTCCCTGCTTCACTCACTCCTTCACTCACTCCTTCACTCCCTGCTTCACTCACTCCTTCACTCACTCCTTCACTCACTCCTTCATTCACTCCTTCACTCTTTCACTCACTCCTTCACTCACTTTTTCACTCACTCTTTCACTCACTCCTTCACTCACTCCTTCACTCCCTCTTTTACACACTCCTTCACTCACTCCTTCATTCTCTCCTTCAGTCCTTCCTTCACTCACCTCTTCACTCCCTCTTTCACTCACTCCTTCACTCCTTCACTCACTCCTTCATTCTCTCCTTCAGTCCTTCCTTCACTCACCTCTTCACTCCGTCTTTCACTCACTCCTTCACTCACTCCTATTATTTGTACATGTGTTGGAAATATGTCTTCTGTTGTACATAAATGGTATGCAATGGTATACAATGGTATACAATGGTATACAATGATATACAATGGTATACAATGATATACAATACTGACAAATGAAGAATTAGACACATGTGTAACATCTGGGTATTTTTATTGTAGACGTTTCGCCCTCCAGTGTCTTTATTAATACAATATAAGGGCTTAATGTGAAGAATGTAGAATTATATGCCAAAGACGAGGTAATAGTCTCTCAGATTTGGAGTTGGTGAAGATCACCGTAGTCTTCAAATTCGAATTCAAAGTTTATTCTCTATAAGTATTACAATGCTGAGTTTACATAATTTGGTTATTGTGTTGTTTACATGTAGTAAAATAATAATTACAGAGTTGAAGCAACTGAGGCACAGACATAGAACTTGGCGCTTATATATCGGTGACAAATAAAGAAACCTAGCTATTGCACATGTGTCTAATTCTTCTTACTGTTGGTATTGTATACCATTTACGTACCAACCTGTCAGACACTGCAACATTATGAAATCTTGGTTCAGAAGACATCTACACAACCTTCTTGCTTCCAACTGGCTCATTCCTCGGGTATAACCTACTTCCACTGGGAATTCCCAACTACCGGTGACAATGTCTTGGTCTGCTGCACGACCTACACCTGTTGCAAGTATATAAGCACCAAGCTCCATGTTTGTGCCTCAGTTCCTTCAAGACTACGGTGCGAGTCTGACGTACTCGTTACTTCATCTTATGTATATAATCCCACAGTTTTCATATTTTGTTCTTGTATTGATAAAGTCACTGGCTGGCAGAACCTCTGTAGTTAAAGATACAGATGTTACATATGTGTTTATGTTTCTTTTATTACAAGGTGACCAAGATATAAGCCCTTCTATTGCAAGAATCTTACGATAGGTTATGGCGGCGGTGGTTGTGGTAAGGATGGTGGAGGTAGTGGTGGTGGTGGTAATGGTGATGGAGGTGGTGGTAATGGTGATGGAGGTGGTGGTGGTGGTAATGGTGATGGAGGTGGTGGTGGTGGTAATGGTGATGGAGGTGGTGGTGGTGGTGGTAATGGTGATGGAGGTGGTGGTGGTGGTAATGGTGATGGAGGTGGTGGTGGTGGTGGTGGTGGTGGTGGTGGTGGTGGTGGTGGTGGTGGTGGTGGTGGTAATGGTGATGGAGGTGGTGGTGGTGATAATGGTGATGGAGGTGGTGGTGGTGGTGGTAATGGTGATGGAGGTGGTGGTGGTGGTGATAATGGTGATGGAGGTGGTGGTAATGGTGATGGAGGTGGTGGTGGTGGTGGTGGTGGTGGTGGTGGTGGTAATGGTGATGGAGGTGTTGGTGGCGGTGGTAATGGTGATGGAGGTGGAGGTGGTGATGGTGGTAATGGTGATGATGATGGTGAAGAAAACTTAAACAACCCATGGGCACCCCTACTCCTTCTTCCTCCACCCAGTCTCTCTCCATCCCCTCCCCCATCCTCATCTCACCCCATCCTTCCCTCCTAGTCATTTCCTATACCTCTCTCTCTCTTCTACTTGCCTCCCTGCTAATCACTATCTATCCATTGACCAACTCCCCATCTTTCCCCCTCCAGCTTCCCCATCTTCGTCCCTCCTCCCCTGCACTGTGGGGGTGGGAGGAGGGACCACACACTCTCCCACAACAACAAAGGCAGCTGTCAATTCGTCAAGTTTACCATTACAATGTTATTGTCTTGAGAAACATTCTCATGCCAAGGCTTTTCTTCCTAGATGACTTAAACGTCTTCTTACGAGTGGCCAGTGTGGCCCCGGGATTGTGGCCAGAGCTTAGGGCCAAATTTTTTCAATACGAACGGAGCCGTAAGCACAGGGCCATAGTGGTGGCCACAAGCCCAGAATCAGAGTGGTGGCTACAAACACATGACCACGGTGCTGGTGGTCACAATCACAGGGCCACAGTGGTGGCCACAAGCACAGGGCCACAGTGGTAGGGTAGAACAAGGTACACAGGTGAGCTGGGCATCATGATCTGAACTCAGGTAATATCAGTGTAGCTTCCGATGCTTGCAGGCAGGTGATGCGAGACTTCGGTTGGTTCATTCACTCGCAGGGATTCCTACTAAGGTACACCCGTCCTTTCACTGCTGCAAAGAGAAAGCAACAACAGAAGCAACTGCAGCAGCAGAAATAACAGCAGTAGTAACAACAATAACAGCAGTAGTAACAATAATAACAACAACAACAGCAATAACAAAAATAATGATGATAGCATCATCATCATCATCATCATCATCATCATCATCATTCCACATAACATATGGTGTAATATATAATTTATACTATATAGTATGAAACATATTGTAAAGATACCCCCCTCCTGGAGAAAATTTTCCCCAGGAGGGGGGTATCAGCCCCCCTTCAGCCCCTTTCAGCCCTTTTCAGCCCTGAGGGGCCCAGCCCTTTCAGAAGGGGCAAGCATCTTGTTTACTGCTACATGAAGTAATTTCCAGCAGATGTTTACCCACCGTGTACCAGTTACATGGTCACGCGGCTCTTTGCAAGAGATCAGTGTTACAAGAGTGTAGTTTAAATAAGAGACCTTCAATCTCTTACCTTAGCAGGACAATTAAGGAAAATCCTGCATCCACTTTATTACCATGTTAAAGATATACATTGTTGTCTGCTTAAGACAGCAAGAGTCAAGCATCTGCCATGGTTCCTGGTGGAAGTTTGGCAAGGAAGGGAAATATGTTATGTCAACTTTTTATGTGGATAAAGGCAGTGATGGCATAGGAGGTTGTGGGGTCTTCAGATTGCTTTTGACCCTGCTGGGGGACACATTGATGCCAGGATAACGAACAAAGAACACTGATCCGCACGTTTTTGTGCATAAAAGTATCTCAAAGAACACATCTAAACACTTGCAGAGAAGTGTGGTCAGCTTCTTTAGTGATAAAATTGTGAAAAATAAAGACAAATCTTGTGGAACATAGTGTACCAGTGTGCGTATTCTTAGACTGTGGAAGACGTGGACATTCAAGGACACTTCAGCTTCTATCAAGTCACCGATATCTGTCGAAAAATCTGTAAACAATACTATAGATCATGCTACAAGAGCAAGGTAGGTTTCGAACTATCTTGTCGTACAGGGGACTGCGCAGTTCTTGTGTCGCAAGGGGTTTGAAATCATCCATTAGTCGGCAGTGAGGTGTAGACTTTTGAGTCCATACATGTGAGTATTCCAGTCAGCAATCTGTTTCTGAGATATGCTGACATAATACCCACTAGGGGTAATTATATTCACCCACAGTAAATTATTTTCCAGTCCGTGAGGTAGTGCATACAACAGCTTCTCAAGACAGTTGTGATAAATGGTTTGAAAAACCGACAAGTTGAAGATTGAGACACTTATGCAACATATGGGAATCTTTATTCAGGAAACGTTTCGCCACACAGTGGCTTCATCAGTCCAATACAAAACAGAGGGTGTAAGGAGAGGAGGAGTTTGAGGTAATCAGTCCCTCAGCCTGGAGTCGATGTGTTCAGTCCATCAATCTTGTAGAATGTACAGCATAGGGCCGTGCTGTGGCTCGTACGTTGGTTTGCGTGCTGCCAGCAGCAACAGCCTGGTTGATCAGGCTCTGATCCACCAGGAGGCCTGGTCACAGACCGGGCCGCGGGGGCGTTGACCCCCGGAACTCTCTCCAGGTAAACTCCAGGTAAACTCCAGACGTGGCTTATATACTGTAGTCAGGTAAGGTGAAGCAGGAGGAGGCTGGGATCTTGTTTCAAAGAATTCTTCAACACTTGTCCAACCTTTGGACGAGGACCTACTTCGACTAGTGGATGGTACCACTATGACCCCGCCTCCGCCTGCTTCACGTCACCTCACTACAGTATATAAGCCACGTCTACGGCCCTATGCTGTACATTCTACAAGATTGATGGACTGAACACATCGACTCCAGGCTGAGGGACTGATTACCTCAAACTCCTCCTCTCCTTACACCCTCTGTTTTGTATTGGACTGATGAAGCCACTGTGTGGCGAAACGTTTCCTGAATAAAGATTCCCATATGTTGCATAAGTGTCTCAATCTTCAGCTTCTCAAGACATCGCCTGCAGGGACGGCTGTGTAGGCGATAGCTGTCTTTCAACATAAGTCTCCCTACAGTCCACTATTTAATCTTTGACTTAGCTTGTAGCATTATCCTCAACAGATCTTGTGATTTGTATCAAAACTCTCTGCTGAGAAGGATAGACTACCGTTCAGCTCCCTACCTCAGATTAAGCTCAGACAATTTAGATGGAGTTGGATTTCTACGGCTACTGCTACTACGGCTACTACTACTACTACTACTACGAACACCACTATCACTACTTCAGCCCTACAACTATCATGCCATGGGTGGCCTCATTGTTTACTGAGAGTCGTGAGGCAGTGCTTAAATTCTCATCAAGCTTCCGTCGACTACAGCCTCCTGGACAGCAGTTCAGTTAGCATATCAATGTTATGCACCCCAGACCCATCCTGTGGGCGGCAGTCACCCCAGACCCATCCTGTGGGCGGTAGTCACCCCAGACCCATCCTGTGGGCGGTAGTCACCCCAGACCCATTCTGTGGGCGATAGTCACCCCAGACCCATTCTGTGGGCGGCAGTCACCCCAGACCCATCCTGTGGGCGGTAGTCACCCCAGACCCATTCTGTGGGCGGCAGTCACCCCAGACCCATCCTGTGGGCGGTAGTCACCCCAGACCCATTCTGTGGGCGGCAGTCACCCCAGACCCATCCTGTGGGCGGTAGTCACCCCAGACCCATTGTGTGGGCGGCAGTCACCCCAGACCCATCCTGTGGGCGGTAGTCACCCCAGACCCATTTCTGTGGGCGGCAGTCACCCAGACCCATCCTGTGGGCGGTAGTCACCCAGACCCATTCTGTGGGCGGCAGTCACCCCAGACCCATCCTGTGGGCGGTAGTCACCCCAGACCCATTCTGTGGGCGGTAGTCACCCCAGACCCATCCTGTGGGCGGTAGTCACCCCAGACCCATTCTGTGGGCGGCAGTCACCCCAGACCCATCCTGCGGGCGGCAGTCACCCCAGACCCATTCTGTGGGCGGCAGTCACCCCAGACCCATCCTGCGGGCGGTAGTCACCCCAGACCATTCTGTGGGCGGCAGTCACCCCAGGACCCATCCTGTGGGCGGTAGTCACCCCAGACCCATTCTGTGGGCGGCAGTCACCCCAGACCCATCCTGTGGGCGGTAGTCACCCCAGACCTATTCTGTGGGCGGCAGTCACCCCAGACCCATTCTGTGGGCGGCAGTCACCCCAGACCCATCATGTGGGCGGTAGTCACCCCAGACCCATTCTGTTGGCGGCAGTCACCCCAGACCCATTCTGTGGGCGGCAGTCACACCAGACCCATCCTGTGGGCGGTAGTCACCCCAGACCTATTCTGTGGGCGGCAGTCACCCCAGGCCCATTCTGTGGGCGGCAGTCACCCCAGACCCATTCTGTGGGCGGCAGTCACACCAGACCCATCCTGTGGACGGTAGTCACCCCAGACCTATTCTGTTGGCGGTAGTCACCCCAGACCCATTCTGTGGGCGGCAGTCACCCCAGACCCATTCTGTGGGCGGCAGTCACACCAGACCCATCCTGTGGGCGGTAGTCACCCCAGACCTATTCTGTGGGCGGCAGTCACCCCAGGCCCATTCTGTGGGCGGCAGTCACCCCAGACCCATTCTGTGGGCGGCAGTCACACCAGACCCATCCTGTGGACGGTAGTCACCCCAGACCTATTCTGTTGGCGGTAGTCACCCAGACCCATTCTGTGGGCGGCAGTCACCCCAGACCCATTCTGTGGGCGGCAGTCACAACAGACCATCCTGTGGGCGGTAGTCACCCCAGACCTATTCTGTGGGCGGCAGTCACCCAGGCCCATTTCTGTGGGCGGCAGTCACCCCAGACCCATTCTGTGGGCGGCAGTCACACCACACCCATCATGTGGGCGGCAGTCACACCAGATCCATTCTGTGGGCGGCAGTCACCCCAGACCCATCCTGTGGGCGGCAGTCACCCCAGACCCATTCTGTGGGCGGCAGTCACACAGACCCATTCTGTGGCGGCAGTCCACCCCAGACCCATCCTGTGGGCGGCAGTCACCCCAGACCCATTCTGTGGGCGGCAGTCACCCCAGACCCATTCTGTGGGCGGCAGTCACCCCAGACCCATTCTGTGGGCGGCAGTCACCCCAGACCCATTCTGGGGGCGGCAGTCACCCCAGGCCCATTCTGTGGGCGGCAGTCACCCCAGACCCATTCTGTGGGCGGCAGTCACACCACACCCATCATGTGGACGGCAGTCACACCAGACCCATTCTGTGGGCGGTAGTCACCCCAGACCCATCCTGTAGTCAAAAGATTACAGAGGCACATAATGGGTCCAGGAACTGGGCCTCAAAATTTGGGTAGCTAAACAAGTTACAGAAGTACTGAACTATATCCAGTTTAATCTGATAATTGCAAATTGCTTGAGCAGTTGCTTGCTAAATCATGGCGTTGTTCTACACATACGACTTCAGTGGGTAGTGATCTATAAATAGTTGAACGTCTTGCCTCGAAGTTTCATTCAATTCTTTCAGGTCATTCGCTTGCTTTGCACATTAGATAGTTTTTTGTGCATTTTTTTAACACATCGGCCGTTTCCCACCGAGGCAGGGTGACCCAAAAAGAAAGAAACCCCCAGAAAACAACTTTCATCATCATTCAACACTTTCACCATCACTCGTACATAATCACTGTCTTTGCAGAGGCGCTCAGATACGACAGTTCAGAAGTCCCTTCAAACTGCCAATATCCCAAAACCCTCCTTTACAGTGCAGGCATTGTACTTCCCAGTTCCAGGACTCAAGTCCGGCTAACTGATTTCCCTGACTCCCTTCACAAAATATTACCCTGCTCACACTCCAACAGCTCCTCAGGTCCAAAAAACCATTCATCTCCATTCACTCCTAACACACTCATGCATGCTTGCTGGAAGTCCAATCCCCTTGCCCACAAAACCTTTACCCTTTCCCTCCAACCTTTTTGGGGATGACCCCTACCCTGCCTTCCTTTCCCTGCAGATTTATATGCTCACCAAGTCATTCTGCTTTGTTCCATTCTCTCTAAATGACCAAACCACTTCAACAGCCCCTCTGACTAATACTATTAGTAACTCCACACCTCCTCCTAATTTCGACACTACGAATTCTCTGCGTAATATTTACACCACACATTGCCCTTAGACAGGACGTCTCCACTGCCTAGAACCTCCTCCTCGCTGCAGCATTTACAACCCAAAATTCACACCCATGTAAGACTGTTGGAACCATTATACTCTCGTACATTCTCTTCTGTGCCTCCATTGATAACGGTTTTGGTCTCCAAAGATACCGCAATGCACCACTCACCTTTTTTTTTCTTCATCAATTCTATGGTTAACCTCATCCTTCATAAACCCATCAGCTGACAAGTCAACTCCCAAATATCTGAAAACATTCACTTCTTCTATACTCCTTCCCTCTAACGTGATATCTAATTTTTCTTTATCTAAATCATTTGATACCCTCATCACCTTACTCTTATCTATATTCACTTTCAACTTTCTACCTTTACACACCCTCCCAAACTCGTCCACTAACCTTTACAAGTTTTCTTTAGAATCCCCAAAAAGCACAGTATTATCAGCAAAAAGTAACTGTGTCAACTCCCATTTTGTATTTGATTCCCCATAATTTAATCCACCTCTCTTCCCAACACCCTAGCATCTACTTCTTTTACAACCCCATCTATAAAATATTAATTGAACAACCATGGCAACATTACATATCCCTGTCTAAGACCTACTTTTACCGGGAAGTAGTCTCCCTCTCTTCTACACACCCTAACCTGAGCCTCACTATCTTCATAAAAACTCTTTACAGCATTTAGTAACTTAACACCTATTCCATATACTTGCAACATCTGCCACATTGCTCCCATATCCACTCTATCATATGCTTTTTTCTAAATCCATAAATGCAATAAAAACTTCCCTACCTTTATCTAAATACTGTTCACATATATGCTTCAATGTAAACACTTGATCTACACATCCCCTACCCACTCTGAAACCTCCTTGCTTATCTGCAATTCTACTCTCTGTCTTACCTCTAATTCTTTCAATAATAACCCTACCGTACACTTTACCTGGTATACTCAGTAAACTTATTCCCTTACAATTTTTGCAATCTCTTTTGTCCCCCTTCCCTTTATATAGGGAACTATACATGCTCTCTGGCAATCCCTAGGTACCTTCCCCTCTTTCATACATTTATTAAACAAAAATACCAACCACTTCAACACTATATCATCTCCCAGCTTTTAACATTTCTGTCATGATCCCGTCAGTTCCAGCTGCTTTACCCCCTTTCATTCTACGCAATGCCTCATGCACCTCCCCCACACTCACATCCTGTTCTTCTTCACTCCTAAAAGATGGTATACCTCCCTGACCAGTGCATGAAATTACCGCTTCCCTTTCTTCATCGACATTTAAAAGTTCCTCAAAATATTCTCGCCATCTACTCAATACCTCCCTCTCCCATCTACTAACTCCTCTACTCTGTTTTTAACTGACAAATCCATTCATTCCCTCGGCTTTCTTAACTTGTTTATCTTACTCCATTTTTTTTCTCTTATTCTCAGCAAAATTTCTTGACAGTGCCTCTCCCACTCTATCATCTGCTCTCCTTTTACACTCTCTCACCACTCTCTTCACCTTTCTTTTACTCTCCATATATTTTTCCTTTCTTATAACACTTCTGCTTTGTAAAAACCTCTCATAAACTACCTTTTTCTCTTTTATCACACATTTTACTTTACTCCATCATTCACTCCTCTCTCCTCCTGCCCCCACCCTCCTATAACCACAAACTTCTGCCCCACATTCTAATACTGCATTTTAAAACTATCCCAACCCTCTTCAACCCCCCCACCCCACTACTCATACTTACACCAGCCCACCTTTCTGCCAATAGTTGCTTATATCTCACCGTAATTTTCTTCTCCCACGCACTCACTCAACATTTCTTAATCTCTCTCTCTCCTCTACACTTCTCTCTTCTCCAGGTGCATAAACACTTACAATAACCCACTTTTCACATCCAACCTTTATTTTACTCCACATAATCCTTGAATTAATACATTTATAGTCCCTCTTTTCCTGCCATAACTTATCCTTCAATATTATTGCTACTCCTTCTTTAGCTCTAATTCTATTTGAAACCCCTGACCCAATCCCATAAATTCCTCTCCACTGAAACTCTCCCACCCCCTTCAGCTTTGTTTCACTTAAAGCCAGGACATCCAGCTTCTTCTCATTCATAACATCCACAATCATCTCTTTCTTATCATCTGCACAACATCCACGCACATTCAGACTTCCCACTTTGACAATTTTCTTATTCTTATTCTTTTTTAGTAATTATTACAGGAAAAGGGGTCACTAGCCCATTGTTCCCGGCATTTTAGTTGACTTTTACAACACGCATGGCTTATGGAGGAAAGAATGGGTGGATAGTTGAGAGCTCACGTCTTGTGGATAGGATAATGGTACACAATACCGAGAGGTTGATAAGTAAGACATTTGCAGCAAGCTGAGGGACTGACCACCTCAAAGCTACGTCTTCAAGGGAACCATGTAGGTTTAGCGTTTTTTTATTATAATAATGAGTCAAGGGTGATGAACTAATTACATAATTTTTTACGTCTCGACTGCTTCTGTTGCCTTCTCTGTTCTCGACTGAAGAAGCTTACTGTGTAGGCGAAACGTTTCCAGACATAGTTAGCTAACTGTTGTACATGTGTGTTCCTCCCTGTGTTCCAGGTTGAAAGTGATGAAACAGGTGACAGTGTTCAGGGAGGAGACGGTGTGAGAGGGAGTGTGATGGAAGACAGGGGGAAAGGAGGCATAAGGAAGGCTGAGTGGAGCAGTTGGAAGGAAGGGTGTCCAGGAAGGGTGTCCAGGAAGGGTGTCCAGGAAGGGTGTCCAGGAAGGGTGTCCAGGAAGGGTGTCCAGGAAGGCTGCCAAGAAAGGTTTGAAGGAAGGGAGAAAGGGGAGGAGGAGGGAAGTAAAGGTCAAGAGGGAGGGAGGGAGGGTAGGAGGGAGGGAGGGTGATGAAAGGTCAGGTAAACACCTGTGTCCACACCAGCCATCAACACGTGATGTGGCAATTAGGATTTATTGGGTCACTTTTCTTTTTTTGGGTTAATGTCATGATATTTCTTGTGTGTGTGTGTGTGTATGTGTGTGTGTGTGTGTGTGTGTGTGTGTGTGTGTGTGTGTGTGTGTGTGTGTTGTGTGTGTGTGTGTGTGTGTGTGTGTGTTTGTGTACTCACCTATATGTGGTTGCAGGGGTCGAGTAGCAGCTCCTGGATGCGTGTGAACATTTTACTCAGTAAGTGTTAAATTAGTTGAGAATTTGTTTGAGGGGTATAATGGGGTCTCTTTTCATTATGTGTTTCTTAATAAAGTACAAGGCTAGTTCACTGACTCTTCTCTCACATTGCTTCCCAGTGAAGCTCCAGCTTGGCTTGACAGTCTCTACCTCCTTCCAGTTTACCTTCTCGTTTTATGTCATTTTGGGAGCAGAAGTTAAAAAGGGTTATCAGGGTGAGCTCTGACAAGAGCGTTATAGCGTCCAGATTTCTTCTTATGAACGTCAAATTGGATGACATTGATGGATGGGCTGAGATCATTGTTAATCAACACTCTTACGTCTTTCTGCTGCATAATCCTACGGGTTTAGCTCTTCCCCTTGATTATAATAATAATAATAATCTTACTTCTTTCTCTCTTTTTATCTCAGATGAAAAATTTAGAAACGTTTGATGTTGTATGTAAACTACATTGACGTTTGTTAACTATGATGCTGATCCTCTACCACTGTACCAGGTTATACCAGTACCTCTGTGACTACTGTACCAGGTTATACCAGTACCTCTGTGACTACTGTACCAGGTTATACCAGTACCTGTGTGACTACTGTACCAGGTTATACCAGTACCTCTGTGACTACTGTACCAGGTTATACCAGTACCTCTGTGACTACTGTACCAGGTTATACCAGTACCTCTGTGACCACTGTACCAGGTTATACCAGTACCTCTGTGACTACTGTACCAGGTTATACCAGTACCTCTGTGACCACTGTACCAGGTTATACCAGTACCTCTGTGACCACTGTACCAGGTTATACCAGTACCTGAGTGACTACTGTACCAGGTTATACCAGTACCTCTGTGACTACTGTACCAGGTTATACCAGTACCTCTGTGACTACTGTACCAGGTTATACCAGTACCTCTGTGACTACTGTACCAGTTTATACCAGTACCTCTGTGACTACTGTACCAGGTTATACCAGTACCTGTGTGACTACTGTACCAGTTTATACAGTACCTCTGTGACTACTGTACCAGGTTATACCAGACTCTGTGACTACTGTACCAGGTTATACCAGTACCTCTGTGACTACTGTACCAGGTTATACCAGTACCTCTGTGACTACTGTACCAGCTTATACCAGTACCTCTGTGACTACTGTACCAGGTTATACCAGTACCTGTGTGACTACTGTACCAGTTTATACCAGTACCTCTGTGACTACTGTACCAGGTTATACCAGTACCTCTGTGACTACTGTACCAGGTTATACCAGTACCTCTGTGACCACTGTACCAGGTTATTCCAGTACCTCTGTGACCACTGTACCTGGTTATACCAGTACCTCTGTGACTACTGTACCAGGTTATACCAGTACCTCTGTGACTACTGTACCAGGTTACACCAGTACCTCTGTGACTACTGTACCAGGTTATACCAGTACCTCTGTGACTACTGTACCAGGTTATACCAGTACCTGTGTGACTACTGTACCAGGTTATACCAGTACCTCTGTGACTACTGTACCAGGTTATACCAGTACCTCTGTGACTACTGTACCAGGTTTTATACCAGAAGTACCTGTGTGACTACTGTACACAGGTTATATCAGTACCTCTGTGACTACTGTACCAGGTTATACCAGTACCTGTGTGACTACTGTACCAGGTTATACCAGTACCTCTGTGACTACTGTACCAGGTTATACCAGTACCTCTGTGACTACTGTACCAGGTTATACCAGTACCTCTGTGACTACTGTACCAGGTTATACCAGTACCTGTGTGACCACTGTACCAGGTTATATCAGTACCTCTGTGACTACTGTACCAGGTTATACCAGTACCTGTGTGACCACTCTACCAGGTTATACCAGTACCTCTGTGACTACTGTACCAGGTTATACCAGTACCTGTGTGACCACTGTACCAGGTTATACCAGTACCTCTGTGACTACTGTACCAGGTTATACCAGTACCTCTGTGACTACTGTACCAGGTTATACCAGTACCTCTGCGACTACTGTAACAGGTTATACCAGTACCTCTGTGACTACTGTACCAGGTTATACCAGTACCTCTGTGACTACTGTACCAGGTTATACCAGTACCTGTGTGACCACTGTACCAGGTTATATCAGTACCTCTGTGACTACTGTACCAGGTTATACCAGTACCTCTGTGACTACTGTACAGGTTATACCAGTTCCTCTGTGACCACTGTACCAGGTTATACCAGTACCTGTGTGACTACTGTACCAGGTTATACCAGTACCTCTGTGACTACTGTACCAGGTTATACCAGTACCTGTGTGACTACTGTACCAGGTTATACCAGTACCTCTGTGACTACTGTACCAGGTTATACCAGTACCTCTGTGACCACTGTACCAGGTTATACCAGTACCTCTGTGACTACTGTACCAGGTTATACCAGTACCTCTGTGACTACTGTACCAGGTTATACCAGTACCTCTGTGACCACTGTACCAGGTTATACCAGTACCTCTGTGACCACTGTACCAGGTTATACCAGTACCTCTGTGACTACTGTACGAGGTTTTATACCAGTTACCTCTCTGTGACCACTGTACCAGGTTATACCAGTCCCTGTGTGACTACTGTACCAGGTTATACCAGTACCTCTGTGACTACTGTACCAGGTTATACCAGTACCTCTGTGACTACTGTACCAGGTTATACCAGTACCTCTGTGACTACTGTACCAGGTTATACCAGTACCTGTGTGACCACTGTACCAGGTTATACCAGTACCTCTGTGACTACTGTACGAGGTTATACCAGTACCTCTGTGACCACTGTACCAGGTTATACCAGTACCTGTGTGACTACTGTACCAGGTTATACCAGTACCTCTGTGACTACTGTACCAGGTTATACCAGTACCTCTGTGACTACTGTACCAGGTTATACCAGTACCTGTGTGACTACTGTACCAGGTTATACCAGTACCTGTGTGACCACTGTACCAGGTTATACCAGTACCTCTGTGACTACTGTACCAGGTTATACCAGTAGCTCTGTGACTACTGTACCAGGTTATACCAGTTCCTCTGTGACTACTGTACCAGGTTATACCAGTACCTCTGTGACTACTGTACCAGGTTATACAAGTACCTCTGTGATTACTGTACTAGGTTATACCAGTACCTCTGTGACTACTGTACGAGGTTATACCAGTACCTCTGTGACTACTGTACCAGGTTATACAAGTACCTCTGTGATTACTGTACTAGGTTATACCAGTACCTCTGTGACTACTGTACCAGGTTATACCAGTACCTCTGTGACTACTGTACGAGGTTATACCAGTACCTGTGTGACCACTGTACCAGGTTATATCAGTACCTCTGTGACCACTGTACCAGGTTATACCAGTACCTCTGTGACCACTGTACCAGGTTATACCAGTACCTGTGTGACTACTGTACCAGGTTATACCAGTACCTCTGTGACTACTGTACCAGGTTATACCAGTACCTCTGTGACTACTGTACCAGGTTATACAAGTACCTCTGTGATTACTGTACTAGGTTATACCAGTACCTCTGTGACCACTGTACCAGGTTATACCAGTACCTCTGTGACCACTGTACCAGGTTATACCAGTTCCTCTGTGATTACTGTACCAGGTTATACCAGTACCTCTATGACCACTCTACCAGGTTATACCAGTTCCTCTGTGACTACTGTACCAGGTTATACCAGTACCACTGTGACTACTGTACCAGGTTATACAAGTACCTCTGTGACCACTGTACGAGGTTATACCAGTACCTCTGTGACCACTCTAGCAGGTTATACCAGTACCTCTATGACCACTCTACCAGGTTATACCAGTACCTCTGTGACTACTGTACGAGGTTTTACCAGTACCTCTGTGACCACTGTACCAGGTTATACCAGTACCTCTGTGACCACTGTACCAGGTTATACCAGTACCTCTGTGACCACTGTACCAGGTTATACCAGTACCTCTATGACCACTCTGCCAGGTTATACCAGTACCTCTGTGACCACTGTACCAGGTTATACCAGTTCCTCTGTGACTACTGTACCAGGTTATACCAGTACCTCTGTGACTACTGTACCAGGTTATACCAGTTCCTCTGTGACTACTGTACCAGGTTATACCAGTACCTCTGTGACCACTGTACCAGGTTATACCAGTTCCTCTGTGACTACTGTACCAGGTTATACCAGTATTTTTCCCCCCTGTCACACATGAATGAGCGTCACAGTACAAGTGACTCTCTGAACCGCAACACCTACACTCATGCTGGAGTGTGCAGGCACTCTACTTCCCCACCTCCTGAACTCGGGTTCTGCTAGCTCACTTTGTCCTGAATGTCTTAATAGGTATTACCTTGCTCAAACACTCCAACAGCAGGTCAAATCCCAGCAAACGATTGTCTTCGCTCCGATCTAACACATCCACACCTGCTTGCTGGATACCCATTATCGTAACCTTGGGCAATTCGTATTTCTCGGTTAATAAGGTATCTTCCAGGAATTGGAAAGGAGGGAGAGAGGGTGGAGAGGAGGGGGCAGTGGAGGGAGAGAGGGAGGGTGGAGAGGAGAGGGCAGTGGAGGAAGAGAGGGAGGGTGGAGAGGAGAGGGCAGTGGAGGGAGAGAGTGAGGGTGGAGAGGAGAGGGCAGTGGAGGGAGGGAGGGAGGGTGGAGAGGAGAGGGCAGTGGAGGGAGGGAGGGAGGTGGAGAGGAGAGGGCAGTGGAGAGGGAGGGAGGGAGGGTGGAGAGGAAGAGGGCAGTGGAGGGAGAGAGGGAAGGTGGAGAGGAGAGGCAGTGGAAGGGAGGGAGGGAGGGTGGGAGAAGGAGGGGCAGTGGAGGGAGGGAGGGAGGGTGGAGAGGAGAGGGCAGTGGAGGGAGGGAGGGAGGCTGGAGAGGAGAGGGCAGTGGAGGGAGGGAGAGAGGGTTACCTGGAGGTTACCTGGAGGTTATTCCGGGGATCAACGCCCCCGCGGCCCGGTCCATGACCAGGCCTCCCGATGAATCAGGGCCTGATCAACTAGGCTGTTACTGCTGGCCGCACGCAGTCCAACGTACGAGCCACAGCCCGGCTGATCCGGCACCGACTTTAGGTATCTGTCCAGCTCTCTCTTGAAGGCAGCCAGGGGTTTATTGGCAATTCCCTTAATGCTTGATGGGAGGCTGTTGAACAGTCTTGGGCCCCGGACACTTATGGTGTTTTCCCTTAGTGTACCAATGGCGCCCCTACTTTTTATTGGGGGCATTTTGCATCGCCTGCCCAGTCTTTTACTTTCGTAGGGAGTGATTTCTGTGAAAGTTAAGACACATGTGCAACATCTGGATATCTTTATTGTAGTAGACGTTTCGCCATCCAGTGGCTTTATCAATACAGATTCTAGGACATAATAGGAAGACAGTGATTTCTGTGTGCAGATTTGGGACCATTCATTCCAAGATTTTCCAAGTGTAGATTATGATATATCTCTCCCTCCTGCGTTTCAACGAGTACAAGTCAAGTGCTTCCAAGCGTTCCCAGTAGTTAAGGTGCTTGACAGAACATATACGTGCAGTAAAGGATCTCTGTGGAGAGGAGAGGGCAGTGGAGGGAGAGAGGGAGGGTGGAGAGGAGAGGGCAGTGGAGGGAGAGAGGGAGGGTGGAGAGGAGAGGGCAGTAGAGGGAGAGAGGGAGGGTGGAGAGGAGAGGGCAGTGGAGGGAGGGGGGGAGGGTGGAGAGGAGAGGGCAGTGGAGGGAAGAGAGGGAGGGTGGAGAGGAAGAGGGCAGTGGAGGAGAGAGGGAGGGTGGAGAGGAGAGGGCAGTGGAGGGAGAGAGAGGGAGGGTGGAGAGGAGAGGGCAGTGGAGGGAGAGAGGGAGGGTGGAAGGAGGAGAGGGCAGTGGAGGGAGCAGAGGGAGGGGTGGAGAGGAGAGGGCAGTGGAGGGAGAGAGGGAGGGTGGAGAGGAGAGGGCAGTAGAGGGAGAGAGGGAGGGTGGAGAGGAGAGGGCAGTGGAAAGAGGGAGGGAGGGTGGAGAGGAGAGGGCAGTGGAGGGAGAGAGGGAGGGTGGAGAGGAGAGGGCAGTGGAGGGAGAGAGGGAGGTGGAGAGAGGAGAGGGCAGTGGAGGAAGAGAGAGGGAGGGTGGGAGGAGAGGGCAGTGGAGGGAGAGAGGGAGGGTGGAGAGGAGAGGGCAGTAGTAGGGAGAGAGAGGGAGGGTGGAGAGGAGAGGGCAGTGGAGGGAGGGAGGGAGGGTGGAGAGGAGAGGGCAGTGGAGGGAGAGAGGGAGGGTGGAGAGGAGAGGGCAGTGGAGGGAGAGAGGGAGGGTGGAGAGGAAGAGGGCAGTGGAGGGAGAGAGGGAGGGTGGAGAGGAGAGGGCAGTGGAGGGAGGGAGGGAGGGTGGATGAGGAGAGGGCAGTGGACGGAGGGAGGGAGGGTGAAGAGGAGAGGGCAGTGGAGGGAGAGAGGGAGGGTGGAGAGGAGAAGGGCAGTGGAGGGAGAAAGGGAGGGTGGAGAGGAGAGGGCAGTGGAGGGAGGGATGGAGGGTGGAGAGGAGAGGGCAGTGGAGGGAGAGAGGGAGGGTGGAGAGGAGAGGGCAGTGGAGGGAGAGAGGGAGGGTGGAGAGGAGAGGGCAGTGGAGGGAGGGAGGTGGGGTGGAGAGGAGAGGGCAGTGGAGGGGAGGAGGGAGGTGGAGAGGAAAGGGCAGTGGAGGGAGAGAGGGGGGTGGAGAGGATAGGGCAGTGGAGGGAGAGAGGGAGGGTGGAGAGGAGAGGGCAGTGGAGGGATGGGAGGGAGGGTTGGAGAGGAGAGGGCAGTGGAGGGAGAGAGGGAGGGTGGAGAGGAGAGGGCAGTGGAGGGAGAGAGGGAGGTTGGAGAGAGAGGAGAACAGTGGAGGGGGGAGGGAGGGTGGAGAGGAGAGGGCAGTGGAGGGAGGGAAGGGAGGGTGGGAGGAGAGGGCAGTGGAGGGAGAGAGGGAGGGTGGAGAGAAAGGGCAGTGGAGGGAGAAAGGAGGGTGGAGAGGATGAGGGACAGTGGAGGGAGGGATGGAGGGTGGAGAGGAGAGGGCAGTGGAGGGAGAGGAGAGGGTGGAGAGGAGGGGCAGTGGCAGGGAGAGAGGGAGGGTAGAGGGGGAGGGCAGTGGAGGGAGGGAGGGAGGGTGGAGAGGAGAGGGCAGTGGAGGGAGGGAGGGAGGGTTGGAGAGGAAAGGGCAGTGGAGGGAGAGAGGGAGGGTGGAGAGGATAGGGCAGTGGAGGGAGAGAGGGAGGGTGGAGAGGAGAGGGCAAGTGGAGGGAGGGAGGGAGGGTGGAGAGGAGAGGGCAGTGGAGGGAGAGAGGGAGGGTGGAGATGGAGAGGGCAGTGGAGAGGAGGAGGGAGGGTGGAGAGGAGGAGAACAGTGGAGGGAGGGAGGGAGGGTGGGAGGAGAGGGCAGTGGGGGAGGGAGGGAGGGTGGAGAGGAGAGGGCAGTGGAGGGAGAGAGGGAGGGTGGAGAGGAGAGGGCAGTGGAGGGAGAGAGGGAGGGTGGAGGGAGAGGGCCCGTGGAGGGAGAGGGGAGGGTGGAGAGGAGAGGGCAGTGGAGGGAGGGAGGGAGGGAGGGTGGAGAGGAGAGGGCAGTGGAGGGAGGGAGGGAGGGTGGAGAGGAGAGGGCAGTGAGGGGGGAGAGAGGGAGGGTGGAGAGGAAAGGGCAGTGGAGGGAGGAGGGAGGGGGAGAGGAGAGGGCAGTGGAGGGAGGGAGGGAGGGTGGAGAGGAGAGGGCGTGGAGGGAGGGAGGGAGGGTGGAGAGGAGAGGGCAGTGGAGGGAGAGAGGGAGGGTGGAGAGGAAGGGCAGTGGAGGGAGAGAGGGAGGGTGGGGGAGGAGAGGGCAGTGGAGGGGGGGGATGGAGGGTGGAGAGGAGAGGGCAGTGGAGGGAGAGAGGGAGGGTGGGAGAGGAGAGGGCAGTGGAGGGAGAGGGGAGGGTGGAGAGGAGAGGGCAGTGGGAGGGGGGATAGAGGGGGGTGGAGAGGAGGGGGGGCAGTGGAGGGGGGGAGGGAGGGTTTGGGGAGGAAAGGGCAGTGGAGGGAGAGAGGGAGGGTGGAGGGATAGGGCAGTGGAGGGAGAGAGGGAGGGTGGAGAGGAGAGGGGAGTGGAGGGAGGGAGGGAGGGTGGAGAGGAGAGGGCAGTGGAGGGAGAGAGGGGGGTGGAGAGGAGAGGGCAGTGGAGGGAGAAAAGGGAGGGTGGAGAGGAGGGGCCAAGTGGAGGGAGAGAGGGAGGGTGGAGAGGAGAGAAAGTGGAGGGAGAGAGGGAGGGTCGAGATAAGAGAGCAGTGGAGGGAGAGAGGGAGGGTGGGAGAGGAGAGGGCATTGGAGGGACAGAGGGAGGGGGGAGAGGAGAGGGCAGTGAAGAGATGGAGGGTGGAGAGGAGAGGGCAGTGAGGGAGGAGAAAGGGAGGGTGGGAGGAGAGAGCAGTGGAGGGAGATGGGGAGGGTGGAGAGGAAGAGGGCAGTGGAGGAAGGAGGGAGGGTGGAGAGGAGAGGGCAGTGGAGGGAAGGAGGGAAGGTGGAGAGGAGAGGGCCGTGGAGGGGGAGAGGGATGGTGGAGAGGAGAGGGAGGGTGGAGAGGAGAGGGTTTGTGGAGGGGGGAGAGGGAGGGTGGAGAGGAGAGAGCAGTGGAGGGAGAGAGGGAGGGTGGAGAGGGAGAGGACAGTGGGAGAGAGAGAGGGAGGGTGGAGAGGAGAGGGCATTGGAGGGAGAGAGGTATGGTGGAGACTGAAGGCAGTGGAGGGGGAGAGGGAGGGTGGAGAGGGGGAGGTCAGTGGAGGGATAGAGGGAGGGTGGAGAGGAGAGGTCAGTGGAGGGATAGAGGAGGGGGGGAGAGGAGAGGGCAGTGGAGAAAAGAGAGGGAGGGTGGAGGAGAGGGCATTGGGGGGAGGAGGGTAGGGTGGAGGACTAGAGGGCAGTGGAGGAGGAGAGGGAGGGTGGAGATAGAGGGCATTGGAGGGGGAGAGGGAGGGTGGAGAGGAGAGGGGCAGTGGAGGTGGGACGAGGGGAACCCGAAGCCCGGCTGACTTTCGCAACTTCAGTAATTACCTGTCCGTGACTGCATGCTTTTGTCCTCTCCCTCCTCCCTCTCACACCTCTCCCTCCTCCCTCTCACACCTCTCCCTCCTCCCTCTCACACCTCTCCCTCCTCCCTCTCACACCTCTCCCTCCTTCCCCCCCCCCCTACTACCACAGTAGGTGACCTCACTCTCGGAAAAAACCAAAACAGGTGATGTTATTTTTTCCATCAGAGGAAAAAATCAAGTGTCTCGGGTTTTAACTATATGACCCACTTAATGCCTCAGACTTGTGGTAACTTGTTTGTGAGTCAACTTACTGACGGCTCAGAATTGTTCACTTCGAGATATATTTCAGTACTTGAGCTCTTGGTTCTCTTGGCTACTGACTTGCAGGGAAGGGAATCTCAGTAAGTAAATATATATACAAGGACATTAAATATTACATGGGGATGTTTTGCAAGTGGTAGGCTCACTTACTGACGTGAATAATACTCCATGGTGCTTTTAGCTATGTTTTAATGGAAGTGGGTAATGTACCATTTAGAATACAAGAGAGGTAAAAGTTTTAGGTGGTTGCTGGTGAAGTGGTGGGTTGTTAGAAGTGGCAGAGTAATCTGGCAGTCAAGTAGAGAATGTAGTGGTGGTTGTCATGCATTGTGTTGCTGGTACTGACATTGTTCTTCTGAAGATTCTTCAGGTGTTTTTGCGTGTGTGGCATCCAAAGTGCAACTAGAGAGATGCTCTGCACAATTGTCTGGCCAAGTACTGGCTGGCCAGGTCCTGCCTGGCCTTTGAGACTAGAGTTGGCTTTGGAGTGTCCCTTATACATCACGATTCTAACCTTAATAATGTGGTACAGAGAGTTATAATGTTTGTTATGTGATGTTTCAGAGTGTTGTTTGTCTTTCATGTTGGTAAAATGGGAACAAGTATTTCCTCGTCTATTATAGCTCTTTTGATAGCTTCATCTGTAGATCCGTTCAGTACGTTTACTGTTTAGCTTTGGGACGCTACAAGGAACATGCCTTGTGATGTGGTCGCACGAAGAGGTCCCCAGCAGCAAGGGAAACCTGGAGGGGTCACAGATATGGCGATTGATGCTTTTATTATGTCAAGCTCTGGTCCCCGGCCACCAGGAAGCTCGGGAAAGTCGCTCTTGTAATAAGGGTCAGCCTTCAGCAGCTAGGAAGACCTGAGGTGTCACATGAATATTTGTGGTCCTCCTGTTGTTGTAGGGGGATGCTTGCAGCAGCCAGGAGGACCTGCAGTGTCACAAGAACAACGTGGTACTCCTGCTGTGGCAGGAGACGGTCCCACAGACCAAGGGGATCCCTGGGGCTGGAGCGTGGCCACATAATGGATCACGTCCACGTCATCGTCAGCCACAAAGAACAATGACTGGAAAAACGAACTTCTGGGAACTCGCAGAAGAGCCTTAATAGATGTTTTAAGAAGTAACGGATGATGGTTATTTGGCATATTATCCACTGAGAGCCGTGGCTGGGCACACGAGCCCACGCTGTGCAGCCCACGCTGTGCAGCCCACGCTGTGCAGCCCACGCTGTGCAGCCCACGCTGTGTAGCCCACGCTGTGCAGCCCACGCTGTGCAGCCCACGCTGTGCAGCCCACGCTGTGCAGCCCACGCTGTGTAGCCCACGCTGTGCAGCCCACGCTGTGCAGCCCACGCTGTGCAGCCCACGCTGTGCAGCCACGCTTCAACCACCCTTGAAAATATTAGCAAGGAGAACCTTGAATGACAGACATTAAATCTCTGAGTCTCTCTCTGTTTCTCTCCCACTCACTGTTTACCTCAACGAGGGTGAGAGTGGGCGTGCGGGCGGCAGCACTCAGCAGCACCTTTCTACATGACGCCCACGCCAGAGAATCAATTTAAAACACCATTTATATTCCCTCCTCCCGAGGATATGCAAATTGAGTTGTCGGTAAGTGTCTGAGGCCGAGTTCTGGAGGCTGGGATTGTTCTTCACTACACATCCCTTCCCCTTCCACTTCCCCACTTCCCCTTCCACTTCCCCACTTCCCCTTCCACTTCCCCTTCCACTTCCCTTCCCTTCCCCCTATCCCCTCCCATTCACCCCCTTTCCCACCCAGCCACAGCTTTACCTTGCGAAGTTAAAAAGAAATTC
>NC_069407.1:27586364-27666515 GCF_026875155.1 Cherax quadricarinatus
TCGGGAAAATTTCCCCAAAATTGTTTTCCAGTCATTGTTCTTGTGGCTGACGATGACGGGGGACGTGTTTCCATTATGGGGCCACGCCCCAGCCCAGGGATCCCTTGGTCTGTGGGACCGTCTCCTGCCACAGAGGAGTACCACGTTGTTCTTGTGACACTGCAGGTCCTCCTGGCTGCTGCAAGCATCCCCTACAACAACAGGAGGCCCACAAATATTCATGTGACCCCTCGGGTCTTCCTAGCTGCTGAAGGCTGACCCTTATTACAAGAGTGATTTTCCCCGAGCTTCCTGGTGGCCGGGGGACCAGAGCTTGACTAATAAAAGCATCAATCGCCATATCTGTGACCCATCCAGGTTTCCCTTGCTGTGGGGACCTCTTCGTGCGACCACATCACAAGGCATGTTCCTTGTAGGTCCCAAAGCTAAACAGTAAACGTACTGAACGGATCTACAGATGAAGCTATCAAAAGAGCTAAATAGACGAGGAAATATTGTTCCCATTTTACCAACATAAAAAGACAAAAAAACCACTCTGAAAAAATCACTTTAACAACATTATAACTCTCTGTACCACATTATTAAGGTTAGAATCGTGATGTATAAGGGACACTCCAAAGCCAACTCTAGAGTCTCAAAGGCCAGGCAGGACCTGGCGAGCCAGTACTTGGCCAGACAATTGTGCAGGGGCATCTCTCTAGTTGCATTTTGGGGATGCCACACACGCAAAAACACCTGAAGAATCTTCAGAAGAAACAATGTCAGTACCAGCAACACAATGCATGACAACCACCACTACATTCTCTACTTGACTGCAGATTACTCTGCACCTTCTAACAACCCACCACTTCACCGCAACCACCTAAACCCTTTTTCCTCTTTGTATTCTAAATGGTACATTACCCACTTCCATTAAAACATAGCTAAAAGCACCATGGAGTATTATTCACGTCAGTAAGTGAGCCTACCACTTGCAAAACATCCCCATGTAATATTTAATGTCCTTGTATATATATTTACTTACTGAGATTCCCTTCCCTGCAAGTCAGTAGCCAAGAGAACCAAGAGCTCAAGTACTGAAATATATCTCGAAGTGAACAATTCTGAGCCGTCAGTAAGTTGACTCACAAACAAGTTACCACAAGTCTGAGGCATTAAGTGGGTCATATAGTTAAAACCCGAGACACTTGATTTTTCTCTGATGGAAAAAATAACATCACCTGCTTGTGTTTTCCGAGAGTGAGGTCACCTACTGTGGTAGTAGTGGGGGGGGGAAGGAGGGAGAGGTGTGAGAGGGAGGAGGGAGAGGTGTGAGAGGGAGGAGGGAGAGGTGTGAGAGGGAGGAGGGAGAGGGACAAAAGCATGCAGTCACGGACAGGTAATTACTGAAGTTGCGCAGTCGCCTGGCTTCTGGTTCCCCTCGTCCTCCTCCATGCTTCTCCTCTCCCCCCTTCCCCTCCCCCCATTGCCTTATCCCACCCTACCTCTACCCTAATGCCCCCCCTCTCACCTTTCTAAATCCACTGTCCTCCTCCACCCCCTTCCCCCCTGGTTTTTTCTCATATTTCAATGGTCTCTCACCCCCCTTTACTGCCCTCCCTCCATTTCCTCCCTGCCTCCCCACCCTCCCTTCTCCCCCCACTGCCTCTCCTCTCCACCTCCCCCTCCCTCCATGCCTCTCTCTCCACCCTCCCTCCCTCCCTCCCTCCCCCCATGCCCTCTCCTTCCACCCTCCTCTCCCCTCCACTGCCCTCTCCTCTCCACCCTCCCTCCTCCCTCCTCCCCTGCCCTCTCCTCTCCACCCTCCCTCTCTCCCCCCACTGCCCTCTCCTCTCCACCCTCCCTCTCTCCTCCACTGCCCTCTCCTCTCCACCCTCCCTCTCTCTCTCCACTGCCCTCTCCTCTCCACCTCCCTCCCTCCCTCCACTGCCCTCTCCTCTCCACCCTCCCTCTCTCCCTCTACTGCCCTCTCCTCTCCCACCTCCCTCTCTCCCTCCATGCCCTCTCCTCTCCACCCTCCCTCCTCCCCCCACTGCCCTCTCCTCTCCACCCTCCCTCTCTCCCTCCACTGCCCTCTCCTCTCCACCCTCCCTCTCTCCCTCCATTTGCCCCTCCTCTCACCCTCCCTCCCTCCCCCCCACTGCCCTCTCCTCTCCACCCTCCCTCTCTCCCTCTACTGCCCTCTCCCCCTCCCCCCTCTCTCCCTCCCACTGCCCTCTCCTCCCCACCCTCCCTCTCTCCCTCCACTGCCCTCTCCTCTCCACCCTCCCTCTCTCCCTCCATGCCCTCTCCTCTCCACCCTCCCTCCCTCTTTCCACTGCCCTCTCCTCTCCACCCCCCTCTCTCCCTCTATCCCCTCTCCTCCACCCTCCCTCTCTCCCCCACTGCCCTCTCCTCTCCACCCTCCCTTCTCCCTCCACTCCCCTCTCCTTTCCACCCTCCCTCTCCCCCTCCACTGCCCTCTCCTCCCCAAACCTCCTCTCTCCCTCCACTGCCCTCTCCTCCACCCTCCCTCTCCCCTTCCACTGCCCTCTCCTCTCCACCCTCCCTCTCTCCCTCCACTGCCCTCTCTTCCACCCTCCCTCCCTCCTCCACTGCCCTCTCCCTCTCCACCCTCCCTCTCTCCCTGTACTGCCTCTCCTCTCCACCCTCCCTCTCTCCCCCCACTGCCCTCTCCTCTCCACCCTCCCTCCTCTCCCTCCACTGCCCTCTCCTCTCCACCCTCCCTCTCTCCCTACACTGCCCTCTCCTCTCCACTCTCCCTCTCTCCCTCCACTGCCCTCTCCTCTCCACAGAGATCCTTTACTGCACGTATAAGTTCTGTCAAGCACCTTAATTCTGGGAACGCTTGGAAGCACTTGACTTGTACTCGTTGGAACGCAGGAGGGATAGATATATCATAATCTACACTTGGAAAATCTTGGAATGAATGGTCCCAAATCTGCACACAGAAATCACTCCCTACGAAAGTAAAAAAATGGGCAGGCGATGCAAAATGCCCCAATAAAAAGTAGGGGGGCCATTGGTACACTAAAGGGAAAACACCAAAAGTGTCGGGGCCCAAGACTGTTCAACAAGGCCTTTCCCATCAAGCTTTAAAAGGGAATTGCCAAAAAACCCTGGCTGCCTTAAGAGAGAGCTGGACAGATACCTAAAGTCAGTGCCGGATCAGCCGGGCTGTGGCTTGTACGTTGGACTGCGCGCGGCCAGCAGTAACAGCCTAGTTGATCGGGCCCCTGATTCATCGGGAGGCCTGGTCATGGACCGGGCCGCGGGGCGTTGATCCCCGGAATAACCCCCAGGTAACCTCCAGGTAACCCTCTCCCCCTTTCCCTCCACTGCCCTCTCCTCTCCAGCCCCTCCTTCCCTCCACTGCCCTCCTCTCCACCCTCCCTCCCTCCCTACACTGCCCTCTCCTCTCCAGCCTCCCTCCCTCCCTCCACTGCCCTCTCTTCTCCACCCTCCCTCCCTCCTTCCACTGCCTCTCCTCTCCACCTTCCCTCTCTCCCTCCACTGCCCTCTCCTCTCCACCCTCCCCCCCTCCCTCCACTGCCCTCTCCTCCCCACCCTCCCTCCCTCCATGCCCTCCCCTCTCCACCCTCCCTCCCTCCCTCCATTTGCCCTCTCCTCTCCACCCTCACTCTCCCCCTCCACTGCCCTTCCTCTCCACCCTCAATCTCCCCCTCCACTGCCCTCTCCTCCCCACCTCCCTCTCTCCCTCCACTGCCCTTCCTCTCCACCCTCCCTCTCTCCCTCCATTTGCCCTCTCCTCTCCACCCTCTCTCCCTCCTTTCCATTCCTGGAAGATACCTTTTTAACCGAGAAATACGAATTGCCAATCTTACGATAATGGGTACCCAGAAGCAGGTGTGGATGTGTTCGATCGGAGCGAAGAAAAGGGCGTTTGCTGGGATTTGACTCGTGTTGGTGTGTTTGAGCAAGGTAAAAACCTATTAAGGCATTTAGGCAAAGTGAGCTAGCAGAACCCCAGTTCAGGAGGTGGGGAAGTGGAGTGCCTGCCACTCAAGCATGAGGTAGGTGTTGGGTTTTAGAGAGCACTTGTACTGTGACGCTCATTCATGTGTGACAGGGGGAAAAATATGGTATAACCTGGTACAGTTTGTCACAGAGGAATGGTATAACCTGGTACAGTGGTCACAGAGGTACTGGTATAACCTCGTACAGTAGTCACAGAGTTACTGGTATAACCTGGCAGAGTGGTCATAGAGGTACTGGTATAACCTGGTAGAGTGGTCATAGAGGTACTGGTATAACCTGGTACAGTAATCACAGAGGAACTGATATAACCTGGTACAGTGGTCACAGAGGTACTGGTATAACCTCGTACAGTAGTCACAGAGGTACTGGCATGTTACAAAAAACGCGATTCTAAAAGCTTAGAGATCTCCAGTGAATACTAGAAAGGACTGCCCTTCTAGCATCCAGCCTGTTACTGGGTTTTTGTAACAAGTAGTCAGTATCCTTGTCCAATTATCCATTAAAATTCTGTATTATTCAATAGTGCTTCAGGATTACAACTGGTAGGCTACTAACTAGAGAATTAAAATTTAATAAATTTATTAAGTAGTAAATTGTCTAGAGGTATATTATCAAAGTCAATTAAATTACAGCAATCAAAATAAAATCAATCTCTCGAGTTCAATATTATTGTGCTGAAGACATATCACATTTTATAATTCTTAAGTACCGTCAGGTACATTAACATTTAATAAGATATTACAAAATATGTACAAGTAAGTGTGTATGCGTGTAAGTGCTCTTAAGTAGTTAGCTATGTCTCAAGACTCGAATAAAACTTAAAAAAGTGACTGACAAAGTCCTCAAATAAACTAATTCTTGACGACTGGCAACCCGAACAGTCTGCTTGAAAAAACAAAGAATGCTAAGCCCAATAGCAATGCAATATCAAGGACTGCGATACAGAATCAGGAACTGGGAAATAATATAACACTAAGTAGGGCAAATTTCAGATCCTCCACAAGTTACAAAACTCCCATAGGAAAAACGAGAATGTGACAATACACAGGAACCAGTACAAATTAGGTCAGAAGCTATAGCTAAGGACCCAGATACTCAGAGTGTCTATGTGACACACACCTCAGTACAACGTCGAAAATCACTAAGTCTATACAATGTTCTGTGAACAAAGTTCTACAGAATAATAAGAATAATGAGACAGACAATCTGTCCAACAGCAAGCGGTCTCCAGCAGACTGACAATTTCACGAGAGGTGAGGACAAACCCCACCTCGATCACGTGATAGCTACGTGGACAACTGCAACTCAGAACGGCAGTATAACGAGCGACAAGCGATAATTACAGTAGTTTGACAATCAAGCCTAACTGAGCACATTTTATATACATCCTAACAAAAATAAGTCAAATAAGATATAAAGCAAAAATATTTACGATTTAGCTATTATCGCAAATATAAACAATATAAAATTAAATGAAAAGGTAATATACATTACATATATACATAATCATTGTAACCCATTTTAGGGGTTGCAACATGGTATAACCTGGTAGAGTGTCATGAGGTACTGGTATAACCTGCTAGAGTGGTCATAGGGGGTATGGTAAAAAACCTGGTACAGTAGTCCAGGGGTTTACGGGTTAAACCCTGGTACAGTGGTCACAGAGGTTTACTGGTATAAACCTGGTACAGGGGTTTCACAGAGGTAGGTATAACCTGGTACAGTAGTCAAGAGGTACGGGGAAAAAACCTGGTACATTTAGTCACAGAGGTACGGGTTTTAAAACCTGGTACAGGGGTAAAAGAGGTACGGGGTTAAAACCCTGGTACGGGTAGTCACAGGGTAATGGTAAAACCCGGGGAAACCAGTGGGCACAAAAGGTACGGGTATAACCTGGTACAGTAGTCACAGAGGAAAATTGGTAAAAAACCTGGTTCAGTGGAACAAAGGTACGGGTATAACCTGGTACAGTGGTCACGAGGAACTGGTTTTTAAATTTTGTTCGTTTGTAAAAGGGAGGTACGGGTATAACCTGGTACAGTAGTCACAGGGGTACGGGTTATAAACCTGGTACAGTATCACAGGGGAAAAATGGTATAACCTGGTACAGTGGGTCACAGAGGTACTGATAAAACCTGGTAACAGTGGTCAAACAGGTACTGGTAAAACCCGGGTACAGTAGTCACAGAGGAAATGCTAAAAACCGGGTACATTTGTCACAGAGGTCTGGTATAACCTGTTACAGTAGTCGCAGAGGTATTTGGTATAACCGGGGTTCCCAGTAGCCCACGAGGTATTTGGTTTTAACCCTGGACAGTGTCACAAAAGGTATGGTATAACCTGGTAAAAAAAAAAATGGTCACACGGGTTTTATGGTATAATTTTTGGGTACATTTGTCACAGGGGGTTATTTTTTAAAACCCGGGGAGAGTGGAACCAGGTACTGGTATAACCGGGTTTCAGTAGTCACGAGGTACGGGATTTTACCTGGTAAAAGTGGTCACACAGGTAGGGTAAAAACAGGTACAGTAGTCCCCCAAGGTACTGGTATAAACCGGTTTACAGTAGTAAAGAGGAAATGGTAAACCCTGGTACAGTGGGTCCCCAAGAGGTACTGGTATAACCGGGTTTACATTTTGTCAAAAGGGGTACTGGTTTTAACCTGGTTACATTTGTCAAAGAGGAAATGGTAAAACCTGGTACAGTAGTCCCCAGAGGTACGGGTTATAACCTGGTAAAAGTAGTCACAGGGGGTACTTTTATAACCTGGTAAAAGGTAGTCCAGAGGTACGGGTTTAAAAACCTGGTACAGGGTCACAGAGGTACGGGTTTTAAAACCTGGTCCCATTTAGTCACAGAGGAAATGGTTTTAACCCTGGTAAGTAGCAAAAGAGGTACTGGTTTTAAACGGGGACAGTAGTCACACAGGAAATTGGTATAACCTGGTACATTTGTAAAGGGGTTTAATGGTAAAAAACGGGTTTACATTTGGTCACACAGGTATTTGGTATAACCTGGTACAGTGGTCACAAAAGGCCTTTAAAACCTGGTTCAGTAGTCACAGAGGAAAGGGTAAAACCCTGGTACATTTAGTCACAGAGGTACTGGTATAACCGGGTTTTCCAGTAGTCACAGAGGTACGGGTTTTAAAACCCGGGTACATTTGGTAAACCAGGTACGGGGTATAACCGGGTACAGTGGTAGGGGTCAGCATCAATGTTAAAAAAAACCGTAAATGTGGGTTTACATTTAAACTTTAAACGAAAATTATCAACGTTTGAAAATTTTTTCATCTGAGAAAAAAAAATGGAAAGAAGTAAGATTATTATTATTTTTATAATCAGGGGGGAGCTAAACCCGTAGGTTTAAACCCAGCAGAAAAAAGTAAGATTTGTTGAAAAACAATGATCCCCGCCCACCATAAATTTGTCTTTCAATTTTTGACGTTCATAAAAAGGGAAACTGGCCCGTTTAAAAACGCTTTGCCCAGAGCTCCCCCTTTGTTTAACCCTTTTTTAAATTTTCTGCTCCAAAATGCCCAAAAAAAAGAAAAGGGTTTAAACTGGGGGGAGGTGGGAGACTGCAAAACCCGGCTGGAGCTTAAAGGGAAACCCAATGTGAGAGAAGAGTCATTTGAACAGTTTGGTACTTTATTAAGAAAATTTATTGAAAAGAGCCCCCTTTTTCCCTAAAAAATTCTCAATTTTAATTTTCCTTATGGGGAAAAATTTTGTTCACCGCAATCCAGGAGTTTTTTTCTACTGGGCCCCCTTGAAACCCCCCAATATAGGTGAGTACAAAAAAACATACCTTTCACTTTGACTTTACCCAAAAAAAAAAGAAAAGTGACCAAAAATTTTTAATTCCCACATCACGTTTTTAAAGGCTGGTGGGGGAAAAGGTGTTTCTTGCCCTTTTCATCCCCTCCCCCCCCTACCCCCCTCCTCCCCTCCCCCCACCCCCCCCCTCCCTCCCCCCCTCCCTCCCCCCCCACCCTCCCCCCCACCCCCCCACCCTCCACCCCACCCTCCCTCCCTCCCCCCCTCCCCCCTCGCTCCTCCCTTTTGGGAATTTTACTTCCCCCTCCCCCCCTTTCCCTCCCTTCTAAAACCCTTTCGGGGGGGACCCCCTCCTGGACCCCCTTTCCCTGGACCCCCTTCCGGGACCCCCCTTTCGGGAAACCCCTTTCCGGAAAACCTTTCCCTTCCCAAAAATGCCCCAAATTTCACCCTTCCTTATGCCCTTTTTCCCCCTGTCTTCCTAAACACCCCCTCTCCCCCTTTCCCCCCCCCGGACACTGTCCCCTGTTTCACACTTTAAAAACGGGGAAAAAAGGGGAGGAAAATAAATTTGTAAAACAGTTAGCTTTTTTGGGAAAAACGTTTCGCCTACAAGAAAAGTTTCTTCAGCCGAAACAGAAAAGGGCCCAACAGAAGCATTTCGGGGACGTAAAAAAATGTGTAATTAGTTCACCCCCCCTTGACCATTATTATAAAAAAAAACCCCAAAAACCTCCCCCTTTTGGTTTTCCCTTAAAAGACGTATTTTTGAGGTGGCCCAGCCCCTTTGTTTGCTGAAAAAGCCCTTATTATAAATTTCCCCGGTTTTGTGTACCTTATAATATCCATAAGACGCGGCTTTTCAACTTTTCCAAACCCATTTTTTCCTCCAAAAGCATGGTGTTGAAAAAAAGTCAACTAAAATGCCGGGGAACAATGGGCTAGTGACCCCTTTTTCCTGTAAAAATTTACAAAAAAGGAATAAGAATAAAAAAAATTGTCAAAGGGGGGAAGGGTTTTGAATGTGCGTGGTGTTGTGCAGATGATAAAAAGAGATGATTGTGGTTGTTATGAATGAGAAGAAGTTGGATGCCCTGGTTTAAATGTGAAACAAAGCTAAAGGGGAGGTTTGGGGGAGTTTCAATGGGAGGAAATTTTTGGGTTTTTGGTGAGGGGTTTCTAAAGAGTTAGAGCTAAAGAAGGGGGTAGCAATAATGTTGAAGGATAAGGTTTTGGGGAGGAAAAGAGGGGTTAAATGTATTAATTTCCCGGATTATGTGGAGGTTTAAAAAAAGGTTGGATGTGGGAAAGTGGGTTTTTAGTATTTGTTTTTGCAACCCGAGAAGAAGAAGTGTTTAAAAAGGAGAGAGAGAGATTAAGAAATGTTGGAAATAAGTGCGTGGGAAAAAGCAAAATTTTCGGTGAGATATAAGCAATATTGGCAGAAAGGTGGGTGGTGGAAATATAGAGTGGGGGGGGGGGGGTTTTAAGAGGGTTGGGTTTGTTTTAAAAAAGCCCCCCGTTTTAGGAAAAGTTGGGCAGTAGTTTGTGGTTATAGGAGGGTGGGTGCAGGAGGAGAAAAGGGGTGGAAAAGAGGAAATAAAGTAAAATGTGTGAAAAAAAGAAAAAGGTGGGGTTTTTTGAGAGGTTTTTTTCAAAGCAGAAGTGCTTTTAAGAAAGGGAAGGGTATTTGGAGAGTAAAAGAAAGGTGAAGAGGGGTTTGGGGGAGAGAGGTTTAAAAAGGGGAAAAAGATGATTTGAGTGGGGGAGGCCCTTTTCAAAAAAATTTTGCTGAGAATAAGAAAAAAAAATGGAAAATAAGATAAAAAAGTTAAGAAAACGGGGAATGAAAGGATTTGTCAGTTAAAAACAGAGGGAGAGGGGTTAGAAATTTGGGGAATGGAGGTTTTGGGTGTTTGGGGAGAAAATTTTGAGGAACTTTTAATGTCACGAAAAAAGGGAAGCGATAAAATTTCATGCACTGGGCGGGAAAGGTTTTAACCCTCTTTTTTGGAGTGAAGAAGAACGGGGTGTGAGTGTGGGGGGGGGTGCGTTTAGGCATTTCGTAGAATTTAAAGGGGGAAAGCAGCTGGAAAATGACGGGGCATGACAGAAATGTTAAAAGCTTGGGGGGATGATATAGTGTTTAAAATGGTTGGTTTTTTTTGTTTAATAAATGTTTGAAAGGGGGAAGGTACCCAGGGTTTTCCAGAGAGCATGTTTGGGTTCCCCATATAAAAGGGGAAAGGGGGGAAAAAAAAGATTGCAAAAATTGTAAGGGAATAATGTTTACTGGTTTACCAGGTTTAAAATGTACGGGAGGGTTATTATTGAAAGAATTTGGGTAAGCAAAAGGGGGTTTTGAAAAATTTCAGATAAGAAAAGGGGGTTTTAGAGGGGGGTAGGGGAGTGTGATCCAGTGTTTACATTGAAACATATATGTGAAAAGTATTTAGAAAAAAGGTAGGGAAATTTTTTTTGGGGATTTTTGGGTTTAGAAAAAGATATGATTGAGTGGTTTGGGGGAAGCAATGTGGCACATGGGTTTCAAGTATATGGAATAGGTTTTTAAGTTTTTAAATGCTGTTTAAAAAGTTTTTTTGAAGATGGAGGCTCAGGTTAGGGTGTGTAGAAGGAGGAAGACTTTTTCCCCGGGAAAAATAGGTTTTGAAGGGATATGTAATGTTTTCCATGGTTGTTCAATTTAAAATTTTATGATGGGGTTGTAAAAAAAGTAGTGTTTGGGTGTTGGGGAAAAGGGTGGAAATTTAAATTTTTTGGGGGAAACAAAAAAAATGGGGTTTACACAGTTACTTTTTTTCGATGATACAGGCTTTTTGGGGGGTTCTAAGAAAAATTGTAAAGGTTTGGACGGTTTGGGAGGGGGTGTAAAGGTTGGGGAAAATTTTTAAAGTTAATATAGATAAGAGTAAGGGATGAGGGTACCCAAAAGATTTAGATTTAAAAAAAAAATTTGATATCACGTTTGAGGGAAGGGGGTTTAGAAAAAGTGAATGTTTTCAATATTTGGGGGTTGACTTGTCAGCTGTTTGGGGTTTTTGAAGGTTGAGGTTAAACCCTAAAAAATTTATGAAGAAAAAAAAAGGTGAGTGGTGCTTGCGGTATCCTTTTGGGGGCCCAAAAAACCCTTATCCCCAAAGGAGGGACAGAAGAGAATGTACGGGGGTTAATGGTTCCAAAGTCTTATATGGGTGTGGGGAAATTTTTTGGTTTTAAATGCTGCAGCGGGAAGGGGGGTCTAGGCAGTGGGACGTCCTGTTAAGGGCAATGTGTTTGGGGTTAAAAATTTCGAAAAGAATTTTGTTTGTGTCGAAAATTTGGGGAGGGGTGGATTACTAAAAGTATTTGCAAGGGGGTGTTGAAAATGGTTTTGGGCATTTTTGAGAGAATGGAACAAAGCAGAATGCTTGGTGAGATATAAAAAAAAACTGCAGGGAAAAGGGAAAGGCCCGGGTAGGGGTCATCCCCAAAAAAGGTTTTGGGGGAAAGGGTTAAGGGTTTTTGGGAAAGGGGATTTGGGCTTCCAGAAGCATGAAAGGTGTGTTTTGGATTGTTTGGGGATGGGTTTGGTTTTTTTTGGGCCTGAGGAGCTGTTGGGGTTTTGAGCAGGGTTTTATTTTTTGAAGGGAGTAGGGAAAAACAAATTTGCCCGGGCGGGGTCCTGGAAATGGGAAGTACAATGCCTGCATGTAAAGGGGGGTTTTGGGATATTGGCCCGTTTGAAGGGACTTCTGAACTGTCGTATCTGAGCCCTTGCAAAACAGTGATTATGTACGGTGATGGTGAAAGGGTTGAAGTGTTTAAAAAATTTTTTTTCGGGGGTTTCCCTTTTTTTGGGTCACCCTGCCTCGGTGGGGGAAAAAGGCGATGTGTTAAAAAAATGCTCAAAAAAAAAAACTAATGTGCAAAGCCCAAACGAATGAATGAAAAGGGAAATTTAATGAAACTTCGAGGGGAAGACGTTCAATATTTTTAGATCAATGCCAAATGAAGGTGTAAGTGTAGAACAAAAAACCATTTATTTGCAAGGGGAAAAAACTCAAGCAATTTTCAAAATTTTCAGGGTTAACTGGATATAGTTTCCCTACTTCTGTAAATTGTTTTAATAAAAAAAATTTTTTAGGGGCCCCGTTTCTGGGGAAACCCTTATGTTTCCCCTGTAATCTTTTGGGTACAGGTGGGTTTGGGGGGATGCAGCCCACATGATGGGTTGTGGTGTGACTGCCGCCCCCAGAATGGGTCTGGGGTGACTGCCGCCCACAGAATGGGCCTGGGGTGACTGCCGCCCACAGAATGGGTCTGGGGTGACTGCCGCCCACAGAATGGGTCTGGGGTGACTGCCGCCCACATGATGGGTGTGGTGTGACTGCCGCCCACAGAATGGGTCTGGGGTGACTGCCGCCCACAGAATGGGTCTGGGGTGACTGCCGCCCACAGAATGGGTCTGGGGTGACTACCGCCAACAGAATAGGTCTGGGGTGACTACCGTCCACAGGATGGGTCTGGTGTGACTGCCGCCCACAGAATGGGTCTGGGGTGACTGCCGCCCACAGAATGGGCCTGGGGTGACTGCCGCCCACAGAATAGGTCTGGGGTGACTACCGCCCACAGGATGGGTCTGGGGTGACTACCGCCCACAGGATGGGTCTGGGGTGCATAACATTGATATGCTAACTGAACTGCTGTCCAGGAGGCTGTAGTCGACGAAAGCCTGATGAGAATTTAGGCACTGCCTCACGACTATCAGTAAACAATGAGACCACCCATGGCATGATAGTTGTAGGGCTGAAGTAGTGATAGTGGTGTTCGTAGTAGTAGTAGTAGTAGTAGCAGCCGTAGTAGCAGTAGCCGTAGAAATCCAACTCCATCTAAATTGTCTGAGCTTAATCTGAGGTAGGCAGCTGAACGGTAGTCTATCCTTCTCAGCAGAGAGTTTTGATACAAATCACAAGATCTGTTGAGGATAATGCTACAAGCTAAGTCAAAGATTAAATAGTGGACTGTAGGGAGGACTTATGTTGAAAGACAGCTATCGCCTACACAGCCGTCCCTGCAGGCGATGTCTTGAGAAGCTGAAGATTGAGACACTTATGCAACATATGGGAATCTTTATTCAGGAAACGTTTCGCCACACAGTGGCTTCTCAGTCCAATACAAAGCAGAGGGTGTAAGGAGAGGTGGAGTTTGAGGTAATCAGTTCTCAGCCTGGAGTCGATGTGTTCAGTCCATCAATCTTGTAGAATGTACAGCATAGGGCCGTGCTGTGGCTCGTACGTTGGTTTGCGTGTGCCAGCAGCAACAGCCTGGTTGATCAGGCTCTGATCCACCAGGAGGCCTGGTCACAGACCGGGCCGCGGGGGCCTTGACCCCCGGAACTCTCTCCAGGTAAACTCCAGGTAAACTCAGACGTGGCTTATATACTGTAGTCAGGTGAGGTGAAGCAGGAGGAGGCTGGGATCTTGTTTCAAGAATTCTTCAACACTTGTCCAACCTTTGGACGAAGACCTACTTCGACTAGTGGATGGTACCACTATGACCCGCCTCCTCCTGCTTCGCCTCACTCACTACGTATATAAGCCACGTCTACGGCCTATGCTGTATATTATACAAGATTGATGGACTGAACACATCGACTCCAGGCTGAGGGACTGATTACCTCAAACTCCTCCTCTCCTTACACCCTCTGTTTTGTATTGGATGATGAAGCCACTGTGTGGCGAAACGTTTCCTGAATAAAGATTCCCATATGTTGCATAAGTGTCTCAATCTTCAATTTGTCGGTTTTTCAAACCATTTATCACAACTGTCTTGAGAGAGCTTGTTTATGCACTACCTCACGGACTGGAAAATAATTTATTGTGGGTGAATATAATTACCCCTAGTGGGTTATTATGTCAGCATTCTCAGAAACAGATTGCTGACTGGAATACTCACATGTATGGACTCAAAGTCTACACCTCACTGCCGACTATGGATGATTTCAAAACCCTTGCGACACAAGAACTGCGCAGCGTCCCTGTACGACAAGATAGTTCGAAACCTACCTTGCTCTTGTAGCATGATCTATAGTATTGTTTACAGATTTTTCGACAGATATCGGTGACTTGATAGAAGCTGAAGTGTCCTTGAATGTCCACGTCTTCCACAGTCTAAGATACGCACACTGGTACACTATGTTCCACAAGATTTGTCTATATTTTTCACAATTTTATCCTAAAGAAGCTGACCACACTTCTCTGCAAGTGTTTAGATGTGTTCTTTGAGATACTTTTATGCACAAAAACGTGCGGATCAGTGTTCTTTGTTCGTTATCCTGGCATCATGTGTCCCCCAGCAGGGTCAAAAGCAATCTGAAGACCCCACAACCTCCTATGCCATCACTGCCTTTATCCACATAAAAGTTGACATAACATATTTCCCTTCCTTGCCAAACTTCCACCAGGAACCATGGCAGATGCTTGACTCTTGCTGTCTTAAGCAAACAACGATGTATATCTTTAACATGATAATAAAGTGGATGCAGGATTTCCTTAATTGTCCTGCTAAAGTAAGAGATTGAAGGTCTCTTATTTAAACTACACTCTTGTAACACTGATCTCTTGCAAAGAGCGCGTGACCATGTAACTGGTACACGGTGGGGTAAACTTCTGCTGGAAATTACTTCATGTAGCAGTAAAGAAGATGCTTGCCCCTTCTGAAAGGTCTGGGCCCCTCAGGGCTGAAAAGGGCTGAAAGGGGCTGAAGGGGGGCTGATACCCCCCTTCTGGGGAAAATTTTCTCCAGGAGGGGGTTATCTTTACAATATGTTTCATTACTATATGTATAAATTATATATTACACCGTTATGTTATGTGGAATGATGATGATGATGATGATGATGATGATGATGATGATGATGATGATGATGATGATGATGATGACGATGATGATGATGATGATGATGATGATGATGATGATGATGATGATGATGATGATGATGATGATGATGATGATGATGACGATAATGATGATGATTGATAATGATGATGATGATGATGATGATGAGTTGATGATGATTGACGATGATGATGACGATGATGACGATGATGATGACGATGATGATGATGATGATGATGATGATGATGATGATAGATGATGTGATGATGATGATGATGATGATGATGACGATGATGATGATGATGATGATGACGATTGATGATGACGATGATGACGATGATGATGACTGATGATTGATGATGATTGTGATGATGATGATGGATGATGATGATGATGATGATTGATGACGATGATTTATGATTTATGATGATTTATGATGATGATGTTGATGAGATGATGACGATGATGGCGATGATGATGATGATGATGATGATGATGATGTGATGTATGATGATGATGAATGTGATGATGTGATGATGGGTGGATCCATTAACATTTATAAGATATTTACAAATTATGTACCAAGTTAAGTGTGAAATGCCGTTGTAAGATGCTCTAAGTACATTAGCTATGTCTCAAGACTCGAATAAGACTTAAACAGAGTGACCACTGACAAAGTTCTTCAAATAACTAAGCTATCTTGACCAACTGGCAACCCGAACATCCTGAGCTTGAAAACAACAAAGAATGCTAAAGCCCAATCAGCAACTGCAATATCAGCGACTTGCGATACAGAATTCCGAGGAACTGGGCGCGGCGCGTAAATATAACACTAAGTAAGGACCATCTGCAGGATTCCTCCACAATTTTTACAAAACCTCCCATAGGAAAAACGAGACTGTGGACAAAACACATAACCAGTACAAAATTAGTCAGAAGCCTATAGTGAAGGACACTGAGAATACTCCAGAGTATGTCTACGTGACCACACAACTCAAGTCTACAACGTCGAAAATCACTAAGTCTATACAATGGTTTCTGTGAACAAAAGTTCTACAGAACTAATAAAATAATGATAACCAGACAATACTGTCCAACCAGCAAGGTCCGAGTCCTCTCCAGCATGATCTGCACAATTTCATCACCGAATGGGGAGAGACAAATACCCCACCCCCTCCGCTACACTGTGAAAGGCTAGCAGAACGCGTGGACATCACTGCAACTCACGAAGCCGGCAGTATAACGAGGCGACAGCGATAATATACAGTGTTTGACACATCAAGCCTAACTGAGCACATTTATATACATCCGTAAACAACATAAGTCCAAATAGAGAATATACATCCAATATAATTTACGATTTAGCTATAATATCGCAAATTATAAGCAATATAAAATTAAATGAAAAGGTAATATACATTACATATACTAACATAAACATTGTTAACAAGGCCCATTCATGGGTTGCAACATGGTTATAGTAACCTGGTCAAGTGGTCAAAGAGGTACTGGTCATAACCTGCTAGAGTGGTCATAGAGCGTTTCTAGGTAGTAACCTGGTACAGTATCACAGAGGTACTGGTAATACACCCCCGGTACAGTGGTCACAGAGGTACTGTATAACCCTCGTACAGTAGTCCACAGAGGGTACTGGATAACCAGGTACATATGTCCACAGAGGTAACTGGTATACACCTAGTACAAGTAATCACAGAGGTACTTGTATAACCTGGTACATAGTCACAGAGGTACTGGTAAACCTGGTACAGTAAGTCCACAGAGGAACTGGTATAGGGGGGGGGGGGGGGGGGACCTGGTACAGTAGTCACAGAGGGTACTGATACTAACCTAGTTACGTGGTCACAGACACAGGTACTGGTATAACCTGTTACAGTATTCACAGAGGTACTGGAATAAGCCTGGACCTAGTAGTCACAGAGGTACTAGGTTAAACCTGTTACAGTTATCGCAGAGGTACTGGTATACACCTATGTACAGTAGTCAACCAGAGGTACTCGGTATAAACCGGTACAGTAGTTCCACAGAAGGTACTGGTATACACCTGTACCAGTGGTCACAAGGAACATGGTATAATATGACCTTGTACAGTATACACCACAGGTACTAGGTAAAACCTGGTATATCAAGTAAGGTCACAGAGGTTACTGAGTATAGAACCTGGTACAGAAAGTCACAGAGGTACTCGGTATAAAATGCACCTGGTTTACAAGTAGTCACAGAAGGTACGTGTATAAAATACCTGGTACAGTGGTCCTACAGAGGACTGGAATAACCGGTCTCAGTGGTCACCAGAGTGTATGGTATAACCCTGTACAGGGTAGTCACAGAGGTACTGGTATAAACCTGTAACATTAAGTCACGAGGTACTACGGTATATAACCTGGTAATCAGTGGTCACAAGGAACAGGTTTAACCTAAGTACAGTAAGTCACAGAGGTACTGGTATAACCTGGTACAGTAGTCACCAGTACTGGTATAACCTGGTACAGTAGTCACAGAGTTATCTGGTATAACACCTGGTACAGTAGTACACAGGTACTGGTATAACCTGGCACAGTGGTCATCAGTGGAATCTGGTATAACTTTGTACAGTAGTCACAGAGGTACTGGTAAACCTGGTACAGTAGTCCACGAGGGGAACTGTTTAGAACCTTGTAAGTAGTCACAGAGGACTGGTAAAACATGGTACATAGTCACAGTAGGTACTGTAATAACCTTGTACATGGTCTCACAGTACTGGTATAAACCTGTACAGTAGTCCACAGAGGGTACAGCTGATAACTGGAAAAAGTAGTCCACAGAGGTACGGTATAAACCTGTTACAGAATCGCAAGAGGTACTGGTACATAACCTTGTACAGTAGTCAACTGAGGTACCTGGTAAAAGACCTGGTACAGTATCACAGGAAGGTACTGGTATATACCTGGTCAGTGTCACCAATCAAGTACAGTACTGGTATAGGACCAGGTTACATAGTCATCAGGTACTGGTATAACCTGGTAGAAGTGGTCCACACAGTACTGTGTATAGACCATGTACAGAAGTCACGAGATGAACAGTAGATATAACCTGGTACCAGTGTACACTACAGGTACTGTAAAAACCTGGTACAGTTAGTCCACTAGGAGAGTACAGGTAATAACCTGGTACAGTATCACACAGGTACTGGTAAAACCTGGTACAGAAACACAGATGAACTGGTAAACACCTGGTACTTCATATTCACACAGGTAACTGGAATAACTGTAGCAGTAGACAACAGACGTACTGGAATAACCTGGTAAAGAGTACACAGAGGTACTGGGTATAAAACCTGGTACAGTATCACAGAGTTACTGGTATCACCTGGTACAGTAGTCACAGGAGGTTAGTGAGTGATTAACCTGGTACAGTGGGTCACAAGGTAACCCGGTAGGAGGCGACCTGGTACCTTATGGTCAATTATGGTCTATTCTTAGGTATATAAATACTGTAAGTAGTCACAGAGGTATGGTAGAGAACTGGTACAGTAGTCACACAGGTACTGGTTATAACCTGGGACAGTCTATCACAGAGGTACTGGTATAGAACAGGTGACACGGTAGTCACGCAGTACTGGAATAAAAACCAGGTACAAGTTGGTCACAATTTACTGGAAAAACCGACGCGGGTATCAGTATCACAGAGGGTACTGGTAAACCTGGTTACGAGTAGTCACAAAAGCAAGTACTTGGGTCTGATAACCTGGACAGTAGTCACATAGGTAATGGTTATAACCTGTGTATCTAGTGGATACACGAAGCAGGTACTGTGTATTAACCTGGTACAGTGGGTAGAGGAATCAGCATCATTGTTAACATAACGTCCAATGTAGTTTACATACAACAATTGAAACGAGAATATCAACGTTTGTAAAATTTTTCGATGGGCTTGGATATAAAAAGATTAGAGAAAAGAAGTACACGAGTTAAAAATAAAATAAAAACACCAGTGTCAATAATCTAAACTCACTTAGGGATTAAATGCGCAGACACGACTAAGAAATAGTGTTGAATCTAGCAATGAACTCCAGAGCCCATCCAATCACTGTCCATAACCACTTAGACGTTCATCAGAATAAGAAAACTGGACCGCTATAACGCTCTTGTTCAGAGCTGCACCCACTGATAACGCCTAATTTTTTAAACTTCTGCTCCCAAAAATGACAAAAAACGAGAAGGGTAACTGAAGGAGGCTAAGGACTGTATCCAAAGCAAAGGGGCATGTAGTCTTCACTGGGATTAGGCAGACTGTGAGAGAATAGTCAGTGAAATGCAAGCCTCTGGTACTTTAATAAGAAAACACAAAGAATGAAAAAGAGACCGCCTATATATAGTACACTGTGACACCTCAAGTAGACAAATTTCAGGTATGATGCTAATTAAACGACTTACAGATCAAAATGTATAGCGACAGATTCAAGCATCTCCAGGAGCTGCTCTACTCGGACGGCCCTGCATAGCCACATATAGTGAAGTACACCAAATCATAGTCACATACACATGACATTAGGCCCAAAAAATAAGAAAAGTGGACCCAACTAGATCCTATTTGAGCGACAATCACGTGATTGATGGCATGGTGTGAGCACTAGTGATTTACCCTGACCTTAGTCATCACCCTCCCTCCCCCGCTCCCTATCCCTCCTCTCCCATCCACCCCCCCACGGCCTCCACTCCGTCCTGCTGCGCCATCCGCTCCCTCCGCCACCCTACCCTGACCTCACCCTACCCACCCACCATGGCGACCCCCCTCATGGACCCTCCCACACCCTCCCTCCCCAGTCTGCTCTACCCTCCCACCTGATACTGTCTTACAATTAGTCCGTCCCAACGCCTCCCTCCCCTCTTCTCTCTATCCTCCGAAACGCTTGTCTGGACACCGCTTCCTTCCGGGAACACTCTGGCATTAAGTGATTGCCTGGACGACCCTTCCTGGAGCACCCTATTCCGGAAAACGCAGGCGTCATCCCTGGACACACTTTCCTTCCAACTGCTCCACTCAGGCCTTCCTTAATGCCTATCACTTCCTCCCTGGCTCTGCCGATCACACTCCCATCTCAACACCGTCACACCCTGGACACTGATCACACTGTTTCATGCACTTTCAAACTGGAAGCATAGGGAGGAACACAACTATGTACACTCCGTAATCTATGTTCTGAGAAACGTTTTTCGCCAACAACAGTACAGACTTCTTCAGCCCGAGAACAGAGAAGGCAACATAAGCAGTCGAGAACGACGTGAAAAAAATGATAATTAGTTCATCACCCTTGACTCATTTATAACAATAAAAAAACGCTAAGCCTACGATGGTATCCCTTGAAGTACGTAGATCATTGAGGTGGTCAGTCCCTAACTCAGGGCTTGCTGCAAATGTCTTTACTTATCAACCCTCGGTATTGATGTACCATTATTCATATCCTATAGTAAAACGCGAGGCTCTATCCAACTATCCCACCCATTCTTTCCTCATAAGCCCATGCGTTGTTTAGAGAATAAGTCCAACTAAAATGCGGAACAAAATCTGCGAGACTAGTGAACCCGCTTTATCCCCTGTAATAATTACTAAAAAAGAATAAGAACTAGAAAGACAATATTCGTCAAAGTAGGGAAGTCTGAAATGGTGCGTGGATGTTTTGCAGATGATAAGAAAGAGATGATTGAGTGGTGGATGTAAAGAATGAGAAAGAAGCTGGATGTCCTGGCTTTAAGTTAAAACCAAACTAAGGAGGTGGGAGTGAGTTTCAATGGAGGAGACACTATTTAATGGATTAATGGGATGGAGGTGGGTTTTCTAATAGAGGTTAAAGCTATACAGAAGTTAGTATGCAATAATGTTGAAGGATAAAGTTATTGGGCAGGAAAAGAGTATTATAAATTGTAATTAATTCAAAGGAATTATGTGGCAGTAAAATAAAGGTGGATGTGAAAAGTTGGTTTAATATTAAAATTGTTAGCACCTGGAGAAGAAGCGAAGTGTGATAGGAGAGAGAGAGAATTAAAGAAATGATGTGAGTAAGTTGCGATGGAGAAGAGAAAAATTAACGAGTGAGATATAAGACAACTATTGGCAGAAAGGTGGGCAGTGAATAGTAGTTGCAGTAGTGGGGGTGGGGGGGTTGAAAAGAGAGGTTTGGGTATATTTTTAAAAAATGTAAAATGCATAAATAGAATGTGGGGGCGAGGAAGTTTAGTGGTTATAAAGAAAAGAAAGTTCTGTGGTTATCAGGAGGGAGGGAGGGGTGTGTGCCAGGAGGAGAAGAGAGTGTAATGATGGAGTACAACTCAGTCGCAGTAGGATATGCCGCACAAAAACTTCAATAGACTATACCCCATTATATAAATCACCAACGCACGCCCCCTTACTAAAACATCTGCCTGAAACAACCAACATCCTCCCTAGCACACAGCTCCCCTTCACTGCAACATACATTCGTCTACCCCGCCCCTTATACTCTCTAGTATCTCTCCATATTACCCGCTTCTCTCCTCCATCACTCTATTTCTCTTCCAATACCCCTCCCAAAAATCATCTCCCACCTCTCCCCCCCCTATTGCTACGTAACTCAACCCCCCTAACCTCACCTCCTCTTTCCATCGCAATGTAAGTTGATACCTAACCCCCCCTCGACTCACTTCTAACTCCGCAGGTTTATCTCACTGCTCTGAAAATTTACCGTCCAAGTCTCCTGCCAAAACAAAATCTTCCCAAAAACCCCATACTCCTCTCCCTTGCCTCTCAACCAAACCATCCAGTACCATCTTACACGCCCCACAAAACGGATATGGCAAGACGCCCCTTAAATATCCCGAGAGTTTGCGTATCTATCTGTACCAATCGAATCCATGCCCTTGTTAACAGCCACAGTAACTGACCGTTCACATTACATAACCAGAACCCTCATCATGTATAAATATTAACCGTGATTAGAACTGTGGTACTGAAATGTCTTTGTAATAAAAAAAAGACAGAACAGATTGGGAGGTAGCCCGATTAGGCGACTAGTAGCCATAGAGCAATATAATTTGCCCTTATATAAACGGTGGAAAGGGGGAACTCAAAACAGAATTGCAAAAACATTTTAAGGGAATAAGTTTACTTATAATACCATGAGTAAATGTACTGATAGGTACAATATTGAAAGAATAATAGAGGTAGAGACAGAGAGTATCACATCTATGCAGATAAAGCAAGGAGAGTTTCCAGAGAGCGGTATGGGATGTGAGATCAAGTGTTTTAACATTGAAACATATATAACGAGTATTTAATAAAAAAGGTAGGAGTTTTTATTGCAATTTTAATGATTTAGAAAAAAGCAATATGATACAAGTGGATAGGGGACGACAATGTGGCACATTGTTAGCCAAGTATACATGGAAAAAAGGGTGTACAAGCTATCTAAATGCTGAGTTACACAAGAGTTGTTTATGAACGATATGAGCTCAGGTTAGGTGTGTGTAAGAAGAGAGGAAGACTACTTCACGTAAAAGTAGGTTTCATTAGAGACAGGGATATGTAATGTTTGCCAAGCGTTGTTCCAATTAATATATACTAATAGATTGGGGTTTGTAAAATAAATTAGATTGCTAAGGTTAGTGTTGGAAGAGAGAGTGGAATAAATTAATTGTGGAATCCATACAAAATGGGAGTTGACAACAGATTACTTTTTTGCATGATACTGTGCTTTTTTGGATTCTAAAGAAAACTTTAAAGTGTTAGTGGAGCAGAAGTTGGGGAGAGTTTGTAACGTAAAGGTAGAAAAGTTGAAAGTGAAATAAGATAAGAAGTAAGGTGATGAGGTACCAAATGAATTATTAGATAAAGAAAAAATAGATATCACGATAGATGGCAGGAGATATAGAAGACATTGAATGTTTTCCAGATATTTAGGAGGAGATTGAGCAGCTTATGTCAGCACATAGGGTCTTTCATCGAGAGAATGGAAAAGTCAACCATAAAAATGTGTAATGAAGATTACAAAAAAAGGTTGATTGGTAGCATTGCCGTAACTTTGAGGCCAAAACCTTTATCAGATGGAGAGGCACAGAAGAGATGTACGAGATAAAATGGTTTCCAACAGTCTTATATGGGAGTGAAATTTTGGTTGATAAATATATCTGCAGCGAGAGTGAGGTCTAGGCAGTGGGAGACGTCCCTGTCTAAGGGCAATGTGTGGGTGTAAATATTTACGCAGAGAAAAATCGTTAATGTCGAGGGAGAAAAATCTTAGAGGATGTTTGGAGTTACTAATATTAATTAGTCCGAGGGCTGTTGAAGTCGAGTTTAGTTCATTATAGAGAGAATGTAACAAGCCATAATTACTTGGTGAGCCATATAAATCTGCAGGGAAAAGAAGGCAGGGTAGGGGTCCATTGCCTCCAAAAAAGGTTGAGGGAAAAGGGTGAAAGGTTTTGTGGGAAATGGGATTGACTTCAGACAAGCATGCATGAGTGTGTTAGGAGTGGAAGGGAGATATCGATGGGTTTTTGTTTGGACCTGAGAGCTTTGAGTAGTGAGCAGGTAATATTTTGTGAAGGGAGTCAGGGACATCAGTTAGCCGGACTTAGTCCTGGCGAACTGGAAGTACAATGCCTGCACTGTAAAGGAGGGTTTAGGGATAATTGGCCATTTGAAGGGACTTCTTGAACTGTCTTATCTGACGCCTCTGCAAAGACAATTGATTATGAGTACTAGTGAATGTGAAAAGTGTTGAATGATGATGAAAGTTGTTTTCAGGGGGTTTCCCTTTCTTTTGGTCACCCTGCCTCGGTGGGGTAAACGGCCGATTGTTTAAAAAAAATGCACAAAAAACTATTCAATTTGCAAAGCAAGCGAATGACCTACAGAATTGAATGAAACTTCGAGCCAAGACGTTCAACTATATATAGATCACTGCCCACTGAAGTACGCGTAGTGAAGAAACAAAGCCATGATTTAGCAAGCAACTGCTTTCAAGTCAATTCTTTGCAATTATCAGAATTAAACTGGATATAGTTTTCAGTACTTCTGTAACTTGTTTTTAACTACCGCAAATTTGTTGAGGCCCATTACTGGACCCATTAAATGTTGCCTCTGTAATCTTTTGACTACAGGATGGGTCTGGGGTGACTGCAAGCCACACATGATGGGTGTGGTGCTGACTGCCGCCCTCAGAAATGGGTTCAGGTGGTGACTGCCGCCCACAGAATGGGCCGAGGTAGACTGCCGCCCACAAGACAATGGTCTGGGGTGACAATGCCGCCGCACAGAATGGGTCTGGTGTGACTGCCGCCCACATGATGGGTGTGTGTGGACTGCCCACACAGAATGGGTCTTAGGGTGATCTGGTCCGCCCCAGAATGGGTTCTGGGGTGACTTGCCGCCCGACAGAATGGGTCGTGGGGTGACTATTTACAACGCCTGACACAGAATAGTCTGGGTTGACTACCGTCCACAGGATGGGATCTGGTGTTGTACTGCCGCCCACAGAATGGGTCCTGGGGTGACTAGCCCGCCCACCAGAAATGGGACCTCGGGGTGACTGCCCGCCCATCTAGAAAGGCTGGGAGTGGACTTGAGCCGCCGCACAATGATGGGTCTGGGATGTCTACTTAACCGCCCACAGAAGGGTCTGGGGGTGCATAAAACCATGATATGCTAAAGCCTGTAACTGCGTTCGGCAGTAGGCTGTATTCACGACAAAGCCTGGAATGAGGAATTTAGCACTGCCTCACGAACTATGCAGTAAACAATAGAGACCACCCATGGCATGCATAGATTTGTAGCGGCTGATATGAATAAGTTGGATGTTTCGTAGTAGTAGTAGTAGTAGTAGCAAGCCGTAGTAGCAGTACCAGTAGAAATCCAACTCCAACTAAATTGCTGAGCTTAATCTGGAGGGTAGCAGTCTGAACTTAGTCTAATCCTTTCACTCAGCCAGAGAGTTTTGATACAAATCACAAAAGAATCTGTTTGATGGATCATGCCTACAAGCTAAGTCACAAGATTACAAGTAGTTGACTGTAGGGAGTTACTGAATATAGAAAGTCAAGCTAACGCCTACACAGCCGTTCCCATGCCAGGCGAGTCTTGCGAGAGAAGAAGCTGAAGATTGAGACACTTATGCAACATATGGGGCAATGCTTTTATTCAGGAAAACGTTATCCACACACAAGTGGCTTCATCAGTCCAATACAAAGCAGAGGGTGTAAGGAGAGGAGCGAGATTAGCAGGTAAGATCAGTTTCCAGGGCCTGGAGTCGATGGTATTTCAGTCCATCAATCTTTGTAGAGAGGGGGGGGGGTACAGTCATAGGTCCGTGGCTGGTGGCCTCGTACTTTGCGTTTGCGAGCTGCCCACAGCCAACAGCTGGTTGAATCAGTGGCTCTCTGATTCCATCCAGAGGCCCTGGTCCACAGACCGGGACGCGGGGGCCGTGAACCCCGGAACTCTCTCCAGGTAAAATCCAGGAAAACTCCAGACGGTGGCTTATATACTGTAGTCAGGTGAGGTGAAGCAGAGGAGGCTGGGAACGTTGTTTTAAAAGAATTCTTTCAACACTTTGCGTCAACCCCTTTGGACGAAGACCTACTTTCGACTAGTGGATGGTACCGACAATGACCCCGCCTCCTCCTGTTGTTCGCCCTGCACCTCACTAACAGTATATAAAGCCTCGCACTTCAACGGCCCTAAGCTGTATAGTTCTACAAGATTATGGACTGAGCCACTCGACTCCAGGCCTTGATGACGGATTACCCTCAAATCCCTCCTCTCCTTACATACACCCTCTGTTTTTGTATTGGACTGGATGAAGCCAACTGTGTGCGAAACGCTTTTCCTGAATAAAGAATTCGCACATATGGTTGCAATAAGTGTCCTCAATCTATTCAATTTGAGTTCGTTTTTCAAACCAATTTATCACAACTGTCCTTGGGTAGAAGCTGTTGTATGATGCACACCTCCACGGACTGACAATATAACTTTATTGTGGCTGATATAAATTACCCCGTAGTGGTATATTCATCATATCTCAGAAACAGACATTGCTGACTGGAATACTCACCATGTATGGTACCTCAAAAGTCTACACCTCACTGCCGACTACAGGAATGATTTCAAACCCCTTGCGACACAAGAACTTGCGCGTCCCCAGTACGACAAGATAGTTTCGAAACCTACCCTTGCTTCCTTGTAGCATGATCTATAGTATTGTTTTACAGATTTTCACAGAACTATCGGTGACTTGATAGTAAGCCCGAAGTGTCCCTTGAATGTCCACCGTCCCCCCTTCCACAGTCTAAGAATACGCACACTGGTACCTAGGTCCACAAGAATTCTTGTCTAAACTTTTCATCACAATTTTTATCTCCATCTAAAGAAGCTACCACAGACAACGCCGCAACAGACCCAATATGCACGAAGGATGGGGCACACGTTCTCTGCAAGTGTTTAACGCAAGCTGTTCATTGATAATACTTTTATTCACAAAAACTGCGGATCCAGTGGGGCGGTGTTTCTTTGTTCGTTATCCTAGGCTAATCAATGTCTGCGTCCCCCTAGCTAGGTGGTCAAAAAATCAATCTGAAGACCCCCAACCCTCCTATGTGCCATCACTGCCTTATCCACATACAAAAGTTGACATAACATATTTCCCTTCCCTTGCCAAACTTTTCCACCAGGCCATGGCAGATGCTTGACTCTTGCTGTCTTAAGCAAACAAACGAATGTAAAGCCTTATAACAGGATAATTAAGTGGATGCGTAGGATTTTCCTTATTTGTTCCCTGAAGTGCTAAAGGTGTAAAGTGAGATGAAGGTCCTCTTAGTTTTATAAACTACACCTTCTTGTAGTGCACCACTGATCTCATTTGCAAAGAGCCGCGAGACCAATAGTAATCGGGTACAAAACGGTGGTCTAAAAACATTTCTTGCTGGAAATTACTCTCAAGTAGCAGTAAAAACATGAAGAATGCATGCCCACTTCTGCAAAAGGTCTGGGGGCTGGTGCCGCGTATAGACCTCAGGGCTGAAAGGGCTGAAAAGGGGCTGAAGGGGGGCAGATACCCCCCCCCTGGGGAAAATTTCTCCAGGATGGGGGTATCTTTTACAATATTTTTCATACTATAGATGTATAAATAAACTTATATTATTTAACCGTTATGTTAATCGTGAATGAAGATGAGATGATGATTGAGAGATGATGTGAGATGAATGAGATGATGAGGGACATGATGATGACGATGAAGACATGAATGTTGATATGAGATGATGAGAATGATGATGTATGATAGATCAATGATGATGATAAGATAATGATGACGATAATGATGACGATGATGATGATGAGATTGATAATAGAATGATGATGATTGGATGAAGATTAGATAGACGGATGATGCGATGAACGAGATGATCCGAAACGATTGATGATGACCGATGATGCTACTGATGATGGAATGATGATGAGTATTGATTGATTAAATATGATGATGAATGAAAGAATGAAGATGATGAGCTGTAAGGACGATGAAGATGATTGAAATGATGCAACGCCGATGATGAAGACGTATAGCAGACGATGAATAGAATTCGAAGCAGAAGATGATAGATCGATGATGATGATGAAGTCACGTAATACACAGGAATTCATACATGTGTGCTGGATAACTGCCCGAAATCTAGTTGCTAGCACTGTAATAACTTCAATCATCAGCATGTCTTGATCAGCAGCAAGAGCATTAGAGATGTGCTCAGAATTGAAATGTCTTCCCATTCAATAAGACTCAATCATCACATCATCGATCTTGCAGTCATCATCATGCATCATCCTCATCATCAGCCCTGCAAGACATCGAATGGTCGTCAGTCAATCATCATCTCTCTCATCATCCTCATCTTCATCATCATCAAATCAAGTCATCAGTCCATTTCATCATCATCATCATCATGCTATCATCCTCATCATCAGTCATCATCAACATCCATCTCATCATCCTCATCTCATCAAGTCGCATCTGCCATCATCAGTCATCATCATACATCATCATCATCTCGATCACTCAGAGTCCACTCAGCATTTCATCATCAAGACATCCTTCCTCACATCATCCCATCATCACGCATTCATCATATCATAATCATCATCATTCATCCTTCAATCCATCATCCTCAATCAGTCATCGATCCTATTCCCACTCATCCAATCCGCATGCATCCTCTATCATCATCATCATCATCCATACATCATTCAAGTCATCATCCCTCAATCATGCATCATCATCATACTAGTCTTCCTCATCATCCATCCTCATCATCCCTCATCCTTCATCATCATCCTCAGATTCACATGCCTAACATCCGTCATCACTCAATCTTACTTCATCATCATCATCGTCCCATCATCATCACATCCATTCTCACTATCATCACCTCAACAATATGTCATCATCATCAGTCATCATCGATCATCACATCTATCAGCCATCCGCATCATACTCATACATGTCATCCATCACGGCACTCAGTCACTCATGCATCGATCATCCATCGAGCACCATTCCAATCGCCATTCATCATCCTGTCAGGTCATCTCATCATGTCAGTCATCACTCTTCAATCCACGCATTCTCATCCTCATCATTCCGTCATCATCACTCATCCACTGTCTTCATCCTCATCATCATCAGTCGATACAGCGAATCATTCAATCATCACTCATCATCATCAACTCACATCAAACCATCAGATCCATCTCTATAAAGAAAACTAATAACCATTCGTTGCCCATAACACACACACACATAATTAACCACGCAGTCATAACCATAATAACCACCATCATAACAAGTAATAAACCAACCATACATAAACCAAATAAAACCAGCCAGCCCTAAAAACAATAATAAACGCGATCCATCATAACAATAAACAACCAGCCATTCAGTAAACGAAGACATAAACCGACTGGCCACCATCATTAACATATAATAAAACCATCACCACTCATAACAAAATAACCAACCCCGAATTGCCATTAACAACTAAAGTAAACACCCAACTCCGCAGTCATTAACAATTAATTAACCTATAGCCCACCAGCATTACAAGATTAGATAACAACATGCATTTAAATAATGAAGTCATACAGTAGCCACTCTCTGTAACAAATAAATAAATAATAACACTGGCCACTACTCTCACCAATCTAACAATAATGAACCCACCATACATAACTAGAATAAACATCCATGCAGATAAATAAATAACCAGAAATCATGCAATGATATAACATCAGCATGACAAGCATATGCTCTCTGAGGTATGCAATTCTCTTTTCTGCAGCAGTGAAAGCCTACGGAGTCCACCAAAGTATGAACATCCCAGCGCTTGTTAGTGACACCTAACGCGAAAAGTGCTCCCGCCTTCACGAGCCATGGCAAAGCCATCGGTAAGCTACATCCTGACTATATACCTGTAGGTTTCAGATCATGAGATGCACGGGCTGAGTCCTTCACCTGAGAGAAATCGCATGTTCTAAAAATAAATCACACGCGCCACACTAACGTCCACACTAGTGGCGACTCTTGTGGGACACTTAGAGCCATCTGGCACTGTGGCCCTTTATTAGGTCGACCACATCGCACAGCATCTCGTGGTTATTAGTGTTTGCGTAGTCCACCCACTTCTGATTCAATTAGAGAGTAGAACGCTTTAGTGAGCCACTCACTATGGCCTCTAGTCGTCCTTTTATACGGCTACCGTTCGTAATAGAAAAAAATTTTGGAGCCCGTTACCAGCAGGTATAACTAAGGGAGCTTCCGGGCCACAAACCCCGGGGTCCACATCTGGACCACATATTTAGTATACTGTCAATCGAAGACGCTATTTCTTCTAAGACTCATCCAACAGGCAAATAATAAATGCCTCAAGGCAATGAGAAAAGATTTTCACAGAACAAATAATTCAAGTTGTAAGGTATAATCATAACGAATTGAAACATCTGCCTTTGTGTTATCGTGGGAAGATGTGTGTGGTCCTCCTCCACACCCCCCACAGAAGCAGGGGAGGAGCGGACGAAGATAGGGGAAGTCTTGGAGGGGAAAAGATTGGGGAGTTGTTGCCACTGGCTAGATAGATTGATTGGCTAGGAGAAAGCAAGTAAAAAGAGAGAGAGGTATATGGGATCGAAAGAGCTGAATAACTCAAGCAGGAAGGATGGGTGAGATGAGATTGGGGGCAGGAGGAATGGAGTAGAACTGGGGTGGAAGGGTAAGGAGTAGGGGTGCCCATTTAGGGTTGTTTAAGTTATTTCTTCAACCATCAACATCACCCATACCCACCACCATCACCACTCTCCCACCTTCACATCAAACCATTACACTCGCGGCCCACCACCAACCCCCTACCATGCATCCATATACCACCACTCTCAGACCACCACCCTCCAATCAAACCCATACCAACAACCTTCTCATCACCATTATCACCACCACACACAAAAATACATCGAACCACTCAGCCTCCATCACCTATTACCACCAACCACCAAACCACCAACCACCAACCATCCTTGCCATCACCATGTACCACCCACCACACACCTCCATTCACCATTACCTACCTACCAAACCACACCTCCATCACCATTATACCACCCATACAGACCACCTCATCACCGATTACCACGCACACACCACCACCAACACACCGATTCCCATCACCAATTAACCACCACCACCGACCTCCATCACCATCTGACCACCACCACCTCCAGCCTCCATCACCAATATCACCACCACCGACCAACAACCGTCCATCGCCACAATACCACCAACCACCACCACCACTGAGCACCCTTCCCATAACCATTACACACCCCACCACACGCAACCACCACCACCACCACCGTCCATCACCAATAACAACCACCACCACCACCCATCACATTACCACCACCACCGACCACCATCTCATCCCCATTAATCACCACCACCACCTCCATCCGCCATTACCAACCACCCACCCACCCCACCCTCCATCCCCATTACCACCACCACACACAACCCACCCCAACACCATTTACCACCACCACCACCTCCATCACACATATACCCTACCACCACCACCACCTCCACCTCCATCACCAGAACACTACCCCCACCACCACCATTCCATCACCATTACCCACCCACACCGACCAAACCTACGGCTCCATCACCATTACCACCACCAAGCGACCTACCTCCATCGACCATTACCACTACGCACCTACCACGCACCACCACCGGACCACCACCACAGTCACCACCACTCAACCACCAGCCAACCCTACGCACCACCACCACACCAACCACCACCATCACACACGCACCACGCACCTAACCCATCACCATCCAATCACCACAGACACACACGCACCTACCCATCACCATTACCACCTACCACCCACACCACCACCACCAACCAAAATATACCACCACCCCACCACCGATCCACCACCACCACCACCACCACCCACCACCACCACCACCATCCACCACCACAACCACCAGACGCCACCGACGCACCAATAACCATTACCACCACCCACCACCCATCCTATACCATTACCACCACCCACCACCTACACCAACCATCCACCACCCAAGCACACCCAGAGCCCCACCAACCTACCACCACCACCTCCACGTCACCACAACCACCCAACAACACTCACCATCAATCCACCCATTACCACTCACAAAGTATCATGGGGGTGGGGGGGGGGGGGCAACCATCTTCACCAGTTGAACCACCAAACCACCACCCAACCATCATCACCATACCAACCATCACACCAACCACCCACTACCACTACAGACATTATCACCACCACCCACCACCACCTCCATCACGCGATTAACCTACCCACTCCATTAACATTTATAAGATATTTACAAATTATGTACCAAGTTAAGTGTGAAATGCCGTTGTAAGATGCTCTAAGTACATTAGCTATGTCTCAAGACTCGAATAAGACTTAAACAGAGTGACCACTGACAAAGTTCTTCAAATAACTAAGCTATCTTGACCAACTGGCAACCCGAACATCCTGAGCTTGAAAACAACAAAGAATGCTAAAGCCCAATCAGCAACTGCAATATCAGCGACTTGCGATACAGAATTCCGAGGAACTGGGCGCGGCGCGTAAATATAACACTAAGTAAGGACCATCTGCAGGATTCCTCCACAATTTTTACAAAACCTCCCATAGGAAAAACGAGACTGTGGACAAAACACATAACCAGTACAAAATTAGTCAGAAGCCTATAGTGAAGGACACTGAGAATACTCCAGAGTATGTCTACGTGACCACACAACTCAAGTCTACAACGTCGAAAATCACTAAGTCTATACAATGGTTTCTGTGAACAAAAGTTCTACAGAACTAATAAAATAATGATAACCAGACAATACTGTCCAACCAGCAAGGTCCGAGTCCTCTCCAGCATGATCTGCACAATTTCATCACCGAATGGGGAGAGACAAATACCCCACCCCCTCCGCTACACTGTGAAAGGCTAGCAGAACGCGTGGACATCACTGCAACTCACGAAGCCGGCAGTATAACGAGGCGACAGCGATAATATACAGTGTTTGACACATCAAGCCTAACTGAGCACATTTATATACATCCGTAAACAACATAAGTCCAAATAGAGAATATACATCCAATATAATTTACGATTTAGCTATAATATCGCAAATTATAAGCAATATAAAATTAAATGAAAAGGTAATATACATTACATATACTAACATAAACATTGTTAACAAGGCCCATTCATGGGTTGCAACATGGTTATAGTAACCTGGTCAAGTGGTCAAAGAGGTACTGGTCATAACCTGCTAGAGTGGTCATAGAGCGTTTCTAGGTAGTAACCTGGTACAGTATCACAGAGGTACTGGTAATACACCCCCGGTACAGTGGTCACAGAGGTACTGTATAACCCTCGTACAGTAGTCCACAGAGGGTACTGGATAACCAGGTACATATGTCCACAGAGGTAACTGGTATACACCTAGTACAAGTAATCACAGAGGTACTTGTATAACCTGGTACATAGTCACAGAGGTACTGGTAAACCTGGTACAGTAAGTCCACAGAGGAACTGGTATAGGGGGGGGGGGGGGGGGGACCTGGTACAGTAGTCACAGAGGGTACTGATACTAACCTAGTTACGTGGTCACAGACACAGGTACTGGTATAACCTGTTACAGTATTCACAGAGGTACTGGAATAAGCCTGGACCTAGTAGTCACAGAGGTACTAGGTTAAACCTGTTACAGTTATCGCAGAGGTACTGGTATACACCTATGTACAGTAGTCAACCAGAGGTACTCGGTATAAACCGGTACAGTAGTTCCACAGAAGGTACTGGTATACACCTGTACCAGTGGTCACAAGGAACATGGTATAATATGACCTTGTACAGTATACACCACAGGTACTAGGTAAAACCTGGTATATCAAGTAAGGTCACAGAGGTTACTGAGTATAGAACCTGGTACAGAAAGTCACAGAGGTACTCGGTATAAAATGCACCTGGTTTACAAGTAGTCACAGAAGGTACGTGTATAAAATACCTGGTACAGTGGTCCTACAGAGGACTGGAATAACCGGTCTCAGTGGTCACCAGAGTGTATGGTATAACCCTGTACAGGGTAGTCACAGAGGTACTGGTATAAACCTGTAACATTAAGTCACGAGGTACTACGGTATATAACCTGGTAATCAGTGGTCACAAGGAACAGGTTTAACCTAAGTACAGTAAGTCACAGAGGTACTGGTATAACCTGGTACAGTAGTCACCAGTACTGGTATAACCTGGTACAGTAGTCACAGAGTTATCTGGTATAACACCTGGTACAGTAGTACACAGGTACTGGTATAACCTGGCACAGTGGTCATCAGTGGAATCTGGTATAACTTTGTACAGTAGTCACAGAGGTACTGGTAAACCTGGTACAGTAGTCCACGAGGGGAACTGTTTAGAACCTTGTAAGTAGTCACAGAGGACTGGTAAAACATGGTACATAGTCACAGTAGGTACTGTAATAACCTTGTACATGGTCTCACAGTACTGGTATAAACCTGTACAGTAGTCCACAGAGGGTACAGCTGATAACTGGAAAAAGTAGTCCACAGAGGTACGGTATAAACCTGTTACAGAATCGCAAGAGGTACTGGTACATAACCTTGTACAGTAGTCAACTGAGGTACCTGGTAAAAGACCTGGTACAGTATCACAGGAAGGTACTGGTATATACCTGGTCAGTGTCACCAATCAAGTACAGTACTGGTATAGGACCAGGTTACATAGTCATCAGGTACTGGTATAACCTGGTAGAAGTGGTCCACACAGTACTGTGTATAGACCATGTACAGAAGTCACGAGATGAACAGTAGATATAACCTGGTACCAGTGTACACTACAGGTACTGTAAAAACCTGGTACAGTTAGTCCACTAGGAGAGTACAGGTAATAACCTGGTACAGTATCACACAGGTACTGGTAAAACCTGGTACAGAAACACAGATGAACTGGTAAACACCTGGTACTTCATATTCACACAGGTAACTGGAATAACTGTAGCAGTAGACAACAGACGTACTGGAATAACCTGGTAAAGAGTACACAGAGGTACTGGGTATAAAACCTGGTACAGTATCACAGAGTTACTGGTATCACCTGGTACAGTAGTCACAGGAGGTTAGTGAGTGATTAACCTGGTACAGTGGGTCACAAGGTAACCCGGTAGGAGGCGACCTGGTACCTTATGGTCAATTATGGTCTATTCTTAGGTATATAAATACTGTAAGTAGTCACAGAGGTATGGTAGAGAACTGGTACAGTAGTCACACAGGTACTGGTTATAACCTGGGACAGTCTATCACAGAGGTACTGGTATAGAACAGGTGACACGGTAGTCACGCAGTACTGGAATAAAAACCAGGTACAAGTTGGTCACAATTTACTGGAAAAACCGACGCGGGTATCAGTATCACAGAGGGTACTGGTAAACCTGGTTACGAGTAGTCACAAAAGCAAGTACTTGGGTCTGATAACCTGGACAGTAGTCACATAGGTAATGGTTATAACCTGTGTATCTAGTGGATACACGAAGCAGGTACTGTGTATTAACCTGGTACAGTGGGTAGAGGAATCAGCATCATTGTTAACATAACGTCCAATGTAGTTTACATACAACAATTGAAACGAGAATATCAACGTTTGTAAAATTTTTCGATGGGCTTGGATATAAAAAGATTAGAGAAAAGAAGTACACGAGTTAAAAATAAAATAAAAACACCAGTGTCAATAATCTAAACTCACTTAGGGATTAAATGCGCAGACACGACTAAGAAATAGTGTTGAATCTAGCAATGAACTCCAGAGCCCATCCAATCACTGTCCATAACCACTTAGACGTTCATCAGAATAAGAAAACTGGACCGCTATAACGCTCTTGTTCAGAGCTGCACCCACTGATAACGCCTAATTTTTTAAACTTCTGCTCCCAAAAATGACAAAAAACGAGAAGGGTAACTGAAGGAGGCTAAGGACTGTATCCAAAGCAAAGGGGCATGTAGTCTTCACTGGGATTAGGCAGACTGTGAGAGAATAGTCAGTGAAATGCAAGCCTCTGGTACTTTAATAAGAAAACACAAAGAATGAAAAAGAGACCGCCTATATATAGTACACTGTGACACCTCAAGTAGACAAATTTCAGGTATGATGCTAATTAAACGACTTACAGATCAAAATGTATAGCGACAGATTCAAGCATCTCCAGGAGCTGCTCTACTCGGACGGCCCTGCATAGCCACATATAGTGAAGTACACCAAATCATAGTCACATACACATGACATTAGGCCCAAAAAATAAGAAAAGTGGACCCAACTAGATCCTATTTGAGCGACAATCACGTGATTGATGGCATGGTGTGAGCACTAGTGATTTACCTGGAGGGCGAAACGTCTACAATAAAAATACCTAGATGTTACACATGTGTCTAATTCTTCATTTGTCAGTATTGTATATCATTGTATACCATTGTATACTATTGTATACCATTGTATACCATTGCATACCATTTATGTACAACAGAAGACATATTTCCAACACATGTACAAATAATAGGAGTGAGTGAAGGAGTGAGTGAAAGAGGGAGTGAAGAGGTGAGTGAAGGAAGGACTGAAGGAGAGAATGAAGGAGTGAGTGAAGGAGCGTGTAAAAGAGGGAGTGAAGGAGTGAGTGAAGGAGTGAGTGAAGGAGTGAAGGAGTGAATGAAGGAGTGAGTGAAGGAGTGAGTGAAGGAGTGAGTGAAGCAGGGAGTGAAGGAGTGAGTGAAGCAGGGAGTGAAGGAGTGAATGAAGGAGTGAGTGAAGGAGTGAGTGAAGGAGTGAGTGAAGCAGGGAGTGAAGGAGTGAGTGAAGCAGGGAGTGAAGGAGTGAGTGAAGGAGTGAGTGAAGGAGGGAATAAATAATTGTTTCAGCTTGAGTATATACATCATCAGTGTGCTGCTACACTCTTCTATGTAACAGTTACAGTGGGAACAAAAGCTGACTATGTTTCTCTGTCATATTCCATCACGTAGGCTGTGCTTCATACTAATATATATATATATATATATATATATTATATATAATATATATATATATATATATATATATATATATATATATATATATATATATATATATGTCGTGCCGAATATGTAAAACTGGTCAATTAGCAAGAACTCATTTAAAATTAATTCCTTTCTAAAATTTTCTCTTATACGTTTAAAGATATATTTTTTTCATTAATGTTAATGTTAAAATTTTTAATTTTGCTCCAAAAGAATCTTAGAAAACTTACCTAACCTTATTATAACAAGAACAATTTATTTTAGCCTAACCCAATTAAATATATTTTAGATTTGTTTACAATAATTTAATACTAAACAAACACAGTGAAATATATTTTTTTCGTTAGGTTCAGAATGATTTTGGCGAAATTATTGCATACACAAATTTTCGCTTGTCCTATATGGCAAGATGAACGTTGCTATTTAAGCCAAGATCGCAAGTTCTGCCTATTCGGCACGACTTTTATATATATATATATATATATATATATATATATATATATATATATAATATATATATATATATATATATATATATATATATATATATATATATATACAAGTATGTACATTCATACGTATATTTATGTACATATTCATGTTCAGTGAGCATTTTGCATACAGCTGGAGAATTACTAAGCTGGTAATGAGTACTGGTACATTTAAGGTGGACAGTGAGAATATCGTTATATAACAAAGAGAAGATAACGTACTGACACTTCCAGGTATCTCATTTCCCCAGACCTCGAGTCACTAACAACCAGACACTCAACCAACTGTGGTAAGGGGTCGTGTGCCCTCCCCCCTTCACAAGGTTTACACGTACGATAAGCAGGTATGGTAGGCTCAGTTGACGATATCCCTGCCTGATTCTGGCACTCACAGCCCCTCACTACCTCATGAATATTTTGTGTTGGCCATACACTTACGGGAGGGGCGAGCGCTTTTGGTGAGAAAGTTAAAGTTCTGGCTGGAAAATGTTGCTTTGGTGCCAGTGATTTCAGGTCTCAGCGTGTATGTGATGTCTTGGTCTAAGACAGATCACATACACGAGGATGATTTTCAACGATGGACAGAGTGATGTCCAGTTGTATCGCCACCTCCGGCCAGTCTCTGGCAGACCAAGCTTCCTTAGTGGTAGTGAAAGAGGAAGAGCAATGTGGGAGGGAATGACAGGTGGTCACGAGACCCCCAACGTTCGCCTGCCACCTGCCACTACCTCCCTGCCTACCACCCTCCCTTCCACCGTACCTCCCTTCATCCCTTTCTCTCCCTCACATATACTCTGCTAATAAATACGCACGTGGTACCTCCATACGAAGGGAAGCACTAGTCAATGAAATTGTAAATATCGAACTTAAGCTGAAGGAATCTAACAAGAGACAAGAATCACAGGAAAAACTAAAAGCCATAAAGGAAATTGAAAAAAAAACTAAACACTTCTTCTCTTATGCCAAATCTAAGGGAAAAACAACATCCAGTAATGGACCCCTGCTTAGGCGGGATGGGACATACACAGATGACAGCCAAAAAATGAGTGAGATACTAAAGTCCCAATATGACTCAGTGTTCAGCGAGCCGCTGCCCAGACTAAGGGTCGACAATCCAAATGAATTATTTATGAACGAAACCCAAAATTTGGTCATATAAAAAATCTTGGATATTATTCTAACTCCACAAGACTTTGAAGAGCAATTAATGACATGCCCATGCACTCTGCTTCAGGCCCAGACTCATGGAACTCCGTGTTCATCAAGAATTTCAAGAAGCCCCTATTGTGTGCCTTCAGCATTCTAAGGAGAGGGAGCATGGACACAGGGGTTATCCTACACACACTAAACACAACAGACATAGCCCCACTCCACAAAAGTGGCAGTAAAGCAATTGCAAAGAAGTACAGACCGATAGCACTAACATCCCATATCATAAAAATCTTTGAGAGGGTTCTAAGAAGCAAGATCGCCAACCACTTAGATACCCATCAATTACACAACCCAGAGCAACACGGGTTTAGAGCAGGTCGCTCCTGCCTGTCCCAGCTACTGGACCACTATGACAAGGTCCTGGATGCTGTGGAGGATAAACAAAATACAGATATAGTTTACACAGACTTTGCAAAAGCTTTCAACAAGTGTGACCATGGTGTAATAGCACACAAAATGCGTGATAAAGGAATAACAGAAAATATTGGTAGATGGATCTATAATTTTCTAACAAATGGAACACAAAGAGTAACAGTAAACAGAGTAAAGTCTGAGGCAGCTACGATGAAAAGTTCTGTTCCACAAGGCACAGTACTCGCTCCCATTCTATTCCTCATCCTCATGTCCCGGGAAAAACAGAATGTAAGGGCCCTAGCTCCGTCCTTCCTTTGCGGTGACACCCCGTATTAACCCTTTACAGTGACCTTCAAACGAAATACCCCCGAGACTCCCAAAACGGACACAACCAAAAACTTTAAAAAGGGCCACTCAAAACAATTTAAATTTTAAAGAGGAAAAAAAAACCCACTACCATATGGAAAACACAGGAAATTTTAAAAATCAATTTAGGGGTATGCGACAAATTCTAACCCCTTTTAATAGAGCCAAAAGTAATGTGAAAGGGCGTGGGGGTGATTTTTTTTCAGATGGGTCTCGTTTTTCAAAGACCACAACAAATTTTCTTTTCCGCCCTCTGGGTAGAAAAAAAAAGATTTGGATGAATAATGAGAACCTTCAAAATAGGAGGCCCCGGGCCCCTGGGTGATTCTTTCCCCAAACTGCTTGGGTTCTTCTAGGCTGGAAAACTGCCCGTACAACTAAACCTCCCCCCCTTAAGGCAGGCGAAATTGTTCCCCGGGGGAGTGTACAAAAACATTCATGGAAAAAAATAAGTACGTGAGGCATCTAAATTACTGGGGAAAGGTTGAAGTTCCCTTGGGTTTGTATTCCCTGGAATGCGGGGAAGAATGCATAATAATATACAATTGGGTTTAAACCCCAAAAGGGGATTAGTACCAAAATTTTTCACACGAAAATTACTCCCCCATGAAAGCAAAAAACTTGGCAGAAGATGCAACCCTTCCCCCAATGAAAAGCAAGGGCGCCCCCGGGAAAACGCTGAAAGCAAAAAAAATTTTTTGTGAGGGGCCCCAAAATGTTTTTAAAATGTCTTCCCCGCTTTCATAAGAAGGGATTATAAAAAGAACCCCTTTGGGTGGCTTCAAAAAGGCGTGGACAGGCACCCAAAGTCATTACCCTGACCACCCCGGGTATTGTTTCCCTACGTCAGTTTTTTGTACGGGGGCCCGCCCGTAACAGCCGGTTTATCAGAAACCCTGAACTACCAGAGGGCCCGGGCTCAGACCGGCAGAGAGGGCGTTGGGGGGAAAACCCCCAAACCCCCTCCCCAAATATACTCCAGGTATATAATGGTCCTTCAATGATTCCATCATCAATGGGCCCCCTCAAAATTTTACCATCATCAGTGGGAACCTTAACCCCTCTTTATTGGTAACATCATTTGGGCCATTTATCAAAGGTACCACCATCAATGGTACCACCCAACAGTGGGTCCTCATTTGAATGTATTAAAATTCCTCACCCAAAACCTTTCCCTCCTGTCTTTTTTCAAATGTTTTATAAAACAATGGTGGGTCTTTGAAGATGGTAATTACCAAGTGTTTTGTAACAGCAGCTCTGCTGGAAAGGGAACCCTTGATGCGGTTTCCCAGCTTTTGAACCTTTTATGGGTCTCCTAGCTGGTGAAAACCCTTTTTCTCCCTAGCTGGTGAACCTTTGATGCTGTCCTAGTGGTGAACCTTTTATGCTGTCCCCAGGGTGAAACCCTTTTAGGGTGTCCTAGCGGGGAAAACCCTTAAAAGCCCGCCTAGCTGGGGAACCTTTGATGCTGTCCCCAGCTGGGGAACCTTTGATGCTGGGCCTAGCTGGTGAAACCCTTTTATCCCTCCTAGCTGGTTTAACCTTTTATGCGTCCTAGCTTTTTGAACCCTTTTATACTCCTTTCCCAGCTTTTGGGAAACCTTTTGTTTTGTCCTAGCAGTGAACCCTTTTATGCCTCCTAGCTGGTGAAACCCTTTTATGGGTTTTCCTAGCTTGGGGAAACCCTTTTAGCTCTCCTGCTGGGAAACCCTTTTTATGCTGTTCTGCTGGTGAATTTTTATGCTGTCCTAGCTGGAGAACCTTGAGCTCTCCTACTTTTGAACCTTTTATCTGTCCCGCGGTGAACCTTTTTATGCCCCTCCCAGCTGGTGAAAAAAAATTTATGTTTTTCCTAGCTGGGGAACCTTGGCTCCCCCTAGCGGGGGGAAACCCTTTTATGCTGTCCTAGCTGGTGGGAAACCTTTTTATGCTGTCCAGCTGGTGAACCTTTTGGGTACTCTCCTAGCCCGGTGAACCTTTGATGCTGTCCTGCCGGTAACCCTTTTTATACTCTCCTAGCTGTTTGAACCTTTGATGCTGTCCTAGCTGGTGAACCTTTGATTTCTCTCCTAGCTGGTGAAAACCCTTTTAGCTGTTCCCAGCTGGTGAACCCTTTATGGGTTTTCCTAGTGGTGAACCTTTGATGCTTTTCCCAGCTGGTGAACCTTTGATGGTGTCCTAACTGGTGAACCCCCTTTTATGTTTTCCAAACTGGTGAACCCTTTTATGCTGCCTACTGGTGGGAAACCCTTTAAAGCTGTCCCAGCTGGTGAACCTTTTTATGCTGCCCTAGGGTGATAACCCTTTTAAAAGCTGTCCACGGGAAAAACCCTTTTAGCGTCCTAGCTGGTTTAACCTTTGTGCTGTCCTAGCGGTGAAAACCCTTTTATGCTTTCCTAGCTGGTGAACCCTTTGGGTGCTGGTCCTAGTGGTGAAACCTTTGGGTGCTCTCCCAGCCCGGTGAAACCTTTTTTGGGTGTCCTAGTGGTGAACCTTTGATGCTCTCCACTGGGGAACCTTTGATGCCTCCTAGCTGGTGAACCATTGATGCTCTCCTAGTGGGGGAACCTTTGATGCTGTCCTAGCCTTTGGGGAAAAAATTTTATACTCCCTAGCTGGTGGGAACCCTTTGATGCGTCCCCAGTGGTGAACCTTTGAAGCTTCCTTTGCTGGTGAACCCCTTTTTTGCGGGCCTAGCTGGTGAACCCTTTTTTTGCCTCCTAGCTGGTGAACCTTTGATGCTGTTCTGCTGGTGAACCTTTGATGCTGTCCCCAGCTGGAGAACCTTTTTTGCTCCCTACCTTTCGAACCTTTGAAAGCGTCCAAACAGGTTTAACCTTTTTATGTCTCCTAGGGTGAACCTTTGATCTGTCCCTAGCTGGGGAACCTTTGATGCCTCCTATGGTTTAAAAACCCTTTTATTTCGGGCCTAGCGGTTTAACTTTTGATGCTTCCTAGTGGAGAAAAATTTGATGTCTCCTAGCGGGGGAAATTTGGGTGCTGTCCTAGGTGGTGAACCTTTTTATACTCTTCCCCCACTGTTTAACCTTTGATGCTGTCCCAGCTGGGGGAACCCTTTTATGCTCTCCTACTGGTGGAACCCTTTTAGCTGTCCTAGCCCGGTTAACCTTTTATGCTGTCCTAGCTGGTGAACCTTTGATGCTTTTCCCCAGCTGGGGAAACCCTTTGGGTGCTGTCCTAAATGGTGAACCTTTGATGCTCTCCTAGCTTTGGGGAAAACCTTTTATGCTTTCCCCAGCTGGTGAACCCTTTTTTGCTTCCTTTGCTGGGAACCTTTAATGCTGTCCCAGTGGGAAACCCTTTGATGGCCCTACTGAAGAACCCTTTGGTGCTGTCCTAGCTTTGGGGAACCTTTTATGCTGTCCTAGCTGGTGAACCTTTTATGCTGTCCTAGGGTGGTTTAACCTTTTTTGCGCCCTAGCTGGTTTAACCTTTTGATGCTGCCCTAGCTGGTTAACCTTTGATGCTCTCCCCAGCTGGTTAACCTTTTATGCTGCCCTAGCCGGTGAACCTTTGAAAAGCTGGCCCCCAAGGTGAACCTTTTAAAGCTGCCCCCAGCTGGGGAACCCCCTTTATGCTGCCCCAGCTTGGGGAACCTTTGAAAGCTGCCCTAAGCCCGGTGAACCTTTTATGCCCGCCCTAGCTGGGGAACCCTTTTATGCTTGGGCCCCAGCTGGTGGAAAACCTTTTTATCTGCCCGCTGGTGAAAACCCTTTTATGCTGCCCCAGGTGGTGAAAAACCTTTTTATTTCTGGGCCCCAGGGTGGTGACCTTTGTGCCCGCCCCTTTGCTGGTGAAATTTTATGCTGTCCCCCCGGGGGAAACCTTTTTATGCTGTCCTAGCTGGTGAACCTTTGTAGTCCCCTAGTGTTGAACCTTTGATGCTGTCCCAGCTGGTGAACCTTTGTGCTTCCTTGTGGTGAAAACCCTTTTATGCTGTCCAGTGGGGGAACCTTTGTGCTGTCCCCAGCTGGTGAACCCTTTTTATGCGGGCCTAGTGGTGAACCTTTGATGCTGTCCTAACTTTTGAAAACCCTTTTATGGGTCTCCTAGTGGTGAAACCTTTTATGCTCTTCCCACTGGTGAAACCCTTTTATGCTGTCCTAGCTGGTGAACCTTTAATGCTGTCCTAGCTGGTTTAACCTTTGATGTGCCCCAGCTGGTGAACCTTTGTGCCCGTCCTAGTGGGGAACCCCTTTTATGCGTCCTAGCTGGTGAAACTTTGATGCTTTTCCTACTGGTGAACCTTTATGCTTTCCCCTTGGGGGGGGAACCTTTTTATGCTGCCCTAGCTGGTGAAACCTTTGATGCTGCAATAGCTGGGGGAACCTTTGGGGGCTGCACTAGTTTGGGGAAAACCCTTTTATGCGGCCCTAGCGGGGAAACCCTTTTTAAAGCTGCCCTAGCTGGTGAACTTTTGATGCTGCCCTAGCTGGTGAACCTTTTTATGCTGGGCCCCAGCTTGGGGTAACCTTTTTGGGGCTGCCCCGGGTGGTGAACCCTTTTATGCTGCCCTACTTTGGGGAACCCTTTTATGCTGCCTAGCTGGTAACCTTTGTTTCGTTCCTAGCCCGGTGAACCTTTAAAGCTGCCCTAGTGGGGAACCCTTTTTATGCTGCCCTAGCTGGTGAACCTTTGATGTGTCCTAGCCCGGGAACCTTGATTTCCCGTTTTTTTCCCAGGGGTGGTGAACCTTTGTTTCGCCTAGGGGTGGTGAACCCTTTTATTCGCCCCAGTGGTGAACCCCTTTTATGTTTTCCTAGCTTGGGGAACCTTTTAAGACCCCCTACTGGTGAACCTTTGAGGGTCCCCCAAACTGGGGAACCTTTTTAAAGCCGTCCTAGCGGTGAAACCCTTTGGGGCTGCCCTAGCGGTGAACCTTTGATGCTCTCCTAGCTGGTGAACCTTTGATGCTCTCCCAGCTGGGGAACCTTTTTTGCTTTCCTAGCTGGGGAACCCTTTATGCGTCCTAGCTGGTGAACCTTTGAAAGCTGCCCTAGCCCCGGTGAACCTTTTTTTGTCTCCTAGCTGGTGAACCCCTTTTTCCCCTCCTTTTGGGGGAACCCTTTGGGGCTCTCCTAAATGGGGAACCTTTGAGTTTCCCTAGTGGTGAAAACCCTTTATGTCTCCTAGCTGGGAACCTTTTAGCCCCTAGCTGGTGAAACCCTTTTATGCTTTTCCCTAGCTGGGGGAACCTTTGATGCCCCTTTCCCACTTGGGGAACCTTTGAAGCTCTCCTAGGGGTGAACATTTTGATGCTCTCCCCAGGGGTTTTTTTGAACCCTTTTAAAGCTGTCCTAGGTGGTGAAAAATTGATGCTGCCCTAAACTGGTGAACCTTTGATTCCTCCTTGCTGGTGAAAACCCTTTTATGCCTCCTAGCTGGTGAACCTTTGATGCTTCCCCCTAGCTGGTGAAAACCCTTTTATTTCTCTCCTAGCTGGTGAAACCCTTTTATGCTGCCCTATGGTGAACCCCTTTTTGCTCTCCTAGCTGGTGAACCCTTTTATGCTCTTAGCTGGTGAAACCCCCTTTAAAGCCGCCAAACTGGGGAACCTTTGATGCTCTCCAGCTGGGGAAAACCCTTGGGTGCCTCCTACCGGTGAACCCTTTTAAAGCTCTCCACCCGGGGAACCTTTGATGCTGGGCCTAGCTGGTGAACCCCCCCCTTTTATGGGTGCCCTAGCTTGGGGAACCTTTTATGCTCTCCTAGCTTTGGGGGAAAATTTGATGCTCTCCTAGCTGGTGAAAACCCTTTTATGCTCTCCTAAACGGTTTAACCCTTTTTTGCTTTCCCCAGCTGGTGAACCTTTGATGCTCTCCTACCCGGTTTAACCTTTGAGCTCCCCCTAGCTGGTTTAACCTTTGGGTGTGTCCTAGCTGGTGAACCTTTGATGCTCCCTGTGGTGAACCTTTGATGCTCCCCCCTAGCTGGTGAAACCCCTTGGGTGCTCTCCTAGCTTGGGGAACCCTTTTATTTCTGTCCGCTGGTTGGAAACCCCTTTTAAAGCTGCCCTAGCTGGTGAAACCCCCGATGTTCCTAGCTGGTGAACCTTTGATGCTCTCCTAGCTGGTTTAACCTTTGATGCTCCCTAGCTGGTGAACCCTTTTATGCTGTCCTAGTGGGGACCTTTGATGGTCTCCTACTGGTGAAACCCTTTTATGCTCTCCTAGCGGTGGAAAATTTATGCTCTCCCAGCTGGTGAACCTTTGAAAGCTTTTCCTAGCTGGTGAACCTTTGTTTCGGGCCCAAACTGGTGAAACCTTTTATCTCTCCTTTGCTGGTGAACCTTTGATGCTCTCCTAGCGGGGGAAAAAATTTGATGCTCTCCTTGCTGGGAACCTTTGATCTCTCCTAGCCCGGTGAAAACCCTTTTAAAGCTGCCCTTGTGGGGAACCTTTGATGCTCTCCTAGCGGTGAACCTTTGAAGCTCTCCTAGCCCGGTGAACCTTTTATGCTCTCCTAGCTGGGAACCTTTGATGCTCCCCTAGCTGTTTTGAACCTTTGATGCTTCCTAGTGGTGAACCTTTTATGCTGCCCCGTGGGGAACCCCTTTGTTTCTCTCCCAGCTGGTGAACCTTTGATTTCTCTTCCCCAGCTGGGGGAACCTTTGGGGGCGGCCCCAGGGTGGTGAAACCCCTTTTATCTCTCCCCAGCTGGTGAACCTTTTAAAACTCTTCCTAGCTGGTGGGAAACCTTTTTAAGCTCTCCTAGTGGTTGGGAACCCTTTTGCCCGTCCTAGGTTTTGAAACCCTTTTAAAGCTCTCCTAGCGGTGAACCTTTATGCTCTCCTAGCTGGTGAACCTTTTATGTCTCCTAGGTGGTTTAAACCCTTTTATGCGTCCTTAACCCGGGTGAAACCTTTTTATGCGCCCTAGCTGGGAAAATTTGAAAGCTCTCCTAGGGTGGGAACCTTTTATGCTTTCCTGCTGGTGAACCTTTGATGCTCCCTAGCGGTGAACCTTTTATGCTCTCCTAGTGGGGAAACCTTTTTTGCTGCCCTAGCGGTGAAAACCCTTTTCTGCTCTCCTAGTGGTGAACCTTTGGGGCTCACCCAGTGGGGGAAAACCCTTTTTTGCTGTCCTAGCTTTTTTTAACCTTTGATGCCCCTCCTAGTTTGGGGAACTTTGTTGCTCTCCCAGCTGGGAAAATTTTATTTCTCTCCCCAGCTGGTGAACCCTTTTATGCTGTCCAAACTGGGGGGAACCTTTGATGCTGGGCCCCAGCGGTGAACCTTTGATGCTCTCCTTGCTGGGGAACCTTTGATGCTCTCCTAGTGGTGAACCTTTTAGGGTCCCCCAAACGTGGGAACCCTTTTAATTTCTTTTCCTAGTGGTTTAACCTTTGATGCTTCCTAGCTGGTGAAACCTTTTATCTCTCCTACTGGTGAAAACCTTTTATGCTCTTTCCAAATGGTGAACCTTTTATGCCGTTAGGTGGGGACCCCTTTTATGCCGGCCCCAAACTGGTGAACCCTTTTATGCCTCCTAGCTGGTGGGAAACCTTTTATGCTCTCCTAGCCGGTAACCTTTGATGCTCCCTAGCTTTGGGGAAAAACCCTTTTATGCTCTTTCCCAGCTGGTGAACCTTTGAAAGCCGCCCAAACTGGGGGAACCCTTGATGCTTTTCCCTTGCTGGGGAACCTTTGATGCTCTCCTAGTGGTGAACCTTTGGGTGGGTCTCCTAGCTGGTGAACCTTTTATGCCCCTCCAACTGGTGAAAACCTTTTGATGCTCTTTCCCAGCTGGGGGAACCTTTTATGCCCGCCCCCAGCTGGGTGAACCTTTGATGCTCTCCCCCAGCTGGTGAACCTTTGAGCTCTTCCCAGCTGGGGAACCCTTTTAAAGTGCCTAGGGGGGTGAACCTTTTTATGCTCCCCCTAGCTGGTAAAACCTTTTATGCTCTCCTAGCCGGTGAACCTTTGATTCTTCCAAACTGGTGAACCTTTTATGCCCCGTCCTAGCGGGGAACCCCTTTTAAAAGCTCTCCTAGCCCGGGGAACCTTTGATGCTTCCTAGCGGGAACCTTTGTGCTCTCCTAGCTGGTGAACCTTTGATTCTGTCCTAGCTGGTGAACCTTTGATGCGCCCTAGCTGGTGAACCTTTTATGCTCTCCTAGCTGGTGAACCTTTGATGCTCTCCTAGCTGGGAACCTTTGATGCTCTCTTGGTGAACCTTTGATCTCTCCTAGCTGTGAACCTTTGATGCTGCCCTAGCTGGTGAACCTTTGATGCTCTTCTAGCTGGTGAACCTTGATCTCCCTAGCTGGTGAACCTTTGATGCTTCCTAGCTGGTGAACCTTTGATGCTCCCTAGCTGGTGAACCTTTGATGCTCTCCTAGCTGTGAACCTTGATGCTCTCCTAGCTGGTGAACCTTTAATCTCCAGCTGGTGAACCTTTGATGCTCTCCTAGCTGTGAACCTTTATGCTGCCTAGCTGGTGAACTTTCCTTCCTAGCTGGTGAACCATTTGATTTCTCCTGGTGAACCTTTGATGTTTCCCAGCTGGTGAACCTTTTGATCTCTCCTAGCTGGTGAACCTTTGATGCTCCCAGTGTTGAACCTTTATGCTCTCCTAGCTGGTGAACCTTTGTGCTCTCCCTAGCTGGTGAACCTTTGATTGCTCTCCTAGCTGGTGAACCTTTGATGCTCTCCTAGCTGGTGAACCTTTGATGCTCCCTAGGAAACCTTTGATGCTCTCTGCATGTGAACCTTGATGCTTCCTAGGGGTTTTAACCCTTTACTTAGCCTGTGAACCTTTGATTCCCCTTCTCTCTAGCGGTGAACCTTTGTGCTCCCTAGCTGTGAACCTTTGATGCTCCTCTGGGTGAACCTTTGATTTCCCCCTAGCTGGTGAACCTTTGATGCTCTCCTAGCTGGTAACCTTTGATTGCTCCTAGCTGGTGAACCTTTGATCTCTCCTAGCTGGTGAACCTTGACCCCCTAGCTGTTGAACCTTTTGCTGCTCCTAGCTGGTACCTTTATGCTCCTAGCTGGTGAACCTTTGATGCTCTCTAGAACCTTTGATGCTCTCCTAGCTGGTAACCTTTGATTCTCCTAGCTGGTGAACCTTTGATGCTTCCTAGGGTGAACCTTTGATGCTCTCCTGGGACTTTGATCCTCCTAGCTGGCCTTTGCTGGCCTGGTGTGAACCTTTGATGCTTCCTAGCTGGTGAACTTTGATGCTCCTTGGTGAACCTTTGATGCTCCCTAGCTGGTGAACTTTTCTCTCCTAGTTGAACCTTTGATGCTCTCCTAGCTGGTGAACCTTTGATGTCTCCTAGCTGTGAACCTTTGATGCTCTCCTAGCTGGTGAACCTTTGATGCCCCAGCTGGTGAACCTTTGATCTCTCCTAGCTGTAACCTTTTGCTCTCCTAGCGGTGAACCTTTGATGCTCTCCTAAGCTGGTTTAACCTTTGATGCTCTCCTAGCTGGTGAACCTTTGATGCTGCTCCTAGCTGGTGAACCTTTGGTGCTCTCCTTGTGAACCCTTGATGCTCTCCTAGGTGAACCTTTGATTCTCCTAGCTGTGGAACCTTTGATGCTCTCCTAGCTGGTGAACCTTTTGATGCCCCCTAGCTGGTGAACCTTGATGCTCTCCTGGTGAACCTTTATGCTCTCCTAGCTGGTGAACCTTTGATGTCTCCTAGCTGTGAACCTTTGATGCTCTCCACTGGTGAACCTTTGATGCTCTCCTAGGGACCTTTGATGCTCTAGCTGGTGAACCTTTGATGCTCTCCTAGCTGGTGAACCTTGATGCTCTCCTAGCTGGTAACCTTTGATTCTCCTAGCTGGTGAACCTTTTGATGCCCTAGCTGGACCTTATGCTGAACTTGTGCCTCCTATGCTGGTGAACCTTTATTTCTGCTGGTAACCTTTTTATGCTCTCCTAGCTGGTGAACCTTGATGCTCTCCTAGCTGGTGAACCTTGATGCTGTCTCCAGCTGGTGAACCTTTGATGCTCTCCAGTGGTGAACCTTTGATGCTCTCCTAGCTGGTGAACCTTTGATGCTCCTCTGGTTTTACCCTCCTTGTGAACCTTGATGCTCTCCTAGCCTTGAACCTTTGCTTCCTAGCTGGTGAACCTTTGATCTCTCCTAGCTGGGAACTTTGATGCTCTCCTAGCTGGTGAACCTTTGATGCTTCCTACTGGTGAACCTTATGCTCCTGCTGGGACTTTGAACTGTCTCCTTGGTACCCTTAGCTGACTGTGAACTCTCTCTGGTGGAACCTTTGATGCTTCTGAGGGGCCTTTGATGCTTCCTAGCTGGTAGAACCTTTGATGTCCCTGTGGAACCTTGATGCTCTCCTAGCTGGTGAACCTTTGATGCTCTCCTACTGTGAACCTTTGATGCCTCCTAGCTGGTGAACCATGATCTCTCCTGCCTACCTATGGTGACCTCTTTGACCTCTGAAACCTATGTACCTTGATGTTTACCCGGTGAACCTTTGATGTTCCTACTGGTGAACCTTTGATGCTCTCTAGCTGGAACCTTTGATGCTCTCCTAGCTGGTGAACTTTGTGCTGTCCTAGCTGGTGAACCTTGATGCTGCCTCTGGTGAACCTTTGATGTTGCCTAGCGGTAACCTTTGATGCTTCCTAGCTGGTGAAACCTTGATGCTCCCAGCTGGGAACCTTTGTCTCCCTAGCTGTGAACCTTTGATTCTCCTAGGGTGAACCTTTGATGCTCTCCTAGCTGGTGAACCTTTGATCTCTCCTAGCTGGTGAACCTTTGATGCTTCCTAGCTGGGAACCTTGATGCCCCTATGCTGTCCTTTTACTCCTTGGTGACCTTTTGATGCCCCTAGCTTTGGGAACCTTTGTGCTCTCCTAGCTGGTGAACCTTTGATGCTCTCCTAGCTGGTGAACCTTTGATGCTCCTAGTGGTGACCTTGATGCCTCCTAGCTGTGAACCTTTGATGCTCTCCTAGCTGGTGAACTTTGATGCTCTCCTAGCTGGTGATTTGATGCTCTCCTAGCTGGTGAACCTTTTGCTCCTAGCTGGTGAACCTTTAGATGGCCTGCGGTAACCTTTGATGCTCTCCTGCTGGTGAACCTTTGATGCTCTCCTAGCTGTGAACCTTAGTGTGCCTAGTGAACCTTTGATGCTCTCCCAGCTGGTAACCTTTGATGCTCCTAGCTGGTGAACCTTTGATCTCTCCGCGGTGAACCTTTGTCCTTCTGGTGAACCTTTGTGCTCTCCTAGCTGGTGAACCTTTGATGCTCTCCAGCTGTGTGAACTTTGATGCTCTCCCTGTGAACCTTGATGCCTCTGCTGACCTTTTATGCTCTCCTTGCTGGTGAACCTTTGATGCTCTCTAGCTGGTGAACCTTTGATCTCCTAGCTTTGTCCCTGTGTGAACCTATGCTCTCCTACTGGTGAACCTTTGATCTCCTAGCTGGTGAACCTTTGATGCTCTCCTAGCTGGTGAACCTTTGGGCTCCTAGTGGTGAACCTTTGATGCTCTCCTAGCTGTGAACCTTTGATGCTCTCTAGCTGGATGAACCTTTGATGCTCTAGCGGTGAACCTTTGATGCTCTCTAGCTGGTGAACCTTTGATGCTCTCCTACTGGTAACTTGATGCTGTCCTGCTGGTGAACCTTTGATGCCCAGCTGGGACCTTGATGCCTCCTAGCTGGTGCCTTTGATCCTCTCCTAGCTCGGGAACCTTGATGCTTCTAGCTGGAACCTTTATGCTCCCTACTGTGAACCTTTGAGCTCTCCTACGTGACCTTGATGCTCTCTAGCGGTGACCTTTGATGCTGTCCTAGTGTGAAACCTTTTTGATGCCTCCTACTGGTGAACCTTTATGCTCTCTTACGGTCTGTGCTTACCTAGTGGTGACTTGATGCTCTCTAGCTGGTTTGAATGCTCCTGGAACCTTTCTCTCCTAGCTGGTAACCTTTGATGCTCCCTAGCTGTGAACCTTGTGCTTCCTAGCTGGTGAACCTTGATGCTCTCTTGGGTGAACCTTTGATGCCTAGCTGGTGAACCTTTATGCTTCAGCTGTGAACTTGATGCTCTCCTACTGGTGAACCTTTGATGCTCCTAGCTGTGCTCTCCCTACTGTGAACCTTTGAGCTCTTCTAGCGGTGAACTTTATGCTCTCTACGGTGAACCTTTGATGCTTCCTAGCTGGTGAACCTTTGATGCTCTCCTAGCTGGTGAACCTTGATGCTCTCCTAGCTGGTGAACTTTGATGCTTCCTACTGGTGAACCTTTGATGCTCCCTAGCTGTGAACCTTTGATGCCTCTTAACCTTAGCTCTGTGGTGAACCTTTGATGCTCTCCTAGCTGGTGAACCTTTGATGCTCCTAGCTGGTGAACCTTTGATGCTTCCTAGCTGTGAACCTTTGATGCCTCCTAGCTGTGAACCTTTGATGCTTCCTAGCTGGGAACCTTTGATGCTCCTACTGGTGAACCTTTTGTCCCAGCTGTGAACTTGATGCTTCCTAGCTGGTGAACCTTTGATGCTCTCCTAGCTGGAACCTTTGATGCTCTCCTAGCTGTGAACCTTTGATGCTCTCCTACTGGTGAACCTTTGATGCTCTCCTAGCTGGTGAACCTTGAGCTCTCCTGCTGGTGAACCTTTGATGCTCCCTAGCTGGTGAACCTTTGATGCTCTCCTAGCTGGTGAACCTTTGATGCTCCTCTGGTGAACCTTTGATGTCCCTGTGGTGACTTTGTCTCTGCTGTGAACTTTGCCTCCTAGCTGGTGAACCTTTGATGCTCTCTAGCTGGTGAACCTTTGATGCTCTCCTAGCTGGTGAACCTTTGATGCTCCCTAGCGTGAACTGGCTAGCTGTGAACCTTGATGCTCTCCTAGCTGGTGAACCTTTGATGCTCTCCTAGCTGGTGAACCTTTGATGCTCTCCTAGCTGGTGAACCTTTGATGCTCTCCTAGCTGGTGAACCTTTGATGCTGTCCTAGCTGATGAACCTTTGATGCTCTCCTAGCTGGTGAACCTTTGATGCTCTCCTAGCTGGTGAACCTTTGATGCTGTCCTAGCTGGTGAACCTTTGATGCTCTCCTAGCTGGTGAACCTTTGATGCTCTCCTAGCTGGTGAACCTTTGATGCTCTCCTAGCTGGTGAACCTTTGATGCTCTCCTAGCTGGTGAACCTTTGATGCTCTCCTAGCTGGTGAACCTTTGATGCTGCCCTAGCTGGTGAACCTTTGATGCTCTCCTAGCTGGTGAACCTTTGATGCTCTCCTAGCTGGTGAACCTTTGATGCTCCTAGCTGGTGAACCTTTGATGCTCTCCTAGCTGGTGAACCTTTGATGCTCTCCTAGCTGGTGAACCTTTGATGCTCTCCTAGCTGGTGAACCTTTGATGCTTCCTAGCTGGTGAACCTTTGATGCTCTCCTAGCTGGTGAACCTTTGATGCTCTCCTAGCTGGTGAACCTTTGATGCTCTCCTAGCTGGTGAACCTTTGATGCTCTCCTAGCTGGTGAACCTTTGATGCTCTCCTAGCTGGTGAACCTTTGATGCTCTCCTAGCTGGTGAACCTTTGATGCTCTCCTAGCTGGTGAACCTTTGATGCTCTCCTAGCTGGTGAACCTTTGATGCTCTCCTAGCTGGTGAACCTTTGATGCTCCCTAGCTGGTGAACCTTTGATGCTCTCCTAGCTGGTGAACCTTTGATGCTCTCCTAGCTGGTGAACCTTTGATGCTCTCCTAGCTGGTGAACCTTTGATGCTCTCCTAGCTGGTGAACCTTTGATGCTGCCCTAGCTGGTGAACCTTTGATGCCCTAGCTGGTGCTTTGATCTCTCCTAGCTGTGAACCTTTGATGCTCTCCTAGCTGGTGAACCTTTGATGCTGCCCTAGCTGGTGAACCTTTGATGCTCTCCTAGCTGGTGAACCTTGATGCTCTCCTAGCTGGTGAACCTTTGATGCTCTCCTAGCTGGTGAACCTTTGATGCTCTCCTAGCTGGTGAACCTTTGATGCTCTCCTAGCTGGTGAACCTTTGATGCTCTCCTAGCTGGTGAACCTTGATGCTCTCCTAGCTGGTGAACCTTTGATGCTCTCCTATGCGTGTGTGAACCTTTGATGCTCTCCTAGCTGGTGAACCTTTGATGCTCTCCTAGCTGGTGAACCTTTGATGCTCTCCTAGCTGGTGAACCTTTGATGCTCTCCTAGCTGGTGAACCTTTGATGCTCCCTAGCTGGTGAACCTTTGATGCTCTCCTAGCTGGTGAACCTTTGATGCTCTCCTAGCTGGTGAACCTTTGATGCTCTCCTAGCTGTGTGAACCTTTGATGCTCTCCTAGCTGGTGAACCTTTGATGCTCTCCTAGCTGGTGAACCTTTGATGCTCTCCTAGCTGGTGAACCTTTGATGCTCTCCTAGCTGGTGAACCTTTGATGCTCTCCTAGCTGGTGAACCTTTGATGCTCTCCTAGCTGGTGAACCTTTGATGCTCTCCTAGCTGGTGAACCTTTGATGCTCTCCTAGCTGTGAACCTTTGATGCTCCTAGCTGGTGAACCTTTGATGCTCTCCTAGCTGGTGAACCTTTGATGCTCTCCTAGCTGGTGAACCTTTGATGCTGCCCTAGCTGGTGAACCTTTGATGCTCTCCTAGCTGGTGAACCTTTGATGCTCTCCTAGCTGGTGAACCTTTGATGCTCTCCTAGCTGGTGAACCTTTGATGCTGTCCTAGCTGGTGAACCTTTGATGCTCTCCTAGCTGGTGAACCTTTGATGCTCTCCTAGCTGGTGAACCTTTGATGCTCTCCTAGCTGGTGAACCTTTGATGCTCTCCTAGCTGGTGAACCTTTGATGCTGCCCTAGCTGGTGAACCTTTGATGCTCTTCTAGCTGGTGAACCTTTGATGCTCTCCTAGCTGGTGAACCTTTGATGCTGCCCTAGCTGGTGAACCTTTGATGCTCTCCTAGCTGGTGAACCTTTGATGCTCTCCTAGCTGGTGAACCTTTGATGCTCTCCTAGCTGGTGAACCTTTGATGCTCTCCTAGCTGGTGAACCTTTGATGCTCTCCTAGCTGGTGAACCTTTGATGCTTCCTAGCTGGTGAACCTTTGATGCTCTCCTACTGGTGAACCTTTGATGCTCTCCTAGCTGGTGAACCTTTGATGCTCTCCCTAGCTGGTGAACCTTTGATGCTCTCCTAGCTGGTGAACCTTTGATGCTCTCCTAGCTGGTGAACCTTTGATGCTCTCCTAGCTGTGAACCTTTGATGCTCTCCTAGCTGGTGAACCTTTGATGCTTCCTAGCTGGTGAACCTTTGATGCTCCCTAGCTGGTGAACCTTTGATTCTCTCTAGCTGGTGAACCTTTGATGCTCTCCTAGCTGGTGAACCTTTGATGCTGCCCTAGCTGGTGAACCTTTGATGCTCTCCTAGCTGGTGAACCTTTGATGCTCTCCTAGCTGGTGAAAACCCTTTGATGCTTCCTAGCTGGTGAACCTTTGATGCTCTCCTAGCTGGTTGAACCCCTATTGGTGCCTTTGATCTCCTAGCTGGTGAACCTTTGATGCTCTCCTAAGCTGGTGAACCTTTGATGCTCTCCTAGCTGTGAACCTTTGATGCCTCCTAGCTGGTGAACCTTTGATGCTGTCCTAGCTGGTGAACCTTTGATGCTCTCCTAGCTGGTGAACCTTTGATGCTCTCCTAGCTGTGAACCTTTGATGCTCTCCTAGCTGGTGAACCTTTGATGCTGTCCTAGCTGGTGAACCTTTGATGCTCTCCTAGCTGGTGAACCTTTGATGCTCTCCTAGCTGGTGAACCTTTGATGCTCTCCTAGCTGGTGAACCTTTGATGCTCTCCTAGCTCGTGAACCTTTGATGCTCTCCTAGCTGTGAACCTTTGATGCTCTCCTAGCTGGTGAACCTTTGATGCTCTTCTAGCTAGTGAACCTTTGATGCTCTCCTAGCTGGTGAACCTTTGATGCTCTCCTAGCTGGTGAACCTTTGATGCTCTCCTAGCTGGTGAACCTTTGATGCTCCCTAGCTGGTGAACCTTTGATGCTCCCTAGCTGGTGAACCTTTGATGCTCTCTCTAGCTGGTGAACCTTTGATGCTTTCCTAGCTGGTGAACCTTTGATGCTCCCTAGCTGGTGAACCTTTGATGCTCTCCTACTGGTGAACCTTTGATGCTCTCCTAGCTGGTGAACCTTTGATGCTTCTCCTAGCTGGTGAACCTTTGATGCTCTCCTAGATGGTGAACCTTTGATGCTCTCCTAGCTGGTGAACCTTTGATGCTGTCCTAGCTGGTGAACCTTTGATGCTCTCCTAGCTGGTGAACCTTTGATGCTCCCTAGCTGGTGAACCTTTGATGCTCTCCTAGCTGGTGAACCTTTGATGCTCTCCTAGCTGGTGAACCTTTGATGCTCCCTAGCTGGGGAACCTTTGAGCTCTCCTAGCTGGTGAACCTTTGATGCTCTCCTAGCTGGTGAACCTTTGATGCTCTCCTAGCTGGTGAACCTTTGATGCTCCCTAGCTGGTGAACCTTTGATGCTCTTTCCTAGCTGGGGAACCTTTGATGCTCTCCTAGCTGGTGAACCTTTGATGCCCTCCTAGCTGGTGAACCTTTGATGCTCTCCTAGCTGGTGAACCTTTGATGCTCTCCTAGCTGGTGAACCTTTGATTTCTGTCCTAGCTGGTGAACCTTTGATGGTTCTTACTTTGAAATCCTCTATTGTTAACCCTTTAAGTCCTCTCAGCTCAGGTGGTTGCACTTTTAAGTCTCTCGCTAGGGTGTTGCTACCTTTTAAGTCTCCTCACTAGGCTGGTTTCCATGAAGTCTCTCAGCTTTAATTTGTGCTACTGAGTCTCTCCAGCTTTAATTTGTTGCTACTGTAAGTCTCTCAGCTCAAGTGTGCTGTCTACTGAAGTCCTCAGCTGCTAACTTGTTGCTACTGAAGTCTCTCACTCAGTAATTTGCTCTGAAGTCCTAGCTAAGTTGTTGCTCCCACTTGAAGTCTCTCCTAAGTTGTGAACCTGATGCTCTCCTAGCTGGTAGCTACTGAAGTCTCTCAGCTCAATTTGTTCTCTACTGAAGCCTTTCGAGCTCCAGTTGTTGCTACTGAAGTCTCTCAGCTTCAAGCTGTTGGCTACTGAAGCTCTCAGCTTAAGTTTTGCCCTACTGTGAACCTTTCAGCTCAAGTGTTGGTGACCTGAAGTCTCTCAGCTGTGAAGCTTTGTGACTGATCCTCTGTCAAGTTGTTCGCTACTGAAGATCTCCACCTAAGTGTTGCCTTTCTGAAGTCTCTAGTCCCTAGTTGTTGCTACTTTAAGTCTCTCCTCAGCTGGTTGCTACCGAACTCCCAGCTCAAGTTTGTTGCACTGAAGCTCTCCCAAGCTGGTTTAACCTGATCTCCCAGCTCCAAGTTGTTGCTACTTAAGCCTCTCAGCTCCCAGTGGTGCTACTTAAGTCTCCTAGCTCGTGTTGAACCCTTGAATCTCTCAGCTTTAACTTTGAGTTCCTACTGAAGTGCTCTCGCTCAATTGATGCTTCCTACTTTAATTCTTCAGCTCAAGTTGTTGCTACTGAAGTCTCTCAGCTCAATTGTTGCCTACTGAAGATCTCTCAGCTAATTTGTTGCTACTGAAGTCTCTCAGCTCAGTGTTTCTACTGAAGTCTCTCAGCTCAAGTTGTTGCTACTGAAGTCTTCCCAGCTCAAGTTGTTGCACTGAAGTCTCTCAGCTCAAGTTGTTGCTACTGAAGTCTCTCAGCTCAAGTTGTTGCTACTGGGAAATCTCTCAGCTCAAGTTGTTGCTACTGAAGTCTCTCAGCTCAAGTTGTTGCTACTGAAGTCTCTCAGCTCAAGTTGTTGCTACTGAAGTCTCTCAGCTCAAGTTGTTGCTACTGAAGTCTCTCAGCTCAAGTTGTTGCTACTGAAGTCTCTCAGCTCAAGTTGTTGCTACTGAAGTCTCCCAGCTCAAGTTGTTGCTACTGAAGTCTCCCCAGCTCAAGTTGTTGCTACTGAAGTCTCTCAGCTCAAGTTGTTGCTATGAAGTCTCTCGCTCAAGTTGTTGCTACTGAAGTCTCTCAGCTCAAGTTGTTGCTACTGAAGTCTCTCAGCTCAAGTTGTTGCTACTGAAGTCTCTCAGCTCAAGTTGTTGCTACTGAAGTCTCCCACTCAAGTTGTTGCTACTGAAGTCTCTCAGCTCAGTTGTTGCTACTGAAGTCTCTCAGCTCAAGGTGTTGCTCTCAGAATGCCTCTCAGCTCAAGTTGTTGCTACTGAAGTCCTCCCAGCTCAAGTTGTTGCTACTGAAGTCTCTCAGCTCAGCTGTTGCTACTGAAGTCTCTCAGCTCAAGTTGTTGCACTGAAGTCTCTCAGCTCAATTTGTTGCTACTGAAGTCTCCAGCTCAAGTTTTTGCTACGAAGTCTCTCAGCTCAGTGCTGTTGCTACTGAAGTCTCTCAGCTCAAGTTGTTGCTACTGAAGTCTCTCAGCTCAAGTTGTTGCTACTTAAGTCTCCCAGCTCAAGTTGTTGCTACTGAAGTCTCTCAGCTCAGGCTGTTGCTACTGAAGTCTCTCAGCTCAAGTTGTTGCTACTGAAGTCTCTCAGCTCAAGTTGTTGCTACTGAAGTCTCCCAGCTCAAGTTGTTGCTACTGAAGTCTCTCAGCTCAGGCTGTTGCTACTGAAGTCTCTCAGCTCAAGTTGTTGCTACTGAAGTCTCTCAGCTCAAGTTGTTGCTACTGAAGTCTCTCAGCTCAAGTTGTTGCTACTGAAGTCTCTCACTCAAGTTGTTGCTACTGAAGTCTCTCAGCTCAATGTTTGCTACTGAAGTCTCCCAGCTCAAGTTGTTGCTACTGAAGCTCTCCCGCTCAAGTTGTTTCTACGAAGTCTCTCAGCTCAAGTTGTTGCTACTGAAGTCTCCCAGCTCAAGTTGTTGCTACTGAAGTCCCCTCAGCTCAAGTTGTTGCTACTAAAATCTCCCAGCTAAGTTGTTGCTACTGAAGTCTCTCAGCTCAAGTTGTTGCTAAGAAGGTCAAAGCTCAAGTAGTTGCCTACAGCAGTCTCTCGTCCAAGAAGTAGCTACTGAAGTCTCCAGCTCAAGCTGATGTACTTAAGTCTCCCAGCTCAAGTGTTAAGCTAATAATGCTCCATTAGCTTGTGATACTGACGTTATGGAGCTGCTGCTGTAGCTGTTATAAGCTATGCTGCCAGATACTGCGTAGTCGCTCTCACTGCGTAGTTACGGTTGTGTGCTGTGTACTGGTCCGGTACTGCAGCATATATACCTGCTACAGGAGCCATGCCTCTGGAGGGAGAGGAGGAGGTGACGGGGGTGAGGGGAGGGAGGCTGTGGGAAGGTGCGTCTTCTTGGTGGTCTTGATCCCACGCCGCCTGTCCCCCCTACCCACCCACACGATACCCTGCTCCCATTATTCCTGACGACCTCAACACCTGAGCCCGGGTACTCTGATGATCCCATAACAGCAGCGCTCAACACTCTCTAGGAGGGGCCACATATCTGCGACATCGCCTATATGCCAGATGAACGACCCGCCGACCCACGAGCGCATCCTTCAAATTATAAATATATTATGTTAGATAAATTCTAGATAATCTTCCGATTATTAATAGGAAAAAAATACACATTGGTATCTTAACAAACTACAGAAAATTCAAAATACCCTTGACTAAAGTCACGGGAACAACAGTCGGGTCAATCCTGGGGACTCACTCCCACATAGATATTAACTGTCCAGTAGGAAAGGACATTGATCTCTCTAGTGGAATTCGCCCGAGGGCATAGCAATAAATCTAGGCTTAGGAGGAGGATAAGGGTGAGCGGACCCATCCACAACCCATAGGTGCTGCACACGGTTCACGGACACTAGCTCCAAACTTAAAGTTTGGTTCCGTAGCAGGAGATATCAGCCAGAAGTTAATGAACATCCAGTGGGGGAACTCCCTTAGGAAAGTTCTCCAACAAGGCTTATCCTCAGGCCTTTACCAAGAAGCATGGTGAAGGAAAAAACAAAGGAGGAGATAGAGAAAACAGTCCTCATCAGGAGTAGCAGTAAAAGTCCATACCTTCTATTGACCAGCAAGATGGCACTGAAACCCTCACAATCCTGCTCTACACAACTCTTTAAACAAGGACAGAAGACTCCAAGCGACGGCGAAAACGAAACCTCAGAAAGTAACCACAGCATGCGTACAATAAATATACATTAGTAAAGGGGCTGTAGTTGTAAGTTGATGAATAGTAAAAATACCCAGCCAATCCAACCGGCTATAACACAAGACAGACCCCAACCTGACCTGAACACACATCAGTCACCATCCGGAGATACACGACCGACCCACAACGGTGTTACCCGACAGACCCCACCGGGATTAACAGACAGTCCCAATCCTGGCTGTTACACCGCCAGTCACAATCCGGATATCTCACAGTCCGACACCACGGAGAATCCAACAGATCGACCAACGGCAAAACCCCTCCGACCCAACGGCAGAACATCAACAGAAGTCCCAATCCGGCGTGTTACCAGACAGACCCCACGGCTGAACTCCCCACGACCCACTCGTCTATGTATCTCACAGACAGCGAAAAAGCTGGGACCACCTCCAATTACTAACTTAAATACATTTCGAAAAGGTACTTAATCACTCATCTGGTATAACAAGAGACATACCCCGGCCTATTGCCAAAGTGGTCCGGTCAGCAACACCCACTCTTGTCAATGACAAACCAACCATCGTCACCAGCACAACACCACCCCAGAACCCTGGAGGGTAATGAACTATGCATAAGCTTGGGCTATCCTAATACGATACTTGCCGCTCCCATCACACACCCACGCCAAAATATATCCCCCCACAGGGTTACAGCCACACTTGCACGACCCACCAGGAACATGACACATAATAACCTTAGCTGCGGAACAAGGATACTAGAGAGCTTATGTAGGTTCATTCTCAAACTCAATTGATGTGTCAATAGAAAGCCATGACTACACACCTAAACACATAAAGGGTCACAAAAACATATTCCATCATCCGGACCACAACGAGGGACAGACACTTATCACGACATATAGCCCATTACATCGCTAAAAAATGAAGTAAATGAACCGTAGCACGTGCAGAAATGAAAAACTCACAAGATACATGAGACCGGTCCACCATCGTCCACGTGAAAGATATGCGAAAATTAAGAACACCCCAATAAACAAAATACGACACAGAAGAAGATTTCACGGACCAAGTGCAACATCTGGGTTATCATTTTAATTATCGACGTTTCGCATTCAGTGGTTAATACTACGATTCTAGGCCATAACAGGAGTGCGAAACGTAAACTAGAAAAGATACCCATATGTCATAATTCATCAATTCGGTAATAGTTACCTTTCTAGCACAGCACAGCCTGATGAAGTTCAATGTGTGGCGACCGTTTCATTAAAACCATACCAACATGCGCGTCCAGGTACAGCACAGGTCTACCACCCCTAAGTAGTCCAGTAAAATACCAACAGATGAATCAGCACCACTAGACGACCACTACTCCAATGGCGAGATAACTAATCCCGACGACTGAATCCACTATCAAGCAAGACACTCAAACCCCCCATTAGCCCGCGAGTGTCAACAAATGCCAGACAGAGAGACCCGATACACCAAATTATGAACAGTACAAAGCTCGGGAAAACGTTTCGGCCCCAACATGATCATATGATTCGGAAGGAGGGAGTTGAATGAAACGTCGTAGTGAACCATGGAATTATTACCACTTGAAGAAGTGGTTGGTTATTTTTGTTGGAATTCTGACCACGTCTGAAAGAAAAACCCCGATCGAAACACCGAAATTCTAGCCACTGGAACAGACCACACACGAATATATGTGATTAAACATGATGGAATTATATATTAGAATTAGTAGGGGCTATAATAAGAGAATTCAGAGTAAACGCGATACAAGTACTATATAAGCATCTGTCTATTGTCCGACCTCGACGCTCACACCGAACCAGTTTATGTTGTTGAAAGAGAGTGACGAATGGACGGAACGTGACAATGAATGATTGATGATAGAAGACCGTTAGAGGTTAGATGAAAGAGAGAATAGGAGGACGAATGTGGTGATGGGTTGCATAAAGACACATGGATTGTGAAGGTTAGGCGCTTACTTGGATATACTCACCCGATTAAACCTCCATACCACTCCCAACTCACCTCAAACTCTCCACATTTCTTCAACACAAAACAAAACCCCCACGTCAAACAAAAATTTCCCAAATAAGACAAATGTGGGGAGCGACACTATTCCATTAACGACCGCCGCGCCAGAAGGGAGACAGCAGGTATTGGAGTGAGCCAAGCTGGTTGGACGTCGTGACCAGCCGCAGGAGGACGCGAATTCAACAGAGGTGGAGTACCAGCCAGAGGTGAATGTGGATCAAGAAAGATCTGTGCACTTGTATGAACAAGAAGATGAATAGAGCTCTGCATGACCGACAGATGATGAACAAACACTCAGACTTGCTGTGCCCACCATCTCGGCCCAGCGCTTCCAGAATATCTTTAGCATGGTAGCTCCCACACGCGATGCCCTCCGGGGACAGGGTATCGGGGTCTGTGCGCGAGCAGCTTTATGCATTTGCCCCCCCTTGCAGTAACTCGGAGAAGACAAGGGGCGACCAAGCGGCCGCCATACCCCCACTCAACCATATAGGGACCGGCGGTTGTGTGTCATGTGAGGTATGGAAATTTTGCTGACGGAGGTGTGAAAGAACGTGATAGCGAGTCAGGCTATGACGACCCTCACAACCACCCTTTTTAGAGTCATACTTTCCCGTTGTGACTCACATATCCTAGCCCAATACCCGATATCACCTGTATAAACAGCGTGGTGTTAAATAAGTAGATTAGCGAGCCTTTACACTCTCAAACGGGGGACCGGACACTGGTCATCTACCCCGGGGCTACCACCGTCTAGTCTCATACGCAATGCCATTGCCCACAGCGTTGGACTGACTTGACAATATAAGGAGAAGAAGAAAGACCACTGTTCCCAGATGCGTTCGAGCAGGAATCCACGGTGGGGCTCGCATATTACTTAAAAGGGGATTTAAGAGGAAGTCTTCTACTCTACATGGAGAACAGGTTTTCAACCACCTCTGTAGGAGACGGCGTGAGAGCTGGTCGTGTACACCAAGATATGTTTTATTGGGGTTGTGTGGTATTGTAACCCTAGTTGCTGGAACCCCAGTAAGTAGAAATCACAAATGAATTAAAAGATCACCAACATACCTGCCAACAGTTAAAAATATACCACACCATGTATCGCTAAATCAATATCCTCACAAATATATATAAAAAATTCTAGTATATACTATAAATAAACTCTATATATAAATATAAATAATATATCTTCTAAATATAAAATACTAATATACAACATTTAATCCACATTCCCACAACACACACACACACCACACACCCACACACAAACACACATATATATATTTATATAAACTATTATATATTTATATATAATATATATACGTATATTAAATCGTACATGAAGGCACTATACATACACCCCATATATCCAAATACACACCACATATATAATATCTAATATTTATTATATAGAATAATATATATATATAATTTATATATATATAAATATATATTATATTTCTTTATGTATATATATATACATATACTATATTTTTTTTTTCAAAGTCGGCCGTACACCCACGACGGCAGGGGTGATCCAAAAAAGACAGAATAAAATATCACCCAAAAAAGGGAAAATACTTTCATCATAATACAAACACTTTCACCACACTTTTCGGCACATCTTAACACTGTTTAATTGCATTTTTTTCTGTTTTTTTTTTTTTTTCTGCAGATGTGCGTGGGGTTGGGTTGTGGTGGGGGGGGGGGTGGGGGGAAGGGGTGGGGGGTGGTGGGGAGTGGGGGTGGGGGGAGTGGGGGCGGGGGTCGGGGTGGGGGAGAAGGTTTGGGTGGGGGGAGTGGGTGGGGGGGGGGTGTGGGGGGTGGGTGGCGTGGGTGGTGGGCGAGTTTGGGTGGGGGGGTTGGGGAATTGAGTGGGAGTGGTGGGGTGGGGGTGCACAGAAATATAAAGTACACACTCGCATTAACAAATCAAGATACCCAAACTCCAAAACTGCCAAAACCCCCATATATTTAAAGTGCAGGCATTGTACTTCCATTACCAGGACTCAAGAAAACTAAATGAAAATAACGGATTTCCAAGACTCCCCAACACCATACCTGATGCCTATCCAACCGATCGATCAGGCCAAGACTTGTCTCATTCATCCTAACACAAAACACGACAGCACGGAAGTGGAACGGTCCAAGCCTAGCCACACGAAAATCTCACCTTTATCTCTACCCCTATCGAGGACGAACCCCTCCTCGCTTTACTACCCTAAAGATTAAATAGCTTTATGTATACACAATTGATCCCAATCACTACCAATGCCCACACACACACAACCCTACAATGCTAAGTAAAATTTTATAGAAACCCCCTTTTATAAAGATCATCCCGAATATTCTGATAAACTTTAAACAAAAATTGCCTTAGTACAGGGACATCTCCACTGCTCCAACCCGTCATACGAGTTGCATATAACACTAAGAACTTCAACCATAAAAGGTGTTTGTTTACAACCAATCCAAAATACAAAATCATATGCTCTCATCGTACGCATTTGTTGACTCCACACATCACCCTCCCCACCCCCAAAACAAAAAACCAACCCCAAACTGCAACCCCCTAAAACAAACAACAACCCGCCGAACGTCAAAACCCCACGATATCAGCACACATACCCAACATACCACACTCACCCCAAAATCAAACCACAACCCAATAATATAAATACAACCACCATATGACACCCAACCAAAAAACAATAACCACATAACTAAACCCCCTAAAACAAAACCACACACATACCCCACACCCCCAACCAAATTCAATAAAAATGTCCACACCCACTCCCTCACCACCTCCCCCCCTACCCATATAACAAACCCCAAAAATACCAAATCAACCCCACCAAAAAACCCCCCAACCCCCGGCCCCCACTCAAAAAAACAAACAATACCACCCCAAGACACCCACTCAAACCCCCAATTATCCATCCCCCAAAATACTCCTCCCAACCAAAAACCTTTCCTACAAAACCCCAACCCCCCACCCATCTCACACACCACAACCCCCAAACCCACAACCCACCCAACCCCCCCCCACCCCCCACACCACTCCCACATCCCCAAATACCCACCCCCAACACCACATCCCCAAAACACCCAACCCCTTCCCCCCCCAACCCCCCCCCACCCAAACAACCCACATAACCCCCACACATAACCCATACCCCCCAATCACACCCCCACCCCACCCCCACCATCCCACAATACCACTCCACCCCCCCCCCCCCACCCCCCCCCCCCCACCCCCCCCCCCCCCCACACCCCCCCCCCCCCACACCCCCCCCCAAACCCACCCCCACCCCCCCCCCCCAAAACCCCTACAACCACTCCCCACACACCCACCCTTTCACCCCCCTAACCCTCCCCCCAACCTTCCCCCCAAACCAAAACCACCAAACCACCCCCCCCCCTCCCCCCACCCCCCCACCCCAACCAACCCACACCCTCCAAACAACCACATCACCCCCCCCCCCACACCTCTCCTCCCAAACCCCCACCCTAACCATCCCCCCCCACCCCAACCCCCAACCCCAACCCCAAATCCAAAAACCACAAACCCCTCCTTACCCCAACCTCCCCCCCCCTATCCATATCCCAACCATTCCCAAAACCCCCCCCCCCCCCCACCCCCCAAACCACCCCCCCCCAACCACACATACCCCCCACCCCCCCCCCCACCCCCCCCCCCCACATACCACACCAATACCCCCCCCCAGCTCATTCCTACACTTTGGCTGCCATCAAAACTGGGGGGATTCTGGAGAACAGAAATTGACAGCTTCCGGGGCCATCCAGGTGCGGTTTTCTGCTGGTGGGTACTGGACAATGACAGGTGGTTGTCGGGTTGTGGAGGTTGTTGCCGATCAACCTGTGGAGAAGATAGCGCGGAGGACTGGCTCGTGCCGTGCGCCGCGCGCCCCCAGTGGCCCACGAGGGCATGGTGGCCTTTGTTTCTAGCAATCGAATGATCAGGCCCCACCAGAGCGGCGTGGGTGGACAGCGTGGCGTGGGAGCAATGCGCACCCCCCGATGCTGGTGCCTCACGCCGCGCACACCACCGCTACCAACCACGCCACCCATTTTCCAATCCCAATTGCAACAGAGTATCTTCGTCATTTTCCTGTCTCTGTTCCTGTTGTTTACAAGCCACGGGAGATGTACTCCGAGAACACTCCTTCCCCTTGGAATGCCTATGGCACACTTCCCACGCACGCATATCATCGCTCCGTTATTAGACTGACGCTTCAACTGGGGAATATTGCACCTTTCCACATATCACTACAGGGATGCCTCAGTCCTTGCTCAGAGCGCGATGTTAGTTCTATTCACTATCACTAATCACTTCTCCCAACATCCGTGATGATATCATACTCGAGCATCCAGGGAAACAAGTGTCCTCCGCCGCGATCTAAATAGAAGGTTTTCGCCAGCTCGCGCGCGCGTTGCTCGCGCCGCATCCTAAATATCCAGTAACCCCGCTGCTCATCACTCCGACCGCTGCCACCACTGCACACTCACCTCGAGGTACAGGCCAAGGATACCGAAGCGGGACCCCGGTGCCTCGGCGTCGTCTTCTCTTCCACCGACTATACCCGTATCTACTTTCTATCCCGGTCATTAGCTATCGTCAAAAACACCTCACTAAAACACGATACTTCATCGTTCTCTGGCTCTTCCACCATCCTCCCACCTATTAGAACTGTCACTGGGGAACAAAAGTGTCCCAATTCGACGAGGATGTGAGGAGGGCTCTTCTTACGCGAGGCATGGTGGACATTGGTTTACTAAGAGGGGCATTTCCCACAATGCACCCACTGGGTCCCAGATTTTTTACTACCGCCGCACACTGACCACGCAGACCATTCTCTCACAACCAAGGGCATATCAGCCTTTTCGCGCGAGATTTGAGGCCGCTAGAATTTATGCGTACTAGTACGTCAAAAACCCTACGCGTAAAAGACGTTCTTAGTACGACACGACAACCATCAAAAGGGTTAATACACAAAAGATACTCTTAAACACTATTCTCAGCTCTCACCAAGTAATAAAGAAAGCCAAAACAACTGTACTATCAGTTAGATTCACAGACACTAGAGGAGATATAAAAAAGACCTGAAAACACTCTTCAGTTTAGGGACCCCCAAACTGAAAAAACCCAAGAATATTGTCCAAACTAAACCTAAGAAACCCATTTACACCCCCTGACACGCTACAAATAAACGATTCTTTAAAAACATGGTTTTAATTCCCCGTAAAACCCACTACCAATCCCCTGCTGGGACCCCCTAGATGGGAATTTCCAAAAATTCCTTCTATCTTGCACCACTGACCCACGGAAGTCATTGAGATTAAAAAGTCACTTAAAAATAACTCAGGGAATCTGTCTCATGTCCCACCATTACTGTACAAGCGAGCGGCCCATGTCCTTTCGCATGCAATTTCATTACTTTTTAACAAGTCACTAGAGACTAGCACCTTCCCGAAACTACTCAAGATGGCAAGGGTTACACCAATACATAAAGGTGGTGACCCTACAGACTTAAACAACTATAGGCCAATATCTAACTTACCATTGCTATCCAAAATCTTTGAGAAACTCGTGCACAGGAGACTGTATTCATTTATAACGGCTCAAAACATACTCAACCCCTGCCAATTTGGATTCAGGAAAAATAAAAGCACTAATGATGCAATCATAAAAATGCTAGATCTGCTTTACACAGCATTGGAAAATAAGGAATATCCACTAGGAATTTTTATTGACCTAAGAAAAGCTTTTGACACAGTAGACCACGACATCCTACTCCACAAACTTGATCATTACGGTATAAGAGGCCATGCGCTAGCTTATTTCAAATCTTACATTACTAATAGGTATCAGTACGTCACCATTAAAGACACAGCATCAGCAACACAGCCACTTGATACTGGAGTTCCGCAGGGAAGTGTCCTTGGTCCCCTGCTCTTCCTCATATACATCAATGACCTTCCAAACGTATCCCAACACCTGAAACCCATTCTCTTTGCTGATGACACGACTTATGTCATCTTTCACCCTAATCTTGCCACCCTCAACACCATTGTGAATGAGGAGCTGATTAAAATATCGACTTGGATGATAGCCAATAAACTTACGCTTAACACTGACAAAACCTACTATATTATGTTTGGTAGCAGAGCAGGAGTTAGTTTAATATGTTTATTATGCACCCCCATACCCATCCTGTGGGCGGTAGTCAAAAGATTACAGAGGTACATAATGGGTCCAGGGACTGGGCCTCAAAGTTTTGATAGCTGAGCAAGTTACAGAGGTAATGAATTCACAATTTACAAAGGTAATGAACTCACAATTTACAAAGGTAATGAACTCCAGGTAGGTCTAGTCACAATCATGACAAGTTACAAAGGTATTTACAGATTACAGAGGTACACAATGGGTCCAGGGACCGGGCTCCAAAGTTTTGATGGCTGAACTAGGTACAAGGTAATGAACTCACAAGTTACAAAGGTAATGAACTTACAAGTTACAAAGGTAATGAATACTGTAAGAATGGTTACTTACGTTTATACATGGCTGCAATCATGAACAAATTTTAGAGTAATGAGCAATTCACACTTCCACACCCGGTCACAACTGTACTCACCTATTTGTGGTTGCAGGGGTCGAGTCCTAGCTCCTGTAGTGAGTTATTGGTGCAAATGTTGATTGCTGAGTCTCTCTGTCTCACACACACACACACACACACACACATACAAATTCATACACACACACACATAAACACACACACACACACACACACACACACACAAACTCATACACACACACGCACACACACTCATACACACACACACACACACTCATACACACACACACTCATACACACACACACTTATACTCACACACACACACACACACACACACACACACACACACACACACCACACACTCACACACTCATACACATACACACACTACACACAACACACACAACACACACACACACCACACACACACCACACAACACACACACACACACACACAAGATCTCTTAGCTGATGAACCCTTACTGGAATGCTTGACTATGTCCTCATTGCCCTACTGTTTTCTCCCGGCTCAGGCTGACTGACCCCTCAACACCATGTTGAATCCCAGCTAGTGTGTATCCACAGGGAGTTAGGTGTGCATACTACTGCTGATGGTATCGATTTTGTTTAATTAAAAAATAATATGAACGGGTCGTTGGGGAATCTTCAGCATTCATATTAAAAATATTCTACGTAAACTGCAATCAAATTAAAGACTGGTTCTGTGCCTTATTGGTGAGGTAGCAAGACTTGACACATGAACCAGCACTTACTAATCGTTGGATAAACAGTACTGGCGACCGACCCTCTACCACTCCCTCCCCCCCTGGTCCAGTTTACCCGCTGGGAGTGAAGCAGAGATAGGTTGTCCTTCCCTCCCTCCTTCCCTTTCCCTCTTTCCCTGGGGTAGTGACTGCCACTCGTGACTTGTGTAGCTGGGGAATGATTTTCTATTTTTTAGCTAAAATACGTGTAAATTTTACCTTATCCCTAGTAATGACCCTCGTATTGTAGATAGTCGTAATGACCCTCGGGTAGTAGATAGTCTTAATGACCCTCGTATTGTAGATAGTCTTAATGACCCTCGTGTAGTAGATAGTCTCTTTAGTATGATAATAAGATGTTATCTTCATTATAGAATAATAAGAAAATATTATAACCTTTATATTATAATAATAAGGTAAAAGGACCCCAATGGAAATAAGTCACTCTGTCTGACTTTTTTGGGTTATCCTAGGTTCTCTACACATATGCTGCTATGTATGACAATTCTATGTAACTGTATTGTGTATACCTGAATAAATTTACTTACTTACTTACTTACTTACTTACTTGTGGTTGCTTCTTGTGAGGAGACAACCTTGACAAGTTTCCCCAACACTGCAACTCTGGCTGAGTCATCTGCGTGTTCTCGCTAGTCCAGACGTCTTCTGAAAAGTTTCCTGTGTCATGGTAATGGTTGGCAGCATAATGTACAACATACCGGACATTACACTTTTGTGTATCATAGTACTGGTTGCACCAATCTTTTCCTTACACACTCTGTATGCCATGGTCATGCCGGCGCAATACCATTACAAACCCCCCGACAGCCCATGTTGCCGGATATTTAATAATAATAATAATAATAATATCTTTATTTCTACAAGTACATGTACAAGGTATTATATAGGCCTAGCTGACATCTGTGACATAGAAAAGCCGCTTGTTATTCTGAGTAGTCTGGCAAATTAAGTCAGTTTTGCCCGAGGAGGCTAACCCACAACAGTCGATAACTCCCGGGTATCATTTACTGATGGGGAACATAGGACAATCGGTGTTTAAAGAAAAACACCAATGTTTCTACCTCACTGGGGACTCGAACCAGACTGTCGCGGTGTGAAGCGAGAGCTTTAGCCACCAGGCACGAGTCTTGTGTATCATGATAGTGGTTAGCAGCGTGGTGTGCAATACAGCGATATACCAGACATCACAGAGAACACTTTAGCTTACTCGTTATGTCAAAGCTTGGCACCACTAGATATTATTTCACAGTTGCTTTACATACAGGGCGCTGCAGTAATCTGACTTGTTTATGGCGAGTGGCTGCCAGCTGAGAGGTACCACACATCATCGTGGCCTCGAGTCTCGTGCAGGCAGTTAAGGACTGTGTGTTGTGAGTCACCCACAGCAGAGATGACAGTTTCGGCTCCTGAGCATAACTTTTTGGTAGATAGACTCGTTGTATGCTACTTCTTACCCCCATCCACCCTGTTTCTCTCTCTCACCATACTCTCATACGAGTTCCTTCTCTTGTCTAGTTCTAATATTGCTTCGGCCCTCTTCTAAATTCTAGGTTGTTGTTTCTCTCTGGTTGTTTTCCATGTTTACTCTCACTGCGTAAGAAAGTCAAGTGATTTCTTTCCTGTCGATTCCCCATCCGTTATTTACATCATATGTAGCCACGTAGGTTGGGGCCAGGAGTGAGGCACAGTTACCGCACAGAGACTAGGGATAAAACTCGGGAGAAAGGCCAGAAATACAGCAAAAGCACTACAATGGATCAATAAGTATCTAACAAAGAAGGAAACAGTGGATTGTCCGAGAGAAAGGCATCGTTAAGTACAGTGTGTGACGAGCAGATTTCCACCAAAGATTTGTTTTGGGGACCGATACTCTCCTGTGTGTACGTTGAACGAGATGCGGAGGTGAGAGTCTGGTGTATCTCTCTTCCATAGATGACGTCGAATAATGAGGTAGAGAAGAAGTGAACTGGAAACCTACAAACGGGACTCGTACAACCGCAGCATTGATAACTGTTTATTTGCAGTTACAACTCCAACAAGTATAAGGTCAGGAAACTTTGAAATTGAGGCATAGAAACAAACATGGAGTATTGGCTCGAGGGACAAAGGTTGCAAAACCTCGCTGAAGAGAATGAATGCAACGGTGAGCACAGTACACCAAGCAAATCGCTCAGGCACATAACGGAATAACCTCTGCAGTATTGCACATTCGGCAACTCAAAGGTTATCTTAAAAAATATCGACGCAATCATTTACGACATATGAACATATGCCAGCAAGATCTTGAAGTGTGCAGCACCAGCTTTGGAACGCACACCCCGATTGCGCATGTCAAGAAACGAACTATTTAGAGGTTTGCAACGAGACTAGGCCCGGAGCTAAGAATATGTGAGTGAAGAAACTAAACCTGATGACAAAATAGGACAGAAAGACAGGGGAGCCGTGTTAACGCGTGCAAAATACTAATAGAATGATGGGTGGGCAGGAGTCACTGTTCGAGAGGTGGGAAATAGATAAACGAGGGACATTTGGTTAGTTGCAAACACAGGTAAATCACCGGGCAATAAAGAAGTATTTCTTCAGCTCAGGTGGCCCAGGATGTAACTTTTCTTGTTGCCTTGGCCTCGGGGATGGGTTTGTTGGACTTTATATTTGTGGCCTGATGATCCCGCTACTTCGTCCCAGTTATGCATAGCTCTTTGATGGTGATATTTTCTTGCAATTTTTCTACACAGATTTGAGAGTAGGCATGATAGAGTTTACTTAAGCCGAAGCCCAGTTGCGGCTAATTTGAAAGGCAGGGACCAGGAGCTGAGGGATGATAAGCTGCCGCCACAAGCAGGCGAGTACGTAGGTGCGCAAACACGCGCGCGCGCGCACACACACACACACACACACACACCTCACACAACACACACACACACACACACACAACACACACACAGTCTAGGGGGCCAGAGGACTACAAACCTCACTTTCAATAAAAAAGATCTTGGGTGTGAGTATAACACCAGGCACATTTGAAGCGCACATCAATATTCCGGTAAACTGCTTGCCAGCATAGGGGCCTTTGCAAACATCAGAACTGCCATTCCGACATCTTAATAAGAATCGTTTCAGGACCCTGTACACCGTGTACGTTAAGGCCCATATGGAGTTATGCGGCACCAGTTTTGGAAACCCCACATCTAGCAAGCACGTAAAGAAACTAGAGAAAGTTCAAAGGTTTGCAACGAGACTAGTCCCAGAGCTAAAAGATTTTGTCCTACGAGGAGAGGTTAAGGGAAATCACCGACGACACTGGAGGGACAGGAGAGATAGGGGGAACTGATAAACGCATACAAAAATTACTGAGGGAATTGACAAGGTGGACAAAGAACAGGATGTTCCAGAGATTGGGACACAGTAACAAGGGGACACAGTTGGAAGTTGAAGACACAGAGAATTAACAGAGATGTTAGGAAGTATTTCTTTCAGCCACAGAGTAGTCAGGAGTGGATTAGTTTGGGAAGCGGATTGTAGTAGAGGCAGGATCCATCATAGCTTTAAGCAGAGGTATGATAAAGCTCACGGTTGAGGGAGAGTGACCTAGTTAAGCGTCAGTGAAGAGGGGGCCAGGGAGCTCGGACTCGACCCCTGCAAACCTCAACTAGGCCCCCCCCCCCCGAGCCCCCCACCCAACTTGGTGAGTTACAGACAACACACACACACAACACACCACAACACACCAACACACACACACACACCCCACACAACACCTCACACACACACACACACCACACATACACACACAACACCACACACACACACACATGCACAGCGCACACACACACGCACCACACACCGCACACACCACGCGCAAACGCACACATGCACACATGAACACATGCACACACAGCTAGGACTGACCACTGCAACTAACTAGGGTGAGTTTACAACCACTACACACAGGGAAAATGCAAAGGTTTTTAACAAAGTTGTTCCCGAGCTAAAGAGAAAGGTCCTAAAAAGAAAGGTTTTCGGGAAATTGGGCCCTGACGACATGGAGGCAGGAGGTCAGGGGGCATATAAATAGAAAATACTGCGTGGGGTAGACAAGGTGGAGGAGACAGGATGTTCCAGAGAGGAGAGCAAAAATAAGGGGTCCAGTTGGAAGTTGAAGACCCCGTGAGTCAAAGGGATGTTAGGGAAATATTTCTTCAGCCCCAGAGTAGTAGTAGGGGAATGTTTGGGAAGGTGTAGTAGAGGCAGGATCCTACATGCTTTAAGCAGAGGTATGATAAAGCTCACGGTTCGGGGATGACCTAGTAGCGATCAGTGAAGAGGCGGGGCCCCGGGGCTTGCATTTCGACCCTGAAAACCTAACTAGGGATACAATAGGTGGTACACCACACACCACACACAACACACACACACACCACACACACAACACACAACAACACACACACCACACACCACCACCCACACACTTTTGTTAAGCTCATGGAGGGGAGAGAGAGGGCCCCGTAGCAACCGGGAAAGGGGGGGGCAGGAGCTCGGATCGCCCTGCCCACAAATAGGTGAGTAAAAATTGGTGATACAACACCAAAAACACACATGCCCCTTTGCACACATGACCACACACAGCACAACAGCTAGGACTCGACCGAAACCCTAACTAGGTGAGTTCACACACACACATACACAAGAGGAAGTGCAAAGGGTTTTTTGTAACAAGTTAGTTCCAGAGAAAAGAAAATGTCCTACAAAAAAAGGTTAAGGGAAATTGGCTGACGACATGGAGGAAGGGGGTCAGGGGAGACATGATAACATACAAAATACTGCGGGGAATAGACAAGGTGGACGGGACGGGGATGTTCCAGAGAGGAGAGCAGAAAAAAGGGGTACTTTAAAATTTGAAGACCCGTGATCAAAGGGGATGTTGGGAAAGTATTTCTTCCCCACAGAGTAGTCAGTAGGGGGAAATATTTTGGGGAAGGATGTAGTTGAGGCGGATCCATACTAGTTTTAAGCAGAGGTATGTAAGCTCACGGTTCAGGGAGGAAACCCCTAGGGGATCAGTAAAGAGGGGGGGCCAGGAGTTGGCTCGACCCTGAAAACCTCCTAGGTGATTTACAACTAGGGGGTACCACACACACCCAACTCACACACACACACATTTGTTTAAAGCTCATGGAGCGGGGAAGGAGGGCCCGTGGGAAACCCGGTGAAGAGGCGGGGCCGGGCTAAGACTCGACCCTGCAACCACAAATGGTGAGACAAAAGGGGAGTAACACACCCCCCAAACACCACATGCACACATGAACACACATGCACACAAAAAAAAAAATCGAGGGACCGGGGCAGGACTTCAAAGAGCCCGGACAGACTGGACACCGGGGTCCAAAAAAATGGTTCTCGATTTAACCCTGCCAAATGCAAAGTCATGAAGATAGGGGAAGGGCACAGAAGCCCCACAGACAGAGTATAGGCTAGGTGGCCAAAGAACTGCAAACCTCACTCAAGGAGAAAGATCTTGGGGTGAGTATAACACCGAGCATGTCTCCGGAAGCACACATCAATCGGATAACTGCTGCAGCATATGGGCGCCTGGCAAACTGAGAACAGCATTCCGATACCTTAGTAAGGAATCTTCAAGACATGTACACCGTGTATGTCAGGCCCATACTGGAGTATGCAGCACCTTTGGAACCCGCACTTGATAAAGCACGTAAAGAAACTAGAGAAAGTACAAAGGTTTGCGACAAGGTATTTCCCAGAGCTAAGGGGAATGTCCTATGAAGAAAGATTAAGGGGAAACGGCCTGACGACAGGGAGGACAGGAGGGTCGGGGGAGACATGATAACGACATATAAATACTGCGTGGAATAGACAAGGTGGACAAAGAAAGGATGTTCCAGGGAGGGGACACAGAAACAAGAGGCCACAATTGGAAGTTGAAGACACAAATGAGTCAGAGAGATAGTAGGAAGTATTTCTTCAGTCATAGAGTTGTAAGGCAGTGGAATAGCCTAGAAAATGACGTAGTGGAGGCAGGAACCATACACAGTTTTAAGACGACGTTTCATAAAGCTCATGGAGCGGGGAGAGAGAGGGCCTAGTAGCAACCGGTGAAGAGGCGGGGCCAGGAGCTAGGACTCGACCCCTGCAACCACAAATAGGTGAGTACAAATAGGTGAGTACACAGCTAGGACTCGACCACTGCAACCTCAACTAGGTGAGCTTACACACACACATACACACAATTAGAGGAAGTGCAAAGGTTTGTAACAAAGTTAGTTCCAGAGCTAAGAGAAATGTCCTACAAAGAAAGTTTACGGGAAATTGGCCTGACGACACTGGAGGACAGGAGGGTCAGGGGAGACATGATATCATACAAAATACTGCGTGGAATAGACAAGGTGGACGGAGACAGGATGTTCCAGAAATAAGGGGTCACAGTTGGAAGTTGAAGACCCAGATGAGTCAAAGGGATGTTAGGAAGTATTTCTTCAGTCATAGAGTAGTCAGGAAGTGGAAAGCCTAGCAAGTTAGGTAGTGGGGCAGGAACCATACATAGCTTTAAAAATGAGGTAAAATAAAGCTCATGGAGCAAGGGAAGAAAAGGACCTAGTAGCACTCAGTGAAAAGGCGGGCCAGGAGCTGAGTCTCGACCCCTTCAACCACAATTAGGGGAGTTCACCACACCGCATGACTGAACACACACATGCACACACACATGCACACACATGCACACCACATGCACACCAGCAAACACATGCACACACAGGAGTTGCGGCACCATTTTGGGAAACCCAAAAATACCCAAGCAGTAAGAAACTAAAAAAAATTGCAAAGGTTTTGCAACAAGACGCCCAGAGCTAAAAGGTATGCCCTACGGGAGAGGTTAAGGGAAAAAAACCTGGAGGCGGAGAGATAGGGGGAACATGATATGACATACAAAATCTGGGGAATTGACAAGGTGGACAAAGACGGGATGTTCCAGAGTTTGGGACACAGTAAAAAGGGGGGACAAAGTTGGAAGTTGAAGCCCAAAGATGAATACGGGGATGTTAGGAAGTATTTCTTCGCCAAAAGAGTCAGTGGTGGAATAGTTTGGGAAGCGATGTAGTGGGGAGGATCTTACATAGTTTTAAGCAGGGGTATGAAAAAGTCAGGGGTTTAGGGGAGTGTTGGCGATAGTAAAGAGGCGGGGCCCAGGAGCTTGGACTCGCCCCTTGCAACCTCAATAGGTGAGTAAAACTAGGTGGTACACCCACACAAAAACCACACACACACACACACACACACACACACACCACAAAACACACACACACCAACACACCACACACCACAAAAAAAAAAAAAAAAAAAAAAATGATTGAAGGCATATGAAAACAATGGGGAGGGAAAAATGCCCCAGGTGACAAATTTTCAGAGAATTGGGTGGTTTGCGAGTGGAAGGATACGGCCCTGTCAGGTAACTTTTCAAGGGAAAAATCGTTCGAATCGGATTCTGCGAGAAAGCAAACTGAGAGGCAAGAGGGGTACCGAGAGTATACCTGACCGCGACAGAACACAAGAAGAAAGGACTACACTGAAAAAGAGGGTTTCGAGACGCAAGGAGGAACGGAGCAATGAAAATGAGAGGACCCCGACACGGGGGGAAGGGCAAAACACCCCACAGAATCTCCCCCCCCCCCGCCCCCCCCGCGACATTCCAAAGCAAATGAGCAACCTATACTCCAACCCACCACTGTTCCCTCTGCCCCCAACCCCCATTCACAAACCTCCCCCAACAGCTGTCCTTATGGGCTTTGCCCCCCCCCCATCAACACTACCCCCCCTACACCCAGCCCCATATAGGCCCCCACCAAGGCTCTCCCTCCCCCCAACCCCCAAAATACTTGCAGCCACAAAGATAGAAAAAAAACTAAAAGGGTTTTGGGACACAAAAGCGGTGGAATAACGAATAAAATGGGAGTGGAAAGAAAGAATCAGGGAAAAAAACCCCCGACTCTGCAGTCACAGAAACAAAACTCGTGAGTATAAAAGACACAAACTTCCCCCAAAGGATGTAGATCCCGAGGAAAAATGAAGGAAATAGAGGGGGAGGAGGGGTTGCACTGCTTAAACACCAATGGGGTTTTTTGGGAAAAGGAAGGGGGACAGATTGGAGAAAGAGAAATTGTAGGACAAATTTAGTGGGCCCAAAAGTGTCTTGGGGTGTTAAACCCCCCCCCAGAAAAGAGGGGCCAAGGGGGTCGAAGAAAACAACAGGGGGGGTGGACACATGGTGGGGGCAAGAAGAGCTCCTGAGGAGCAAAGTTACTGGTATGGGCGATTTCAAACCACAGGGAGTGGGAGGGGAAACCTGGAGAAAAATGGGGGTCCCCAAAACATGGAGGGGCCAAGAGAGGATGTGGTATTTGAAAACTCATGCTCAACATGCGGGCCCAAAACCAGGAGAGAGGGGCGAGGACGACCCAGCAAGACTGGTTTGTTTCCCCCTGAGCATTCAGCATCGGGACTCATTTCGAGAGGCCCCTTGGAGCGCGATATGTGGTTTGAGTTTTGACTTATAGTAGGTTACAATGGAAAAAGGAAAACGGAAACGGAAGGGGACGGGCCCAAACTAAAAAGGGGGGGGACTAAAAGGTTTTGGAAACCCCTGCGGAGGTTAGGGGCAGGAAATGGTAGGAAAATCGTAACGGTGATGGAATTGTGGCAACAAAGTGCAAGGAGGCGGGAAAAAGTTTTGTTCCCAAAGGGAACAAAAATAATAGGGCCAAGACGAGCCTTGGTTTCCCCCGAAGGTGTGGGGAGGCAAAAAAAGGGGAAGGGAATGGAAAAGGACGGAGGCATAGGCCGGGAAAAAAAGGAGTTAGTAAAAGGGCCCAAAAAACGGTAGCGAGTTAAGGAGGGAGGCCAGCGACGTATAAAAAAGACATAGTCGGAAAAAGTAAAATTGCCCCGAAATGTGTATGCCCATTAGGAAGAAGACAACAGTAAAGGCCCAGGTGAAAGGGCTGGGAAAGAAGGTGGAGAAATCACAAGAAACGAAAGGGTTGTGAGGGCTCAAACGAGATTTTAGGAAAGTTTTTTCAGTAGAGACAGGAAGGACTTGGGGGGGCCCAGATGGGGACACCAACAAGGAATCACCAAAAAGTGGGACGACTAATACAGATGAGGAGGAGGTGAAAAAAACTGAAGGGACACCCATACCTCAAGGAATGGGCCCCGGACAACATCTCTCATGGGTCCTTAGAGAGGGGCAGATATGTTGTGCGTACCATTACCACAATCTTCAACACACCCCCGGGAAAACTGGGCAATACCTGAGGGTATGGAAGAAGCAAATGTAGTTCCATTTTAAAAAAAGGGGAAAGAAAAAAGAGGCACTAAACTATAGCCCCTGTGTCATTGCGTGTAAGTATGCAAAATTAGGAGAAGTTATCAGGAGGGAGTGGGGGGAGCACCTGGAACGGAACGGAGTATAATGCCAACCCGCACGGATTCAGGGAAAGGGAAAATCCTGTGCACAAACCTTCTGGAGTTTTATGATAAAAAACAGAAGAAAGAAAAGAGAGAGAGGGGGGGTTGATTGCATCTTTTTGGCTGCAAGAAAGGGCCCTTTTAACCCGTTCCTCACAAAAGTTAGTGCAGAAGTAGGCATAGGGGAAAAATAACAGGAAGGGGCCCGCAAAAGGATCGAGATACCTGCAGGGAGGAACAAAAACAGTCATGGGCGTAATGTGTTCACAGTGGGCACCTGTGACGGGGGGGGGGTCCCCCAGGGGTCGGTTAGGCAGTGCTATTTTTTTGGTATATGTGAACGACCTGACGGAAAGGGGTTAGATCAGAAGTGTCCCTGTTTGCAGTGATGTGAAGTTAAGAGGGGAATTAAAACTGTGGGACCAGGCAGGACTTCAAAAAGGCGGACAGACTGGAACCCGGTCCAGCAAATGGTTCTCGAATTTAATCCCGCCAAAAGCAAAGTCATGAAGATAGGGGAAGGGGACAGAAGACCCAGAAGGTATAGGCTAGGTGGCCAAAGACTGCAAAACTCATCAAGGGGAAAAATCTTTGGGGTGAGGTTAAAACGAGCATGTCTCTGGAAGCCACTCAATCAGATAATGCTGCAGCATTGGGGCCTGGCAAACTGAAAACAGCATTCGACCCTTAGTAAGGAATCTTTCAAGACCTGTACCCGTGTATTCGGCCATATGGGTTGCACACCTTTTTGGAAAACCCGACTTGAAAAAGCACGTCAAGAAATAGAGAAAGTAAAAAGGTTTGCAAAAAGGTTATTTCCCGAGCTAGGGGAAGTCCTATGAAGAAAGATTAAAGGGGAAATCGGCTGAGAACTGGGGACGGAGGGTCAGGGGGAAAGATAACGACATATAAATATGCGTGGAATAGACAGGTGGACAAGGACGGATGTTCCAGGGAGGGGAACAAAAAAACAAGAGGCCAAAATTTGGGAAAGTTGAAGACACAAAGAGTCAGAGGTGTGGGAAGTTTTTCTTCAGTCATGAGTTGTAAGGGTGGAAATAGCTAAAAAATGACGTAGGGGAGGCGGAACCCCATCACAGTTTTAAGACGAGGTTTGATAAAGTCATGGAGCGGGAGAGATGGGTCTAGTAGCACCGGTGAAAGGGGGGCCGGGAGTGGATCGCCCCCTGCAACCACAAATAGGGGGAGTCAAATAGGTGGTACCAACACACACACACCACCACCACACACACACACACACACACACACCACACATGCACTGCACAATGCACACATGCACACAGCCCACTTGCAACATGCACCATGCCCCAAAAGCACACATGCACACACACTGCAAACAGCTAGGACTCGACCACGCAACCTCAACTGGGTGAGCTTACACACACACATACACACAATTAGGGGAAAGTGCAAATTTTTGAACAAAGTTATTTCCCAGAGAAAGAGAAATGCCCTACAAAGAAAGGTTCGGGAAATTGGCCAGACGCACTGGAGGCGGGGGTCAGGGGAGCATGATAACATACAAAATACTGCGTGGAATAGACAAGGTGGCGGAGCAGGATGTTCCCGAGAGGAGAGAAGAAATGGGGTCACAGTTAAGTTGAAGACCCAGATGAGTCAAAGGGATGTTTGGAAGTTTTCTTCAGTCTAGGTGTCGGAGTGGAAAAGCCTAGAAGTTGGTGTGGGGCGGAACCTAATAGCTTTTAAAATGGGAAAAAAGCTCATGGGAGGGAGAGAGGGACTATTTTCACTCAGTGAAAAGCGGGCCGGAGCTGAGTCTCGACCCCTTCAACCACAATTAGGTGAGTATACACACCAATGATGCACATGCCACAACACATGCACACACACATGCACACACACATGCACACACATGCACCACCATGACCCACGCACCCCCACACATGCCCACACGCACACACACATGCACACACAGCACACACGCACACGCGGGCGCGCACACACAAACACACACCCCACCACCATCACGCCGCTACACACACACACCACACCACACACACCCACACCCCACACACACACACACCAACAAACACACACACGCACACCGCCACACTGCCACACATGCACCCCACATGCACCAAAAATGCAAAATGCAACACCGCACACAACATGTGCACATACAAAAGGCCAAGTGTCTAATCGACATGTGCTAGGACCCAAATGGTAACTAACCATACAGACACACACACACCCATATACAGGTTTCACACCTTCCGGGGGGGGTGACCCTTAAACCCTTTCCTTCCCTTTTTTGACCTTCCTCTATTTTTAAAACCAAA
>NC_069407.1:27667015-27708144 GCF_026875155.1 Cherax quadricarinatus
GGTTCATAGGTTGTATTTGTTCTATGCCCCCCCTGGGATGCTGGTTCTCAGCACCTGGGGCACTTTTTTAAAAGCATCTGAGGGCAGGTTCATACAGCCCTGAGGCACCTGTTCATACGCACCTGACGCATTTTTTTATACAGCACTAGGATACTGGTTCATACAGCACCGGGGGATATGGTTCATACAGCACCTGCGTTACTAGTTCATACAGCACCTGAGGTACTGGTTCATCCAGCACCTAGGTTACTGGTTCATAAAGCCCCTTTGGGGACACTGGTTCATACAGCACTTGGGATACGGGTTTCATACAGCCCCTGGGTTGGTTCATACTGCCGTGGGATGCGGGCTCATGCAGCACGTGAGGTACTGGTTCATGCAGCACCGGGATATGGTTCATACATCACCTGGGTACTGGTTCATACAGCACTGAGATACTGGACCAAAAGCTCCTGAGGTACTGGTTCATACAGCACCTGGGGTACTGGTTCATATAGCACCTGGTGTACTGGTTCATGGAGCACCAGGATACTGGTTCACTCAGTAACTGAGATACTGATTTATACAACTCCTGGGATACTTGTTCATTCAGCATATGGGATACTGATTCATTCAGCTCCTGGAGTTCATACAGCATCTGTTGTACTGGTTCATACAGCACGTGGGATTTGGGTTCATACAGCACCTGGAATACTGGTTCATACAAACACTATAATACTGGTTCATACAACTTCTCGAAAACTGGTTCATACACCACCTGGAATACTGGTTCATACAGCACATGGGACACTGGTTCATACAACACCTTTGATACTGGTTTATACAGCACCTGGGAAACTGGTTCATACAGCATACAGCACTTGGGGTTGTGGTTCATACAACACCTGGGATACTATTTCATACAACACCTTTGAAACTGGTTAATGCAACACCTAGGAAACCGGTTCATACAGCATATGAGGCACTGATTCATACAGCACCTGGCGTACTGGTTCAAACAGCACCTTAGGTTACTGGTTCATACAGCACCTGGGATACTGGTTCATAAAGCATCTGCGATAATGGTTCATACATCTCCTGGGATAATGGTTCATACAGCACCTGGGTTACTGTTCATACAGCACCTGAGGGACTGGTTAATACAACACTGGGGTACTGGTTCATACAGCACTTGTGATACTGGTTCATATAGCACCTGGGGTACTGGTTCATACAGCACCTTAGGCACTCTTTCATACAGCATCTGAGGCACTGAGTCATACAGCACATGGGGTACTGATTGATACAGCACCTTGGATACTGATTCATATAGCACCTTTGGTACTGGTTCATGCAGCACCTGAGGCACTGTTTCATACAGCACCTGAGGCACTGGTTCACAGCACCTTAGCACTGGTTCATACAGCACTTTTGATACTTGTTCATACATCACTGAGGCACTGGTTCATACAGCACATGAGGTACTGGTTTCATGCAGCACCTTTGATACTTGTTCATACATTACCTGAGGCACTGGTTCGTACAGCACCTTGGGTACTGGTTCATAGAGCACCTGGGATGCTGGTTAATAAAGCACCTCGGGTACTCTTTCATACAGCACCTGAGGCACTGTTTCATACAGCATCTGAGGCACTGGTTCATACAGCACCTAGGGTTCTGGTTCATACAGCTCCTCGGTTTCTGGTTCATATAGCACCTGGGATGCTGGTTCATGCAGCACCTGAGGCACTGGTTCATGCAGCACCTTAGGCACCTGTTCATACAGCACTGAGGCACTGGTTCATACAGTACCTGTGATACTGTTCATACAGCACCTTGGATACTGGTTTATACAGCACTCTGGATACTGGTTGATACAGCACCTGGGCTACTGGATATACAGCACCTGGGAATGGTTTCATAAGCACCTGGGGCTATGGTTCATCACAAAACCTGGGATACTGGTTCATGCCAGCAACTGGGTTTCTGTCACACTGCACCTTGGGAAACGGTTCATAAAGCACTTGGGGTTCCTGGTTCATGCAACACTGGGATTTCTGGATCATACAGCGACTGGGCTACTGTTCGTACAGCACTTGGGGTAGTGTCTTTCATCCTGTTTATAGAGCACCTAGGGTACTAGTTTCATACACCAGCTGGGTTATGGTTCACACAGGCACTTGGGTACGGGTTCAGACAGATTGGATTTGGTTCATACAGCACCTAGAACTGGTTCATACAAGCACCTGCGGCGTACCTTGTTTTTACTGCCACCTGGGATACTGGGTCACACAGCACCTGGGGTTCTGGTTCATGCTGCACCTTGGATACTGGTTCATACAGCACCTTGGATACTGATTATTTAGCACCTGGTGTACTGGTTCATTCAGCAGATGAGCGCACAGTTTCATACAGCATGAGGCACGTGTTCATACAGGCGCTGGAGTCACTGGTTCATACAGCACCTGCGGCACTGGTATCATACAGCACATTCGATACTGGTTCATATAGCACTTGGAGTTCTGCTTATGCAGCACCTGAAGTCACTGGTTCTACAGCACTTGAAGAATGGTTCTACACACCTGGGATACTGGTTCATGACAGCACCAGGGTTACCTGGTTCATAGAAGCCACCTGAGGTAAATGGTTCATACAGCACCTTTGATACTGGTTCATACAACACTGAGGCACTGGTTTCATTAAGCGCCTGGGATACTGGTTCATGCAGCACCTGAGGTACTGGTTTCATACAGCTGGCTGCTCGTTATATCGCACCTGGGGTACTCTTTCATACAACACATGAGCACTGTTTAATACGCATCTGAGGATGGCAATACTGCATCTGGTGGTACTGGTTCATAACAGCACCTTGGATGCTGGTTTGATATAAGGCACATGGGCTGCTGGTTATACAGCACCTGATATAATGGGTTCATACAGCAACTGGGATAATTTGGTTCATAAGCACTCGCGTTACTGGTTAATACAGCACTTGAGTACTGTTCTTACTGCATATGAGCGGCACTGGTTCATCAGACCTGGGGGGGTACTGGTTCATAGGCACTTACGGTTCTGGTTCACTACAGCACAAGGGGTACTGGTTCATAAGCATCTGGATAATGTTCATACAGCTCTGGGGATAATGGTTCATACAGCACCTGGGTTACTGGTTCATACAGCACGGAAGGACTGGTTCATACAACACTGGGGTATGTTCATAAAGCAACTGTGATACTGGGTTCAAATAGCATGGGGTACTTGTTTCAAACAGCTCATTGGATATGATTAATATAGCACTGGGGTAGGGTTTTATGCTGAGGTTCTGGTCACAAGCACCTTGGGTCTGGTTCATTACAGACCTTGGATCTATTTCTAAAGACTGGGGACACTGGTAAATCATCCTGAGGTATGGGTTTCATTCCAGCACCTGAGTACGGGGATAGCATCAGGGGGCTATTGTTATATAACATTGGGTTACTGTTTATACGCATGATGCACTGGTTATACTGCACTGGGGTAAGGTTCATGCTGACCTGAGGTCCTGGTTCATTCTGCACCTGCGGTACTGGTTCATCCAGCACTGAGTGGACGTGGGGAATGTCTGTTTCATACAGAACTGGGTGGGGTCTGGTTCATACAGACCTGACGTATTGGTTACAACACATGTGATACTGTTTCATACAGCACTGGGGTCTGGTTCATACAGCACCTTAGGCACTGTTTCTACGCATCTGAGGCTCAGTTTCAACACAGCACCGGGGGACTGGTTCATACAGACTTAGGCATGTTTTTACAGCATCTGAGGCATGTTTCAACAAGCAACCGGGAGGGGTAATGGTTCATACAGACCTGAGGCCCTGGTTTATACAGCCTGGGGTATGGTTCATGGCAGCACTGTCGTATGGGTTTACAGCACGTGCGATACTGTTCACATGCACCTGGGGTACTGGTTCATGCAGCACTGAGGCACTGTTTGTACAGCACTGAGCACTGGTTCATACTTCGCCTTGAGGCACTGGTTCATCAGCACCTGAGGCATGGTTATTCAGCACCTGGGATAATGGTTCATATAGCACTTGGGTAAGGTTCATACAGCACTGCGTTACTGGTTCTTCCAGCACCTGAGGAAATGTTCGCAAAACCTGTTGGAACTGGTTCATACAGCACTGTGATTTACTGGTTCATATAGCACCTGGAGTACTGGTTCATACAGCACTAAGGCTCTTTTCATACAGCCTTGAGGCAAGGGTTTACAGCACTGGGGTACTGGTTTCTACAGCACCTGAGGCACTGTTTCATACAGCCCTGAGGGCAGTTGTTCATTCAGCACTGAAGGCACTGGTGCATATGCCCTGGGCTAAAGGTTAATAGCACTGGGATAATGGTTCATACGCACTGCGGTACTGGTTCTTACTGACTGAGGAATGGTTCGCAAAACACCTGTGGTTTGGTTATACGACTGTGATATGGTTCATATAGCACTGGAGTATGGTTCATATAGGCACCTAGGTCGGTTTCATACAGGCATTGACAAGGGCAAAAATGGGTCTTACAGCACCTGGGGTATGCTTCTGCAGCACCTGAGGCACTGGTTTCATACAGCATGAGGCACTGGTTCATAAACACTGGGATTCTGGTTCTAAGCAGTGGATACTGGTTCATACAGCACCCTGGGTTATGGTTATACAGCACTGAGGTTATGGTCCATTCCGCACCTTTGATATGGTTCTGCAGACGAGGGCGCGTGTTCATACAGGACCTGGGGTACTGTTCATGCAACACTGAGGTAATGTTTCTACAGCACTGGGATGTGGGTAATTTAGCATGGGGGTCCTGTTCATTACAGCACATGCGCACGGTTTGCTACGCATTGAGGACACTTGTTCATGCAGCACTGGGGGGTATGGTTCATACACACCTTGGAGCTGGTGATATAGAACTGGGATGTGTTCATACAGCACTTGGGTAATGTTCATACAGCCACCTGGATAATGGTTATACAAACACTGGGTCCTGGTTCATAAGCACTGGGGGACTGGTTATACAGCATATGAGGCATGTTCATACAGCACTTGGCCGTAATGGTCAAACAGCACCTTAGGTGCTGGGTTCATACAGCACTGGGATAGGTTCATTAAGCCTCTTGGATAATGGTTTTCATACATCTCATGGGATAATGGTCATTACAGCACCTGGGTTATCGGTTCATACAGCTCTGGGGATGGTTATAACAAAACCTGGGTACTGGATCATACAGCACTTGTGATACGGTTCATATAGCACCTGGGGTACTGGTTCATACAGCACCTTAGGCACTGTTTCATACAGGGCCATCTGAGGCACTGAGTATGCAGCACATGGGGTACTTGGTTGATACAGCACTTGGATACTATTCATTAGCACCTTTGTATGGTTCTGCAGCACTGAAGGCATGTTTATACAGACCTGAGGCATGGTTCACAGACTGAGGCACTGGTTATAACAGCTATTTGATACTTGTTCAAATATCACCTGAGGCACTGGTTATCAGACTGAGGTACTGGTATTACGCACCTTTGATTACTTGTTCATCATCTACCTGAGGACGGTTTCATACAGCACCTTGGGGTACTGGTTCATAGAGCACCTGGGATGCTGCGTTAATTAAAGCACCTCGGGGGTACTTTTTATACTGCACCTGAGCAATGGTTTCATACAGCATTGAGGGATGGTTCATACAGCACCTAGGGTTCTGGTTCATTGACGAACTTGGTGTGGTTCATATGCACTGGGATGCTGTTATGGCAGCACCTGAGGGCACTGGGTTCATGCAGCACTTAGGCATTGTTATACAGCACCTGAGGCATGGTTCATACAGCACCTGTTGATACTGTTTCATACAGACTTGGATATGGTTATACAGCACTTGGATATGGTTCATACAGCACCTGAGGATAGTTCCTTAGCACCTTGGTACTGGTTCATACAGCACATGGGGGACTTTTTTATATATAACCTTGGGTACTGCTTCATACAGCACCTGGGGTACTGGTTTATATGACTGGATACTGTTTCACATAGCACCAGGGGTAGTGGGTTCATACAAAACACCTCAGATTCCACTGTTTCGTTTACAGCACCTGAGCACAGGTTCATACAGCCCTTGGAAGTATGGTTCATGCAGAACAGATGTTTTTGTTCATCTGCACCTGGGTACTGTTCAAGCAGCGCCTGAGCTGAGGTAATGGTTATATACAGCAATTATGGTATGGTTCATACAGTACTTCGGCACTGGTTTCATGCAGCACCTGCGGACTGGTTTTGTAGACATGAGGTACTGCTTATACAGACCTGGGGATACTGTTCAAATAGCACCTGGTGTACTGTTCATACAGCCACATGAGGCACTGGTTTCATACAGCACTGAGGCACAGGTTTACACAGTACTTGGAGTTATGGTTCTGACTGACTGAGGTACTGGAACATACAGCACCTGGGGTACTGGTTCATGCAAGCACCCCTTAAGTTATTGTTCATTACTGTTACCTGGGGTTATGATTTATACAGCACCTGAGGCACTGGTTCGTTCTACACCTGGGGGTACTGGTTCATGTGTCTTAGGTTACTGGTTCATACAGACTGGGATACTGGTTGATATAGCACCTATCTGTATTGGGTATACAGCACTTGAGGAACTGTTTCATACAGATGAGGCAAGGATCACACAGCACCTATTGGTACTGGTTATACAGCACCTTGTATACTGGTTCATATAGCATCTGGGTGGCTGGTACATGGCACTGATTGATGCAAGTTCAAGCCGTTTCTTAGGCACTGGTTCATACAGCTCTGTGTCCACTGTTCTAAGCACGGATTACTGGTTCATATTGACTTGGATATGTGTTCATAGAGCACCAGGGATACTGTTCATTGCCAAACCTGGGTTACTGTTTCATATCAGCACATTAAGGTACTGGTTCATACTGCAAATGGGGTGGTACTGGTCTACAGCACCTTCATACAGCTTCATGCAGGCGCTGAGGTAATGGGTTCATGCAGCACTTATAGGTATAGGTTCATTACAGTACCTTAGCACTGTTCAAGCAGCACCTGCGGTACTGGTTCTTATGTAGCACCTGAGGTTACTGCTTCATACAGCACCTGGATACTGTTCAAATAGCACTGGAGTACTGGTTCATTACTAGCCTGAGGCACTGTTTATACAGCACCTGAGGACAGGATTAACACAGACCTTGGGGTACTGGTTCATGCTGCACCTGAGGTATGGTCTCATACATACCTGGGGTATGGTTCATGCAGACCTGAAAGTAATGGTTCATACAGTACTGGGGTATGATTTATACAGCACTGAGGCACTGGTTCATTCTACACCTGGGGGTACTGGTTTTGAAGCACCATAGGTTACTGGTTCATACAGCACCTGGGATACTGGTGATATTAGCCCTATTGTATTGGTTCATCAGCACTTGAGGAACTGATTCATACAGCACCTTGTATTACGGGTTCTTTAGCATATCTGGGTGCTGGTTCATGCAGCACGCTGATGAATGTTTCATGCAGTTCTTAGGCATGTTTACGCACCTGAGTCACCTGTTCATACAGCACTGACTCACAGGGTTCACATAGCACCTTGGATTACTGGTTCATACAGCACTGGGATAGGTTCATGCAACACCTGGGTTACAACTTTTATACAGCACCTTACGTAATGGTTCTACAGCAAATCGGGTATGGTTCATACAGGACTTTGGGTACTGGTTATTGCAGACCTGAGGATATGGTTCGTACAGCCCCTGGGGTACTGATTTCATGCCGACCTGGGGTACTGGTTCAAACTGCACCTGATGTACTGGTTAATGAGCAATGGGATACTGGTTAATAGAGCTCCTGGTGGGTATGGTTCTACAGCACTGGGGGATACTGGGTCATACAGCACCTGAAATACTGATTCATACAGCACTGGGTACTGATTCATACAGCCTGGGGACACTGGTTCCTCAGCACTTGAGGGCCTGGTTTCATGCAGCACCTGGGGATACTGCGTTCATGCAGCCCCTGGGATATTGTTCGTTACAGAACCTGGGTGCTGATTCATACAGCTCATGGGTTATGGTTACAGCACCTGATGTACTGTGAATTTAAATGAGCACCTGGGATACTGGTTCATACTGCAACCTCGTGCTATGGTTCTACAGTACCTAGGGTACTGGTTCATACAGCTCTTGAGGTACTGGTCATACAGCACCTGGGGTTCTGGTTCATAAAGCACCTTTGGTATTGGTTATACAGCAACTGAGGTACTGGAAATACAGCCCCTTGGATATGGTTATACAGCACCTGGATACTGGTTCATACGCACTTGGGGACGCTGGTTTATACAGCACCGAGGTACTGGTTCTATTGCACCTGGGGTATGGATATATGCGGACCTGAGGTACTGGTTCATACAGCACGAGGGGTACTGGTTTCATCAGCACCTGGGGTTTCTGGATCATAAAGCACCTTTGTATTGGTTCATACAGCAATGATGTACTGGTGCATCCAGCACTTGGATACTGGTTCATACAGAACCTTGGATACTGATCTCCAGCCTTGGGTCGCTGGTTTATACAGCACCTGAGGTATGGTTCATGCTGCATTGGGGTATGGTTAAGGCGGCACCTGAGGTACTGGTTCATACAGCACGAGGGTACTGGTTAATTACAAGCAGTGAGGACTGGATTATGCAGCGCCTGGGGTACTGGTTCATGCACGCACTGTCATACTGGTTTACAGTACTGTGATACTGGTTCATATAGGCACTTGGGTTACTGGCTCTACAGCCCTTATTCAGTGTTTCATACAGCATTGGAGGCATGGTTTTATACAGTACCTGGGTACTGGTTCTAACAGCACCTTGGATACTGGCTCCATAGCACATAGGGTACTGGATCTCCTGCACTGAGGCACTGTTTCAATACAGCACCTGAGCCCTGGTTCATACTTACACCGGAGGGGCACGGTTCATACAGCTCCTAAGGACATGGTTCATAAGCAACTTGGATTCTGGTCTACGCCACCGGGGATAATGGTTCATACTGCACCTGGGATAATGGTTCATACAGCACCTGGGCTAAAGGTTCAAATTGCATTCTGGGTCTGGTTCATACCAGCACGGAGGGATGTTCATAGTTAGACTTATCTTCACCGTAACAATAGGGGCACAAATAACTACATTTTTTTTGTTAGCTTATTTTATTACCAATCATTTAGCTTCATTGGTATTTGGTTAGGAATTAAAAATAACCACAAGCAAACTTATAAATGAAAAAACACTATACAGCAAGACACCCAATCTTTAAGTTTAAATTTCTCAATACAGTGTATGATAAATAATTTCAATTAAATTAACTATACTCTTTTAGAAAGGTCTAGGGTAACGAAATAGTTATTTTTTTCCTTTTTTATTTTTTGTTTTTTAAATGGTGACATGAATTTTTTACCAGACTAATGCAAAGGCAGACTTTGTATAAGTTTTAGTTTAAGCTAGGAGCTTTGGGTTGAAGCCCGCGTACCGAGTAGAGCTTGGAGCTGATGACTCACTAAACTACTCATAGTCAGGGACTTCAGCTCTGCCAGAGGCGACGCGTGGCGTCAAATTACTAGAACCCACAATTGGTCAAACATATGGTTACTACATTCGGAATACTATCCTAATAATAATTAACTATATATAATATTATAGTTATAATAATCTGGGGGGAAAGATATACTATACAATATAATACAATGGAGAGTACTTTGATTCTATGGTACCGTAAATAATTATAGTCGAACTGCTTTATCTAGCTTGTAATAAAGTGGTTCGCGATAAAGCTTACAGAACTTATTTTAACCCCGGCTTTTATTTTTTGTATATAATGGAGTGAAGTAGGGGCGGTAAACACTCCCCCTCGAGACTGACGGTCGCCATTGACTTGTACTATCTCGTGGGGGGTAGGTTTGTTCATAGTAGCAGGTTTGTAAAATAGACAAAGCAGTCCTACATTCATCTCAGCTTTCTCACAACATAGATGGTCATTAAAAGTACCGACTCATATGTTTAAAATAAATGTATATTAATAAAAAATTTCATGGCCTAGAGAGGGCATCAGCCCAATGAGTTCTATGTTTTCATTTTATATGGGAAAATGGTAATAGAGAAGGGTTGAATTTCTCAAAGCCCAAGAAGTATTCTGGGGTTCTTCGATTTCATAGAATTATGAAGGTCAAGGATTATGATCGGAGTACACGTATATTGATGGGTAGGAAGATCCTAAATATACATCAAAATTCTCTGGCTTACAACGAGAGCTAAGGCTTCTTTTTCTTATTGAATAATTTAATTTGTGTTTCTTTAATTAGAAGAAAAATAAGAAAACAGGTTGTAAATAGGTCAGAATTTGGAGCCTTCTGTAACAATGTGCTCCCAAAGCATAGATGGATCTATTTGTAGTGGAATGGTTATTAAAATAGGCCTTAGACATACTGGGGGGAAGTGGTTAGTAATCTTTTTAACCATTAAAAGCAATTTCACAGTCCTGAGTCCATGAAACTTTGTTTTTTGGATTGTTAATTCAGTTAGGGGAAAAGCTACCTGTGCAAAATTCGGACAGAACGACGGTTACGTACCGGCAACTCCTAAAAATCTGATACGCTTTTCTATCTTAGGGGTATAGGATAAAAATTTAAGAGGGCTTTTTAACTTTGGCGTTCAAAGGAGCGACTTCACCTTGTCCATTCCGAATCACGATATTTAATTTTCGTCTGGGCCAACTCACACTTGGGACAAAAATCGCACTGTAAATTATGTTTACTTAAGGCGTCAAACAAGGCCTTTTTAAGCTGTCTAAGGGGTTGGGTGCCAACTGTCGCTGTATACGACTAAGCTCGTTTAAGTAGCTTCTACTCTGTCCAATCCGCCCGTAAGTATTTGTTCATAATAGCTGAGACGTGGAGGCCGCGTTACGAAGCGAAGGGCAATAACGCAATACTTGTATAGGCCACCAGGTATCGTAAAAGCCGATATCTCTTGAGTCTGGTGACAACGGGGACTGGTAATACCCTCTTAACAAGTTCCAATTTACTGATATATTAGCTCTGAGATCTTGTTATTAAGTCGTTCAATTCTGGGTATGGAAAACCATAGGCCTGTTACTGCATTGACTTTCTAAATCCGTGACATACGGGAAGTCCCATCTGGTTTGGGACTAGAATGCACGGTGGATGCCCAAGGACTGTTACTTGGTTTATCACCCGTGTGTGAGTAAGATGTTACATCTGCCTCTAGTCACTTGGTTTTGGGACTCATTGTAGGGAGATTGCTTGATTGGAGTAGGTGTTCTTGAGAGTAACAATCGTGCACACCACGTACAGGTTTTGGGGGACGTCATTGAATAGGGAGAGATTTGCTTAAATCTGGGATTTTTTTTCTTGTCTTTGTCCATTCCAGATTTTCTGTTGAGAATTTAAAATTCTTTAAGGCTGTTCGATTTGTTAGAAGAATGGTATTCTATCAATTCAATCGAACTTACTGGAACCGTTCTTGGTCAGAGGAGTTATAGTAGGAAACTGGGTGAAACGATTTGAATAGGGTGTCTGTTGGGTATTGTGATATGTCCGTTGTGAGTTCTCTTCTTCGGGTCTTACAAGTAGTTACGTCACTTAGGGCGCTTCAGATTTTAAAAGGACCTTCAAATTGGGCTGGGGTAGAGCATGTCCTTGATGAACTCGTTGAAAGAGAACTTGTTTTTTGGTTCATGAAAACGAAGTTAGTTGACGATCGTATTCTCCTTCATCTTACTCTGTGCTTGTCGTAAGTTTTCGGCGGCCAATTTCTAGCGAGGCTCTGGGGCGTTCTTTCCTTAAGGTAGGAGAGTCTAAAAGTCAGCGTTTCTTCCCGGTCCAGCTTCTTTGAGAATGTTACTGGTCTTAATTGATGCCATTATTAGTCAAATGGCGAAAATTCAGTTGTCTTGGTTCGCTTTCTCTTAGAGGCAAACAAGAGTGTGGGAATACCTTCATCCAATCTTTGGAATACTGTAAACCATAGGACCTCATCAAAATTGCAAAGTTTGATGGAATTTCCACCAGCCTTGTGATGGGGTCGAATTGGCCGTCGCGTAAGCCGTTCTTGACCTAACTGAGGCCAAGGCTTCACGGAAAAATTTTGAAGTAAATTCGTCCTTGATCGATTGAATTTCTGGAAATCCAAGTGAGAGAAGAGACTTAATCAGTGCTTCATATAGCGAGATTAATCTCCTGGAGGAATGTTCGGGGTACTGGTGACTGTGCCTTGCTAGAGACAGGAACTGGTTGCCTGCGAGTCATGGGTAGCGGGCGACACAGTCGATCACCAGACTTTGAAACGGGTTCGCCTGTTACTTGTATAGGGTTCAACGGCGCCAGGTGGTGGGATTATCGTGCAGGTTTGCCTTTAGTTGACACACATGAAACAGTTTTTAATATGTTCACTTCACCTCATTTTTGGCATGTGAAGTGCTTCGCAATTTTTTTAAAGTCTTTTTTGTCCCAGATGTCACCTTGACGGACTGTAAGGAGCAAACTTACATCTAAATTTATAAGGGGTAGGGCAAGACCTAGCATCGATCACTTTTAAGAGATTAGGTTTCTTTTTCAGGAAGTCTTCTCACATTGTAGAGCTGTACTTTAAGGGGTTCTTTCTCCGACACAGCAAGCTTTGATGTCATTAAGGAGGGGTCTATTGGAGACTCTTACTAGATCCTCCTTGAGAATAAATTATTTCGGAAACTCCGACTTAGGAATGGTATCGGTTCTGGGTGGATTGTTGGCTCTACACCGGAGCTTTCGTTGAATATGTCTCTTATCTACGTCGACCGTCGTCTGATTCCTCCGATACCACTGAGAACGCGACTGTTTGGTCATCGCCGGGTACTACGCTCAGAGGAAAGAGGGTTAGGTTCCGTTGTCGGGCTTCGTGACGTAATTTCCTGGTTGGTTTTCCATTAACTATGGTTTTCTATTCCTTCTTACGCTAAGTCGTTCCCAATCAATAGTCTACGTTTTGATGGGGAAGTTAGTTGGAGACACTCGATTGAGGATCCAGCCTGTAAAAAGGAGTTTCAACATATACACTGTAAGGGGGGGTACTCGCGTAGTGGTGCACCATAAGCGTCCAACTGAGCGTCGAAACTATAAGATTTGGCGGGAATGATTAACAGTCCTTCTTTAATAATGATAAGTAGGACCGTATCCCTAAAGAATTTTACTTGCAAAAATGGTATCGGTAATTCCTACTTTGCTTTTGGAAAAGTAAGGACTCATAGCTTTGACAAGTTTGAGATGATACCATATTCTGTTAGGTTCAATAGGAGGATTTTTCCTTTCTTGGGACAGGCGGTTATCTTGGCTCGGACTTCCTTGGAGGAGTCGAGAGGATATGATTTGTGTGGGCATCTATAGGATGGATCTTTGGTCCCTATCACGCTTAAAGTTTGTGATTTGAAATGTCCAAGTTCGAACGTACGACCATTTAATTTTTTCCCTGACTATTGGGTTATCGGAATGTGCTCGATTGATTTTGGGTGGTTTTACGTGGGTTTACTTGTTACACGGGAGTGAGTGAACGGGTTTGGGTAGGTCGCTTACCAGAAAGGCTTCGCAGGTTCGGGTCTGTTGTGGTTTGTTAATGGCTGCTTTTGATATGTACCAACCTCTGGGAAATCTCGAAGTTGTCTGCCAGCGCGGCGTCTCTATAACGTCGTTGGCGGATGGGCAACAAGCTTACTGGCCGAAATCCTTGGAAAATTGCTTACCAATCTTCTAGTAAACATTAATTGTGATAGATCTTTTAAAAGTAGTGACGAGAAGCTAGACACCAACGTTCAAACGCCATGCTTTCCTCGGGCAAAATTAATAAGTTTGTCTGTTTGCGTGTCATGGAACGAAAGGCTATTTGGAACTAATAGGAGCATGTTTCATATGCTTCTAAAATAGTTCTTTTACTACGTCGTATGGAATTAAAACTATATGGTAAGGGGCGACACAAGACTGCGCTTCCATTATAGGACGTGTGCAGCAATGTGGCCATTTGTCTTTGGGCCAGCCATTGAACGTGCTGATTCTCAAAAATTTCAAAAGAATTCATCTAAGACTGTTTCGTTAAACTTAGGTACCATTAGAGCTGCTTTATGGCAAGTAAACAACGGTTACGATGCTCTCAGTCTCTTTTTCCGGAAATCCTTTGCTTTGTTTCAAATCGGAAACTTTCACGCCTAAATTCTTCTCGTTTATTTAGACGTCTTTAGCTTCGATTTGGAGTTTAGGGGGGGGGGGGGGTGGGGGGGGGGGGGGGGGGGGGGGGGGGAGTTTTGTCACTAGTAATATTGCGTTCTATTTCTCTAGTTGTTCGGGAGTGAATTCCCAAGAGGTAATGACACGAAGGGACTTCGGGCGTCTTTCGGAAGTATTTTGGGACGAGCACCAGTTAACGTATCCCATCATTTGACTGAGGGTTGTTCAACCCCGATACATACTCGGGGAATGTAAGGGAGCGCTTTGAGAAGGTGGAATGAGTAGATAAGCCTTGTAAAACCTTGGTTTCAACTTCATTATTTAAGGAGTTCCGTCAGTGGGATTTTACTTCTCAAACTGAGAATAAAACTATCTTCGAATCTAGTTCTGGCATTGCTTGGTGTTTTCGGAAATAATCTATCTTATATTCGGGACTAAGAGTCTCTGCGCTATTGGTATCTATTATAAGGTATAGTACTGTTAGCTATTTGCCAAACGTCTGTAAATTTAAGTGTCAAGAGTAGCCTTGTTCATTATCTAATAAGACTTATTTCTGATCCAGATTCTTAATATCGCAAGGGATCTTTAATTTTAATGCAAAACAAATATGTACTTCAGGGTAGTAGCTCCGGGACAGACAACATTTGTTACGACTTAATCTTTTCCCCACCGTACAATAGGGGCACAAATAATCCATTTTTTTGTTAGCTTTTATTTTATTTACCAATCATTTAGCTTCATTGGTATTTGGTTAGTGAATTAAATAACACAAGCATTTATAAATGGAAACACTATACAGCAGAAACCCATTTAAGTTCAAATTATCATTAACAGTGTATGATAATAATTTCAATTTAATTATTATCTTTAGAAAGGTATAGGGTAAACGAAATAGTTATCTTTATTAAGTAGACATGATTTACCAGACTACTTGCAAAGGCAAAGACTTTGTATAAAGTATAGTTTAAGCTAGGAGCTTTGGGTTGAAGACCGTACGAGTCAGAAGCTAGGAGTGGATGACTCACTCAACTACTTCATAGTCAGAATTCAGCTCTGCCAGAAGGCGAGCGTGGCTCAATTCTAGAAACCACCAATGGTATACAGTAGTGGTTACACATTCGTATACCGATCCTATATAATTAATATAATATATAGTTATAATAATTTGGGGAAAGATATAATTATACAATATAATACAATGAGAGTTTTTTTGATTCATCATTACTGTACCCGATTAATAATATATAGTCGAACCTGCTTTATATAGCTAGTATAACGTGGGTTCGCGATATATTAATAAAGAATTATTTTTACCAGGCCTTTTATTTTTGTATCTAATGGTGTGAAGTAGGGGCGCGTAAATTCTAACAACGCCTGGGGTACTGGTTCATACGCACCTGTGATACTGGTTCATTAGCACCTATGTTATGGTTCATACAGCCACTTCAGGACAGAATTTTCATAAAGCTTTGAGGCACTGGGTCATACCAGCACTGGGGTACTGGTTCTACCGCACCTTGGATACTGATTTATAGCACCTGGGTACTGGTTATGCAGCACCTGAGGCACTGTTTCCATACAGCACTGAGGCACAGGTTCATACAGCGCCTGAGGCATGGTTCAAAAACAGGCTGAGGCACTGGTTCATTCAGCACTTGGTATGGATCATATCAACTTGGGTATGCTTCATGCAGACTGAGGCACTGGTTCATACAGACTTGAGGCTCTGGGTTCATACACAACACTGGGATTCTGGTTCACACCCCACCCTGGGATACTTGTTCCAGACAGCAACTAGGATATTAGTTCATACAACACTGGGACATGGTTCATGCAACACCTGGGCTTAATGGTTCATACATCACTGAGTGGTATGGTTCATACAGCATAAACCTTGATACTGGTTCATACAACACCTGAGGTCTGGTTCCATTACAGCGCTGGGTAATGGTTTCATGCGAACTGATGTACTGGGTTCATACCGCACTGGGATGCCGTTAATATAGCACATGGGGTATCTTTCATACAGCACTGAGGCACCGTTTCATACTGGCATTGAGGCACAGGTCTACAGCATGGGGTATGGTTACATACAGCACCTTGGATGCTGGTTGATATTATAGCACAGGTTGCGCGTTCATACAGCACTGAGATAAATGGTACATAGGCAACTGGGAAATGGTTCATACTGTCCTTGGTTACTGGTACATACAGCACGTGAGGTACGTTTTCATTACAGCACTGAGGCACTGGTTCATACAGCAACTGGGGGGACTGGTTCATACTGCACCTTTTGGTATGTTCATACAGCATGGGATATGGTTATCCAGCATTCTTGCTTAAGGTTATACAGCTCCTGGGATAATGGAACATACAGCAACCTGGGTTTACTGTTCATACAGAACTGAGGGATGGTTCGTAAACACCTGGGATACTGGTTCATACAGCACTGTGATACTGGTCCTTCATATAGCACTGGGGTACTGGTTCATACAGCAGTTTGGATGTTTCATGCAGCACTGAGGCTAGTTCATCAAGCACCTGAGGCACTGTATATACAGACCTTGAAGCAGTTGGTTCATACAGCACCTTGGATTCTGGTTCGTTTAAGCACTGGGGTATGCTTCATCCAGCACCTGAGGCACTGGTTCAATACAGCTTCCTGAGCACTGGTTTATACAACACCTGGATACTGTCATACTGCACACTGGGATAACTGGTTCATACAGCCTGGGTTACTGGTTAAAAGCACATTGGATCGATTTCTTATAGCACCTGGGGTTATGTGGTTTCATGCTGCACTGAGGCACTGTTTCATACAGCATGGTTCATACAGCACTGAGCATGGTTCATAAGCACCTGAAGAAGTAGTTCATACAGGCATTTGGATACTGGTTCTCATTTAGCCTGGGGTACTGCTTATCCGCCCCCGAGGAACTGGTTAAAACAGCTCTGAGGCATGGCTCATGCAACAACTGGGGATACTGGTTTATACAGCTCTTGGGATACTGGTTCATACATCACCTGGGTTATGGTTCATACAGCACTGAGTTGCTGGTTATGCAGACTGAGGCCGGGTTCGTACAGCCACTGAAGTACTGATTCATGCAGCATGAGTACTGGTTCATACAGCACCAGGGATGGGTTAATTTTAGCAACGGGGGTTCTTGTTTCATACAGCACCTGAGGCATGTTTCATGCAGAATCTGAGGCACTGCTTTCATACAGTATGGGAGTACTGGTCATACAGCACTTGGGATGCTGGTTCATATAGCACTTGGTTGCTTGTTCATGCTGCACTGACGGCACTGTATCAACATGCACATGAGGCATGGTTCCTACAGCACCTTAGGCACGTGCTCATACTTGCAATGAGGCACTGGTTATCGCACATGTGATACTGGTTAATACTGACCCTGGGAGGTGGTTCATCAGCACTGGGTATATTCGTTCATACCAAGACACTGTGGTACTGGTTCAAAAAAGCAATGGGGGTACTGGTTCATGCAGCACCTTGGATATGGTTATACGCGCCTGGGACATGGTTCATACAGCACCTGAGGCATGGTTCATTCTAGCACTGGGATACTGGTTCATTCAGCACGTTGGATACTGGTAATACAGCACTGAGGCATGATTACATGCAGTTGGATACTGGTTCATCGGCACCTGGGGTGGGGGTATGGTTCATATAGAAACGGGATGTTGGTTCTACAAGCCCTGAGGTTTGGCTTCATACAAGCACTAGGGTCAGGTTCATAGAGCAACGGGTATGGTTCTTCACGCAATGATTTATCTGGTTAATAAGCACTGGGGATACTGGTTTCATACACCTTGGTGCTGCGTTCATTCAGCATCTTGTGTACTGGTTATACAGCATTTGGATAGGGTTATACCGCACCTTGTATACTGTACATACAGCACTGGAAACTGTTCATACAAAATCCTGGACTCATGTACTGGTTGATACAGCACCTGGGCTACTGGATATACAGCACCTGGGAATGGTTTCATAAGCACCTGGGGCTATGGTTCATCACAAAACCTGGGATACTGGTTCATGCCAGCAACTGGGTTTCTGTCACACTGCACCTTGGGAAACGGTTCATAAAGCACTTGGGGTTCCTGGTTCATGCAACACTGGGATTTCTGGATCATACAGCGACTGGGCTACTGTTCGTACAGCACTTGGGGTAGTGTCTTTCATCCTGTTTATAGAGCACCTAGGGTACTAGTTTCATACACCAGCTGGGTTATGGTTCACACAGGCACTTGGGTACGGGTTCAGACAGATTGGATTTGGTTCATACAGCACCTAGAACTGGTTCATACAAGCACCTGCGGCGTACCTTGTTTTTACTGCCACCTGGGATACTGGGTCACACAGCACCTGGGGTTCTGGTTCATGCTGCACCTTGGATACTGGTTCATACAGCACCTTGGATACTGATTATTTAGCACCTGGTGTACTGGTTCATTCAGCAGATGAGCGCACAGTTTCATACAGCATGAGGCACGTGTTCATACAGGCGCTGGAGTCACTGGTTCATACAGCACCTGCGGCACTGGTATCATACAGCACATTCGATACTGGTTCATATAGCACTTGGAGTTCTGCTTATGCAGCACCTGAAGTCACTGGTTCTACAGCACTTGAAGAATGGTTCTACACACCTGGGATACTGGTTCATGACAGCACCAGGGTTACCTGGTTCATAGAAGCCACCTGAGGTAAATGGTTCATACAGCACCTTTGATACTGGTTCATACAACACTGAGGCACTGGTTTCATTAGCAACACCTGGGGTACTGGTTCATAAAGCACCTGTGATACTGGTTCATATAGCACCTGGGTACTGGTTCATACAGCACCTTAGGCACTGTTTCATACAGCATCTGAGGCACTGGGTCATACAGCTCCTGGGGTACTGGTTCATACAGCACCTTGGATACTGGTTCATATAGCACCTGGGTACTGGTTCATTCAGCACCTGAGGCACTGTTTCATACAGCACCTGAGGCACTGGTTCATACAGCACCTGAGGCACTGGTTCATACAGCACCTGAGGCACTGGTTCATACAGCACCTTGGATACTGGTTCATATAGCACTTGGGGTACTGCTTCATGCAGCACCTGAGGCACTGGTTCATACAGCACCTGGGATACTGTTCATACAGCACCTGTGTTACTGGTTCATACAGCAACTGAGGTATGTTCATACAGCACCTTGGGTACTGGTTCATACAGCACCTGGGTTACTGGTTCATACAGCACCTGGGATAATGGTTCATACAGCACCTGGGTTACTGGTTCAAGCAGCACCTGAGGGACTTGTTCATGAAACACCTGGGGTACTGGTTCATACAACACCTGGGGTACTGAAGTGTGAGCGTGTCATAAGCTTCTCCGTCAAATTTGCTGCTTCAAAAACATCATATAAAATGTATCTTAATATGTTTGCTTCTTGAGGCCCCAAGAGACTCTGCATGGCTAGGGGGGGAGTGTTGGAGAAATAAAAATTACCTCAGATATGATTAATTTATGTGTCGACTCGTGGGTTATCCAGGCGCACCAGTAACAGGATATTGTTGTATTTAATTGTAACGACAGGTAATGTCAGGGGAGAAAAATGATAGTGAATGATTTGGCTATATTTGGACTGATAGTATTATCGGAGTGGGATGATGGTTTGTCGATACTGGCTGAGGTGAGTTGATAATGGTGGTGGTAGAATTGTGATAACGGTGGAGGTGAAGGTTGTAGAATTGTGATGAATGGTGGTGGTGGTGGTGGTGGTGTGGTGGTGGGTGGTGTGGTGGTGGGGGTGGTGGTGGGGGTGGTGGTGGGGTGGTGGTGGTGGTGGTCGTAGAAATTGTGATAATGGTGGAGGTGGTGTGGTAGAATTGCGATAATGATGGAGGTGGTGGTGGAAGAATTGTGATAATAGGTGTGGTGGTGGTGATAGAATTGCGATAATGGTGGTGGTGGTAGAATTGTGAAAATGGTGGAGGTGGTGGTGGTGGTAGAATTGCGATAATGAAGGAGGTGGTGTTGGTAGAATTGTTATAATAGTGGTGGTGGTGGTGGTAGAATTGCGATAATGGTGGTGTTGGTGGTGGTGGTGGTGGTGGTGGTAGAATTGTGATAATAGTGGTGTGGTGGTGGTGGTAGAATTGCGATAATGATGTGGAGGTGGTGGTGGTAGAATTGTGATAATAGGGTGGTGGTGGTAGAATAGCGATAATGGTGGTGGTGGTGGTGGTGGTGATAGAATTGTGAAAATGGTGGAGGTGGTGGTGGTAGAATTGCGATGATGATGGAGTGGTGGTGGTAGAATTGTTTATAATAGTGGTGGAGGGGGTGGTAGAATTGCGATAATGGTGGTGGTGGTGGTGGAGGTAGAATTGTGAAAATGGAGGAGGTGGAGGTGGTAAAATTGTGATAATGGTGGTGGTGGGGGTGGTGGTAGAATTGTGAAAATGGTGGTGTGGTGGTAGAATTGTGATAATGGTGGTAGAATTGGGATAATGGTGGTGTGGTGGTGGTGGTGGTAGAATTGTGATTATGGTGGAGGTGGTGGTGGTAGAATTGCGGTAATGGTGGAGGTGGTGGTGGTAAAATTGTGATAATGGTGGTGGTGGGGGTGGTGGTAGAATTGTGATAATGGTGGTGGTGGTAGAATTGTGATATGGTGGAGGTGGTGGTGGTGTTAGAATTGTGATAATGGTTGAGGTGTGTGGTAAAGTTGTGATAATGGTGGTGGTGGTGGTAGAATTGGGATAATGGTGGTGGTGGTGGTGACGAATTGTGATAATGGTGGTGATGGTAGAACTGTGATAATAGTGGAGGTGGCGGTGGTAGAATTGCGATAATGATGGAGGTGGTGGTGGTAGAATTGTGATAATGGTGGTGGTGGTAGAATTGTGATAATGGTGGAGGTGGTGGTGGTAGAATTGTGATAATGGTTGTGGTGGTAGAATTGCGATAATGGTGGAGGTGGTGGTGGAAGAATTGGGATAATGGTGGGGTTGGTGAGTTGTGGTAATGGTGGTAGTGGGGGTAGAATTGTGATAATGGTGGTGGTGGTAGAATTATGATAATGGTGGTGGTAGAATTTTGAAAATGGTGGTGGCGGTGGTAGAGTTGGGGTAATGGTGGTAGTGGTGGTAGAATGTGATAATGGTGGTGGTGGGGGTGGTGGAAGAATTGTGATAAGGGTGGTGTGGTGGTGGTAGAATTTGTGATAGGTGGTGGTGGTGGTAAATTGTGATAATGGGGTGGTAGAATTGTGATAATGGTGGGGGTAGTAAAATTTGGGTGATAATGGTGATGGGGGTAGAATTTAAATAATGGGGGTGGTGGTAGAATGTGATAATGGTGGTGGGGGTGTAGAATTGTGATAATGGTGGAGGTGGTTGTGGGTAGATTTTGTGTAATGGTGGTAGTGGTGGTAAAATTTGTGATAATGGTGGTGGTGGTGGTAGAATTTTTATAATGGTGGTGATGGTGGTGGGATAGAATTGTGAAAAAGGTGGTGGTGGGGGTTTAGAATTGTGTTTAATGGGGGTTGGTGGTGGGGGTTTGAGTTGTGGAAAGGGTTTTGGTAGGGTGGTAAAATTTGTGATAATGGTGGTGGTGGTGGTGGTAGAATTGTGATAATGGTGGTGGTGGTGGTAGAATGTGTTAATGGTGGTGGTGGGTTTTTGAATTGTGTTGTTGTTGGTGGTGGTGGGGGTTTAGAATTGGGGAAAAATGGGGGTTTGGTGGGGGTTTAAAATTGTGATAAGGGGTGGTGGTGGTTTAGTTTTGCGATGAGATGGGGGTTGGTTGGGGGTTAAAATTGTGATAATGGTGGGGGGTGGGGGTAGAATTGGGATGTTTGGTGGTGGTGGTGGTAGAATTGTGATGATGGTGGGGGGGTTGGGGGTTTGAATTGTGTAATGGTGTTGGGGGTTTGGTAGAATTGGGGATAATGGGGGTTTGGTTTTTGGTAAAATTGTGAAAATGGGGGTTTGGTGGTGGTGAAATTGTGGGGGTGGTGGTGGTGGTGGTAAAATTTGTGATAAGGGTGATGGGTGGGGGTAAAATTTGTGATAATGGTGATGGGGGTGGTGGTAAAATTTGGTGTTTAATGGTAAAATGGTGGTGGTAAAAATTTGGTTAATGGTGGTGGGGTGGTAGAATTGTGAAAAATGGTGGTGGTGGTGTAGAATTGTGATAATGGGATGGGGTGTGGTAAAAATTGTGATAATGGGGGTGGTGGTGGTGGAATTGTGATAAATATTTGGGGGGTGGGGTGGTAAAATTTGATAATGGTGATGGTGGGGGGTTTAAAAATTGTGTAATGGTGGTGGGGGTTTGGTGGGAATTGTGAAAATTGGTGGGGGTTTGGTGGTGGGGAATTGTGTTTAATGGTGATGGGGGGGTAGAATTGTGATAAGGGTTTGGGTGGTGGGGGTTGGGGAATTGTGTAATGGTGATGGTGGTGGTAGAATTGTGAGGGTGGGGGTTTGGGTGGTGGTGGTAGGTTTTTTGATAATGGTGAGGGTTTTGGTGGTAGAATTGTGATAATGGTGGTGGTGGTGTGGTGGGAATTTGGGGATAAGGGTTTTTGGTGGGGGTGTTGAATTGTGATAAGGGTGTTGGTGGTGGTAGAATTGTGATAATGGGGGGTTTGGGGGGTAGAATTGTGATGTTGGTGGGGGTGGGTGGTAAAAATTGGATAATGGTGTTGGTGGTGGTGAATTGGGGATAATGGTGGTGCTGGTGGGGGGAAAATTTGAGTAAGGGTTTGGTGGTTTTGGCGAATTGTGATCATGGTGGTGGTTTTCTGGGAGAGATTTTCCGGGGTAAACCCCCCGCGGCCGGTTGTGCCATTTTGTGGTGGTGGTGATTGTGTAAGGGGTGGTTGGGGGGTTGGGTGGTAAAATTGTGATAAGGGTTTGGTTGATGGTAGAACTTTTGATAATGATGGGGGTTTGGGGGTGGTCAAATTTTGCGAAAGGATGGAGGTGAGGGTGGTGGGAATTGGGGTTTAATGGTGGGGGTTTTGGGGGGTGGTGGAAAAAATTGTGATAATGGTGGTGGGTTAAAAATGTGATATGATGGAGGGGGTGGGGGGAAAAATTTGCGATAATGTGGGGGTTTGGTTTGGTGGTAGAATTGTGAAAGGGTGGTGCGGGGTGGTGGGAATTTGGATAATGATTTTTGGTGGTGCGGGAATTGTGAAAGGGTGGTGGTATTAATTTTGATAATGACGGAGGTGGTGGTGGAAAAATTTGTGTAATGGTTGTGGGGGTTAAAAAATTGGGGATAATGGTGGGGGTTGGTGGTGGTAGAGTTGTGGTTAATGGTGGTTGGTGGTAAAATTTTGTGATAATGGTGGGGGGTGGGTGGTGGTAAAAATTGTGATAAGGGTGGTGGTCGGGGGTGGTGGTAGAATTTTTTGAAAAGGGTTTTGGGGGGTTTTGGGTTTTGAATTGTGAAAAATTGGGTTGTGGTGGAGGGGGGTGAATTGTGATAATGGTGGGTGTTTAAAATTTTGGGGAAAGTTTGAGGGTTGGTGGTGGTAAAAAAAGTGAAAATTTGGTGGTGATGGGGGTTTGTAAAATTAGGGAAATGGGGGTTGGTGATGGTGAATTGTGATAATGATGGGGGGGTTGGTGGTAAAATTGTGATAATTTTGGTGGGGGTTGTTAGAATTGTGTTAATGGTGGTGGTGGGGGTTGGTAGGTTGGGGCCCAATGGTGGTAGTGGTGGTGAATTTGATAATGGTGGTGGGGGGTGGTAGAATTGGGGAAAATGGTGGGGGTTTGTGGTGAATTGTGATTTTGGGGGTTGGGGGTTTGGGGGTTTTAGAAATTGTGTGATGTTTGGGGGTGGGGGTTGGGGGTGGGAATTGTTTGAATGGGGGTGGGGGGTTTGGTGAATTGTGATGAGGTGGTGGTGGTGGTGGTGGAATTTGTGAAAAAGGTTTGTGGTGGGGGTTAAAATTGTGATGTTTTTGGTGGGGGTTTGGTTTAAAAATTGTGATTTGGTGGGGGGTTGGGGTTTAGAATTGTGATAATGGTGAGGGTTTGGGGTAAAATTTGGGGGTTTAATGGTGGTGGTGGTGGTAAAATTTGTGCCCTTGGGGTGGGGGGGGTTAAAATTTTGAGTTTGGTGGTGGTGGTGGTAAATTTTTGATAATGGTAAATGGGGGGGTAAAAAAATTGGTTTTTGGTGAGGGTTGGTGGTAGAATTGTGATTTGGTGGTGGTTGGTTAAAAATTGTGATAATGGTGATGGGGGGTTTAAAATTTTGTGATAATGGGGGGTTGGTGGTGGGAATTGTGATAATGGTGATGGGGGGGGTAAAAATTGTGAATGGTGGGGGGTGGGGTTGAATTGTGTAAGGGTTGGTGGTGGTGGTAAAATTTGTGATAATGGGATGGTGGTTTTTAAAATTGTGAAAATGGTGGGGGTTTGGTGGTAGAATTTTTAAATAATGGGGGTTTGGTGGGGGTTTAAAATTTGGGAAATAATGGGTGGGGGTTTGGTGGGAATTGTGAAAATGGTGAGGGTGGGGGGAGAATTGTGAAAATTGGGGGGTGGTGGGGGTTTAAAAATTGTGTTTAATGGTGATGGGGGGGGTTTAAGGAATTGTGATAATGGTGGGGGGTGGTGGGGGAATTGTGAAAATGGTGGGGTTTGGTGTGAATTGTGTTAATGGTGGTGGGGGGGTTGAATTGTGATAATGGGGGTTGGTGGGGGTTTGAATTGTGAAAAAGGTGGTGGTGGTGGTAGAATTGTAAATAATGGTGGGGGTGGTGGTAAAATTGGAAATGGGGTTGGTTTGGTGGGGGTAAAATTTGGTGATGATGGTGGGGGTTGGTTTGGGTAGAATTTTTGATGATGGTGGTGGTGGTGGAAGAATTGTGTTGATGGGGGGTGGTGGTGGTAAAATTTTGTGATAATGGTGGTGGGTGGGGGTTAGAATTGTGAAATGGGGGTTGGGGTTTTACTTGGACCCTTGATTTTTTACCGGGGAATTGGGTTTGGGGGGTAAAGGCCCCCGGGGCCGGTCTGGACCAGGGTTTGTGGTGGATAAAGGGGTCTGATAACCTGGTTTGGAAACTGCTGGCTTCACCAAGCTGACTTACAAACCCACCCCGGTTTGGGTCAGGGTTCTGATTTGGGGCCCTGCCCGGGCCTTCTTGAAGCCCGCCAGGGGTCTATTGGAAATTCCTTTTATTGTGTTTTTTTGGGGGGGGGAAAATTTTCAACAGTTTTGGGGCCCCGGGACATTTTATTGTCTTAAATTTTACTCGCGGTTCCCCTGTTTATGGGGGAAATTTTGCATTCCTCCCGGTTTTTTGCTTTCTTTGGGGAGTGATTTTCGTTTTTGTGGGTTTGGTAAAATTCCCCCAGGGCCTTCGAAATTTTTATTTATCATGTATCTCTCTCGCCGGGTTTCCCGGGGAAATTACGTTTCAAGTCCCTTAAACCCTTTCCCCAAGTGGGTTTGGGTTTCCCTTTTGGGTGATTTATGTGTCCCGTAAAAATTTTCCTTTGTACACTCTCCAGGTCTGCAATGTCGCCCGCCTTGAAGGGGGCCGTTAGTGTACAGCAGTATTCCAGCTTAGAGAGCACAAGCGATTTGAAGAGAATCATCATGGGCTTGATGTCCCTAGTTTTGAAGGTTCTCATTATCCATCCTATCATTTTCCTAGCGGATGAGGTAGATATATTGTTGTGGCCTTTGAAGGCGAGATCCTCTGACATTATCACTCGCAGGTCCTTCACATCACTTTAGAATTTGTTGTATACCCTGACACATTTTTAATTTCTTCAAGTTTCCCATATTTGAATAGTTGAAATTTCTTCTTGTTGAACTTCATATTGTTTTGAGTGGCTCATTCGAAGATTTCATTGATGTCTCGCAGTGTCTTCGATGGGCGTCACTGCCCTGGTAATCCGGGTGTCATCCGCAAAGGAAGACACGGAACTATGGCCTACATCTCTGTCTATGTCAGAAATGAGGATGAGGAATAGAATGGGAGCGAGTACTGTGCTTGTGGAACAGAGCTTTTTACCATGGCTGCCTGGGACTTTACTCTGTTTACTATTACTCTTTGTGTTCTATTTGTCAGGAAGTTGTAGATCCATCTACCAACTTTTCCTTTATCACGCATTTTGTGTGCTAATACACCATGGTCACACTTGTCGAAAGCTTTTTCATCTGTATTTCGTTTATCTTCTACAGCATCCAGGACCTTGTCATAGTGGTCCAGTAGCTGGGACAGGTAGGAGCGACCTACTCTAAACCTGTGTTGCCCTGGGTTGTGTAACTGATGAGCATCTAGGTGGTTGGCGATCTTGCTTCTTAGAACCCTCTCAAAGATTTTTATGATACGGGATGTTAGTGCTATTGCTCTGTAGCTCTTTGCAATTGCTTTACTGCCACCTTTCAGGAGTGGGGCTATGTCTGTTGTTTTTAGTGTGTGTGGGATGATTCCTGTGTCCATGCTCCTCCTCCATAAAATGCTGAAGGCAAGCGATAGGGGTTTCTTGCAGTTCTTGATGAACACGGAGTTCCATGAGTCTAGGCCTGGGGCAGGGTGCACTGGCATGTCATTAACTGCCTCTTCAAAATCTTGTGGATTTAGAATGATATCAAAGATTTTTGAGATGACCATATTTTGGGTTTCATTCATGAAGATTTCATTTGGATTGTCGACCCTTTGAGTGGGCAGTGGATCACTGAACACTGAGTTATATTAGGACTTTAGTATCTCACTCATTTCTTGGCTATCATCTGTGTATGTCCCATCCCGCCTAAGCAGGGGCCCACAGCGGATGTTGTTTTTCCCTTAGATTTGGCATAAGAGAAGAAGTATTTTTCTCTTCAGTTTCCTTTATGGCTTTTAGTTTTTCCTGTGATTCTTGTCTCCTGTAAGATTCCTTCACCTTAAGTTCGATACATGCAATTTCATTGACTATTGCTTCCCTTCGTATTTCAGATATATTGGCCCCACTCAGCAGCTCTGTGACTCTTCATCTTCATCTGTATAGGGAACGTCTCTCTCTTTCTAGTTTACATCTTCTCTTCCTTTTTCTTTATGGAATGTGTCTTGAGCAGACCTCAAGAACCACAGAATTCATGTTTTCAAGGCAAATGTTCGGATCCGTGTTGTTTAGAATATCTTCCCAGCTTGTTTCATTTAGGACATGGTTTACTTGATCCCATTGTATGTTTTTGTTATTGAAATTAAATTTTGTGAAGAGACCTTCATGACTGCTCACATTTTGCTGGTCGGGAGTCCTGTGCATACATATCTGTACCTCTATTATGTTTTGATCTGAATGTATTGTCTTTGATACAGTTATATTACGTATCAGATCGTCATTGTTAGTGAAGATGAGGTCCAGCGTATTTTCTAGTCTTGTAGGCTCTACTATTTGCTGATTTAGGGTGAATTTGGTGTAGAGATTTAATAGTTCGCGTGTGTGTGAATTTTCATCTTAGCTGCCTCCTGGGGTGATCTCTGCTAAAACTTTGTTTGCTATACTCCTCCATTTTAGGTGTCTCAGGTTGAAATCTCCCAGTAGTAAGATGTTTGGGACAGGTGTTGGCAGATTTTCCAGACAGTGGTCAGTTTTTTCAAGCTGCTCCTGGAATTCCTGGGAAGTTGCATCTGGAGGCTTGTATGCTACCACAATGACAAGGTTTTGGTTTTCAATCTTTACCACCAAAACTTCAACTACACCATTTGAAGTGTTTAGTAGTTCTGTGCAAGTGAGCGACTCTGTGACGTACAGGCCAACACCCCCTTGTTGCCTGTTTAGTCTGTCGCATCGGAATAGGCTTTAATCTGGGAGCCATATTTCGTTGTCATAGTTATCCTTTATATGGGTCTCTGTGAAAGCTGCAAACATTGCATTTGACTCCGTGAGCAGTCCCTTGATGTAAGGGATTTTGTTGTTTTTTGATGGCTTTAGACCCTGCATGTTTGCAAAGACAAATGTCGTTATATTCATGGAATTTGGTAGAATTGTATTAATGCTGATGGTGGTGGTAGAATTGTGATAATGGTGATGGTGGTGGGGGTGGTTGAATTGTGATAATGGTGGTGGTGGTGGGGGTGGTAGAATTGTGATAATGGTGGTGGTGGTGGAAGAATTGTGATAATGGAGGTGGTGGTACAATTGTGATAATAATGGTGGTGGTGGTGGTGATGGTGGTGGTAGAACTGTGATAATGGTGGTGGTGGTGGTGGTAGAATTGTGATAATGGTGGTGGTGGTGGTGGTGGAATTGTGATATGGTGATGGAGGTGGTGGTGGTATGAATTGTGATAATAATGGTGGTGGTTGTGGTGGTGGTTAGAATTGTGATAATGGTGGTAGTGGTGGTTAGAATTGTGATAATGGTGGTAGTGGTGGTTGAATTGTGATAACGGTGGTAGTGGTGGCGGTGGTGGTAGAATTGTGATAGTAATGGTGGTGGTTAGAATTGTGATAATGTTGGTGGTGGTGGTAGAATTGTGAAAATGGTGGTGGTGGTGATGGGAGAATTGTGATAATAAGGGTGGTGGTGGTTAGAATTGTGATAATGGTGGTAGTAGTGGTAGAATTGTGATAATGGTGGTGGTGGTGATGGGAGAATTGTGATAATAATGGTGATGGTGGTAGAATTGTGATAATAATGGTGGTGGTAGAAGTGAGATAATAGTGATGGTGGTAGAAGCGTGAAAATAGTGATGGTGGTAGAAGTGTGATAATAGTGATGGTGGTAGAAGTGTGATAATAGTGATGGTGGTAGAAGTGTGATAATAGTGATGGTGGTAGAAGTGTGATAATAGTGATGGTGGTAGAAGTGTGATATAGTGATGGTGGTAGAAGTTGTGATAATGGTGGTGGTGGTAGAAGTGTGATAATAGTGATGGTGGTAGAATTGTGATAATAGGTGATGGTGGTAGTAGAGTGTGATAATAGTGATGGTGGTTAGAAGTGTGATAAATAGTGATGGTGGTAGAAGTGTGATAATAGTGATGGTGGTAGAAGTGTGATAATAGTGATAGTGGTAGAAGTGTGATAATAGTGATGGTGGTAGAAGTGTGATAATAGTGATGGTGGTAGAAGTGTGATAATAGTGATGGTGGTAGAAGTGTTGATAATAGTGATGGTGGTAGAAGTGTGATAATAGTGATGGTGGTAGAAGTGTGATTAATAGTGATGGTTGGTTGAAGGTTAGAAGTGTGATATTAGTGATGGTGGTAGATAGTGTGATATAGTGATGGTGGTAGAAGTGTGATAATAGTGATGGTGGTTAGAAGTGTGATATAGTGATGGTGGTAGAAGTGTGATAATAGTGATGGTGGTAGAAGTGTGATAATAGTGATGGTGGTAGAAGTGTGATAATAGTGATGTGGTAGAAGTGTGATAATAGTGATGGTGGTAGAAGTGTGATAATAGTGTGGTGGTAGAAGTGTGATAATAGTGATGGTGGTAGAAGTGTGATTAATAGTGATGGTGGTAGAAGTGTGATAATAGTGATGGTGGTAGAAAAGTGTGTTAATAGTGAGGTGGTAGAGTGTGATAATAGTGATGGTGGTAGAAGTGTGATATAGTGATTGGTGGTAGAAGTGTGATAATAGTGATGGTGGTAGAAGTGTGATAATAGTGATGGTGGTATGAAGTGTGATATAGTGATGGGGTAGAAGTTGATAATAGTGATGGTGGTATGAGTGTGATAATAGTGATGGTGGTAGAAGTGTGATAATAGTGATGGTGGTAGAAGTGTGATATAGTGATGGTGGTAGAAGTGTGATAATAGTGATGGTGGTAGAAGTGTGATAATAGTGATGGTGGTAGAAGTGTGATAATAGTGATGGTGGTAGAAGTGTGATAATAGTGATGGTGGTAGAAGTGTGATAATAGTGATGGTGGTAGAAGTGTGATAATAGTGATGGTGGTAGAAGTGTGATATAGTGATGGTGGTAGAAGTGTGATAATAGTGATGGTGGTAGAAGTGTGGATAATTAGTGATGGTGGTAGAAGTGTGATAATAGTGATGGTGGTAGTAGTGTGATAATAGTGATGTGGTAGAAGTGTGATAATAGTGATGGTGGTAGAAGTGTGATAATAGTGATGGTGGTAGAAGTGTGATAATAGTGATGGTGGTTAGAAGTGTGATATAGTGATGGTGGTAGAAGTGTGATAATAGTGATGGTGGTAGAGTGTGATAATGTGATGGTGGTAGAAGTGTGATTAATAGTGATGGTGGTAGAAGTGTGATAATAGTGATGGTGGTAGAAGTGTGATAATAGTGATGGTGGTAGAAGTGTGATAATAGTGATGGTGGTAGAAGTGTGATAATAGTGATGGTGGTAGAAGTGTGATATAGTGATGTGTGGTAGAAGTGTGATAATAGTGATGGTGGTTAGAAGTGTGATAATAGTGATGGTGGTAGAAGTGTGATATAGTGATGGTGGTTGAATGTGTGATAATAGTGATGGTGGTAGAAGTGTGATAATAGTGATGGTGGTAGAAGTGTGATAATAGTGATGGTGGTAGAAGTGTGATAATAGTGAGGTGGTAGAAGTGTGATAAAAGTGATGGTGGTAGAAGTGTGTAATAGTGATGGTGGTAGAAGTGTGATATGGTGTGGTGGTAGAAGTGTGATATTAGTGATGGTGGTAGAGGTGATGATAATAGTGATGGTGGTAGAAGTGTGATAATTAGTGATGGTGGTAGAAGTGTGATAATAGTGATGGTGGTAGAAGTGTGATAATAGTGATGGTGGTAGAAGTGTGATAATAGTGTGGTGTAGAAGTGTGATAATAGTGATGGTGGTAGAAGTGTGATAATAGTGATGGTGGTAGAAGTGTGATAATAGTGGTGGTGGTTGAAGTGTGATATAGTGATGGTGGTAGAAGTGTGATAATAGTGATGGTGGTAGAAGTGTGATAATAGTGATGGTGGTAGAAGTGTGATAATAGTGGTGGTGGTAGAAGTGTGATAATAGTGATGGTGGTATGAAAGTGTGATAATAGTGATGGTGGTAGAAGTGTGATAATAGTGATGGTGGTAGAGTGTGATGATAGTGGTGGTGGTAGAAGTGTGATAATAGTGATGTGGTTGAAGTGTGATAATAGTGATGGTGGTAGAAGTGTGATAATAGTGATGGTGGTAGAAGTGTGATAATAGTGATGGTGGTAGAAGTGTGATAATAGTGATGGTGGTAGAAGTGTGATGATAGTGGTGGTGGTTAGAAGTGTGATAATAGTGATGGTGGTTGAAGTGTGATAATAGTGATGGTGGTAGAAGTGTGATAATAGTGATGGTGGTAGAAGTGTGATAATTAGTGATGGTGGTAGAAGTGTGATAATAGTGATGGTGGTAGAAGTGTGATAATAGTGATGGTGGTAGAAGTGTGATAATAGTGATGGTGGTAGAAGTGTGATAATAGTGATGGTGGTAGAAGTTGATAATAGTGATGGTGGTAGAAGTGTGATAATAGTGATGGTGGTAGAAGTGTGATAATAGTGATGGTGGTAGAAGTGTATAATTGTGATGGTGGTAGAAGTGTGATAATAGTGATGGTGGTAGAAGTGTGATAATAGTGTGGTGGTAGAAGTGTGATAATTAGTGATGGTGGTAGAAGTGTGATAATAGTGATGGTGGTAGAAGTGTGATAATAGTGATGGTGGTAGAAGTGTGATAATAGTGATGGTGTAGAAGTGTGATAATAGTTGTGGTGGTAGAAGTGTGATAATAGTGATGGTGGTAGAAGTGTGATAATAGTGATGGTGGTAGAAGTGTGATAATAGTGATGGTGGTTAGAAGTGTGATAATAGTGGTGGTGGTAGAAGTGTGATAATAGTGATGGTGGTAGAAGTGTGATAATAGTGATGTGGTAGAAGTGTGATAATAGTGTGGTGGTTAGAAGTGTGTAATAGTGATGGTGGTAGAAGTGTGATAATAGTGATGGTGGTAGAGTGTGATAATAGTGATGGTGTAGAATTGTGATAATAGTGATGGTGGTAGAGTGTGATAATAGTGATGGTGGTAGAAGTGTGATAATAGTGATGGTGGTAGAAGTGTGATAATTGTGATGGTGGTTAGAAGTGTGATAATAGTGATGGTGGTAGAAGTGTGATAATAGTTGATGGTGGTAGAAGTGTGATAATAGTGATGGTGGTGATGTGTGAATGTGATGGTGTAGAAGGTGATAATAGTGATGGTGTGAAGTGTGATAATAGTGATGGTGGTAGAGTGTGATAATAGTGATGGTGGTAGAAGTGTGATAATAGTGTTGGTGGTAGAAGTGTGATAATAGTGATGGTGGTAGAAGTGTGATAATGTGATGGTGGTAGAAGTGTGATAATAGTGATGGTGGTAGAAGTGTGATAATTAGTGATGGTGGTAGAAGTGGGTGTAATAGTGATGGTGGTAGAAGTGTGATAATAGTGTGGTGGTAGAAGGTGGATAATAGTGATGGTGGTTAGAAGTGTGATAATAGTGATGGTGGTAGAAGTGTGATAATAGTGATGGTGGTAGAAGTGTGATTAATAGTGATGGTGGTGAAGTGTGATAATAGTGATTGGTGGTAGAAGTGTGATAATAGTGATGGTGGTAGAAGTGTGATAATAGTGATGGTGGTAGAAGTGTGATAATAGTGATGGTGGTTAGAAGTGTGATAATAGTGATGGTGGTATGAAGTGTGATAATAGTGATGGTGGTAGAAGTGTGATAATAGTGATGGTGGTTAGAAGTGTGATAATAGTGATGGTGGTAGAAGTGTGATATTAGTGATGGTGGTAGAAGTGTGATAATAGTGATGGTGGTAGAAGTGTGATAATAGTGATGGTGGTAGAAGTGTGATAATAGTGATGGTGGTAGAAGTGTGATAATAGTGATGGTGGTAGAAGTGTGATAATAGTGATGGTGGTAGAAGTGTGATAATAGTGATGGTGGTAGAAGTGTGATAATAGTGATGGTGGTAGAAGTGTGATAATAGTGATGGTGGTAGAAGTGTGATAATAGTGATGGTGGTAGAAGTGTGATAATAGTGATGGTGGTAGAAGTGTGATAATAGTGATGGTGGTAGAAGTGTGATAATAGTGATGGTGGTAGAAGTGTGATAATAGTGATGGTGGTAGAAGTGTGATAATAGTGATGGGTGGTAGAAGTGTGATAATAGTGATGGTGGTAGAAGTGTGATAATAGTGATGGTGGTAGAAGTGTGATTAATGTGATGGTGGGTAAAGTGTGATAATAGTGATGGTGGTAGAAGTGTGATAATAGTGATGGTGGTAGAGTGTGATATAGTGATGGTGGTAGAAGTGTGATAATAGTGATGGTGGTAGAAGTGTGATAATAGTGATGGTGGTAGAAGTGTGATAATGTGATGGTGGTAGAAGTGTGATAATAGTGATAGTGGTAGAAGTGTGATAATAGTGATGGTGGTAGAAGTGTGATAATAGTGATGGTGGTAGATGTGTGATAATAGTGATGGTGGTAGAAGTGTGATATAGTGATGGTGGTAGAAGTGTGATAATAGTGATGGTGGTAGAAGTGTGATATAGTGATAGTGGTAGAAGTGTGATAATAGTGATGGTGGTAGAAGTGTGATAATAGTGATGGTGGTAGAAGTGTGATAATAGTGATGGTGGTAGAAGTGTGATAATAGTTGATGGTGGTAGAAGTGTGATAATAGTGATGGTGTGAAGTGTGATAATAGTGATGGTGGTAGAAGTGTGATAATAGTGATGGTGGTAGAGTGTGATAATAGTGATGGTGGTAGAAGTGTGATAATAGTGATGGTGGTAGAAGTGTGATAATAGTGATGGTGGTAGAAGTGTGATAATAGTGATGGTGGTAGAAGTGTGATAATAGTGATGGTGGTAGAAGTGTGATAATGTGTGGATGGTGGTAGAAGTGTGATAATAGTGATGGTGGTAGAAGTGTGATAATAGTGATGGTGGTAGAAGTGTGATAATAGTGATGGTGGTAGAAGTGTGATAATAGTGATGGTGGTTGGTGTAACTGAGACTGCTACAGAGTAACGTCAACTAGAACACTGCACGTCAACCATCTTGCAGGCTGGATGGCTGCTTTTGGTACCCCATTAAAAATCGGAATATTGTTTGTCTCTACATATTTTCAAGCAAATCACATAACATTTGCGGTGGACAAATTTGAAAAATTCCTTAAATTACAGTAAAAATTTAATTGAAAATGGATGAATAACATTTTTCTTTCTGCCTCACCGTCTTAAGGCTCTTATAGTGGTGGTAGCACTGGTTATGGTTATAGTGGTGGTAGCACTGGTTATGGTTATAGTGGTGGTAGCACTGGTTATGGTTATAGTGGTGGTAGCACTGGTTATGGTTATAGTGGTGGTAGCACTGGTTATGGTTATAGTGGTGGTAGCACTGGTTATGGTTATAGTGGTGGTAGCACTAGTTATGGATATAGTGGTGGTAGCACTGGTTATGGTTATAGTGGTGGTAGCACTGGTTATGGTTATAGTGGTGGTAGCACTGGTTATGGTTATAGTGGTGGTAGCACTGGTTATGGTTATAGTGGTGGTAGCATGGTTATGGTTATAGTGGTGGTAGCACTGGTTATGGTTATAGTGGTGGTAGCACTGGTTATGGTTATAGTGGTGGTAGCACTGGTTATGGTTATAGTGGTGGTAGCACTGGTTATGGTTATAGTGGTGGTAGCACTGGTTATGGTTATAGTGGTGGTAGCACTGGTTATGGTTATAGTGGTGGTAGCACTGGTTATGGTTATAGTGGTGGTAGCACTAGTTATGGATATAGTGGTGGTAGCACTGGTTATGGTTATAGTGGTGGTAGCACTGGTTATGGTTATAGTGGTGGTAGCACTGGTTATGGTTATAGTGGTGGTAGCATGGTTATGGTTATAGTGGTGGTAGCACTGGTTATGGTTATAGTGGTGGTAGCACTGGTTATGGTTATAGTGGTGGTAGCACTGGTTATGGTTATAGTGGTGGTAGCACTGGTTATGGTTATAGTGGTGGTAGCACTGGTTATGGTTATAGTGGTGGTAGCACTGGTTATGGTTATAGTGGTGGTAGCACTGGTTATGGTTATAGTGGTGGTAGCACTGGTTATGGTTATAGTGGTGGTAGCACTAGTTATGGATATAGTGGTGGTAGCACTGGTTATGGTTTATAGTGGTGGTGCACTGGTTATGGTTATAGTGGTGGTAGCACTGGTTATGGTTATAGTGGTGGTAGCACTGGTTTATGGTTATAGTGGTGGTAGCACTGGTTATGGTTATAGTGGTGGTAGCACTGGTTATGGTTATAGTGGTGGTAGCACTGGTTATGGATATAGTGGTGGTAGCACTGGTTATGGTTATAGTGGTGGAAGCACTGGTTATGGTTATAGTGGTGGTAGCACTAGTTATGGTTATAGTGGTGGTAGCACTGGTTATGGATATAGTGGTGGTAGCACTGGTTATGGATATAGTGGTGGTAGCACTGGTTATGGTTATAGTGGTGGTAGCACTGGTTATGGTTATTAGTGGTGTAGCACTGGTTATGGTTATAGTGGTGGTAGCACTGGTTATGGATATAGTGGTGGTAGCACTGGTTATGGTTATAGTGGTGGTAGCACTGGTTATGGTTATAGTGGTGGTAGCACTGGTTATGGATATAGTGGTGGTAGCACTGGTTATGGTTATAGTGGTGGTAGCACTGGTTATGGTTATAGTGGTGGTAGCACTAGTTATGGTTATAGTGGTGGTAGCACTGGTTATGGATATAGTGGTGGTAGCACTGGTTTGGATATAGTGGTGGTAGCACTGGTTATGGATATAGTGGTGGTAGCACTGGTTATGGTTATAGTGGTGGTAGCACTGGTTATGGATATAGTGGTGGTAGCACTGGTTATGGTTATAGTGGTGGTAGCACTGGTTATGGTTATAGTGGTGGTAGCACTGGTTATGGTTATAGTGGTGGTAGCACTGGTTTATGGTTATAGTGGTGGTTAGCACTGGTCTTAGTTACAGTGGTGGTAGCACTGGTTTTGGTTATCGTGGTGGTTAGTACTGGTTTTAGTTTTAGTGGTGGTAGCACTGGTTTTTGGTTATAGTGGTGGTAGCACTGGTTTTTGGTTATAGTGGTGTAGCACTGGTTTTAGTTATAGTGGTGGTAGCACTGGTTTTGGGTTATAGTGGTGGTAGCACTGGTTTTTGGTTATAGTGGTGGTAGCACTGGCTTTTGGTTATAGTGGTGGTAGCACTGGCTTTTGGTTATAGTGGTGGTAGCACTGGTTTTTGGTTATAGTGGTGGTAGCACTAGTTTTAGTTATAGTGGTGGTAGCACTGGTTTTGGTTATAGTGGTGGTTAGCACTGGTTTTGGGTATAGTGGTGGTAGCTTGGCTTTGGTTATAGTGGTGGTAGCACTGGTTTTGGTTATATTGGTGGTAGCACTGGTTTTAGTTTAGTGGTGGTAGCACTGGTTTTGGGTATAGTGGTGGTAGCACTGGTTTATGGTTTATAGTGGTGGTAGCACTGGTTTTAGTTATAGTGGTGGTAGCAGTGGTTTTGGTTATAGTGGTGGTAGCACTGGTTTTGGTTATAGTGGTGGTAGCACTGGTTTTGGTTATAGTGGTTGTAGCACTGGTTTTGGTTATAGTGATGGTAGCACTGGTTTTGGTTATAGTGATGGTAGCACTGGTTTTGGTTATAGTGATGGTAGCACTGGTTATGGTTATAGTGGTGGTAGCACTGGTTATGGTTATAGTGGTGGTAGCACTGGTTTTGGGTATAGTGGTGGTAGCACTGGTTATGGTTATAGTGGTGGTAGCACTGGTTATGGTTATAGTGGTGGTAGCATGGTTTTGGATATAGTGGTGGTAGCATGGTTATGGTTATAGTGGTGGTAGCACTGGTTATGGTTATAGTGGTGGTAGCACTGGTTATGGTTATAGTGGTGTAGCACTGGTTAGGTTATAGTGGTGGTAGCATGGTTTTGGCTACAGTGGTAGTAGATGGTTTTGGTTATAGTGGTGGTAGCACTGGTTTTAGCTATAGTGGTGGTAGCATGGTTATGGTTATAGTGGTGGTAGCACTAGTTATGGATATGTGGTGGTAGCACTGGTTATGGTTATAGTGGTGGTAGCACTGGTTATGGTTATAGTGGTGGTAGCACTGGTTATGGTTATAGTGGTGGTAGCACTGGTTATGGTTATAGGGTGGTAGCACTGGTTATGGTTATAGTGGTGGTAGCACTGGTTATGGTTATAGTGGTGGTAGCACTGGTTATGGATATTAGTGGTGGTAGCACTGGTTATGGTTATAGTGGTGGAAGCACTGGTTATGGTTATAGTGGTGGTAGCCTAGTTATGGTTATAGTGGTGGTAGCACTGGTTATGGATATAGTGGTGGTAGCATGGTTATGGATATAGTGGTGGTAGCACTGGTTATGGTTATAGTGGTGGTAGCACTGGTTATGGTTATAGTGGTGGTAGCACTGGTTATGGTTATAGTGGTGGTAGCACTGGTTATGGATATAGTGGTGGTAGCACTGGTTATGGTTATAGTGGTGGTAGCACTGGTTATGGTTATAGTGGTGGTAGCACTGGTTATGGATATAGTGGTGGTAGCACTGGTTATGGTTATAGTGGTGGTTAGCACTGGTTATTGGTTATAGTGGTGGTAGCACTAGTTATTGGTTATAGTGGTGGTAGCACTGGTTATGGATATAGTGGTGGTAGCACTGGTTATGGATATAGTGGTGGTAGCACTGGTTATGGATATAGTGGTGGTAGCACTGGTTATGGTTATAGTGGTGGTAGCACTGGTTATGGATATAGTGGTGGTAGCACTGGTTATGGTTATAGTGGTGGTAGCACTGGTTATGGTTATAGTGGTGGTAGCACTGGTTATGGTTATAGTGGTGGTAGCACTGGTTATGGTTATAGTGGTGGTAGCACTGGTCTTAGTTACAGTGGTGGTAGCACTGGTTTTGGTTATCGTGGTGGTAGTACTGGTTTTAGTTTTAGTGGTGGTAGCACTGGTTTTTGGTTATAGTGGTGGTAGCACTGGTTTTTGGTTATAGTGGTGGTAGCACTGGTTTTAGTTATAGTGGTGGTAGCACTGGTTTTGGGTATAGTGGTGGTAGCACTGGTTTTTGGTTATAGTGGTGGTAGCACTGGCTTTTGGTTATAGTGGTGGTAGCACTGGCTTTTGGTTATAGTGGTGGTAGCACTGGTTTTTGGTTATAGTGGTGGTAGCACTAGTTTTAGTTATAGTGGTGGTAGCACTGGTTTTTGGTTATAGTGGTGGTAGCACTGGTTTTGGGTATAGTGGTGGTAGCCTTGGCTTTGGTTATAGTGGTGGTAGCACTGGTTTTGGTTATATTGGTGGTAGCACTGGTTTTAGTTATAGTGGTGGTAGCACTGGTTTTGGGTATAGTGGTGGTAGCACTGGTTATGGTTATAGTGGTGGTAGCACTGGTTTTAGTTATAGTGGTGGTAGCAGTGGTTTTGGTTATAGTGGTGGTAGCACTGGTTTTGGTTATAGTGGTGGTAGCACTGGTTTTGGTTATAGTGGTTGTAGCACTGGTTTTGGTTATAGTGATGGTAGCACTGGTTTTGGTTATAGTGATGGTAGCACTGGTTTTGGTTATAGTGATGGTAGCACTGGTTATGGTTATAGTGGTGGTAGCACTGGTTATGGTTATAGTGGTGGTAGCACTGGTTTTGGGTATAGTGGTGGTAGCACTGGTTATGGTTATAGTGGTGGTAGCACTGGTTATGGTTATAGTGGTGGTAGCACTGGTTTTGGATATAGTGGTGGTAGCACTGGTTATGGTTATAGTGGTGGTAGCACTGGTTATGGTTATAGTGGTGGTAGCACTGGTTATGGTTATAGTGGTGGTAGCACTGGTTATGGTTATAGTGGTGGTAGCACTGGTTTTGGCTACAGTGGTAGTAGCACTGGTTTTTGGTTATAGTGGTGGTAGCACTGGTTTTAGCTATAGTGGTAGTAGCACTGGTTTTAGTTATAGTGGTGGTATCACTGGTTTTGGTTATAGTGGTGGTAGCACTAGTTTTTGGTTATAGTGGTGGTAGCACTGGTTTTTGGTTATAATGGTGGTAGCACTGGTTTTTGGTTATAGTCGTGGTAGCACTGGTTTTAGTTACCGTGGTGGTAGCACTGGTTTTTGGTTATCGTGGTGGTAGTACTGGTTTTAGTTTTAGTGGTGGTAGCACTGGTTTTTGGTTATAGTGGTGGTAGCACTGGTTTTTGGTTATAGTGGTGGTAGCACTGGTTTTTGGTTATAGTGGTGGTAGCACTGGTTTTTGGTTATAGTGGTGGTAGCACTGGTTTTAGTTATAGTGGTGGTAGCACTGGATTTTGGTTATAGCGGTGGTAGCACTGGTTTTAGTTATAGTGGTGGTAGCACTGTTTATGGTTATAGTGGTGGTAGCACTGTTTATGGTTATAGTGGTGGTAGCACTGGTTTTAGTTATAGTGGTGGTAGCACTGGATATTGGTTATAGCGGTGGTAGCACTGATTTTAGTTATAGTGGTGGTAGCACTGGTTTTGGTTATAGTGGTGGTAGCACTGTTTATGGTTATAGTGGTGGTAGCACTGATTTTAGTTATAGTGGTGGTAGCACTGGTTTTGGTTATAGTGGTGGTAGCACTGGTTTTGGTTATATTGGTGGTAACACTGGTTTTGCTTATAGTGGTGGTAGCACTGGTTTTGCTTATAGTGGTGGTAGCACTGGTTTTGGTTATAGTGGTGGTAACACTGGTTTTGGTTATAGTGGTGGTAGCACTGGTTTTGGGTATAGTGGTGGTAGCACTGGTTTTGCTTATAGTGGTGGTAGCACTGGTTTTGGTTATAGTGGTGGTAACACTGGTTTTGGGTATAGTGGTGGTAGCACTGGTTTTGGTTATAGTGGTGGTAACACTGGTTTTGGGTATAGTGGTGGTAGCACTGGTTTTGCTTATAGTGGTGGTAGCACTGGTTTTGCTTATAGTGGTGGTAGCACTGGTTTTGCTTATAGTGGTGGTAGCACTGGTTTTGGTTGTTATAGTGGTAGAAGCACTGGTTTTGGTTGTTATAGTGGTGGTAACACTGGTTTTGATTGTTATAGTGGTGGTAACACTGGTTTTGATTGTTATAGTGGTGGTAGCACTGGTTTTGGTTATGGTGGAAGCATTGGTTTTGGTTGTTATAGTGGTGGTTGCACTGATTTTGGTTGTTGTAGTTGTGGTAGCACTGGGTTTGGTTGCTATAGTGGTGGTAACATTAGTTTTCGTTGTTATAGTGGTGGAAGCACTATTTTTAGTTGTTTCAAGGGTGATAGCAGTGGTTTTGGTTGTTTCAGTGGTGGAAGCACTGGCTTTCGATGTTACAGAGGTGGTAATGCAGATCTGGGTTGTTACTGTGGTGGTAGCACTGGTTTAGGTTGTTACAGTGGTAGTAGTGCAGGTATATGTTGTTAAAGTGGCAGTAGTGCTGGTTTAGCTTGTTACAGTGGTAGTAGTGCTGATTCAGGTTGGTACAGTGGTAGAAGTGTAGGTTCAGGGTGTTACAGTGGTGGCAATGCTTGTTCAGGTTGTTACAGCGGCGGTAGTGCTAGTTCAGCTTGTTACAGTGGTAGTTGTGTTGGTTCAGGTTGTTACAGTGGTAGAAGTGTTGTTCAGGATGTTTCAGTGGTGGAAGTATTGGTTCAGGTTGTTACATAAGAACATAAGAACGAAGGAACACTGCAGAAGGCCTACTGGCCCATGCGAGGCAGTTCCAAGTCTCCTACCGGCTTAAGCCAATGCACCCAACCTAGTCAGGTCAGGTCACATTGACTTAAGGGAGGAACCC
>NC_069407.1:27708644-27726144 GCF_026875155.1 Cherax quadricarinatus
GGTTGTTGCGAGAGGTTGTTGCCTGAGAGGTTGTTCCCTGAACGGGTTTTTTCCCTAGAGGGGTTTGTTGCCTGAGAGGGGGTTGTTGATGAGGGGGTTGTTGCTGAGACGGTTTTTGGAAGGGTTTTGTGGGGGGGTTGTTGTTTTGGGGGTTGTTGCTTGAGACGGGTTGTTGCTGAGAGGGGTTGTTGCTTGATACGGGTTGTTGCCTGAGACGGGTTGTTGCTTGAGACGGTTGTTGCCTGAGACGGGTTGTTGCCTGAGACGGGTTGTTGCTTGAGAGGGTTTTGCCTGAGACGGTTGTTGCCTGAGACGGGTTGTTGCCTGGACGGGTTGTCCCTGAGACGGGTTGTTCCCTGAGACGGGTTGTTGTTGAGACGGGTTGTTGCTGAGACGGGTTTGTTGCCTGAGACGGGTTGTTGCTTGAGACGGGTTGTTCCCTGAGACGGGTTGTTGCCGAAGGTTGTTGGCCTGAGACGGGTGTTGCTTGGGAGGGTTGTTGCTTGAGACGAGTTGTTGCCTGAGACGGGTTGTTGCTTGAAAACGGGTTTTTTTTTTCTTGAGACGGGTTGTTGCTTGAGACGGGTTGTTGTTTTGAGAGGGTGTTGCTTGAGACGAGTTTTTTGCCTGAGAGGGTTGTTGCTTGAGACGAGTGTTCCCTGAGACGGGTTGTTGCTTGGACGGGTTGTTGCCTGAGACGGGTTGTTGCTTGAAAACGGGTTATTGCCTGAGACGGGTTGTTGCCTTAGACGGGTTGTTGCCTGAGAGGGATAGTTGCTGGACGGGTTATTGCGTTAGATGGGGTTTGTTGCCTGAGACGGGTTGTTGCCTGAGACGGGTTGTTGCCTGAGAGGGGTTGTTCCCTGAGACGGGTTGTTGCCTGAGACGGGGTTGTTGCCTTAGACGGGTTGTGCCTGAGACGGATAGTTGCTTGAGACGGGTTATTGCGTTTAGACGGGTTGTTGCCTGAGACGGGTTGTTGCCTGAGACGGGTTGTTGCCTGAGACGGGTTGTTGCCTGAGACGGGTTTTTGCCTTAGACGGGTTGTTTGCCTGAGACGGGTTGTTGCCTGAGAGGGTTGTGTCCTGAGAGGGTTGTTGCTGAGACGGGTTGTTTGCCTGAGACGGGTTGTTGCCTAAGACGGGTTGTTGCCTGAGACGGGTTGTTGCCTGAGACGGGTTTGTTGCCTGAGACGGGTTGTTGCCTGAGACGGGTTGTTGCTGAGACGGGTTGTTGCCTTAGACGGTTGTTGCCTGAGACGGTTTGTTGCCTGAGACGGGTTGTTGCCTTAGACGGGTTGTTGCCTGAGACGGGTTGTTGCCTGAGACGGTTTGTTGCCTGAGACGGGTTGTTGCCTGAGACGGGTTGTGCCTGAGACGGGTTGTTGCCTGAGACGGGTTGTGCCTGAGACGGGGTTGTTGCCTTAGACGGTTGTTGCCTGAGACGGGTGTGGCTGAGACGGGTTGTTGCCTTAGACGGGTTGTTGCCTGAGACGGGTAATATTTGATATAGTCTAAATTCTGAAGTTCTTTATAAGATTCCAAGAATTAAAAAGTCCTCTTAATTCCTTACTGGCAAGATATGTTCAGTGTTTATGTTCACTTCGAGAACCTTCTTGAGTGAGATTTGCAGTGTTTGTGTCTCGAGTCTGTACTCTGTGTCTGGTCTTCTCTGCCTTTCCACAAGTTTTCATAACTTTACACTTGCTGGGTTGAACCCCCACAACCACTTGTCAAACAAATCCTGTAGCGAGTTATTGCTTTTTGTAAAACTTTCCTTGTTCTCTTTTGTTTTTTTCTTTTTTTTATGTGTCACATCATTTGCGGAACAGCGATGCACCGACACTCTTTTTTCCAAGAAACAGTACTGGTCCCAGTACTGATCGTTGGGGAACCCTGGCTTTTCCCATTGCCCATCTGATATCTCTTCCCGGAGAAGGGACTGTTTTTTTTCCTGTTAAGTACTCCTTGATCCAGTGCAGGTTTTTTCCCACCTGGATTACTGCTCCGTATCTTCCCTTTCAGTCTCTGTGTGGTACTGTGTCAGATGTGTCTACACTGGAACGACATTCAGTTCCCACCCTATTTCTCTTATCTTGTCTTAGTCCCGTTCCCTTTGGTCACATAATTCCAGCAGGCTTGTAAGACAGTAGTTATCATTTATAAATAGTATTAACTTTTGTTTTAAAAAAAGGGTTTACTCCCCAAATGCTTCCCTTTTTTCGGGGTTTTCTTTTTTTGGGCCTTTTTTCCAAAAAAATTTTTAAATAAAATTTCCCTTTGTTTGGGGGGTTGAACTCCCAAAAAAAAAACCCCCCCCTTTTTTCCAAAATTTTTTTCCCTTTTACGGGGGGGTTAAAAGGGGTTTTTTTTTGTAGATTTTTTTCCTTTTTTTCCTTTTTTTTTTTTTATTTTTTTTTTTTTCCTTTATTTTTGTTTTTTTCCCCATCTTTTTTGGGGGAAAAAGCGTTTTTTCCACCGGGGGACATTTTTCTTTTTTCCCCGGGGGAAACATTTTACTGGCCCCAAAATTTTTTATTTGATGGGGTTGGGGAAAAAAAAAAAAAAACCCAGGGTTTTTTCCCTTTTTTGGCCCATTTTTTGAAAATCTTTTCCCAGGGGAAGAAGGGATTTTGGTTTTTTTTTCCCTTTTTAAAGTACTCCTTGTTTTCCCTTTTCGGGTTTTTTTTCCAACCTTTTTGTTTTTATTTTTTTTGCTCCTTTTTCTTTTTTTTCCCATTTCTTTTTGTGTGGGTTTTTTGTTTTTTAAATTTTGGCCGGGTTTTTTTTCCCCCCACGGGAAAACCAAAAAAACTTCCCCGGGTTCCCCCCCCTATTTCCCCCCTCAAACCCTTGGGTTTTTTTATTTTCCCCTTTTCCCTTGGGCCCAACATTTTTTCCCCCACCGGGGGCCTTTTTTAAAGAAAAAAATTTATTTTAAAATCATTTTTTTTTAAAAAATGGGGTTTTAAAAACGTTTTTTTTTAAAAAAACCGGGGTTTTCCCCTCTCCAAATGGTTTTTTCCCACTAATTTTTTGGTATTTTTTTTTCTTTTTTCCATAAAACCTTAAAAAAAATAGGGGCTTTTTAACCATTTTTTGTTTGGGCTTGTGGGACAAATTTTGTTTTTGTTTTTTGTCCAACCTTTTTTCCGGAAAAAGGGGGGGGAAAAAAAGGGTTTTTTTGGGTTTGTTTTTTCCCCCAAAACCCCTTTGGGGCCCCCGGGGTTAAAAATTTTTAGACGGCCAAAGGGGGGTTTTGGTTTTGGGCACCCCCCCAAGGTTTCCCTTTGCGGGGCCCCCTTTTCCCTTCAAAAAAAAAAAACCCCACGGGGGGGGGATTTTTTTTGCGGGGGCCCCCATTTTTGGGTTTTTGGGGATTTTTTACCAAAATTTTCCCCCCAAGGAAAAAAAAGTTTAAACCCCCGGGGATTTTCCTTTTCCCGGGTTTCCTTTTTTGGGGGGACGGGGGGGACCCTTTTTTGGGGTTTGGGCCGAATGGGGGGATAGGGAAATTTTATTCCACATGGCTTTTTAGAAGTGGAATCCCTTTTACAACATTTTTTTTAACCTAAAAAATTTATGTTTAAATCTCGTTTTTATTATCAACTTGCTTTTTATCTTAGGTTTCTTTTAACCACAAACTGATTTTCCTAACTGTAATTATCATTCACGGCTCCAAAAAAATAAAAATACTTTTAGGGAAAAGGGAAAAGCCTGATTTGGCGCCCTATCAATTTTTTTTTAAACTCATTATTTAAAACATTGTTTTTTTTTACCTTTTTAAAGTCTTAAAAGATTTTTACGATTTTTTTCGGAGGTATGTGAAAGATGTACTGAGGCACAGGCAGAAGTCAGTGAAAAAAATCTTTTAGTTGCTTCACCCTCCCCCTCCAGGGTTTTGTAGTGGGGTCTAACACATGCTGCGTGCTTTTTCTCTTCCACTCTCTGAAAATTTCTTCCTATTTCCTCCATAAAAAACCTTTGTTAAACCCTTCTTTCCCAGCTCCTTCAAACGTCTTGATCACCTTCCGTCGCTCTCCTGCTTCCTCAGTCATTCTTATTAACAAAGTTTTTTACTCTTCCCCTTTCCCTTTTTCACGGTGTGTGTGTGTGTTTTGGTGGGTGTGTGTGGGTGTGTGGTGTTTTGTGTGTGTGTTTGTGTGTGTGTGTGTGTGTAGTGTGTGTGTGTGTGTGTTGAAAATATTGTAAGTGATTAAATGTATATGTATAAAAGTGTGCATTTATATATATATATATATATATTATTATATATATATTATATTTTAAAATTTTATATAATTATATAATATATATATATTATATATTATATATATATATATATATATAATATTTATTATAATAAAATATTTTTTTTTTTTTATTTCACACCGGCCGATTCCCAAAAAGGGCCCGGGTGGCCCGAAAAAGAAAAATTTTCCCCCCTTATTCACTCCACACGTCTTGCCAAAAGGGGGTGTTTTACACTACATTTTTTTAAACTGCCAACTTTAAAACCCCCCCCTCCTTCGAGTGCGGGCACGAATTTCCCCCATCTCCAGGACTCAAGCCCGGGCCTCCGGGTTTTTTCCCTAAACCCCTTCAAAAATGTTACTTTGCTCACACCCCCAACGAAACCGCCCAAGTTTTAAAAAAACCATTTGTCTCCATTCACTCCTATAAAAACCACGTAAAAGCATCCCCTGCGGGAAGCCCAAAAGCCCCTCGACAAAAAACCCTTTCCTTTTAAACCCCCTCCCCCCCAAACCCTTCCTGGGGCCGCCCCCCCTTACCCCCCTTTCCCTTTTCCCTACAGACTGATAACACTCTTGAAGTCATTCTTTTTTCGCCCCCTTTTCTCTTTTACATGCCCAAACCCCTCAAAAACCCCTTCCTAGCCCTTTTGGGACAACATTTTTTGGAACCCCCGCACCTCCTCCTAACTTCCAAACTACAAAATTCTCTGCATTATTTCACACCACACTTTTGCCCTCAGCATGAATCTCCACTCCCCTCCAGCCTTCTCCTCGCTGCAACATTCATCACCCACGCTTACACCCATAAAAGACCCTTTGGGTTAAAACAAATACCCCTCATCATTCCCCTTTTGCCCCCAAAGGACAAATTTCCCTTTGTTTCCAAGACCCAAAAGTGCCCCACTCACTTTTTTTCCCTCATCAATTCTAGATTCACCTATCTTTCAAAAGGACCCATCCCGCCCCACGTCCACCCCCCAAATTTATCGAATACTTTCACCTCCTCCATACTCTCCCCCTCCAATCTGATTTTCCCAACTTTCATCCCTAATCTTTTTGTTATTCCCAAACCTTACTCTTTCCTGTATTCCCCTTTTAATTTTTTTTTTTTTTGCCCCACCCTCCCAAAATTCACCCACCAATCTCGCAACTTCTTTTCAGAATCCCCCAAGAGCACAGTGTCATCACCCAAAGAGCAGCTGTGACAACTCCCCTTTGTGTGTGATTCTTTATTTTTTAACCCCCACCCCCCTTGCCAAGACCCTCGCATTTACTTCTCTTAAAACCCCCATTAAAAAATATATTAAACAACCACGGTGCATCAACATCTTGTCTAAGGCCCACTTTTAAATGGGAAAAAATTTTCCCCCTTTCCTACATACTCTAACTTGGGGCCTCACTAAACCCCCGTAAAAAATCTTCCCCTTCTTTCAGTAACCACCTCCTACACCAAAACACTTGCAACTGCCACATTTCCCCCCCCCATCAACCCTGTCATACGCCTTTTCCAAAAAAAAAAACCCTAAATGCCACAAAGACCTCTTTTGCCTTATTAAATAAATGTTCACTTATATTTTCCCCTGTTTAAAAAACCCGGTTTCCCCACACCCCCACCTTTTCCTTTAAAACCCCCTTTTCCCTCTGCTATCCATTCTCCGTCTTACTCTTAAATTTTTTCAATTATAACCACCTTTCACTTTTCCAGGGCACTCAACAGACTTATCCCCCCAAAAATTTTTGCACTCTCTTTTTTTCCCCCTTTTCCTTTATAAAAAGGAACTTTTGCATTCTCTTGCCAATCCCTAGGTACCTTTCCCTCTTCCATACATTTTTTTAAACAATTGCAAACCCAAACCACTCCAAAACTATTTTCCCCACCTGCTTTTTTAAAATTTTTTAAACTTTATCCCAACAATCCCGGCCCCCTTTTCCCCCTTTTATTTTTCCTACTGCCCCACGGGAAATTCCCCCACCCCTCACAATGGTCTTCCTCACTCCTACAAGATGTTATTCCCCCTTTGCCCCATACACGAAAACCCCAAACTTCCCCATCTTCATCAACAAATTTTAAAAATTTTCCCCAAAAATTTCCTTCCATCTTCCCAAAAACCCCTAAAACCCCCATTTAATAACTCTCCTCCCCATTTTTTTAAATGACAAATTTCCCTTTGTTCTCTAGGTTTCTTAACTTGTTAAACTTTACCCCCAAAACTTTTTTCTTATTTTCAAAAAAAAAATTTTTTGATTAAAAATTTTCACCCACTTTTCTCAAATTTTCTCTCTTTTTACATTGCTTCCCCCTTCTTAAAACCCCTTTTCTTTTTCTCCTATAACTCTTCCCCCCTTCATCACTTCTATTTTTAAAAACTTCTCATATGCTAAACTTTTTTTTCCCTTACTACTCTCTTTTCATCTTTATTCCACCAATCGCCCCCCTCTTTCCCCCCTGCCCCACTTTCCTTTTAAAACCCCAAACTTTCTGTGAAAACCCTTTAAAACTACATTTTTAAAAAATTTCCCCCTACCCCTTCGACCCCATTGCCTAGCTCCATTAGCCCACAACCTCCAATAATGTTTTTTTCTTACCCCCTAACTGCCCCCCTCTTTTAAATTTTTAAACCTTCCCCCTCTCTCTTCCCTGAGCTTCAAATTTTCCTTGGGATCCCATCTACCCTTTTTCTCTCAGTTTTAGCTACAACTAGAAAGTGATCTGATATATTTGGGGGCCCCTCTATAAACATTACTCCTGAGTCTACTCAACAGTCTTTTTTTTAAACCCAAAACATAAATTTCCCAAAAAAACTACTGTCCCTTTCGCCCTACCCTCAAAATTTGTGTTTACTTTTTAACCCTTTTTCCCTTAAAAAATTATTTCCCATAACTAAAAAACCCTTTCTTTAAAAAAGTTTAATCAAAGGGCTCCCATTTTCTTTTTCACCTGGACCCCAAACTTTTCCTACCACACCCCTCTAAAATTTTCCCCCCTACTTTAGCCCTTTAAGGGCCCCCCACCCCAATTACTCTTCACTTGGTTTCAAAAGGTCCTATACATTCACTTTTAAAATCTCCCAAAACTCTCTCTCCCCCTCTGCATTCCTCTCTTCCCGGTGCAAACAACGCTTATTAAAGACCCCTTCTGCATCCCAACCCCTTTTCTTTAATCCACAAATTCCTTAAATTTACACATTCTTTTTCTCTTTTTCCTTTCCTAACTGATATTTTAAAATTACTGCTAAACCCCTTTTCCCTTTGGGTCTAACTTTTCTCTGATACTCCAGATTTTAAACCCCTTTATTTCCCCCCAAATGAAATCTCCCTACCCCTTCGCTTTGTTTCGCTTTTGGGCCAGGACCCTCCAACTTCTTTTCATTTAAACATCAGCAATCATCTGTTTTTTTTTTCATCCGCACTACATCCACGCACATTTAAGCAACCCCCGTTTTATAAAGGTTTTTTTTTCTTCCCCTTTTTTAGTAATTGTATACAGGGGGAAAAGGGGGTTTCTAGCCCATTTTCTCCCGGGAATTTTTGGGCGCCTCATAGACCCCGCTTGGGTTTCGGAGGAAGATTTTTTTTCCCCCTTCCCCATGGACAATTTGAAAAATAAAAAAGAAAAAAGCTTTTTTAGAAAAAAGGGGAAAAACCTAGATGTAAAGTAAAAATTTTATATGTATATGTATTATATATATCAAGTTTTATTTTATATGCACGACATTAATTTTTTTATATATATATTATATATATATATATATGTCGTGCCCCCAATATGTAAAACTGGCAATTAGCAAGAACTTTATTTAAAATTAAGTTTTTTTCCCAAAAATTTTCCCCTTCTACGTTTAAAAATATATTTTTTTTCATTAATGGGTTAAAAAAAATTTTTTAAATTTTTTCCCCAAAAAAATCTTAGGAAAAAATTTTCCTAACCCTTTTTATAAAAGAAAAAAATTTTTTTTAGCCCACCCCCAGCTATAATTTTTTAGATTTGTTTTTTCAGTAATTTAAATTTCTAAAAAAAACACAGTGAAATATATTTTTTTTTTGTTAGGTTCAAAAATGTTTTTGGGGAAATTTTTTGCATTTCACAAATTTTTTCTTTTCTTATAAGAAAAAGATGAGCTTTTGCTATTTAAGCCAAAATCGCAAGTTCCCGCCTATTTTTGGCACGACATATATATATACATACATACAAACAAACAACACAACATAAATATATATATATATATATATTTTAAAAAAATATATTATATATATTTATATATAAAATATAAATATATATATATATATAAAATTTTTTCTTTTTTAACCCCCCGGCCGTTTCCCACCCAAGGCAGCATGGGCCGAAAAAAAAAAAACTTTCGTCATCAATTCCCCTAAACCACTGTTTTGCCGGGGGGGGGGGGGGGTGGGGTTTTCTTTATTTTACGTTTTTAAAAACTGCAACATTAAACCCCCCCTCCTTCAGAGTGCAGGGCACTGTACTTCCCCTTTTCCAGGACTCAAGTCCGGGCTGGGCCCGGGTTTTCCCCGAATCCCTTCATAAATTTTTAAACCCTTGGGGGGGGGGGGGGGGGGGCCCCACTCCAACAGCACGTCAAGTCCTAAAAAAACCATTTTTTCTCCATTCGCTCCCATTTAACACACTCAGGCTGCTTGCTTGGGAAACCAAGCCTTTTCGAAAAACAAAACCTTTCCTTTTTACCCCCTCCCTCTGCCTTCCCCTTTGGGCCCACCCCTACCCCGCCTTCCCTCCCCCTGCCCGATTTTACAATCTCTACATGTCCGAACCAACTCAATAAACCCCCCCTCAGGCCCTCTTGATAATAGTTTTGGGAACCCCCCCACCCCCCTCCAATCTCCAAACTACGGACTTTTGCACTGTATTTACACCACCCCACATTGCCCTCAGGGAAGACAAAATCCCCCTGCCTTTCCCGCCTTCTTTCCCTTTTGCAAAAATAAACCACCCCTGCTTTAACCATTTTAAAAGCGTTGGTTTTAACTATAAATCTCATACATTCCCCCTTTTTTTTCCATGGATAAAAATTCTTTTTTTTTTCCATGACTCCTCAGAAAACCCCCACTCCCCCTTATTCCCCTTGTCAATTTTTCCCAAAAATCTATCTGCTGGAAAAAAATTTTACCTTCACTATAAAGCCCCTACCCCCAATTGTTCCAGTCTTTCAAATCAAATTTTTTTTTATTTCCCCATCACTTTATCTTCCCTATATTTACTTTTAAATTTCCCTTTTTTTACATACCCAATACAAAACCCCTCCATCAACCTCTGCCCCAAATTCTCTTCAAATCTCCCCAAAAACACAGTGTCATCAGCAAGAGGAAGTATGATAATTCCCATTTAAAATTTAACAAAACCCTGATGCCATCACACCCTCTGCCTAAGGGCCCACATTTACTGGGAAATAAAATCCCCCTTTTCCTACATACCTAGCCTTAAGCTCCCTTATCCTCGTAAAAAAAAATCTAATTTCTTCAATTAAACCAAACCCCCTATTATATTCATTTGAACACCCGCCACATTGCCCCCCTATCCGCCTATCATAAAGGCCCCTTTTTTTCCCAAAATTTATTTAAATGCTACAAAATCTCTTTACCTTTATCTGATTACTGTTCACCAATATGTTTCACTGTAAAAACCTGGTCCACACACCCCCTACCTTTCCTAAAGCCTCCTTGTTCATCTCCTATCATACTCTCCGTCTTACACTTAATTCTTTCAATAATAATTTACCATATAGTTTACCAGGAATACTTAACAGCCTTATTCCCCTATAATTTTACACACTCTTTTGTCCTCATGGCCTTTATACAAAGTAACTATACATGCTCTCTATTGTCCGAGGTCCCTTATATATATATATATATATATATATATATATATATATATATATATATATATTATATATATATATATATATATATATATATATATATATATATTTATATTTATATATATATATGATGTATATAATATATATACATATATATATATATATATATATATATATATATATATATATATATATATATATATATATATATATATATATATATGTTATGAATGATGTTATGAATGAAAAGAAGTTGGATGTCCTGGCCCTAAGCGAAAACAAAGCTGAAGGAGGTAGGGGACTTTCGGTGGGGGGAAATGAATGGGATTAAATCTGGAGTATCTAAGAGAGTTAGAGCAAAGGAAGGGGTAGCAGTAATGTTGAATGTTTCAGTTATGGAAGGAGAAAAGAGAATATGAATGTGTAAATTCAAGAATTATGTGGATTAAAGTAAAGGTTGGATGCGAAAAAGTGGGTCATAAAAAAGCGTGTATGTACCTGGAGAAGAGAGAAATGCAGAGGAGAGAAGAGATTTTGGGAGATGTTAAGTGAATGTATAGGAGCCTTTGAACCAAGTGAGAGAGTAATTGTGGAGGGACCTAAAATGCTAAAGTAGGAGAAACTTTTAGAGAGGGTGTGGTAGGTAAGTTTGGGGTGCCGGGCGTAAATGATAATGGGAGCCCTTTGATTGAACTTTGTATAGAAAGGGGTTTAGTTATTTGGTAATACATATTTTAAGAAAAAGAGGATAAATAAGTATACAAGATATGATGTTGGGCGAAATGACAGTAGTTTGTTGGATTATGTATTGGTAGATAAAAGGACTGTTGAGTAGACTTCAGGATGTACATTTTATAGAGGGGCCACAGATATATCGATCACTTTCTAGTTGTAGCTACACTGAGAGTAAAAGGTAGATGGGATACAAGGAGAATAGAAGCATCAGGGAAGAGAGAGGTGAAGGTTTATAAACTAAAAGAGGAGGCAGTTAGGGTAAAATATAAACAGCTATTGGAGGATAGATGGGCTAATGAGAGCATAGGCAATGGGGTCGAAGAGGTATGGGGTAGGTTTAAAAATGTAGGTTTTGAGTGTTCAGCAGAAGTTTGTGGTTACAGGAAAGTGGGTGCGGGAGGGAAGAGGAGCGATTGGTGGAATGATGATGTGAAGAGAGTAGTAAGAGAGAAAAAGTTAGCATATGAGAATTTTTTTCAAAGTAGAAGTGATGCAAGGAGGGAAGAGTATATGGGAAAAAGAGAGAGGTTAAGAGAGTGGTGAAGCAATGTAAAAAAGAGACAAATGAAGAGTGGGTGAGATGTTATCAACAAATTTTGTTGAAAATAAGAAAAAGTTTTGGAGTGAGATTAACAAGTTAAGAAAGCCTAGAGAACAAATAGGAGAGGAGAGTTATTAAATGGAGAGTTAGAGGTATTGGGAAGATGGAGGGAATATTTTGAGGAATTGTTAAATGTTGATGAAGATAGGGAAGCTGTGATTTCGTGTATAGGGCAAGGAGGAATAACATCTTGTAGGAGTGAGGAAGAGCCAGTTGTGAGTGTGGGGGAAGTTCGTGAGGCAGTAGGTAAAATGAAAGGGGGTAAGGCAGCCGGGATTGATGGGATAAAGAAAAATGTTAAAAGCAGGTGGGGATATAGTTTTGGAGTGGTTGGCCGCAATTATTTAATAAATGTATGGAAAGGGTAATGGGGGAAGGTACCTAGGGATTGGAAGAGAGCATGCATATTTTCCTTTTATAAAGGCAAAGGGGATAAAAGAGAGTGCAAAAATTATAGGAGGGATAAGTCTGTTGGAGTATAACTGGCAAAGTGTATGGTAGAGTTATTATGAGAGATTTAAAAGAGTAGACGGAGAATAGATAGCAGATGAGGTCAAGGAGGCTTTACGAAAGGTAGGGGTGTGTGGCCACGGTGTTTACAGTGAAACATAATAAGTGAACAGTAATTAGATAAGCCTAAAGAGGTCTTTGTGGCATTTATGGATTTGAAAGGCGTATGACAGGGTGGATAGGGGGCTTGTGGCAGATGTTGCAGGTGTATGGTGTAGGAGGTAGGTTACTGAAAGCAGTGGAAGAGTTTTTACGAGGAAGTGAGGCTCAAGTTAGAGTATGTAGGAAAGAGGGAAATTATTTTTTTCCCATAGAAAGTAGGCCTTAGACAAGATGTGGGATGTCACCGTGGTGTTTAGATAATTTATAGATGGGGTTGTAAGAGAAGTAAATGGCGAGGGTCTGGCAAGAGGTGTGGAGTTAAAAGATAACGAACACACATAAAGTGGGAGTTGTCCACAGTTCTCTTTGCTGATGACACTGTTGCTCCTTGGGGAGATTCTGAAGAGAAGTTGCAGAGATTGGTGGATGAATTTGGTAGGGTGTGCAAAAGAAGAAAATTGAAAGTGAATACAGGAAAGAGTAAGGTATGAGGAAACAAAATGATTAGGTGATTAAAATTGATACAGAATTGGAGGGAGAGAGTATGGAGGAGGTGAATGTAATCAGATATTTGGGGAGTGGACGTGTCCGCGGATGGTCTATGAAGATGGTGAATCACAGAATTGATGAGGGAAAGAAAGGGTGAGTGGTGCACTTAGGATCTGGTGGAGACAAAGAACTTTGTCCATGGAAGGCAAAGAGGGGAATGTATGAGAGTATAGTATACCAACGCTCTTTTATGGGTGTGAAGCATGGGTGCTGAATGTTGCCAGCAAAAGAGAGGGCTTGGAAGCAGTGGAGATGTCATGTCTGAGAGCAATGTGTGGGTGTGAATAATAAAGCAGAGAATTCGTAGTTTGGAGTTAGGAGGAGGTGCGGGATTACCAAAAAGCTGTTGGTCCAGAGGCTGAGGAAAGGTTGTTGAGGTGGTTCGGACATGTGGAGAGAATGGAGCGAAACAGAATAACTTCAAGAGTGTATGCAGTCTGTAGTGGAAGGAAGGCGGGTAGGTCCGGCATAGGAAGGTTGGAGGGGGGGGTAAAGGAGGTTTTGTGTGTGCGAGGGGCTTGGGACTTCCAGCAGCAAGCGTGACCGTGTTTTTGATAGGAGTGAATGGAGACAAATGGTTTTTTATACTTGACGTGCTGTTGGAGTGTGAGCAAAGTAACATTTATGAAGGGTTCAGGGAAACCGGCAGCCGACTTGAGCCTGGAGATGGAAGTACAGTGCCTGCACTCTGAAGGAGGGTTGTTTATTGTTGGCCAGTTTAAACAACTGTAGGTAAAGCACCCTTCTGGCCAAGACAGTGACGGAGTGTGAATGATGTGAAAGTTTTTTTCCTTTTCGGCCAGCCCCCCTTGTGGGAATCGGCCAGTGTGTAAATAATAATACTATATATATATATAATATAATATATATATTATAGATAATATATATAAAAAAATAAGAAATAATATATATATATATATATAAATTATATATATATCTATATATATATATTAAATATATATATATATATATAATATATATATATGTATAATATATATATATATATATATATATAAATATAATATATATATATATATATAATATATATATATATATATATATATATCCCCATGGAATGGAACAGAATCACCTCCGTAAGCCATCGTGTTGTAAGAGCGACTAAAATGCCGAGCAAGGGGCTAGTAACCCCTCTCCTGTATATATTACTAAATTTAAAAAGAGAAACCTTTAGTTTTTTCTTTTGGGCCATCCCCTGCCTCGTGGATACGCTGGTATGTTGAATGCAAGAAAGATATATATATATATATATAATATAAATATAAATATATATAATATATATATATATATATATATATATATATATATATATATATATATATATATATAATATATAGTATATTTATTATTTGGGGGGGTTTCACACCGGCCGATTCCCGCCAAGGCAGGGTGGCCCGAAAAAGAAAAACTTTCACCTCATTCACTCCATCAACTGTCCTTTGCAGAAGGGTGCTTTACACTACAGTTTTCAAACTGCAACATTAACACCCCCTCCTTCAGAGTGCAGGCACTGTACTTCCCATCTCCAGGACTCAAGTCCGGCCTGCCGGTTTCCCTGAATCCCTTCATAAATGTTACTTTGCTCACACTCCAACAGCACGCAAGTATGAAAAACCATTTGGTCTCCATTCAAGTCCTATCAAACACCTCAAGCAATGCCTGCTGGATGTCCAAGCCCCTCGCCACACAAAACCTCCTTTACCCCCTCCCTCCAACCCTTCCAAGGCCTAGACCCTACCCCGCCTTCCTCCACTACCTACAGACTCTGATACACTCTTGAAGTCCATTCGTTCGCTCCATTCTCTCTACATGTCCGAACCAACCTCAACAACCCTTCCTCAGCCTCTGGACAACAGTTTTGGTAAATTCCCGCACCCTCTCCTAACTTCCAAACTACGAATTCTCTGCAATTAATATTCACACCACACATTGCCCTCAGACATGACATCTCCCCTGCTCCAGCCTTCTTCTCCCTCGCGCAACATTCATCCCCTCGCTTCAACCCCATATAAGAGCGTTTGGTAAAACTATACTCTCATACATTCCCCTCTTTCCTCCAAGGACAAAGTTCTTTGTCTCCACCACTCCTAAGTGCACCACTCACTCTTTTTTCCCTCATCAATTCTATGATTCACCTCATCTTTCATAGACCCATGCCGCTGACACCGGTCCACTCCCCAAATATCCGAATACGTTCACCCCCTCCATACTCTCTCCCTCCAATCTGATATTCAATCTTGTCATCACCTATCTTTTGTATCCTCATAACTCCTTACTCTTTCCTGTATTCACCTTTAATTTTCTTTCTTTGCACACCCTACCAAATTCATCCACCAATCTCTGCAACTTCTCATCAAATCTCCCAAGAGCACAGTGTCTTCAGCATAGAGCAGCTGTGACAACTCCCACTTTGTGTGTGATCTTTATCTTTAACTCCACGCCTCTGCCAAACCCTCGCATTTATCTTCTCTTACACTCCCATCTATAAATATATTAAACGAACCACGGTTGAACATCACACATCCTTGTCTAAGGCATACTTTTTACTGAAAAAATTTCCCTCTTTCCCTACATACCTAACTTGAGCCTCACATTCCTCGTAAAAACTCTTCACTGCTTCAGTAACCACTCCTACACCATACACTTGCAACATCTGCCACAATTGGGGCCCCCCCCCTTTTTTTAAAAAAAAAATCCACCCTGTCCATACGCCCTTTTCCAAATCCAATAAATGCACAAAGACCTCTTTACTTATCTAAATACTGTTCATACATTATATGTTTCACACTGTAAACACCTGGTCCACACACCCCCTAAAAGACCTTTTCCCTAAAGCCAAGCCCCTTGTTCATCTGCTATCCTATCCCGTCTTACTCTTAATTCTTTCAATTTATAACTCTATCCATACACATTACCCAGTACACTTCAACAGACTTATCCCCCTATAATTTTTTCACTCCTCTTTATCCCCTTTGCCTTTATACAAAGGAACTATCAGCTCACGCAATCCCTAGGTACCTTACCCTCTTCCATACTTTATTAAACAATTGCACCAACCACTCCAAAACTATATCCCCACCCTGCTTTTTAACTTTCCTATCTTTTCCCATCAATCCCGGCTGCCTTACCTCCCTTTCATTTTACCTACTGCCTCAAACGAACTTCCCCTAACAACTCACAACTGGCTCTTCCTCACTCCTACAAGATGTTATTCCTCCTTGCCCTATACACGAAATCACAGCTTCCTACTTCATCAAACATTTTTAACAATTCCCTCAAAATATTCCTTCCATCTTCCCCAAATACCTCTAACTCTCCATTTAAATAACTCTCCTCTCCCTATTTTAACTGACAAATCCCATTTGTTCTCTAGGCTTTCTTAACTTGTTAATCTCACTCCAAAACTTTCTTATTTTCAACAAAAATTTGTTGATAACATCTCACCCACTCCTCATTTGCTCTCCTTATTTACATTGCTTCACCACTCTCTTTTAACCTCTCTCTTTCTCCATATACTCTTCCCTCCTTGCATCACTTCTACTTTGTAAAAACTTCTCATATGCTAACTTTTTCTCCCTTACTACTCTCTTTACATCATCATTCCACCAATCGTCCTCTTCCGTCCCCTCCTGCACCCACTTTCCTGTAACCACAAACTCTGCTGAACACTCTATTACACTACATTTTTAAACCCTACCCCATACCTCTTCGACCCCATTGCCTATGCTCTCATTAGCCATCTATCCTCCAATAGCTGTTTATATCTTACCCTAACTGCCTCCTCTTTTAGTTTATAAACCTTTCCACCTCTCTCTTCCCTGATGCTTCTATCTCCTTGTATCCATCTACCCTTTACTCTCAGTGTAGCTACAACTAGAAAGTGATCTGATTATATCTGTGCCCCTCTATAAACATGTCATCCTGAAGTCTACTCAACATCTTTTATCTACCAATAACCTAATCCCAACAAACTACTGTCATTTCGCTACCTACATCATATCGTGTATACTTATTTATCCTCTTTTTCTTAAAATATGTATTACCTATAACTAAACCCCTTTCTATACAAAGTTCAATCAAAGGGCTCCCATTATCATTTACACCTGGCCCCCCAAACTTACCTACCACACCCTCTCTAAAATTTCTTCTCCTACTTTAGCATTCAATTCCCTACCCACAATTACTCTCTCCTTGGTTCAAAGGCTCCAATAAATCACTTAACATCTCCCAAAATCTCTCTCTCTCTCTCTATTCCTCCCTTCTCCAGTGCATACCACGCTTATTTGACCCACTCCATCGCATCCCACCCTTTATTTAATCCACATAATTCGTTGAATTTACACATTCATATTCTCTTTGTCCTTCCAAACTATATTTAACATTACTAACTGCTCCCCTTCCCTTTGCTCATAACTCTCTCAGATACTCCATGATTTACATCCATTATTTCCCCCCACTGAAACTCTCCTACCCCCTTCAGCTTTGGTTTCCGCTTAGGCCAAGGAACATCCAACTTCTTTTCATTCATAACATCAGCAATCATCTGTTTTTTTTCTTGTCATCCGCATCTACATCCACGAACATTTAAGCAACCCAGTTTTTTATAAAGTTTTTTCCATCTTCTCTTTTTAGAGTAATTTGTAATACAGAGAAGGGTTACTAGCCCATTGCTCCCGGCATTCTAGTCGCCTCATACGACAACTGCATGGCTTACGGAGGAAAGATTTCTTTTCCACTTCCCATGGACAATAGAAGAAAAAAAAAAGAACAAGAGCTAGTTAAAAAAGGAGAAAAACCTAGATGTATGTATATATATATATGCTAGTGCGTGTCTGTTGAAGTGTGACCAAAGTGTAAGTAGAGTAGCCAGATATCCCT
>NC_069407.1:27731144-27760055 GCF_026875155.1 Cherax quadricarinatus
AGAGCAATGACTCTTGAGAACAATAACTCTTGAGAACAATGACTCTTGAGAACAATGACTCTTGAGAGCAGTGACTCTTGAGAACAATGGCTCTTGAGAGCAATGACTCTTGAGAACAATAACTCTTGAGAACAATGACTCTTGAGAACAATGACTCTTGAGAACAATGACTCTTGAGAACAATGACTCTTGAGAAAAATGACTCTTTAGAGCAATGACTCTTGAGAACAATGACTCTTGAGAACAATGACTCTTGAGAGGAGTGACTCTTGAGAACAATGACTCTTGAGAGCAATGACTCTTGAAAACAATAACTCTTGAGAACAATGACTCTTGAGAACAATGACTCTTGAGAGCAGTGACTCTTGAGAACAATAACTCTTGAGAACAATGACTCTTGAGAACAATGACTCTTGAGAGCAATGGCTCTTGAGAACAATGACTCTTGAGAACAATGACTCTTGAGAGCAGTGACTCTTGAGAACAATGGCTCTTGAGAACAATGACTTTTCAGAACAATGACTCTTGAGAAAAATCACTCTTGAGAGCAATGACTCTTGAGAACAATGACTCTTGAGAACAATGACTCTTGAGAACAATGACTCTTGAGAGCAGTGACTCTTGAGAACAATGACTCTTGAGAACGATTACTCTTGAGAACAATAACTCTTGAGAACAATGACTCTTGAGAACAATGACTCTTGAGAGCAGTGACTCTTGAGAACAATGACTCTTGAGAACAATGATTCTTGAGAACAATGGCTCCTGAGAGCAGTGATTCTTGAGAACAATGACTCTTGAGAACAATGACTCTTGAGAGCAATGACTCTTGAGAACAGTGGCTCTTGAGAACAATGACTCTTGAGAACAATGACTCTTGAGAACAATGACTCTTGAGAACAATGACTCTTGAGAACAATGACTCTTGAGAGCAGTGACTCTTGAGAACAATGACTCTTGAGAACAATGACTCTTGAGAACAATGAATCTTGAGAACAATGACTCTTGAGAACAATGACTCTTGAGAACAATGACTCTTGAGAACAATGGCTCTTGAGAACAATGACTCTTGAGAACAATGACTCTTGAGAACAATGACTCTTGAGAACAATGACTCTTGAGAGCAGTGACTCTTGAGAGCAATGACTCTTGAGAACAATGACTGAGAACAACTACTCTTGAGAACAATGACTCTTGAGAACAATGGCTCTGAGAACAATGACTCTTGAGAGCAATGACTCTTGAGAACAATGACTCTTGAGAGCAATGACTCTTGAGAGCAATGACTCTTGAGAACAATGACTCTTGAGAGCAATGACTCTTGAGAACAATGACTCTTGAGAACAATGACTCTTGAGAGCAATGACTCTTGAGAACAATGACTCTTGAGAACAATGACTCTTGAGAACAATGACTCTTGAGAGCAATGACTCTTGAGAACAATGACTCTTGAGAACAATGACTCTTGAGAGCAATGACTCTTGAGAACAATGACTCTTGAGAGCAATGACTCTTGAGAGCAATGACTCTTGAGAACAATGACTCTTGAGAGCAATGACTCTTGAGAACAATGACTCTTGAGAACAATGACTCTTGAGAGCAATGACTCTTGAGAACAATGACTCTTGAGAGCAATGACTCTTGAGAACAATGACTCTTGAGAGCAATGACTCTTGAGAACAATGACTTTCGAGAACAATGACTCTTGAGAGCAGTGACTCTTGAGAACAATGACTCTTGAGAACAATGACTCTTGAGAACAATGAATCTTGAGAACAATGAATCTTGAGAACAATGACTCTTGAGAACAATGACTCTTGAGAACAATGACTCTTGAGAACAATGGCTCTTGAGAACAATGACTCTTGAGAACAATGACTCTTGAGAACAATGACTCTTGAGAACAATGACTCTTGAGAGCAGTGACTCTTGAGAGCAATGACTCTTGAGAACAATGACTGAGAACAACTACTCTTGAGAACAATGACTCTTGAGAACAATGGCTCTGAGAACAATGACTCTTGAGAGCAATGACTCTTGAGAACAATGACTCTTGAGAGCAATGACTCTTGAGAGCAATGACTCTTGAGAACAATGACTCTTGAGAGCAATGACTCTTGAGAACAATGACTCTTGAGAACAATGACTCTTGAGAGCAATGACTCTTGAGAACAATGACTCTTGAGAACAATGACTCTTGAGAACAATGACTCTTGAGAGCAATGACTCTTGAGAACAATGACTCTTGAGAACAATGACTCTTGAGAGCAATGACTCTTGAGAACAATGACTCTTGAGAGCAATGACTCTTGAGAGCAATGACTCTTGAGAACAATGACTCTTGAGAGCAATGACTCTTGAGAACAATGACTCTTGAGAACAATGACTCTTGAGAGCAATGACTCTTGAGAACAATGACTCTTGAGAGCAATGACTCTTGAGAACAATGACTCTTGAGAGCAATGACTCTTGAGAACAATGACTTTCGAGAACAATGACTCTTGAGAGCAGTGACTCTTGAGAACAATGACTCTTGAGAACAATGACTCTTGAGAACAATGAATCTTGAGAACAATGACTCTTGAGAACAATGACTCTTGAGAACAATGACTCTTGAGAACAATGGCTCTTGAGAACAATGACTCTTGAGAACAATGACTCTTGAGAACAATGACTCTTGAGAACAATGACTCTTGAGAGCAGTGACTCTTGAGAGCAATGACTCTTGAGAACAATGACTGAGAACAACTACTCTTGAGAACAATGACTCTTGAGAACAATGGCTCTGAGAACAATGACTCTTGAGAGCAATGACTCTTGAGAACAATGACTCTTGAGAGCAATGACTCTTGAGAGCAATGACTCTTGAGAACAATGACTCTTGAGAGCAATGACTCTTGAGAACAATGACTCTTGAGAACAATGACTCTTGAGAGCAATGACTCTTGAGAACAATGACTCTTGAGAACAATGACTCTTGAGAACAATGACTCTTGAGAGCAATGACTCTTGAGAACAATGACTCTTGAGAACAATGACTCTTGAGAGCAATGACTCTTGAGAACAATGACTCTTGAGAGCAATGACTCTTGAGAGCAATGACTCTTGAGAACAATGACTCTTGAGAGCAATGACTCTTGAGAACAATGACTCTTGAGAACAATGACTCTTGAGAGCAATGACTCTTGAGAACAATGACTCTTGAGAGCAATGACTCTTGAGAACAATGACTCTTGAGAGCAATGACTCTTGAGAACAATGACTTTCGAGAACAATGACTCTTGACAACAATGACTCTTGACAACAATGACTCTTGACAACAATGACTCTTGACAACAATGACTCTTGGTTGCAGGCAGAAGAATCACGTGTGGGGATGCTGCAGGTTGAAGAGTCTGACGTGTGGGGATGCTGCAGGTTGAAGAGTCTGACGTGTGGGGATGCTGCAGGTTGAAGAGTCTGACGTGTGGGGATGCTGCAGGTTGAAGAGTCTGACGTGTGGGGATGCTGCAGGTTGAAGAATCTGACGTGTGGGGATGCTGCAGGTGCAAGAGTCTGACGTGTGGGGATGCTGCAGGTTCAAGAGTCTGACGTGTGGGGATGCTGCAGGTGCAAGAGTCTGACGTGTGGGGATGCTGCAGGTTCAAGAGTCTGACGTGTGGGGATGCTGCAGGTGCAAGAGTCTGACGTGTGGGGATGCTGCAGGTGCAAGAGTCTGACGTGTGGGGATGCTGCAGGTTCAAGAGTCTGACGTGTGGGGATGCTGCAGGTGCAAGAGTCTGACGTGTGGGGATGCAGTAGGTCTGAGGATCATTTGATCAGTCATGCATATGTTCCTCCAAATCATGTATTGAAAGAGTGATTGTTAATATTTTACTGGGTCACACTATCTTGTTGGAAGACAGTCAGTTTGGTCTACGTATCTACCTGGAGAGTGTTCCGAGAGATACAGCATCACCTTGGGATCCTGATACAGGGAAGTCTCCATCGCTTGCCTAACCTATAGGTATGACCTACTTCCACTAGTGAATTTTGCTCACTGATGACTCTCCTCCTGCTGCTGCCCCTCACCTGACTCTCCTACTGCTGCCCCTCACCTGACTCTCCTACTGCTGCCCCTCACCTGACTCTCCTACTGCTGCCCCTCACCTGACTGTGGTACAGAAACTCCTTCTCCGCTCAAATACTGTACTTTTATCAACACATCATGGTTAATGTTACCTCAGTGTCAACACATCATGGTTAATGTTACCTCAGTGTCAACACATCATGGTTAATGTTACCTCAGTGTCAACACATCATGGTTAATGTTACCTCAGTGTCAACACATCATGGTTAATGTTACCTCAGTGTCAACACATCATGGTTAATGTTACCTCAGTGTCAACACATCATGGTTAATGTTACCTCAGTGTCAACACATCATGGTTAATGTTACCTCAGTGTCAACACAACATGGTTAATGTTACCTCAGTGTCAACACAACATGGTTAATGTTACATCAGTGTCAACACAACATGATTAATGTTACATCAGTGTCAACACACGACCATCACACAATAAACACGACGACTTGTTAACAAGGCCCAGACATTTGAAATCATTCTAGCTCACATGTGCTCACTCATCAGTCATCTGATTAGTTCATTTCTCCACAATTTTTCCCTCCTCATAAAAAACATTATAAAATGTGTCCTTGAATGTAAGTAACTTATCACGAAGTACTTTATCTATAAGTGCGTCCATTCACCTGATTAGTATTGTGATTGTTTATCATTTTATATGTAGTTAAAACGTCGGGAGGAAAAATCTCTAGAGTTTAAGGACGTTACAGCAGACTGTAACACTTAAATGAGGTTCGTGTTACACAAACACACACACACACACACACACACACACACACACACACACACACACACACACACACAGAAGACCGCAGACAGAGTATAGGCTAGGTGGGCAAAGACTGCAAACCTCGCTCAAGGAGAAAGATCTTGGGGTGAGTATAACACCGCGCATGTCTCCGGAAGCAAGCATAAACCAGGTAACTGCTGCAGCATATGGGCGCCTGGCAAACCTGAGAATAGCGTTCCGATACCTTTGTAAGGAATCGTTCAAGACACTGTATATCGTGTACGTCAGGCCCATACTGGAGTATGCAGCTCCTGTTTGGAACCCACATTGGATCAAGCACGTCAAGAAATTAGAGAAAGTGCAAAGGTTTGCGACAAGGTTAGTTCCAGAGCTAAGGGGAATGTCCTATGAAGATAGTTTAAGGGAAATCAGCCGGACGACACTGGAGGACAGGAGGGTTAGGGGAGACATGATAACGACATACAAAATACTGGGTGGAATAGACAAGGTGGACAGAGACAGGATGTTCCAGAGATGGGACACAGAAACAAGGGGTCGCATTTGGAAGTTGAAGACCCAGATGAGTCAAAGGGATGTTAGGAAGTATTTCTTCAGTCATAGAGTAGTCAGGAAGCGGAATAGACTAGCAAGTGAGGGAGTGGAGGCAGGAGCCATACATAGCTTTAAGATTAGGTATGATAAAGTTCATGGAGCAGGGAGAGAGAGGACCTAGTAGCACTCAATGAAGAGGCGGGGCCAGGAGCTGAGTGTCGACTCCCTGCAACCACAATTAGGTGAGTACACACACACGCACACACGCACACACGCACGCACACACGCACGCACGCACACACAAACACACGCCTAGGACAAAATGGTAACTAACACAGGAGCTGAGTCCCGACCCCTGCAACCACAATTAGGTGAGTACACACACACACACACACACACACTACACACACACACACACACACAACACATACACACACACACACACACACATACACACACACACAAAAACACACACACACACACACACACACACACATGACGGAAGGAATAGACTCTGAGGTGTCCCTGTTTGCAGATGACGTGAAGTTGATGAGAAGAATACACTCGATCGAAGACCAGGCAGAACTACAAAGGGATCTGGACAGGTTTCAGAACTGGTCCAGAAATTGGCTCCGGGAGTTAAATCCCCCCCAAGTGAAAAGTCATGAAAAATTGGGGGAAAGGGGCAAAAAAGGGCCCCCAAACGGGTACAGTCTAGGGGTAAAGAGACTACAAACCTCACTCAAGGAAAAAAAAATTTTTGGGGTGAGTATAACACCAGGCACATCCCCCGGGAAGGGGAACACCCAAACCAAATAATTTCCCTGAAAGCATATGGGCGCCTAGAAAAACCTCAGAAAGCTTTCCCGCCCTTTTAATAAGGAATCGTTCAGGACCCTGTACCCGTAAACGTTGGGCCCCTTTTTGGATTTTGCGGCACCTTTTTGGAACCCCACCTAGCCAAGCACGTAAAAAAAAAACTAGGAAAGTGAAAAGGGTTTGCAAAAGACTAGCCCCCAGACTAAGGGTATGCCCCTTGGGGAAAAGGGGTTTAAAGGGGGAAATAAACCGACGACATGGAGGACAGGAGAGATAGGGGGGACTTTAAAACGACATAAAAAATTACTGAGGGGGAATTTTGACAAGGGGACAAAAACGGGGAATGTTCCAGGATTGGACACAGTAACAAGGGGACACTTTTGGAAAAGCTAAAGACACAGATGAATCACGGGGATGTTGGAAGGGTATTTCTTCAGCCACAGAGTATCGTAAGGGGAATATTTTGGGGAAGCGATGTAGGGGGAGGCAGGATCCAAATAGTTTTAAGAAAAAGGGGTACGAAAAAAAGCTCACGGCTCGGGGAGAGTGACCTAGTAGCGATCAGTGAAGAGGGGGGGGCCAGGACCGGGACTCGCCCCCCGCAACCTCAACTAGGTGAGTACAACTGGGGTGAGTACACACACCCCAACACCCCAAAACAACAACAAAACACACACACACAAACATTTTTTAAAATACTTTAAATAAACCCGGGAGATTCCCTGGGGCCCATGGAAAACAGCAAATGTAGCCCCAAAATTTTTTAAAAAAGGAGACAGACATGAAGCTTTAAAAATTTACAGACCATGTCACGACATGTATATATGCAAAATAGGGAAAGAAGATTATCGGGGAAAGAGGGGTGGAACACCTAAAAAAGGAATGATTTAAAATCAACAGCACCCAAACAGGGTTTTTCGGGGGAGGGGGAAATCCTGTGCCCACAAACCTACGGGAGTTCTATGACATGGTGCAGCATTAAGACAAAGAGAGAGGGTGGGGGGGATTGAAATTTTTGGGGGACTGAAAGAAGCGTTTTGACACAGTTCCACCCCAAGAGATTGGTGCAAAAATGGAGGGCCAAGCAGGGGTAACAGGGGAAAGGGAATACAATGGATCAGGGAAAAAATTGTCAGGGAAAACAGCAGCGGTCATGGGACGGGGGCGAGGGTTTTTCCCGAGTGGGGACCTGGGGACCAGCGGGGCCCGCAGGGGTCAAATCCTAGGGCCCGTGCTGTTTCTGGTAAATTTGGGAACGACAAGACGGGGAAGGGAAAAAACTCTGAAGTGTCCCTGTTTTTCAGATGACGTGAAATTATGAAAAAGAACAACTCGAAACGAAGACCAGGCAGAACTACAAAAGGGGGCTGGACAGGCTGCAGACCTGGGGCCCGCAATTTTTCCTGGGGGGTTTCCCAAACCCCCCAAGTGCAAAAATCATGAAGATTGGGGGGAAAGGGGAAAGAAGGGCCCCAGACGGAGTACAGTCTAGGGGGGCAGGGGACTTTCAAACCTCACTCAAGAAAAAGATCTTTTGGGGTTTAGTATAACACCAGGCCCCTTTTCCTGAAAACGCACATCCCAAACCCAAAAAACGGGTGCAGCATTGGGGCGCCTAGCAAACCTAAAAAACACATTCCGAAACTTAAAAAGGGGTTTATTCGGACCCTTTTAAAACCCTGTATGTTTTGGCCCCCAAAAAGGAGAAAGCGGCACCCCTTTGGGGAAACCCAAAACCTAGCCAAGCACGTGAAGAAAAATAGGAAAGTGCAAAGGTTTTTCCCAACCCAAAAATGTCCCCGAAACTAAGAGGTATGGGCCTTTCGAGGGGGGGGGAGGTTTTAAGGGGAAAACAAAAATGACACACTGGGAGGACAGGAGAGATTGGGGGGGCATGTAACCCACATACAAAATACTGAGAGGAATTTGGGCAAGGGGGGCAAAGGGCAAGGGTGTTCCAGAAATTTGGGAAAAGTTTGGGAACTGAAGACAAAAAGATGAATCACAGGGGTGTTAGGAATATTTCTCAAACCACAGAGTAAATCAGTAAGTGGAAAAGTTTGGGAAAACGGGTGTAATGGAGGGGAGGGTCCATACATAACTTTAAACAGAGGTATGAAAAGCTCACGGGTCAGGGAAGTGACCTAGTAGCGATCAGTGAAGAGGGGGGCCAGGAGCTCGGACTCGACCCCCCCAACCTCAACTAGGGAGTACAACTAGGTGAGGTTTCATACACAAAAAACACAACACACACACCCCACATACACACACACACACACAACACACAAACCACCCCCCACCACCCCCCCCACCCCCCCTACACCCACACACACAATACAAACCCCACAACACACACACACCCAACCCCCACACCACACATACACACACACACACACCCCCACACTCACAACACACCACACCCCCACACAAAATTTCACCACACGACACACACACCCCACCCCCCAACACACACCACAACACACACACACACACACACACACACTCAAAACACCACACACACAACAAAACACACAAACACCCCCCACACACACACACACACACCACCACACCCTACACACACAAAAGGCCTAGTGTCTTTAACGACTTTGCCTAGGGCAAAATGGGAAACCCAACATACGCCACACACACGGATTTTAAAAAATAAGTGATGATTCCCCGGATTTCTTCAATTTCCGAAGAATCCCGGGGAAACCACTTATTTCTATATCCGACAACTTCAACCCGAATAGTGGCTTCTATAACAAGCGAAAACCCCTTTCCAAGAAAAATTTTTTCATCGCTATCCCCCATAAGAACACTGTTTTTAAAGGGCTGCTCCAAACTTTATTTCCCAAACTCCTTTTTCCCAACTACCCAAGTTTTTAGACTCTAAACCCCACTCGGTACATCATAAGATGCAGCATTCTTCCCTGACCCCGGGGCCCGGGCTATAAAAACTCCGTTTCCTTCCACCCCATGTTTGTTCTGTTTGTGACTTGAAAAAGCCCCCTTTTGTGGCGAAACGTAGTCAATAAAGGGTCCATTATTTCTGCATTTGTGTTTTAAAATTTTCCACAAAAATTCGTAAAGCCCCTCAAAAAAATTGATGAGAAAACAGACAGTTTTTTTCTCTATCTTGGGTGGGGAGGAAATTTTTTTTTTGTGGACATAGGAACAAATTAAATTTTTAGGTTTTTTTTGTAAATTTTAAATTTTTAATTTTATTTTTACCCCTTTAAAAATTTAAAAAAATCTAGAAAAGGGAATTGATTTTCAAAAAGTTTAGAAAGTATTAAACTAGAAAATCCATGGGTTTGACAGGAAAAATAATTGAATTTTTGTTTTATAAAAAGCATTTTGGGCAATAATATGAAATTTCCTTTGGTTTTATAAATTAAAATTTCCCTTTATAAATTAAAAGAAATTTTGGGGAAAAATTTTTTAATACATGGACAAATAATTTTTTTAAATTTTTTTTGGGGGAATACTAGGGGGGGGGTTGGCAAAAGGACCTTTTCCAAGTTGGCTCCGCCCCCCGTCACGTGTTTAAAACCCTTGTGGGATTTGATAGTGAGGTGCCTGGCCCCGGGCCCCCTTTTATAGCTTCCCTTTGGAAAGCTTCACTTTCATTTGTTTTCCCTTTAAAAATGTGAGTAGTCACGAAAGGGGCTTGGAATTTCTTATTCTTTCAGGGGTGGTTGTTTTGCAATTTTTAAATCACCCGTTTACTGTGACTTATTGCATATAAAATATATATTATATATTTTATAAATTATATATAAATAAATTTTATATATATATTTTATATATTATATATATATATATATATATATAAATTATATATATAATAATATTTTCTTTTATATATATATTTTTATATTTATAATATATATATTTAATATATTATTTATATTATTTTATATATTTATATAATATGCAAAAAACCACTCTGAAAAAATAGAGAAATTCCAAGCGCTTTCGTGATAATGTGAGTAGTCACGAAAGCGCTTGGAATTTCTCTATTTTTTCAGAGTGGTTGTTTTGCATATTCTGAAATCACCTGTTTACTGTGATCTTATTGCATATATATATATATATATATATATATATATATATATATATATATATATATATATATATATATATATATATATATATAATATATATATATATATATATATATATATATATAGGGAGGTACCACCTCTAGAACTGTCCTAGGGACCCTCATCCTCAGAGAATAGAATAAACTTTCTTCAGGGAAAACTCAAGGTTCTCCCTGAAGCTGTTTGAGAATTTTATCCTACGACCCCCTACCTATCACTATGACATGGCCTTGGATGCACTGGAAGAAAATCAGAATGCAGATGTAATATACACAGACTTTGCAAAAGCATTGGACAAATGCGATCACGGCGTAATAGCCCATAAAATACGTGCTAAAGGAATAACTGGGAAAGCGGGAGATGGATCTTCAACTTCCTAACAAATCGAACACAAAGAGTAGTGGTCAACAGAGTTAAATCGGAGGCTGCCATAGTGAAGAGCTCTGTTCCACAAGGCACAGTACTCGCCCCCATCTTATTCCTTATCCTCATATCAGACATAAACAGAGATATACACCACAGCACCGTATCATCCTTTGCGGATGATACTAGGATATGCATGAGGCTGTCATCTGCTGAGGACGCGGTTAACCTCCAAGAAGATATAAACCAAGTTTTCCAGTGGGCAACGGTAAACAATATGATGTTCAATGAGGACAAATTCCAACTACTCCGTTATGGAAAACTGGAGGAGATAATAACTAGAACAGAGTGTACTACTGACTCCGGCCATACAATAGAGCGGAAAACTAATGTAAGGGACCTGGGAGTAGTAATGTCTGAGGATCTCACTTTCAAGGATCACAACAGTGCCACGATCGCACGTGCAAAGAAAATGATAGGATGGATAATGAGAACTTTCAAAACGAGAGATGCCAAGCCCATGATGATCCTTTTCAAATCACTTGTTCTCTCTAGGCTGGAATACTGTGTACATTAACATCTCCATTCAAAGCAGGTGAAATCGCAGATCTAGAGAGTGTACAGAGATCCTTTACTGCACCTATAAGTTCTGTCAAGCACCTTAACTACTGGGAACGCTTGGAAGCACTTGACTTGTACTCGTTGGAACGCAGGAGGGAGACATATATCATAATCTACACTTGGAAAATCTTGGAAGGAATGGTCCCAAATCTGCACACAGAAATCACTCCCTACGAAAGTAAAAGACTGGGCAGGCGATGCAAAATGCCCCCAATAAAAAGTAGGGGCGCCATTGGTACACTAAGAGAAAACACCATAAGTGTCCGGGGCCCAAAACTGTTCAACAGCCTCCCATCAAGCATTAGGGGAATTGCCAATAAACCCCCTGGCTGCCTTCAAGAGAGAGCTGGACAGATACCTAAAGTCAGTGCCGGATCAGCCGGGCTGTGGCTCGTACGTTGGACTGCGTGCGGCCCAGTAACAGCCTAGTTGTATCAGGCCCTGATCCATCGGCAGGCCTGGTCATGGACCGGGCCGCGGGGGCGTTGATCCCCGGAATAACCTCCAGGTAACCCCCTATATTTCAAGTATGTTTTATTTAAAGACAACATACATTGGCCAAACATTCACAAAAATACAACAGAAAGTAAAACAACATAGGTAACTCAGAGCTACATCTCGAATACTTCGTCCAGCTCCCCTGCTGTGGGCCGCGTGCCCAGAATGCTGCAGGCATTTCCTCTCTGGATCGCAACACTGAGTCTCTGAAAGAGGAAGCTGGTCGCCCTGTGGTCCTTGGTTTCTATGATGAGCTTTTCACCCAGCTCTTTGAGGAACTATAAAGCACACTTGCCCCATGCTCCAAGGGTCTCCGACCCTATTGGAATGAAGTTATAGCAAGGGGGAAGGCCTTCATATTTTCGGATCTTCTGGGTCTCCCTGTGGCTGGCAGCTCCACCCCCTTCCACTACGGAGTATGGCAAGTAGGTGTCTGCCAATGTGGCAGCACAGGTGTAGTCCCAGGCAATCTGCTTTCCATCCTTCCAGGTTAGCATAGTGGCTCCATCAGGACGCTTTTGACTTCCATCAGACCTCTGTACTTGGGGTTCCCGTTGAGCTGGGCAACGGGCTGTGGCGAGGCTTCTCTTTATGATGTCATTGACCTCCTCATGTCTGGCATACTTCCCTTCTGCTGTGTGACACACGAGACCATGAACTCCGAATTGATCAGCTGTCGCCCTGTCGCAAATACACCTATGTTCGGTGAGGATGGGGGCGGCTAGGCGAAGAGCAACACCAATCCGAATGGCCTGTGGGTCTAGTCGAGTGCCCAGGGAGGAATTGGGAACAGCTAACAGGAAATCTCCTGAGTGTGGTGCCTTCACTGCCAGGAGACGAGCTTTGTTCTTTCCTGAAGCATTGGAGAGCATTGTGTGGCGATTTTTTACATGATCGGTTTGTCCCAGTGGGACTGTTTGTGCTCTTTGGGAGGAGTCTGTAAGGGTGTCCCACCGAATCGCTGCTTCAGTACACCTGGGGTCTTGAGCTCCTACCACGTCTCTCAAGCGTTCAGGAACTATCTTCTTGACTAATGCACTGGAAGCCAAACACGAAGACAGAAAAGCAGGTAAAGCAACATGCGATGCTTTACGCACCCCTATACCTCCCAGTCGCACTGGGAGGGTTGCCTGATCCCATTGCTCATCCTCTAGTGACAAGTTCAGTGCCTTCTTAAAAGTTGATCTCAGGTGTGCGTCATATTCATCGAGTGTTGGGTTGTCAAAAGAGGGTGCACACCTCAAGAAGTAAGTGAGTCTTGGCATAGTAAGACACCTTGTGAGGAGATACAGAGCATCATGGGCATCAAGATCGCTTATTCTCTCCTCCATTCTCATCAGGTCATTCAATTTGTCCCTGAGGACAGTGTCTCGATGGCCTGGTGACCCAGCGGTGCCCCCAAGAGGGTACTGTTGGACGTAGTGGTAGTTGAGACTTCCGGGAGGATTCTTCGCACAGCATTGATTATTTCCTGGTTCGCTGTGATGATTTCACACTTGGAGGGATTGAGGATGAGTCCCAAGTCTTCTCCCTGTATTTTCACAAGTTGTAGGTCCCCCACCAGGGACTCTTTAGTACCTGCCACAGTGCCGTCATCCAGGTACCAGATATTGAGCTCACTGCGTAGGCTGGAAGTTAGCTCTCTTACTGCCAAGCAGAACAGAAGTGGAGCGAGTGGGTCACCCTGCTGAACACCCTCTGATGATTGAATTTTATGTTCTCCATACAAAAGAATTGAGGGTTTGCTGTAGCCGGCTGAAATGAAGGGAAAAAGACTGGGGAACCGATCCCGAACAGCTGGCAAAATAGCATCTCTCTTCACCATATTAAAGGCATTTCTAAAATCAAGTTTGACTATGGCCTTGTCTTCTGGTAGGTCCCTGATGTAGGCCCTTGCGGCATGAGCTGCAGCTTCACTGCCTTGAGAGACCCCAAAGCCCAGTAGGTGTGGCTGGAGTAAAGTGGCAGCTTCTAGGCGAATGTTTCTCACTGCTGCTTTGGCAACGAGACGGCGAAGAGTGTTTCCAACTGCAATTGGTCTGATTCCCCCATCCTTCTTCTTCAAAGCACATTGTGAGGCTCCAAAAAAGAAAGGTTTAATTTCTTCTGGGATTCGCCCAGCCAGGCAATTGTTGACGAAAGTTGTTAACTCGGTGAGAAGAATTGATGCAGATTCACCGAGTACTGGATTTACCATCTCTTTAAGGTGGTAAATTCCAGTGTAACCTCCTGCAGATCCTGCTGGAAATGACACGATCGCCTTATAGACTTCCGATTCTGGCAAAATTTATTGTTCAGTGATGGGGTCTTCCTCAGGGTTGTCGTTGATGGCTATGGTGTCCCTGGTTGGATGCTTGTCTCTTAGTGCTTGGGCCGTGGTCTCATCCTTGGGGGCTACAGTGTCGTCACTTGTAATTATTTTTATTGCTCCCACTGTGTTACCTTCTTTGATTTTTTTGCTAACCTGTGCGCAAATTTTCTCATTTTCAGTGGGACTTTTCTTGGGTCTACCTCTTTGATTCCTGCGATGATGGGGCAGAGGGACACAGTTGTCCGTTCTTGGGTAGTTGCGCACTGTCTTGATAACTGACGTGGTTAGCAGTTTGTCTCGTCTTTCAGGAACTGCAAGACAGACATTGCCGAACAAGAGTAGGTTGCACCATGCTTGGATGGTGCCTCGGGATTCTAAGTTGGTGGAACCTCCATTCACCCGCTTAAGAAGGTCTGTGAATTTCCCTGCTGCATATGGGCGAGCCGCTTTAGGGATGTGGGATAGTGTACTGCTAGCAGTGGATTTGAATACCAACAGAAGGTTATAACAAGTGACGAGGTTGCCATTGGAATTGTCATCTGCCGGTGGAGGCTGTGGGCTGCTCTCTGCTGGGGGCATATGTAATCCTGCACACCCATTGTGCGCACGAATGCGGCCATCCCTGTTGCGTGCTCGAAACTCTCCACACACCTGATATGTGCCTTTTCTTTCATTGTTGGGCGCATTGTTTCCCCTGGCTTTGTGGCTGGCTGGCTTCATCATCTGCCATACCTCAAACTGTGTGGTAAGCCCAGGCTGAAGGGAAAATGGCGCATGGCACATACCGCATGTGGCTCATGGTGGTGGTGGGGGGGGGGAGGAGAGGGGTCTCCCGTCCTTGTGGTGGGCGGTGGAAGAAAGGGAGGAGTGGAAAATGTGTGATGAGGCGGAGTAGGGCACTCACTCCCTCCCAGGACAAGTCACTATACACCACTATGCTCTGTGCACAGCCCCCACTGTCAACGACACACCGCTATACACTACACATGCTATGCGCATACCATGCACATACTATGCACTGTACACTATAGACTATATACACTATACACACGGTGAACAAACACTCCATTGTTGTAACACGAGCACACGGTGTATGCGCGCTACACACCCTGGTAACAGTGGCACACAACACCTCCGACACACCCACAACACACACCTTCACTCATAATAATCTCCTGCGCGTCCCTAGCTGACTCCACACAGCTTGTTTAAAAGAGACTGAGAGAAAATAATACAAACACACAAACACACACAAAAAAACTGTCAACATTCTTGGAAGCAGCGATAATGATGGTGATAGCGAGGAGCCTTCAAATTGCAGATATGTCTTGTTGACAAATATACTCGTCAAAACACTGGCCAAAAAATCTATCAAAGAAAAGGTCTACAAACGTCGCTTGTGAGACGAACAATTCGGGTTTGGGGAGGGAAAAAACGTTGTGGTGTTTATAGGAAGAGTGAAGGTAAATGTTGGTAATACTGAGTCAAGGAAGTGTACACACAGACACACACACACACGTACGCACGCACGCACGCACACACACACACACACACACACACACACACACACACACACACACACACACACACACACACACACACACACACACAGTATGCAGCACCAGTCTGGAACCCACACCTGGTCAAGTACGTAAAGAAATTAGAGAAAGTGCTAAGGTTTGCAACAAGACTAGTTCCAGAGCTAAGGGGATTGTCCTACGAAGAAAGGTTAAGGGAAATCGGCCTGACGACACTCGAGAACAGGAGGGTCAAAAGAGACATGATAACGATATATAAAATACTGCGCGGACTTGACAAGGTGAACAAACATAGGATGTTCCAGAGATGGAACACAGAAACAAGAGGTCACCATTGGAAGTTGAAGAATCAGATGAGTCAAAGGGATGTTACGAAGTACTTTCTTCAGTCATAGAGTTGTCAGGCAGCGGAACAGCCTAGAAAGTGACGTAGTGGAGGCGGGAACCATACATAGTTTTAAGACGAGGTTTGATAAAGCTCATGGAGAAGGGAGAGAGAGGACCTAGTAGCAATCAGTGAAGAGACAGGGCCAGGAGCTATGACTCGACCCCTGGAACCACAAATAGGTGAGTACAAATAGATGAGTACATACATGCTCCACACATAGCTTTAAGAATAGGTAAGGACTCACACGGCTAAGAGTGAGTGAATCTGGAAAGTGGTGAGTTAAGAGATGGGACCAGGAGCTGAGAATCAACCCCTTACAACCACAAATAAGCGAATACAAATGGGTGAGGACAAGTAGGTTAGACACAAAATAGGAATGTGTTTAAGAAACACCAACAAACAAACACTACCAGCCACCTTCCTCACTAACAAACAAACACTACCAGCCACCTTCCTCACTAACAAACAAACACTACCAGCCACCTTCCTCACTAACAAACAAACACTACCAGCCACCTTTCCTCACTAAACAAACAAACACTACCAGCCACCTTCCTCTCCTAACAAACAAACACTACCAGCCACCTTCATCACCAACAAGCAAAACACTACCAGCCACCTTCCTAACCAACAAACAAACACTACCATCCACCTTCACCACTAACAAACAAACACTATCAGCCACCTTCCTCACCAACAAACAAACATTACCAACCACCTTCCTCACCAACAAACAAACATATACCAACCACCTTCCTCACCAACAAACAAACACTACCAGTCACCTTCCTCAACAACAAACAAACATTACCAACCACCTTCCTCACCAACAAGCAAACACTACCAACCACCTTCCTCACCAACAAACACACTCTACCAGCCACCTTCCTCACCAACAAGCAAACACTACCAGCCACCTTCCTCACCAACAAACAAACACTACCAGCCACCTTCCTCACCAACAAACAAACACTACCAACCACCTTCCTCTCCAACAAACAAACACTACCATCCATCTTCTCTCACCAACAAACAAACACTACCAACCACCTTCCTCACTCAACAAACAAACACTACCATCCATCTTCCTCACAAAACAAACACACACTACCAACCACCTTCCTCACCAACAAACACACACTACCACCCACCTTCTTCACAACAAACAAACACTACCATCCATCTTCCTCACCAACAAACAAACACTACCAACCACCTTCCTCACCAACAAACACACACTACCACCCACCTTCTTCTCCAACAAACAAACACTACCATCCACCTTCCTCACCAACAAATAAACACTACCAACCACCTTCCTCTCCAACAAACAAACACTACCAACCCACCTTCCTCACCAACAAACACACACTACCAACCACCTTCCTCACCAACAAACAAACAACTACCACCCACCTTCCTCACCAACAAACAAACACTACCATCCATCTTCCTCACCAACAAACAAACACTACCAACCACCTTCCTCACCAACAAACACACACTACCAGCCACCTTCTTCACCAACAAACAAACACTACCATCCATCTCCTCACCAACAAACAAACACTACCAACCACTTTCCTCACCAAGAACACACCTACCAGCCACGTTCCTCACCAACAAACACACACACTACCAGCCACCTTCCTCACCAACAAACACACTCTACCAGCCACCTTTCCTCACCAACAAAACACACACTACCACCACCTTCCTCACAAACAAACACACACTACCAACCACCTTCCTCACCAACAAACACACACTACCACCACCTTCTTCACCAACAAACAAACACTACCAGCCACCTTCCTCACCAACAAACACACTCTACCAGCCACCTTCCTCACAACAAACACACACTACCAGCCACCTTCCTCACAAACAAACACACACTAACCAACCACCTTCCTCACCAACAACACACACTACCACCCACCTTCTTCACCAACAAACAAACACTACCATCCACTTCCCTCCACCCAACAAACACACACTACCAGCCACCTTCCTCACCAACAAACAAACACTACCAGCCACCTTCCTCTCCAACAAACAAACATTACCAGCCACCTTCCTCACAAACAAACACACACTACCAGCCACCTTCCTCACCAACAAACAAACACTACCACCACCTTCCCCTCCAACAAACAAATATTACCAGCCACCCTTCCTCACAAACAAACACACACTACCAGCCACCTTCCTCACCAACATACAAACACTACCAGCCACCTACGTCACCAACAAACAAACACTACCAGGCACCTTCCTCACCAGCAAACAAACATTACCACAGAGGGCGAGGAGAGACACAGAGGGCGAGGAGAGGGAAAAAGGGCGAGGAGAGACGCAGAGGGAGAGGACAGACATAGAGAGAGAGGAGAGACACAGAGTGCTAGGAGAGAGACAAAGGGCGAGGAGAAAGACAAAGGGAGAGGAGAGAGACAAAGGAGTGGAGAAAGACAAAGGGCGAGGAGAGAGACAAAGGGGCGAGGAGAGAGACAAAGGGCGAGGAGAAAGACAAAGGCGAGAGAGAGACAAAGGGCGAGGAGAAAGACAAAGGGCGAGGAGAGAGACAAAGGGCGAGGAGAGAGACAAAGGGAGAGGAGAGAGACAAAGGGCGAGGAGAGAGACAAAGGGCGAGGAGAGAGATAGAGCTCTCATGGTGTTCCGCTTAACTTAAGGTTGACAACTGGAGAGGAAAGTGTGAAGACTTAAGGAAGAACCAAAAATGGAAGATCTAATCGAAGAAATCAGAGGAAGAAAAAGATGAAGAAGAAGAAGACATAGAAGAAGAACAAAAAGACAAAGAAGAATGAAAAGGCGAAAAATAAAAAGAAAAAAGATGATGAGGAGGAGGAGGAAGAGAAGGAAACAATTTCTCACTCGTTGTGCCTCTGGTTCTGTCAATAACAGATTTTTGGACACGAAATTTTAAGGCTTCAACAAAGACAACTTACAAAAAATTTCCCAAAACTTGGGTAATTTATACAGATTTTCCTACATCATACGGGTTTCCCCCCTAGTTTTTTTCCCTAGATTTTAAACACTTTCCTGTAAATGTACACAAATGTACGCAGATTTATGCCGATGATTTACAGATTTACGCCCTATAATTAATAAATAATACTAGTATAATAATAACTTTACTTCTACACGTATTTTACACGCATATAGGCCTATCAAAAAATAACCCGCACATAAAGGAGAAAACTTACGACGACGTTTCGGTCCGACTTGGACCCCTTGACAAAATCACATTGCTTTGTCAAAGGCCAAGTCGGACCGAAACGTGGTAAGCTTTTCTCTTTTTTGTGCGGGTTATTTGTGTATCGTTCCAGTCACGGGATTGTGCCTTTTTTTTATTTATGCATAACCCAGTTTTAAAGGGATTGGGTTTTAGTTCTCCAGGGCAAAAACCTACCCTTTTATTTTCTTAGTTAAAGGGAAAAGGGTTTGGGTCCCAAATTTTTTGGGGGACCCCGGGTCAAACCCCCTTTAAATTTACTGAGTCGCTACCTTGGCCGCTCCCCCCTCACAATTTTTTGTTTACCAATTTATAGCTTACACCCAATTGTAACATTTACATAGAAAAGCCCAACTCCTTTTTTACAGTTTTACAAAATTTTACTCAGATTAATAAAAAAATACCTTCATAATTTACATACATTTACACAGTTTCTAAAATTGCGCTAATTTACATCATTTAATATAAAATTAGCACAAAAATTTCCATTTTCAGAAAAGGTTAATACCAACACACACAAAGTTTACATAGCCAACATGTATCCCCCGCAAAATTTCATTCATTGCACACCTATTTACACGCAGTATTCAGATTTACACGGTCCCAAGTTTCGTGGGAATCCAGAGTTACAGGAAAAGTAAAGGGTTTTTAAAGTGTTTGTTTAAGAGCAAGAATCTCCCCTCTCTCTCTCTCTCTCTCTCTCTCCTCCTCCCTCTCTCTTCTTCCCCCCTCTCCCTCTTCCCCTCTCTCTCTTTTCCCTTTCTCTCCCCCTCTCTTTTTTACACAGGTTTTACAAGGGTTAAAGCTATTTACAGTTAAGGATTCCAAAATTTTTGAAAGCTAAGACTGTTACCCACATCAGCCATTTAAAGCATTTTTTTTTGTTATGAACTACAATAGGGAACAGGTGAAGTTGGAGCCATCTTGGGGCCCAAAATTTTCATTTGACAAAACTTTTTCTCGTTGACTCATTATCGTAGAAAGTTTCCATACCCATCACCTGGGTTGTTTATCTCGATGGGGTGAGTTCTGGGGAAGGGGACAGCCAGAGTGAATTTTCGCTTTCTGCCCGTCTTGTGGATAAAATCTTGTTTCAACGCTGTCCTCGAAGTGGATCCAAGTGTGGCACTTTGACAATATTGGCCTTGTACATAACAGTAAGGCCACCCACATCCCTCCTGTGTTGATGGCTCTGCTGAAATGACAGATCTATCCAGGATGGGTCCAGGCGAGAGATGAGACGTCTTGCTCTGTTCTCTACTCTGTCAAGTAGTCGCAGATGAGAGGAGGGGGGGCAGGCAAACCAGAAAGTGGATCATACTCAAGGTGTGAGCGTACTTGTGTCTCGTACAGAATCTTGCAACCCCTACTGTCAAGCAGATGCGAGATACGGCGAAGTGCTGTAAGCTTCCTGGCTGCCTTGTTTGCAAGATTTACAACATGGTACTTCATGGTTAGTTTGGAGTCAAATTTCACCCCAAGGATATCAACTTCTTCTCCAGGTGCCAACACCCTCCCATTCATCCTTACTACTGCACCAGCATTACCATCATCGTGCCTAGAGACGATCATCATTTGCGTTTTCTCAGGTGCAAATGTTACTTGCCATCTATTTCCCCAAGCTGATATAGTTTTCTTAGCTGGTGTTGATGTAGCTTAGAGCAGCTGGCATTTCTTCTCTTGGATAAGTGAATGTCAGTGTACAGTCGTTCTGCATATGCATGTGATTCTGGGATGAGATGAAGAAGGTCGTTGAAGTAGACATTCCATAAAAATGGTCCCAGCACGCTTCCTTTGTGGAACACTTGCCCAATAGGATGTCTTGCTGATTACGTTCCATTGAGAACTACACTTAGAGATCTACCATGAAGGTAATCACTGAGTAGACATAGCGTAGAGCCTGCAATTCCCAGTGCTTAAAGGGTTTTGCTAAGAGGCCCTGGTGCCACACCCGGTCGAAAGCGCAAGCAATGTCCATGCTACCACAAAGCTGACTTTGGATTTATCCAGTGACTGGTGCCACTTAGTGGAGAGGTTTAACAACAGATCAGCAGCAGGGGTAACCTTTCCTGAAGCCATATTGACAATCACAAAGTAGTGAGTGGTAGTCAAAAAACTCTGTCATTTGTCTTGAGATTATTGTCTCAAGGATTTTACCAGTGATTGACAGGAGTGACACTGGTCTGAAGTTGCTGATTTCTGCTCTGCTCTTCTTTTGTGAACAGGGACTACATTTGCCTCTTTCCATAGAGAGGACCATTTACACTGTACTAGGCAATGCTGAAAGATGCGAGTTAGAGGTGCTGCTAGCTGGTCTGTACATCTCAGCAATCTTGGGCTCAACTTGACTGGGCCCACAGCCTTTTCTTGGTCAAGCGATTTAAGAAGGAAATGCACATCCTCTCTCTCTCTCTCTCTCTCTCTCTTGAATTCCGTTACCACATACCACCGTAATTACAATAACTACCACCATCACTACTACCACCACCACCATCGCTACCACTACCACCACCACAACTACTACCAACAAATTAAGGAGAGGTAAGATGGTCCAGGAGACAGGTGGTCCCACCTTAGGTTCTGCACCAGCTGAGGACCTTAACGCCGTGGCTTTCTGCCAACACTCACCTGCAAAGAACACAAACATGCCTCATTATACAACGCTTACGGTGATACATTCATTCACAGTATTTATCGTTATACAACTCATACAACAACACTTACATCACATACACAGTATGTATCATTCAACAGACCTGATACAGTAATACATCTATACACAACATGTGTGACTATACAGCAATACAAGCATACATAAACAAAGTGTATCAGTATACCGCTCATACAGCATACATACAGATAATAATGTTTCTCGAATGTATACATACATTTACAAATAAACAAATGACTGACATGCACACATACATAAATATGCATATCATTTAAAACAAAATAAGAACAAAAGTAACAAAACCTCACCCAACCTAAACGAAACAGTTACTGTTATTTTTAATAATATAAACCAAAATTTAAATAACATTGTTTAACATCCATGCATGTTAAAATATCGCGATGCTTGTGTGTTACAATATATTCCATGTTGATCACACCCTCATTGTTGTGGCCTCCCGACCAGCTAATTGGCAATTCAGAGTGTAGCAGTTCTGGCCCCCATCCTTACTGCTGTAATAACAGTCCACTTTAATCCCTTTTCAGGTGAGAAGTGGCTCCATCAGCTAAGGTGACATTATATCAGTCTGCCTGTCTGGGAGGGCAGACACTCGCTTACTCTGGTTGGAACCACTCCTCTTTATACCAAAAACTTAATAACTGTGTAAATAGCATACATAGTGATGAAGGAATACACTGGTAGAGAAGAAAACTACCCCACTGCTGTGTTTGTCTTCCCCTTGTCTTGCCCGGATGCTTGCAGTATTACTGACTTTGGTTACTGCCAGGTGAAACAGGGCTGGCATTGCTGCCTGTCTTTGGTAATAATGATTAAAATGATTTTTGCGGTGATACTGAGAGATGGGGATTTTCGTTTGGCTCGTTCAGCAAAACAATGATTTGTTAATGCAGACACACACACACACACACACACACACACACACACACAACACACACACACACACACACACACACACACACACACACACACACACACACACACACAAGATGCAAGACACAGCAGCAGAGGCTAAGATACAGAGATTAGAAGAGGAACTGAAAAATCTGAAACAGCCTAAAGAACTAAAGAGCAATGTGGGCATGACATCAGGAACTGCTATGTCAGTCGCAAACAAGGGGACTGTAGGGAACAAATGATTGAAATTGTATGCAGAGGCCCTACCAGACCATCGTGGAGCCCGAGAATAAAAGAGGATCACATCAGGAACAATCGAGGGGACTGTAGAAAATGAAAGCGCTAAGCTATACGTAGAGGCCCTAACAGACCACAGCAGTGCCCAGGGAAAACTGAGAAGGGAAAATGACAGACCACTAGGCCCAGGGACATCAGATAGTGAAGAAACTGAAGAGTCTGCAGAAAGGGTAAGGGACGAAAACATGCCTGGATTGCTTGCCATCTCTGTGGTAAATGATCCCATAGTATATGCAGGGATTTTAAACCAGTGACCATACTTGACATCAACTCAAGAGAGATGTTTTTGGGTCTGCCCAAACGAGATACACCTGTATGAGGAAATGACATTTATATTAAAAGACAACAACTCCAATAAAACATCCTTCTTGAAAGACATGTCAGCATGGTATGACAGCTGGGAAAATACGATGAGTGGTAGGGACGGGGCTGTCTTGGACAGTGCTCCTGAGGGTGCTAGTGCTGTCCTGGAGGACAGTGCTCCTGAGGTTACTAGTGTTGTCCTGGAGGGCAGTGAAGACAATGCTATTCAGTCCACAGAGGTTCAAAATAGAGATACAACTGGAGATAGACGAAAAGGGGATGATGCCTCAGGGAATAGTGTCGACACACTACCAGCGAAACCTGGTGGAAGCACTGATGTCCATACAGGGGTGAAAGATAGGGAAGAAACAGGAAAAATAAAGCACCAGCAGTGAACGCAGCTACAATAAATCCTAGGAAACAGAACTACAATATATGTAAATACTATGCCTTGGGTATCTGCAGGCACGGTATATCTGGTAAAACAGGTGGGACATGCACCTTTGACCATCCCAAAAAATACCGCACCCACATGACAACAGGAGAATGCTACTTCCCCTCCTGTAACTTATTGCACCCAGAAATGTGTCACTCATCAATCCATGAAAGAAAATGCTACAACTTATACTGCCAGGCACATCACCTTAAGGGGACTAGAAGACACAGACCAGCCAGACTATGGGAAACAAAAGAGGGAAGCCATAACCTCTACAGGGACAGCGGGCTTTTTTAGGGCTAAGAGGGAAAAAAGACTGGCAAGAAATGAGAATAATCTTACACCAACTGAAAACAGTTCTGGAGCAGAGGCACGGACATTGGCCTCTACTCCAGAACAACAGATATTAGAGCCAGCGAATAAAAACCCCCTAAATTCCACCAACATAACGACATTTGTCTTTGCAAACATACAGGGTCTAAAGCCGTCAAAAAACAACAAAATTCCTTACATCAAGGGACTGCTCATGGAGTCAAATGCAATGTTTGCAGCTTTCACAGAGACCCACATAAAGGATCATTATGACAACGAAATATGGATCACAGGTTATAACCTATTCTGATGTGACGGACTAAACAGACAACAAGGGGGGGGGAGGTTGGACTGTACGTCACAGAGTCGCTCATTTGCACAGAACTACTGAACACCTCAAATGATGTAGTTGAAGTTTTGGCGGTAAAGATTGAAAACCAAAACCTTGTCATTGTGGTAGTATACAAGCCTCCAGATGCAACTTCCCGGCAATTCCAGGAGCAACTTATAAACATTGACCACTGTCTGGAAAATCTCCCAACTCCTGCCCCAAACATCTTACTACTAGGAGATTTCAACCTGAGACACCTAAAATGGAGGAGCATAGCAAACAATGTTTTAGCAGAGATCACCCCGGGAGGCAGCTCAGATGAAAATTCACACACACACGAACTACTAAATCTCTGTACCACATTCACCTTAAACCAACAAATAGTAGATCCTACAAGACTAGAAAATACACTGGACCTCATCTTCATTAACAACGACGATCTGATACGTAATATAACTGTATCAAAGACAATACACTCAGATCACAACATAATAGAGGTACAGACATGTACGCACAGGGCTTCTGACCAGCAAAATTTGACCAGTCATGAAGGCCTCTTTACGAAATTCAATTTCAATAACAAAAACATACAATGGGATCAAGTAAACCATGTCCTAAATGAAACAAGATGGGAAGATATCCTAAACAACACGGATCCAAACATTTGCCTTGAGAAAGTGAATTCGGTGGTTCTTGAAATCTGCTCAAGACACATTCAATTAAGAAAAAGAAAGAGAAGATGTAAACTAGAAATAGAGAGAGATGCTCCCTATACAGATGAAGGCGAAGAGTCACAGAGCTGCTGGGTGGAACCAATATCTCGGAAATGCGAAGGGAGGCACTACTCAATGAAATTGCAAATATCGTACTTAGGCTGAAGGAATCATACAGGAGACAAGAATCACAGAAAGAACTAAAAGCCATAAAGGAAATTGAAAAAAAAATACTTCTTCTCTTAGGCGAAATCTAAGGAAAAAACAACATCCAGTATTGGGCCCCTGCTTAGGCAGGATGGGACATACAGAGATGACAGCCAAGAAATGAATGAGATACTAAAGTCCCAATATGACTCAGTGCTCAGCGAGCCACTGCCCGGACTAAGGGTCAGCAATCCAAATGAATTCTTTATGAACGAAGCCCAAAATTTGGACATCCCAAAAATCTTGGATATTATCCTAACTCCAAAAGACTTTGAAGAAGCAGTAAACGACATACCCATGCACTCTGCCCCAGGCCCAGACTCATGGAACTCTGTGTTCATCAAGAACTGCAAGAAGTCCCTAATGCGTGCCTTCAGCATTTTATGGAGAGGGAGCATGGACACAGGGGTCATCCCGCACACTAAAAACAACAGACATATCCCCACTCCACAAAGGTGGCAGTAAAGCAATTGCAAAGAACTACAGACCGATAGCACCAACATCCCATATAAAAATCTTTGAGAGGGTTCTGAGAAGCAAGATAGCCAACCACCTAAATACCCATCAGTTACACAACCCAGGGCAGCACTGGTTTACAGCAGGTCGCTCCTGCCTGTCCCAGCTACTGGACCACTATGACAAGGTCCTGGATGCTGTAGAGGATTAACAAAATACAGATGTAGTATACACAGACTTTGCAAAATCTTTTGACAAGTGTGACCATGGTGTAATATCACACAAAATGCGTGATAAAGGAATAACAGGAAAAGTTAGTAGATGGATCTATAACTTCCTGACAAATAGAACACAAAGAGTAATGGTAAACAGAGTAAAGTCCCAGGCAGCCATGGTAAAAAGCTCTGTTTCACAAGGTACAGTACTCACTCCCATTCTATTCCTCATCCTCATTTCTGACATAGACAGAGATGTAAGCCATAGCTCCGTGTCTTCCTTTGCGGATGACACCCGGATTACCATGGCAGTGACTTCCATCAAAGACACCACGAGACTCCAAGCAGGCATCAACCAAATCTTCGAATGGGCCACTCAAAACAATATGAAGTTCAACGAGGAGAAATTTCAACTACTCAGATACGGGATACTTGAAGAAATTAAAAATGTATCTGGGTATACGACAAATTCTAACCACACAATAGAGAGGAAAAGTAATGTGAAGGACCTAGGAGTGATAATGTCAGAGGATCTCGCCTTCAAAGATCACAACAATGTATCTACCTCATCTGCTAGGAAAATGGTAGAATGGATAATGAGAATCTTCAAAACCAGGGATGCCAAGCCCATGATGATTCTCTTCAAATCGCTTGTGCTCTCTAGGCTAGAAAACTGCTGTACACTAACGGCCCTCTTCAAGGCTGGTGACATTGCAGACCTGGAGAGTGTACAAAGAACTTTCACAGCACATATAAGCATGATAAGGCACCTAAATTACTGGGAATGGTTGAAGGTCCTTGATCTGTATTCCCTGGAATGCAGGCGAGAGAGATACATGATAATATACACTTGGAAGGTCCTGGAGGAATTGGTACCAAACCTGCACACGAAAATCACTCCCTATGAAAGCAAACAAGACTCGGCAGGAGATGCAACATTCCCCCAATGAAAAGCAGGGGCGCAACGAGTACATTGAGAGACAACACAGTAAGTGTCCAGGGTCCAAGACTGTTCAACTGCCTCCCAGCCTACATAAGGGGATTACCAATAGATCCCTGGCTGTCTTTAAGAAGGCACTGGACAGGCACCTAAAGTCAGCACCTGACCAACTGGGCTTGCCTGCAGCCAGTAGTAACAGCCTGGTTGATCAGACCCTGATCCACCGTGAGGCCTGGTCTCAGACTGAGCCGCATTGACCCCCAAAATCCTCTCCAGGTAAACTCCAGGTAAGAAGACAAGAGGAGAAAAAAGTGATTGAAAGCATCACGAAAGCAATAGGAGAAGATGACATGACTCAGCTGGCAAATTTTCTGAGAATAGGGGGGTTTGCGAGAAGAAGACACCGGCCAGTCAAAATATTTTCAAGGCAGAATCGGAGCAAAACAGGATCCTGCAGGAGAAAGCAAGACTAAGGGACATGTCGACATACCAGAGGGTGTATCTCGACTGCGACAGAACATGAGAAGGCAGAAACTGACAGAGAGGGTAAAAAGATGAAAGGAGGAAAGAGAGGTGAAGATGGAGATGGACAGGAGAGCCCAGACTCAGGAAGAACTTCAAATACAACCTCCTTCACAACCACCTACAGAAGCCCCCCAAACAGGACAACCCCAGTCTAACCAAATATTCTAGCCCAAAAGACACATTGCATACCCAATGTCCCCACCCACCACATTACAAACTCCACCTTTACAGCTACCATCCATATTTCCTCATCAGGCCTGATGCTTCCCCAACCCCAATGTACCCCCCAGACCACAGTTTTAGAAAAGAAGCTGAAGGTTTGGTATACAAATGTAGACGGATATCAAATAAATGTGAGGAGTGGCACGAAAGAATCAAGGAGATATCCCCAAACATAATAGCACACATAGGAACGACATTCACCAGGATGATAACATATGCATTCTTTCCACCTGGATATCAGATCCTCAGGAAAGATAGAGGGAGTAGAGGGGAAGGAGGAGTTGCAATGCTCATTAAAAACTGGTAAGGATTTAAGGAAATAGAAGGATTGGATGGAATGGGCGAAAGGGCTATAAGGTGGTAATTGCAGTAATGTACAACCCACCATAAAACTGCAAGAGGCCAAAAGAAGAATACGGTGAGAGCAACAGAGCAATGGTAGACACACTAGCCAAGGTGGCCAGAAGAGCTCACAAGGGGAGAGCGAAGGTACTAGTTATGGGTGATTTCAATCACAAGGAGATTGTAATAATGTTGGTAGAATTAACGACAATATATAAGTTTGAAAGGTTTCCTTAGCAATGTTAGAAAGTTCTTCGGTACATTCAGTTAAGTAAGCTTGGGTAGCTGGAGAGAAAGGGTGTTTGGAGTTGGAGAGTTGCGCAGGAGTAGACCTAGGGATCACCTTCTCTGCCAGGCAATCTTGTAGGAAGTTGTGTCTGTTGCGATAGCTGTGAGCACGAAGAAGGGTGGCCAAATAACGTCTGTGTGGCATGCAAAGAGTACGTAACCTTTATTCGGCGCATGGACACACCCTCATTTACAGGCTATCTCCCCCAACCAGCGAACCAGGTTGCTAAGAGTTGATGATGGGGCCCCATCGTTCAACTAGTGACCAGGTTCTAGCCAATAAGAAGGTGGGATTGACAATCGCAGAGGTTATGTGGATACCGCTCTCCTGTCTGCACTTGTCATTTTCCCCCTCTAGAGCTGGTTGAAGCAACGGGCTGCTATCTTGTGGCTTCTATTTTTTTGCCTTGCTTACCGGGATGCACTTTTTTT
>NC_069407.1:27760555-27770555 GCF_026875155.1 Cherax quadricarinatus
TTTTAAAGCACGTCAGAATTAGAGAAAGTGCAAAGGTTTGCGACAAGGTTAGTTCCAGAGCTAAGGGAATGTCCTATGAAGATAGTTTAAGGGAAATCAGCCGGACGACACTGGAGGACAGGAGGTTAGGGAGACATGATAACGACATACAAAATACTGGGTGGAATAGACAAGGTGGACAGAGACAGGATGTTCCAGAGATGGGACACAGAAACAAGGGTCGCATTTGGAAGTTGAAGACCCAGATGAGTCAAAGGATGTTAGGAAGTATTTCTTCAGTCATAGAGTAGTCAGGAAGCGGAATAGACTAGCAAGTGAGGGAGTGGAGGCAGGAGCCATACATAGCTTTAAGATTAGGTATGATAAAGTTCATGGAGCAGGGAGAGAAGGACCTAGTAGCACTCAATGAAGAGGCGGGGCCAGGAGCTGAGTGTCGACTCCCTGCAACCACAATTAGGTGAGTACACACACACGCACACACGCACACACGCACGCACACACGCACGCACGCACACACAAACACACGCCTAGGACAAAATGGTAACTAACACAGGAGCTGAGTCCCGACCCCTGCAACCACAATTAGGTGAGTACACACACACACACACACACACACATACACACACACACACACACACACACATACACACACACACACACACACACACACACACACACAAACACACACACACACACACACACACACACATGACGGAAGGAATAGACTCTGAGGTGTCCCTGTTTTGCAGATGACGTGAAGTTGATGAGAAGAATACACTCGATCGAAGACCAGGCAGAACTACAAAGGGATCTGGACAGGCTGCAGAACTGGTCCAGCAATTGGCTCCTGGAGTTCAATCCCACCAAGTGCAAAGTCATGAAGATTGGGGAAGGGCAAAGAAGGCCGCAGACGGAGTACAGTCCTAGGGGTCAGAGACTACAAACCTCACTCAAGGAAAAAGAATCTTGGGGTGAGTATAACACCAGGCACATCTCCTGAAGCGCACATCAACCAAATAACTGCTGCAGCATATGGGCGCCTAGCAAACCTCAGAACAGCATTCCGACATCTAATAAGGAATCATTCAGGACCCTGTACACCGTGTATGTTAGGCCCATATTGGAGTATGCGGCACCAGTTTTGGAACCCACACCTAGCCAAGCACGTGAAGAAACTAGAGAAAGTGCAAAGGTTTGCAACAAGACTAGTCCCAGACTAAGAGGTATGTCCTACGAGGAGAGGTTAAGGAAATCAACCTGACGACACTGGAGGACAGGAGAGATAGGGGGACATGATAACGACATACAAAATACTGAGAGGAATTGACAAGGTGGACAAAGACAGGATGTTCCAGAGATTGGACACAGTGTTGGAAGCTGAAACACAGATGAAATCACAGGGAATGTTAGGAAGTATTTCTTCAGCCACAAGTAGTCAGTAAGTGGAATAGTTTGGGAAGCGATGTAGTGGAGGCAGGATCCATACATAGCTTTAAAGCAGAGGTATGATAAAGCTCACGCTCAGGGAGAGTGACCTAGTAGCGATCAGTGAAGAGGCGGGCCAGGAGCTCGGACTCGACCCCCGCAACCTCAACTAGGTGAGTACAACTAGGTGAGTACATACACACACACACACACACACACACACACATACACACACACACACACACACAAAACCCCACACACACACACACACACACACACACACACACCCCCACATACACCACAACACACACATACACCACACAGACACACACACACACACCACACACACACACATACCACACAAAACACACACACACTCACACACACACACACACACACACACACATACACCACACAGACACACACACACACACCCACACACACACACACACACACACACACACACACACAACACACACTCACACACACACACACACACACACACACACACACACACACACACACACACACACACACACACACACACACCTACACACACAACAGGCCTAGTGTCTAATCGACATGTGCCTAGGGCAAAATGGTAACTAACATACGCCACACACACGGATATAGAAATAAGTGATGATTCCAGGATTCTTCAATACCGAAGAATCCTGGAATCATCACTTATTTCTATATCCGACAACTTCAACCAGAATAGTGGCTTCTATAACATAGCTGAACCACTTGCCAAGAAACTTCTTCATCGCTATCCCACATAAGAACACTGTAGAAGGTCTGCTCACAAACTTATCCAATCTCCTTTCCAAGCTACCCAAGTTTTTAGACTCTACAACCCCACTCGGTACATCATCAGATGCAGCATTCTTCACCTGACCTCAGCCGGACTATAAATACTCGCGTTCCTTCCACCCCAGGTAGTTCTGTTTGTGACTTGAAAAAGCCCACTGTGTGGGCGAAACGTAGTCAATAAAGGATCACATTATACTGCATTTGTGTTTATATTGCCACTACAAATTCGTAAAGCTCTCAAAAACATTGATGAGAAAACAGACAGTTTGACTCTATCTTGATGCGAGGAATAATAGTGGACATAGGAACAGTTATTTGTAGGTTTTCTGTAAATTTTAAATTTGAATTCATTATTACCCTTAATAATTAAAACATCTAGAAAAGGCAATTGATTTTCAAAAAGTTGAGAAAGTAGTATCTAGCAAGTCCATGGTCGACAGGAATATAATTGAATCTTGTTTCATAAAAAGCAGTTTTGACAATAATATGAATATTTCCTTTGGTTTATATAAATTAGATCCATTTATAATTAATAGAATTTGGGAAGAATTTAATAATACACTGGACAAATAATTTTTAAATTTTCTTGGGTAGAATAGCTAGGGGGTGAGTTGTGCAAAGGACCTATCCAAGTTGGCTCGCCGCGCGTCACGTGTTTAACCGTTGTGGGATCTGATAGTGAGGTGCTGGCCGGACCCCTTATATAGCTTCCTTGGATGCTTCACTTTCATAGTTCCTTAATAATGTGAGTAGTCACGAAAGCGCTTGGAATTTCTCTATTCTTTCAGAGTGGTTGTTTTGCATATTTTGAAATCACCCTGTTTACTGTGATCTTATTGCATATATATATATATATATATATATATATATATATATATATATATATATAAATATATATATATATATATATATATATATATATATATATATATATATATATATATATATATTATATATATATATATATATATATATATATATATATAAATATATATATATATATATATATATATATATATATATATATATATGCAAAACAACCACTCTGAAAAAATAGAGAAATTCCAAGCGCTTTCGTGATAATGTGAGTAGTCACGAAAGCGCTTGGAATTTCTCTATTTTTTCAGAGTGGTTGTTTTGCATATTCTGAAATCACCTGTTTACTGTGATCTTATTGCATATATAATATAATATATATATATATATATATATATATATATATATATATATATATATATATATATATATATATATATATATATATATATTATATATATATATATATATATAGGGAGGTACCACCTCTAGAACTGTCCTAGGGACCCTCATCCTCAGAGAATAGAATAAACTTTCTTCAGGGAAAACTCAAGGTTCTCCCTGAAGCTGTTTGAGAATTTTATCCTACGACCCCCTACCTATCACTATGACATGGCCTTGGATGCACTGGAAGAAAATCAGAATGCAGATGTAATATACACAGACTTTGCAAAAGCATTGGACAAATGCGATCACGGCGTAATAGCCCATAAAATACGTGCTAAAGGAATAACTGGGAAAGCGGGGAGATGGATCTTCAACTTCCTAACAAATCGAACACAAAGAGTAGTGGTCAACAGAGTTAAATCGGAGGCTGCCATAGTGAAGAGCTCTGTTCCACAAGGCACAGTACTCGCCCCCATCTTATTCCTTATCCTCATATCAGACATAAACAGAGATATACACCACAGCACCGTATCATCCTTTGCGGATGATACTAGGATATGCATGAGGCTGTCATCTGCTGAGGACGCGGTTAACCTCCAAGAAGATATAAACCAAGTTTTCCAGTGGGCAACGGTAAACAATATGATGTTCAATGAGGACAAATTCCAACTACTCCGTTATGGAAAACTGGAGGAGATATAACTAGAACAGAGTGTACTACTGACTCCGGCCATACAATAGAGCGGAAAACTAATGTAAGGGACCTGGAGTAGTAATGTCTGAGGATCTCACTTTCAAGGATCACAACAGTGCCACGATCGCACGTGCAAAGAAAATGATAGGATGGATAATGAGAACTTTCAAAACGAGAGATGCCAACCCATGATGATCCTTTTCAAATCACTTGTTCTCTCTAGGCTGGAATACTGCTGTACATTAACATCTCCATTCAAAGCAGGTGAAATCGCAGATCTAGAGAGTGTACAGAGATCCTTTACTGCACCTATAAGTTCTGTCAAGCACCTAACTACTGGGAACGCTTGGAAGCACTTGACTTGTACTCGTTGGAACGCAGGAGGGAGACATATATCATAATCTACACTTGGAAAATCTTGGAAGGAATGGTCCCAAATCTGCACACAGAAATCACTCCCTACGAAAGTAAAAGACTGGGCAGGCGATGCAAAATGCCCCCAATAAAAAGTAGGGCGCCATTGGTACACTAAGAGAAAACACCATAAGTGTCCGGGGCCCAAAACTGTTCAACAGCCTCCCATCAAGCATTAGGGGAATTGCCATAAACCCCTGGCTGCCTTCAAGAGAGAGCTGGACAGATACCTAAAGTCAGTGCCGGATCAGCCGGGCTGTGGCTCGTACGTTGGACTGCGTGCGGCCAGCAGTAACAGCCTAGTTGATCAGGCCCTGATCCATCGGCAGGCCTGGTCATGGACCGGGCCGCGGGGGCGTTGATCCCCGGAATAACCTCCAGGTAACCCCCTATATTTCAAGTATGTTTTATTTAAAGACAACATACATTGGCCAAACATTCACAAAAATACAACAGAAAGTAAAACAACATAGGTAACTCAGAGCTACATCTCGAATACTTCGTCCAGCTCCCCTGCTGTGGGCCGCGTGCCCAGAATGCTGCAGGCATTTCCTCTCTGGATCGCAACACTGAGTCTCTGAAAGAGGAAGCTGGTCGCCCTGTGGTCCTTGGTTTCTATGATGAGCTTTTCACCCAGCTCTTTGAGGAACTATAAAGCACACTTGCCCCATGCTCCAAGGTCTCCGACCCTATTGGAATGAAGTTATAGCAAGGGGAAGGCCTTCATATTTTCGGATCTTCTGGTCTCCCTGTGGCTGGCAGCTCCACCCCCTTCCACTACGGAGTATGGCAAGTAGGTGTCTGCCAATGTGGCAGCACAGGTGTAGTCCCAGGCAATCTGCTTTCCATCCTTCCAGGTTAGCATAGTGGCTCCATCGGGACGCTTTTGACTTCCATCAGACCTCTGTACTTGGGGTTCCCGTTGAGCTGGGCAACGGGCTGTGGCGGGGCTTCTCTTTTGATGTCATTAAACCTCCTCATGTCTGGCATACTTCCTTCTGCTGTGTGACACACGAGAACCATGAACTCCGAATTGATCAGCTGTCGCCCTGTCGCAAATACACCTATGTTCGGTGAGGATGGGGCGGCTAGGCGAAGGGGCAACACCAATCCGAATGGGCCCGTGGGTCTAGTCAGTGCCCAGGGGGGATTGGGAACAGCTAACAGGAAATCTCCTGAGTGTGGTGCCCTTTACTGCCAGGAGACGAGCTTTGTTCTTTCCTGAAGCATTGGAGAGCATTGTGTGGCGATTTTTTACATGATCGGGTTTTTCCCAGTGGGACTGTTTGTGCTCTTTGGGGGAGTCTGTAAGGGTTCCCACCGAATCGCTGCTTCAGTACACCTGGGGTCTTGAGCTCCTACCACGTCTCTCAAGCGTTCAGGAACTATCTTCTTGATAATGCACTGGAAGCCAAACACGAAGACAGAAAAGCAGTTAAAGCAACATGCGATGCTTTACGCACCCTATACCTCCCGTTCGCACTGGGGGGGTTGCCCGATCCATTGCTCATCCTTAGTGACAAGTTCAGTGCCTTCTTTAAAAATTGATCTCAGGTGTGCGTCATATTCATCGAGTGTTGGGTTGTCAAAAGGGGTGCACACCTCAAGAAGTAAGTGAGTCTTGGCATAGTAAGACACCTTGTGAGGAGATACAGAGCACATGGGCATCAAGATCGCTTATTCTCTCCTCCATTCTCATCAGGTCATTCAAATTTTTCCCTGAGGACAGTGTCTCGATGGGCCCGGTGACCCAGCGGTGCCCCAAGAGGGTACTGTTGGACGTAGTGGTAGTTGAGACTTCCGGGAGGATTCTTCGCACAGCATTGATTATTTCCTGGTTCGCTGTGATGATTTCACACTTGGAGGGATTGAGGATGAGTCCCAAGTCTTCTCCCTGTATTTTCACAAGTTGTAGGTCCCCCACCAGGGACTCTTTAGTACCTGCCACAGTGCCGTCATCCAGGTACCAGATATTGAGCTCACTGCGTAGGCTGGAAGTTAGCTCTCTTACTGCCAAGCAGAACAGAATGGAGCGAGTGGGTCACCCTGCTGAACACCCTCTGATGATTGAATTTTATGTTCTCCATACAAAAGAATTGAGGGTTTGCTGTAGCCGGCTGAAATGAAGGAAAAAAGACTGGGGAACCGATCCGAACAGCTGGCAAATAGCATCTCTCTTCACCATATTAAAGGCATTTCTAAAATCAAGTTTGACTATGGCCTTGTCTTCTGGTAGGTCCCTGATGTAGGCCCTTGCGGCATGAGCTGCAGCTTCACTGCCTTGAGAGACCCAAAGCCCAGTAGGTGTGGCTGGAGTAAAGTGGCAGCTTCTAGGCGAATGTTTCTCACTGCTGCTTTGGCAACGAGACGGCGAAGAGTGTTTCCAACTGCATTGGTCTGATTCCCCCATCCTTCTTCTTCAAAGCACATTGTGAGGCTCCAAAAAAGAAAGGTTTAATTTCTTCTGGGATTCGCCCAGCCAGGCAATTGTTGACGAAAGTTGTTAACTCGGTGAGAAGAATTGATGCAGATTCACCGAGTACTGGATTTACCATCTCTTTAAGGTGGTAAATTCCAGTGTAACCTCCTGCAGATCCTGCTGGAAATGACACGATCGCCTTATAGACTTCCGATTCTGGCAAAATTTATTGTTCAGTGATGGGGTCTTCCTCAGGGTTGTCGTTGATGGCTATGGTGTCCTGGTTGGATGCTTGTCTCTTAGTGCTTGGGCCGTGGTCTCATCCTTGGGGGCTACAGTGTCGTCACTTGTAATTATTTTTATTGCTCCCACTGTGTTACCTTCTTTGATTTTTTTGCTAACCTGTGCGCAAATTTTCTCATTTTCAGTGGGACTTTTCTTGGGTCTACCTCTTTGATTCCTGCGATGATGGGGCAGAGGGACACAGTTGTCCGTTCTTGGGTAGTTGCGCACTGTCTTGATAACTGACGTGGTTAGCAGTTTGTCTCGTCTTTCAGGAACTGCAAGACAGACATTGCCGAACAAGAGTAGGTTGCACCATGCTTGGATGGTGCCTCGGGATTCTAAGTTGGTGGAACCTCCATTCACCCGCTTAAGAAGGTCTGTGAATTTCCCTGCTGCATATGGGCGAGCCGCTTTAGGGATGTGGGATAGTGTACTGCTAGCAGTGGATTTGAATACCAACAGAAGGTTATAACAAGTGACGAGGTTGCCATTGGAATTGTCATCTGCCGGTGGAGGCTGTGGGCTGCTCTCTGCTGGGGGCATATGTAATCCTGCACACCCATTGTGCGCACGAATGCGGCCATCCCTGTTGCGTGCTCGAAACTCTCCACACACCTGATATGTGCCTTTTCTTTCATTGTTGGGCGCATTGTTTCCCCTGGCTTTGTGGCTGGCTGGCTTCATCATCTGCCATACCTCAAACTGTGTGGTAAGCCCAGGCTGAAGGGAAAATGGCGCATGGCACATACCGCATGTGGCTCATGGTGGTGGTGGGGGGGGGGAGGAGAGGGGTCTCCCGTCCTTGTGGTGGGCGGTGGAAGAAAGGGAGGAGTGGAAGATGTGTGATGCGGCGGAGTAGGGCACTCACTCCCTCCCAGGACAAGTCACTATACACCACTATGCTCTGTGCACAGCCCCCACTGTCAACGACACACCGCTATACACTACACATGCTATGCGCATACCATGCACATACTATGCACTGTACACTATAGACTATATACACTATACACACGGTGAACAAACACTCCATTGTTGTAACACGAGCACACGGTGTATGCGCGCTACACACCCTGGTAACAGTGGCACACAACACCTCCGACACACCCACAACACACACCTTCACTCATAATAATCTCCTGCGCGTCCCTAGCTGACTCCACACAGCTTGTTTAAAAGAGACTGAGAGAAAATAATACAAACACACAAACACACACAAAAAAACTGTCAACATTCTTGGAAGCAGCGATAATGATGGTGATAGCGAGGAGCCTTCAAATTGCAGATATGTCTTGTTGACAAATATACTCGTCAAAACACTGGCCAAAAAATCTATCAAAGAAAAGGTCTACAAACGTCGCTTGTGAGACGAACAATTCAGGTTGGGAGGGAAAAAACGTTGTGGTGTTTATAGGAAGAGTGAAGGTAAATGTTGGTAATACTGAGTCAAGGAAGTGTACACACAGACACACACACAACACGTACGCACGCACGCACGCACACACACACACACACACACACACACACACACACACACACACACACACACACACACACACACACACACACAGTATGCAGCACCAGTCTGGAACCCACACCTGGTCAAGTACGTTAAGAAATTGGAGAAGGTGCTAAGGTTCGTCAACAAGGGTGGTTCCAGACTCAGGGAATATCCTACGCTGAGGGGTTGAGGAAAATTGGAGACTGACGAGACACTGGAGGTTAGAAGGTCGAGGAGACAATGATAACGACAAAAATATACTGCCGGGGAATAGATGAGGTGGACAGAGACAAGATGTCCCAAGACAGGGGACACAGGAAACAAAGGGTCACAATTGGAGCTGAAGACTCAGACGAGTCATAGGACGTTAGTGAAGTAATTTCTTCAGTCATAGAGTCGTCAGGAAGTGGAATAAGCCTGCAAGTGACGTATTGAAGGCAGGAACCCATACTACTTTAAGACAGGTATGACAAAGCCAGGAAGCAGAGAGAGAGAGAGAGGTCCTATAAGCTATCAGTGAAAGGCGTGGGGGGCCAGGAGCTGATTCTCGACCTCCTGCAACCACAACAGTGAGTACACTTAGGTGAGTACATACACACACACACACACACCACACACAACACACACACACACACATGCACACACACACATCACACGACACACACAAAAACACACACAAACACACACACACACACACACAAACGCCCACACACACACACACACAAACACACACACACACACACACACACACACACACACACACACACACACACACACACACAAACAAACATAACAAAAACAGGATGTTAGGAAGTATTTCTCAGCCACATAGTAGACAGGAATTGAATAGTTTGGGGAATCGATGTATGGAGGCAGGATCCATACAAAGTTTTGAAGCTGATGTAATGGATAAAGCCTCACGGTTCAGGGAGAGTGACGTAGTAGCACCCAGTTGAAGAGGCGGGCCAGGAGCTTGGACTCGACCCCCTGCAACCTCAACTAGTGAGTACAACTAGTTGATTACACACACACAGAAACACACACATCAGAAACACACACACAGAAACACACACACACACACACACACACACACACACACACACACACACAGAAGGGACTGCCAGAAAAGACGGAGAGGTGGGGCACACCACCATAGTGCTGGACACAGGCACACAACCGAGGAGAGAAGTGAAGAGGACTTCTGATGAGCTAGATACCTCAAAGGCAATGGGGCCATATAACAATC
>NC_069407.1:27775555-27788055 GCF_026875155.1 Cherax quadricarinatus
ATTGTCTCAAGTATCTTACCATGATGACAGGAGAGGCACTGGTCTGAAGTTGCTGATTTCTTTCTGCTCTGCTCTTCTTTTGTGAACAGGGACTACATTTGCCTCATCCATAGAGAGGGCCATTTACACAGTACTAGGCAGTGCTGAAAGGATGCGAGTTAGAGGGCTGCTAGCTGGTCTGTACATCTCCAGCAATCCATTGGCTCAACTTGACTGGGCCCACAGCCTTTTCTTGTCAAGCGATTTAAGAAGGAAATGCACATCCTCTCTGAATGCTTTTTTTCTTCCCCCCCCCCTCTCTCTCTCTCTCTTGAATTCCCGTTACCACATAACCACACGAATTACAAAACCTACCACCATCACTACTAACTACCACCAACACCATCGCTACCACTACCACCACCACCACTTCTACCACAAATTAAGGGAGGTAAGATGGTCCAGGAGACAGGTGGTCCCACTTAGGTTCTGCACCAGCTGAGGACCTTAACGGCCGGGCTTTCTGCCAACACTCAACCTGCAAAGAACACACACATGTCCGCCCCCCCCCCTTCATTATACAACGCTTACGGTGATACATTCATCAACAGTATTTTATCGGTTATACAACTCATACAACAACACTTACATCCACATACACAGTATTGTATCATTCACAGACCTGATACAGTAAATACATCTATACACAACATGTGTGACTATAAAGCAATACAAGCATACATAAACAACGTGTATCATATATACCGCTCATACAGCATACAACAGATAATAATGTTTCTCGAAATGTAATACATACATTTTACAAATAAACAAATGACTGACATGCACACATACATAAATATGCATATCATTTAAAACAAAATAAAGAACAAAAGTAACAAAACCTCAACCCAACCTAACACGAAACAGTTACTGTTATTTTTAATAATATGAAACCAAAATTTTTAAATAACATTGTTGTAACCATCCATGCATGTTAAAATATGCGATGCTTGTGTGTTACAATATATTCCATGTTGATTACACCCTCATTGTTGTGCCCTCCCGACCAGCGAATTGCAATTCATAGTGTAGCAGTTCTGGCCCCCCCCATCCTACTGCTGTAATAACAGTCCAATTTAATTCCTATTCAGGTGAGAAGTGGCTCCATCATCCAAGGTTGACATACATCAGTCCTGCCTGTCTGGGAGGGCAGACACTCGCTTACTCTGGTGGAAACCACTCCTCTTTAATACCAAAAACGTTAATAACCTGTGTAAATAGCATACATAGTGATGAAGGAATACACTGTAGAGAAGGAAAACTACCCACTGCTGTGTTTTGCATCCCCTTGTCCTTTGCCCGGATGCTTACAGTAATTACTGACTTTGGTACTGCCAGGTGAAACAGGCTGGCATTGGCTGTCTGTCTTTGGTATAATAATTAAAATATTTTTTGCGGTGATACTGAGAGATGGGATTTTTCGTTGGCTCGCTCAGCAAAACAAATATTTGTTAATGCAGACACACACACACACTACACACACAACACACACACACAACACACTCACACACACACAACACACACACACACACACACAACACAAGATGCAATACACAGCATAGAGGCTAAGATACAGAGATTAGAAAAGGGATCTGAAAAATCGAAACAGCCTAAAGAACTAAAGAGCAATGTGGGCATGACATCAAACTGCTATGTCAGTCACAAACAAGGGGACTGTAGGAACAAATGATTGAACATTGTATGCAGATGCCCTACCAGACCATCGGAGCCCAGAAAAAAAGAGGATCACATCAACAATCGAGGGGAACTGTAGAAAATGAAAGCGCTAATCTATAAGTAAGCCCTAACAACCGCACGTAGCAGTGCCCAGGGAAAACAGAGAAGGAAAATGACATACACTAGGCCCAGGAACCATCCATAGTGAAAGACTGAAGAAAGGAAAGCGAAATGGAGGCAACAAAAGCCGAATCAGGATACAATTGAACATCCTTTGTTTTATGGGCTCCAGGAAGTTGGAAGGGAAACCCTTACGAAGTCAAGCTAACTAGCTAGGAGATATTATCAAGTAATGAAGATGACCACCAACCATGAAGATATGTGTAGTCTGCAGAAAGGGTAGAATGGACGGAAACACACCTGGATTGCTTGTCATATCTGTGGTAAATGATCCCATAGTAATAATGCAGGGATTTTAAACCAGTGACCCATACTTGACATCAACCAAGAGAGATTTTGGGTCTATCCAAAACGGATACACCTGTAGAGGAAAATTGACATTTATATTAAAAGACAACAACTCCAATAAAAAACATCCTCCTTGAAGACGTGTCAGCATGTATGACAGCTGGGAAAATACGAATGATTTGCGTAAAGGGACGGGGCGTCTTGACAGTGCTCCTGAGGGTGCTAGTGCTGTCCTGGAGGACATGCTCCTGAGGTAACTAGTTTGTCCTGGAGGGCATTGAAGACAATGCTATTCAGTCCACAGAGGTTCAAAATAGAGATAACAACTGGAGATAGACGAAAGGGGATGATCCTCAGGGAATTAGTGTCGACACACACCGCGAAACCTGGTTGGAAGCACTGATGTCCATACAGGGGTGAAAGATAGGGAAGAAACAGGAAAAATAATGCACCACCAGTCAGGAACCGCAGCTACAAATAAATCCTTAGAAAACAGAACTACAATATATGTAATACTACTATGCCTTGTGTACTGCAGGCATGACATATCTGGTAAAACAGGTACGGGACATGCACCTTTGACCCATCCCAAAAATACCGCACCCACATGCCAACATAGAATGCTACTTCCCCTCCCCTGTAACTTATTGGCAAACCCAAATGATCGCTCATCAATCCATGAAAGAATGCTACAACTTATACTGCCAGGCACATCACCTTAAGGGGATCTTAGAAGACACGGACCAGCCAGACTATGGGAAAACAAAAGTGGGAAGCCATAACCTCTACAGGGACAAGGGTTTTTTTAGGGCTAAGAGAGGTAAAAAAGACTGGCAAGAAAAGAAATAATCTTACACCAACCTGAAAACAGTTCTGGAGGCAGAGGCACGGACCATTGGCCCCGTCCTACTCCATAACAACAGATATAAGAGCCAGCGAATAAAAACCCCCTAAATTCCACCACATAAACGAACATTTGTCCTTTGCAAACATACAGGGTCAAAAGCCGTCAAAAAACAACAAAATTCCTTACATCAAGGACTGCTCATGAGCTCAAATGCAATGTTTGCAGCTTTCACAGAACCCACATAAAGATCATTATGACAACGAAATAAGGATCCCAGGTTATTAACCTATTCCCGATGCGCCAGACTAACAGACACAAAAGGGGGGGGGGGATGGTTGGACTGTACGTCACAGAGTCGCTCATTTGCACAGAACTACTGAACACCTCAAATGATGTGTTGAAGTTTTTGGCGGTAAAAGATTGAAAACCAAAACCTTGGTCATTGTGGTGGTATACAAGCCTATCAGATGCAACTTCCCAACAATTCCAGTAGCGCTTATAAACAATTGACCACGTCTTGAAAATCTCCCAACTCCTGCCCCAAACAATCTTACTACCTAGGAAATTTCAAACCTGAGACACCTAAAATGGAGAGCATAGCAAACAATGTTTTAGCAGAGATCACTGCCCGGGAGCAGCTATGATGAAAATTCGTCCCGTACACAACACGACCTAATTAAATCTCTGCAAACAAATTCACCTAAACCAGCAAATAATAGAGCCTACAAACTAGAAAATACGCTGGACCTCATCTTCATTAACAACGATGATCTGATACGTAGTATAGACTTGTATCAAAGACAATACACTCAGATCACAACATAATAGAGGTGCAGACATGTACGCACAGGGCTTCTGACCAGCAAATTTGACCCAGTCATGAAGGTCCTCACGAAAATTCAATTTCAATCACAAAAACATACAATGGGATCAAGTAAACCAATTGTCCTAAAATGAAACAGCTGGGAAGATACCTCAAACAACAGCGATTCCGAACATTGCCTTTGAGAAAGTGAATTCGGTGGTTCTTGAAATCTGCTCAAGACACATTCACATTAAGAAAAGAAAGAGAAGATGTAACTAGAAATAGAGAGAGGATGCTCCCTAATACAGATGAAGGTGAAGAATCACAGAGCTGCTGATGGAACCAATACTCGGAAAATGCGAAGGAGGCACTAGTCATGAAATGCAAATATCGTACTAAAGGCTGAAGGAATCATACAGAGACAAGAATCACAGAAAGAACTAAAAGCCTAATGAAAGTGAAAAAAAAATTACTTCTTCTCTAGTAGGCCGAAATCTAAGGAAAAAACAACCATCCAGTATTGGGCCCCTGCTTAGGCAGATGGGAACATACAGAGATGACAGCCAAGAAATGAATGAGATACTAAAGTCCCAATATGACTCAGAGTGTCAGCGAGCCACTGCCCGGACTTAAGGGTCAGCAACCCAAATGAAATTCTTTAATGAACGAAGCCCAAAATTTGGACATCCCAAAATCTATGGATATTACCTAACTCCCAAAAGACTTTGAAGAAGCAGTAAACGACATACCCATGCACCTCTGCCCCAGGGTCCAGACTCATGGAACTCTGTGTTCATCAAGAACTGCAAGAAGCCCTCCCTAATGCGTGCCTTCAGCATTTTATGGAGAGGGAGCATGGACGGCAGGGGTCATCCCCGCACACTAAAAAACAACAGACAAAGCCCCTACACTCCCACAAAGGTGGCATTAAAGCATTGCTAAGAACTACAGACCGATAGCACCAACATTCCCATATAAAAAATCTTTGATAGTGGTTCTGAGAAGCAAGATAAGCCAACCACCTAAATACCCATCGTTTTTGACACAACCCAGGGCAAGCACTGGTTACAGCAGGTCGCTTCCTGCCTGTCCCAGCTACTGGACCACTATGAACAAGGTCCTGGATGCGTAGAGGATTAACAAAATACAGATGTAGTATACAACAGACCTTTTGCAAAATCTTTTTGACAAGTGTGGAACCATGGTGTAATAGCATACAAATATTGCGTGATAAAGGAATAACAGGAAAAGTTAGTAATGGATCTATAACTTCCTGACAATAGAACACAAAGAGTAATGGTACACAGAGTAAAGTCCCAGGCAGCCATGGTAAAAAGCTCTGTTCCACAAGGCACAGTACTCCACTCCTATTCTATTCCTCATCCTCATTTCTGACATAGACAGAGATGTCTTCTTTGCGGATGACAACCCCCCGTATTACCATGGCAGGGACTTCCATCAAAGACACCACGAGACTCCAAGCGGGCATCAACCAAATCTTCGAATGGGCCACTCAAAACAATGGGCCACTCAAAACAATGGGCCACTCAAAAATGTATCTGGGTATACGACAAATTCTAACCACACAATAGAGAGGAAAGTAATGTGAACGGACCTAGGAGTGATAATGTCAGGACTTGCCTTCAAAGATCACAACAATTGTATCTACCTCATCTGCTAGGAAAATGGTAGAATGGATAATGAAACCTTCAAAACCAGGGATGCCAAGCCCATGATGATTCTGTTCAATCGCTTGTGCTCTCTAGGCTTGGAAACTGACTGTACACTAACGGCCCTCTTCAAGCTGGTGACATTGCAGACCTGGAGAGTGACAAAGAACTTTCACATCACATATAAGCTGAGAAGGCACCTAAATTACATGAGGAATGGTTGAAGGTCCTTGATCTGTATTCCCTGGAATGCAGGGCGAGAGAGACACATGATAATAAACACTGGAAAGGTCCTGGAGGAATTGGTTCCAAACCTGCACACAAAATCACTCCTATTGAAAGCAAAAAAGACTCGGCAGGATATGCAACATTCCCCCATGAAAAGCAGGGCGCAACGAGTACATAGAGAGACAACACAGTAAGTGTCCCAGGTCAAAGACTTCAACTGCCTCCCAGCCTACATAAGGGGGATTAACCAAATAGATCTCTGGCTTTCTTTACGAAGGCACGGACAGGCACCTAAAGTCTGCACTCTGACCAACTGGGCTTTGCCAGCAGCCAGTAGTAACAGCCTGGTTTGATCAGACCCTGCTCCACCGTGAGGCCTGTCCTCAGACTGACCCGCATTGACCCCCAAAATCCTCTCCAGGTAAACTCCAGGTAAGAAGACAAGAGAGAAAAAAGTGATTGAAACATCACATAAGCAATAGGAAAAAGATGACATACTCACAGGCAACTTTTTCTGAGAATAGGGGGGTTTGCGAGAAGAAGACACCGGCCAGTCAAAATATTTTCAAGGCAGAAATCGGAGCAAAACAGGATACTGCAGGAGAAAGCAAGACTAAGGGACATGTCGACATACCATGGGGTGTTCTCGACTGCGACAGAACATGAGAAGGCAGAAATTGACAAGAGGGTAAAAAGATGAAAGGAGGAAAGAGAAGTGAATATGAGATGGACAGGAGAGCCCAGACTCAGAATTCTTCAAATACAAACCTCCTTACCACAACCACCTACAGAAGCCCCCCCAAAACAGGAAACCCCAGTGTAACCAAGATATTTCTAGCCCAAAAGAACACATTGCATAACCCAATGTTCCCCCACCCACCACATTACAACCTCCACCTTACAGCTACCATCCATAGTTCCTCATCAGGCCTGATGCTTCCCCAACCCCAAGTACCCACCAGACCACAGTTTTTAGAAAGAAGCTGAGGTTTGGTATACAAATGTAGAACGGATATCAAATAATGTGAGGAGTGGCATGAAAGAATAAGGAGATATCCCCAAACATAATAAGCACACATAGGAACGACATTCACCAGAGAATGATATCAGATCTTCTTTCCACCTGGATATCAGATCCTCAGGAAAAGATAGAGGATAGAGGGAAGGCGGATTTGCAATGCTCATTAAAAACTGGTAAGGATTTAAGGAAATAGAAGGATTGGATGGAATGGCGAAAGGCTATAATGTGGTAATTGCAGTAATGTACAACCCACCATAAAAACTGTCAAGAGGCAAAAGAAGAATACGGTGAGAGCAACAGAAGCAAATGGATAGACACACTAGGCGAAGGTGGCCAGAAGAGCTCACAAGGGAAGCGGAAGGTACTAGTTATGGGTGATTTCAATCACAAGAGATTGTAATAAGTTGGTAGAATTAACGACAATATATAAGTTTCAAAGGTTTCCTTAGCAATGTTAGAAAGTTCTTCGGTACATTCAGTTAAGTAAGCTTGGGTAGCTGGAGAGAAAGGGTGTTTGGAGTTGGAGAGTTGCGCAGGAGTAGACCTAGGGATCACCTTCTTGGCCAGGCAATCTTGTAGGAAGTTGTGTCTGTTGCGATAGCTGTGAGCACGAAGAAGGGTGTCCAAATAACGTCTGCATGAAATGTCCATTATGTTGCGTTGTCTGACAGATTGTAATAATGTTGGCAGAATTACCGACAATATGGGGGTCCCGAAACATGGAGAGCCAAGATGATGGATATGGAAAACCTCATGCATTAACATGTTAGAGACACTACCAGAGAGAGAGGTGAGGAAGATCCAGCAAGACTGGACTTAGTATTCACCTTGAGTAGTTCGGACATTGAGGATATCATGTACGAAAGGCCCCTTGGAGCTAGTGATCATGTGGTTCTGTGCTTCGATTACATAGTTGAGCTACAAGTGGAGAGGGTAGCAGAGCTAGGACTGAAAAAAACAAACTACAAAAGGAGGGACTAAAAGGCATGAGGAAATTCCTGTAAGACGTTCAGTGGGAGAGAGAATTTGTGTGAGATAAATGGTTTAAAAAACCGACTAGTTGAAGATTGAGACACTTGTGCAACATATGGGAATCTTTATTGAGGAAATCGCTTTGCCACACAGTGGCTTCATCAATCCAATACAAAGTAGGAAGGTATAATGAGAGGAGTTTGATTACCTCAAAAAACTAAAAGTACGCCTAAGAAAAAAAAAAGAAAAGGTTGGATAAAGTACAGAAGACAAAGGACCCCAGGAAGAATGAACAGATCAGCTGAAGAACCAAAAGCGAATATGCACAGATAAGAAGGAAGGCTCAGCGACAATACGAAAATGACATAGCATCGAAAGTCAAGTCTGACCAGAAGCTGTTATATAGTCACATCAGAAGGAAAACAACAGTCAAGGACCAGGTATTCAGGTTGAGGAAGAATGGTGGGGAGTTCACAAGAAACAACCAAAAACAGTGGAGACAGGAAGGACTCCAGGAATTCAGAATAGGTAGGTACACCAACAAGTGCTGGATGAAATACACACAACCGAGGAGGAGGTGAAGACCTCAAAGGCGGTGGGACCAGACATCTTTCCATGGGTCCTTAGAGAGGGAGCAGAAATGCCATGAGTGCCACTAGCAAAAACTTCAACACATCCACTGAAACTTGGCAACTACCTGAGGTATGGGAGATGGCAAATGTAGTCCCATTTTTTAAGAAAGGAAACAGACAGGAGGCATGAAACTACAGACCTGTGTAACTGATGTGTATAGTATGCAAATTCATGAAGAAGATCATCAGGAGGAGATTGGTGGAGCACCTAGAAAGACACAAGCTTATAAACGACAACCAGCACAGTTTCAGTTTCAGAGAAGGAAAATCCAGTGTCACAAACCTATTGGAGTTTTATGACAAGGTAACAGAAGTAAGACAAGAGAGAACGGGATGGATAGACTGCATTTTTCTTTGGCATCAAGAAGGCCTTTGACACAGTTCCCCAAAAGAAGTTAATGCAAAAGCTAGAGGATCAGGCACACATAACAGGAAAGGCACTGCAATGGATCAGAGAATACCTGAAAGGGAGGAAACAACATAGTATGGTATAAAGCATGTGAGTGTCAGAGTGGGCGCCTGTGACGAGTGGTGTTCCACAGGGGTCAGTCCTAGGACCTATGATGTTTTTGGTATATGTGAATGACATAACTGAAGAGACAGACTCAGAAGTTTGCAGATAATGTGAAGTTAATGAGAAGAATTATATCGGTCGAGGATCAGGCAGGACTACAAATAGACCTGCCTAATACAAAGTCATGAAGATCGGGGAAGGGCAAAGAAGGCTGCAGACAGAGTATAGTTTAGGTGGTCAAAGACTGCAAACCTCACTCAAGGAAAAAGATCTTGGGGTGAGTATAATACCGAGCACATCTCCTGAGGCGCACATCAGTCAGATAACTGCTGCAGCATACGGGCGTCTGGCTAACCTGAGAATAGCGTTCCGATACCTCAGTAAGGAATCGGTCAAGACTCTGCAAGCACAAATAGGTGAGTAGGTGAGTACACACACACACAGAAACGAGACGCTAAACTACAGACCACTGTCTCTGACGTGTATAGTATGCAAAGTCATGGAGAAGATTATCAGGAGAATGGTGGAACACCTGGAATGGAACAAGATTATAAATGACAACCAGCACAGATTTATGGAAGGCAAATCTTGTGTCACAAACCTTCTGGAGTTTTATGACAAGGTAACAGAAGTAAGACACGAGAGAGAGGGGTGGGTGGATTGCATTTTCCTGGGCTGCAGGAAGGCCTTCGGCACAGTTCCTCACAAGAGATTAGTTTAGAAGCTGGAGGATCAGGCACATATAACAGGGAGGGCACTGCAATGAATCAGAGAATACCTGACAGGGGAGCAACAACGAGTTCATGGTACATGAAGAGATATCACAGTGGGCGCCTCAGATGAGCGGGGTCCCACAGGGGCCAGTTCTAGGACTAGTGCTATTTTTGATGTATGTGAAAGACATGATGGAAGGGATAGACTCTGAAGTGTCCCTATTCGCAGATGATGTGAAGTTGATGAGAAGAATTAAATCGGATGAGGATCAGGCAGAACTGCAAAGAGACCTGGACAGACTGGACACGTGGTCCAGAAACTGGCTTCTCGAATTCAACCCTGCCAAATGCAAAGTCATGAAGATTGGGGAAGGGCAAAGAAGACCGCAGACAGAGTATAGGCTAGGTGGAGAAAGACTACAAACTCACTCAATGAGAAAGATCTTGGGGTGACCATAACACCGAGCACGTCCGAGGCACACATCAACCAGATAACTGCCTGCAGGCTGCAGCATATGGGCGCCTGGCAAAACCTGAGAACACGTCTGATATCCTTAGTGTGAATCGTCAAGACACTGTTGCACAGTGTTACTTTCTCGGCCCATACTGGAGTATGCACTACAACTTCGGAACCCACATCTGGTTTAAGCAACGTTAAGAAATTGGAGAAGGTGCTAAGGTTCGTCAACAAGGGTGGTTCCAGACTCAGGGAATATCCTACGCTGAGGGGTTGAGGAAAATTGGAGACTGACGAGACACTGGAGGTTAGAAGGTCGAGGAGACAATGATAACGACAAAAATATACTGCCGGGGAATAGATGAGGTGGACAGAGACAAGATGTCCCAAGACAGGGGACACAGGAAACAAAGGGTCACAATTGGAGCTGAAGACTCAGACGAGTCATAGGACGTTAGTGAAGTAATTTCTTCAGTCATAGAGTCGTCAGGAAGTGGAATAAGCCTGCAAGTGACGTATTGAAGGCAGGAACCCATACTACTTTAAGACAGGTATGACAAAGCCAGGAAGCAGAGAGAGAGAGAGAGGTCCTATAAGCTATCAGTGAAAGGCGTGGGGGGCCAGGAGCTGATTCTCGACCTCCTGCAACCACAACAGTGAGTACACTTAGGTGAGTACATACACACACACACACACACCACACACAACACACACACACACACATGCACACACACACATCACACGACACACACAAAAACACACACAAACACACACACACACACACACAAACGCCCACACACACACACACACAAACACACACACACACACACACACACACACACACACACACACACACACACACACACACAAACAAACATAACAAAAACAGGATGTTAGGAAGTATTTCTCAGCCACATAGTAGACAGGAATTGAATAGTTTGGGGAATCGATGTATGGAGGCAGGATCCATACAAAGTTTTGAAGCTGATGTAATGGATAAAGCCTCACGGTTCAGGGAGAGTGACGTAGTAGCACCCAGTTGAAGAGGCGGGCCAGGAGCTTGGACTCGACCCCCTGCAACCTCAACTAGTGAGTACAACTAGTTGATTACACACACACAGAAACACACACATCAGAAACACACACACAGAAACACACACACACACACACACACACACACACACACACACACACACAGAAGGGACTGCCAGAAAAGACGGAGAGGTGGGGCACACCACCATAGTGCTGGACACAGGCACACAACCGAGGAGAGAAGTGAAGAGGACTTCTGATGAGCTAGATACCTCAAAGGCAATGGGGCCATATAACAATCACCCCATGGTATTGAGAGAGAGCAGAGGCGCTATGTGTACCCCTAAACAACAATATTCCGATACATCTATCGAAATCAGGGAGATTGCCTGAGGCATGGAATACAGCAAATGTAGTCCCAATCTTTAAAAAAGGAACAGACATGAAGCAATTAAAAACTACAGACCATGTCACTAGACATGTATAGTATGCAAAACATGGAGAAGATTATCATGGGAAGAGTGGTGGAACACCTAGAAAGGAATGATCTCATCAACACAGCCAGCATGGTTTCAGGAAGGGAAATCCCTGTGTCACAAACCACTGGAGTCCTATGAAATGTGACAGCAGTAAGACAAGAGAGAGAGGGGGTGGGTGGATTGCATTTTCTTGGACTGCAAGATGGCGTTTGACACAGTTCCAACACAAGAGATTGGTGCAAAAACTGGAGGACCAAGCAGGGACACAGGGAAGCAACTACAATGGATCAGGTGGAAGTACTTGTCAGGAAGACAGCAGCGAGTCATGGTACGTGGCGAGGTGTCCAGAGTGGGGCACCTGTGACCAAGCGGGGTCCCGCAGGGGTCAGTCCCTGGACCATGCGTTTCTGGTATTTTGTGAACGACATGACGGAAGGAATAGACTCTGAGGTGTCCCATGTTTGCAGATGACGTGAAGTTGATGAGAAAGAAACACTCGAATCGAAGACCAGGCAGAACTACAAAGGGATCTGGACAGGCTGCAAACCTGGTCCACAATTGCTCCTGGAGTTCAAATCCCACCAAGTGCAAAGTCATGAGATTGGGGAAGGGCAAAGAAGGGCCGCAGAGGAGGTACAAGTCTAGGGGGTTCAGAAGACACAACCTCACTCAAGGAAAAAGATCTGGGGTGAGTATAACACCAGCACATCTCCTGACGCGCACATCAACCAAATAACTGCTGCAGCATATGGGCGCCTAGCAAACCCTCAGAACAGCATTCCGACAATCTTAATAAGGAATCGTTTCCAGGACCCATGTACACCGTATACCCGTAAGGGCCCATATTGGATTGCGGGCACCAGTTTTGGAACCCACGATCCTAGCCAAGACCACGTAAAGATACTAGAGAAAGTGCAAAGGTTTGCACAAACTAGTCCCAGAG
>NC_069407.1:27790555-27798055 GCF_026875155.1 Cherax quadricarinatus
CACAGCACACACCACACTCAAACACAACAACACACACACACAAACACAAACACACACACCACACAACACACATCACACAACACCAAAAAAAACCACACACTCACACACACACACACACACACACACAACACACACACACACACCAAACACACAACACAACACACACACAAAACACATCACACACACACACAAACACACACACAAAACACACACACAAACACAATACACACACACACACACACACAAACACCACCAACCAAACACACTACACACAACACACAACACTAAAACACACACAAACACCACACAGAAACACACACAACACACAAACACACCACACAGAACACACACAGAACACCGAAACTCATCAACAGTGTTTTTTCTTGTGTTACATGATGCCTGGCCACTATTCCGTCCCATAACCAGGACCCAGCCCATGCTGACCTAGCCCAGTGTACTCTCTCCTCCCCCCCCTCTCCTTCTCTCTCTCTCTCTCATCTCTCTCTCACAATCCTCCTCTCTCTCACTCTCCTCCTCTCCTCTATCTCTCCTCTCCTCTCTCTCTCTCCTCTCTCTCTCTCTTCTCTGCTCTCTCCATTAAGGATTGAACAGGATTAGAGAAATCACTAAATACCGTATACTATGATGGTCACAGAGAAGCTTTAAACCCGTAGAAATCATTCAATGCCTGGGAATGGGCGGCAATGCGTATGATCCAAGGAAGAGAGAATGGCCCCCTTTCCTAATACACAGGCCCTCATCCAAGCTTCCTCACAAACACCAGGTAGCCTACACCTTCTGATCAGTCTCCTCACAAACACCAGGCAGCCTACACCTGCTGATAGTCTCCTCACAAACACCAGGGTAGCCCTACACCTGCTGATAGTCTCCTCACAAACACCAGTATCCACACCCTGCTGATAGTGTCCTCCAAACACCAGGTAGCCTACACCCTGCTGATAGACTTCCTCACAAACACCAAGTAGCCTACACGTGCTGATAGTTCTCCTCACAAGCACCAGTAGCCTTAACCTGCTGATAGTCTCCTCACAAACACCAGGTAGCCTACACCTGCTGATCAGTCTCCATCACAAACACCAGGTTCCTAACACCTTCTGATAGTCCTCCTCACAAACACCAGGTAGCCTACACCTGCTGATAGTCTCCTCACAAACACCAGGTAGCCTACACCTGCTGATAGTCTCCTCACAAACACCAGGTAGCCTACACCTGCTGATAGCCTCCTCACAAACACCAGGTAGCCTACACCTGCTGATAGTCTCCTCACAAACACCAGGTAGCCTACACTTGCCGATAGTATACTGTGATGGTCACAGAGAAGCGTCAAACCATTAGGAATCATTCCGTGCCTGGGGAAGGGGCGGCAATGAGGAATGATACAAGTCTGCTGACCTGACAACATTTGAAGTCCATCGCATCACGGCTTAGATATGTTCAAACTACCTCAAAGAGCCACAAACTACACAAACTACACTAGCAAACTACCTCAAAGAGCCACAAACTACACTAGCAAACTACCTCAAAGAGGCACAAACTACACAAACAAACTACCTCAAAGAGCCACAAACTACACAAACTACCTCAAAGAGCCACAAACAATACTCCAAACAAACTACCCTCAAAGAGCCACAAACAAAACAAACAACCTCAAAGAGCCACAAACTACACTAGAAAAACTACTGAGTCACAAACTACACTAGCAAACTACCTCAAGAGCCACAAACTAATAGAAAGCAACAAAAGCACAAAAAACAAGAAAGAGCAAACAGATAGAAACGTACTGAAGAGCCAAAGACAAATAGAAATCGAGAGAGAGAGAAGAAGAAGCAAGAGAGGAAGAGATGAGAGAGAGAGAGAGAGAGAAGGAGAAGAGAGAGAGAGAGAGAGAGAGAGAGAGAGATAGAGAGAGAGAGGAGAGAGAGAGAGGAGAGAGAGAGAGAGAGAGAGAGAGAGAGAGAAGAGAGAGAGAGAGAGAGAGAGAGAGAGAGAGAGAGAGAGAGAGAGAGGAGGAGAGAGAGAGAGAGAGAGAGAGAGAGAGAGAGAAGGAGAGAGAGAGAGAGAGAGAGAGTAGAGAGAGAGAGAGAGAGAGAGAGAGAGAGAGAGAGAGAGAGAGAGAGGAGAGAGAGAGGAGAGAGAGGAGAGAGAGAGAGAGAGAGAGAGAGAGAGAGAGAGAGAGAGAGAGAGAGAGAGAGAGAGAGAGAGAGAGAGAGAGAGAGAGAGAGAGGAGAGAGAGAGAGAGAAGAGAGAGAGAGAGAGAGAGGAGAGAGAGAGAGAGAGAGAGGAGAGAGAGAGAGAGAGAGAGAGAGAGAGAGAGAGAGAGAGAAGAGAGAGAGAGAGAGAGAGAGAGAGAGAGAGAGAGAGAGAGAGAGAGAGAGAAGGAGAGAAAGAGAGAGAGAGAGAGAGAGTGAAGAGAGAGGAAGACGAGAGAGAGAGAAGAGAGAGAAGAGAGATAAGAGAAGAAGAAGAAGAGAAGAGAGAGAGAGAGAGGAGAGGAGAGAGAGAGAGAGAGAGAGAGAGGAGAGATGATAGAGAAGGAAAAACGTAATCTAGGAGATAGATAGACCAGGACACTTCCCTGATATACCAGCATGATAGACCAGGGACACTTCCCTGATATACCAGCATGATAGACAGGACACTTCCCCTGATATACCAGCATGATAGACCAGGACACTTCCCCTGATATACCAGCATGATAGACCAGGACATTCCCTGATATACCAGCATGATAGACCAGGACACTTCCCCTGATAATTCCAGCATGATAGACCAGGACACTTCCCCTGATATACCAGCATGATAGACCAGGACACTTCCCCTGATATACCAGCATGATAGACCAGGACACTTCCCCTGATATACCAGCATGATAGACCAGGACACTTCCCCTGATATACCAGCATGATAGACCAGGACACTTCCCCTGACATACCAGCATGATAGACCAGGACACTTCCCCTGACATACCAGCATGATAGACCAGAACATTTCCCCTGACATACCAGCATGATACACCAAAACACTTCCCCTGATATACCAGCATGATAGACCAGGACACTTCCCCTGACATACCAGTCATGATAGACCAGGACACTTCCCTGAATACCAGCATGATAGACCAGGACACTTGCCCTGACATACCAGCATGATAGACCAGGACACTTTCCCTGACATACCAGCATGATAGACTAGGACACTTCCCCTGACATACCAGCATGATAGACCAGGACACTTCCCCTGACATACCAGCATGATAGACCAGGACACTTCCCCTGACATACCAGCATGATAGACCAGGACACTTCCCCTGACATACCAGCATGATAGACCAGGACACTTCCCTTGACATACCAGCATGATAGACCAGGACACTTCCCCTGACATACCAGCATGATAGACCAGGACACTTCCCCTGACATACCAGCATGATAGACCAGGACACTTCCCTGACATACCAGCATGATAGACCAGAACACTTCCCCTGACCTACCAGCATGATAGACCAGGACACTTACCCTGACATACCAGCATGATAGACCAGGACACTTCCCCTGACATACCAGCATGATAGACCAGGACACTTCCCCTGACATACCAGCATGATAGACCAGGACACTTTCCCTGACATACCAGCATGATAACCAGGACACTTCCCCTGACATACCAGCATGATAGACCAGGACACTTCTCCTGACATACCAGCATGATAGACCAGAACATTTCCCCTGACATACCAGCATAATACACCAAAACACTTCCCCTGACATACCAGCATGATAGACCAGGACACTTCTCCTGACATACCAGCATGATAGACCAGGACACTTCTCCTGACATACCAGCATGATAGACCAGGACACTTCTCCTGACATACCAGCATGATAGACCAGGACACTTCCTCCTGACATACCAGCATGATAGACCAGGACACTTCCCTGACATACCAGCATGATAGACCAGGACACTTCCCTGACATACCACATGATAGACCAGACAATTTCCCCTGACATACCAGCATAATACACCAAAACACTTCCCCTGACATACCAGCATGATAGACCAGGACACTTCCCTTGACATACCAGCATGATGGACCAGGACACTTCCCTTGACATACCAGCATGATAGACCAGGACACTTCCCCTGACATACCAGCATGATAGACCAGGACACTTCCCCTGACATACCAGCATGATAGACCAGGACACTTCCCTTGACATACCAGCATGATGGACCAGGACACTTCCCTTGACATACCAGCATGATAGACCAGGACACTTCCCCTGACATATCAGCATGATGGACCAGGACACTTCCCTTGACATACCAGCATGATAGACCAGGACACTTCCCCTGACATACCAGCATGATAGACCAGGACACTTCCCCTGACATACCAGCATGATAGACCAGGACACTTCCCCTGACATACCAGCATGATAGACCAGGACCCTTCCCTGACATACCAGCATGATAGACCAGGACACTTTCCCCGACATACCAGCATGATAGACAGGACACTTCTCCCTGACATACCAGCATGATAGACCAGGACACTTCCCCTGACATACCAGCATGATAGACCAGACACTTCCCTGACATACCAGCATGATAGACCAGACACTTCCCCTGACATACCAGCATGATAGACCAGAACACTTCCCCGACATACCAGCATGATAGACCAGAACACTTCCCCTGACATACCGCATGATAGACCAGAAACTTTCCCTGACATACCAGCATGATAGACCAGAACACTTCCCCTGACTATACCAGCATGATAGACCAGAAACTTCCCTGACATACCAGCATGATAGACCAGAACACTTCCCCTGACATACCAGCATGATAGACCAGAAACTTCCCTGACATACCAGCATGATAGACCAGAACACTTCCCCTGACATACCAGCATGATAGACCAGAAGACTTCCTGACATACCAGCATGATAGACCAGACACTTCCCCTGACATACCAGCATGATAGACCAGAACACTTCCCTGACATACCAGCATGATAGAACCAGAGACATTCCCTGACATACCAGCATGATAGACCAAAGACTTTCCCTGACATACCAGCATGATAGACAGAACACTTTCCCCTGACATACCAGCATGATAGACCAGAAGACTTTCCCTGACATACCAGCATGATAGACCAGACAGACTTCCCTGACATACCAGCATGATAGACCAGAACACTTCCCCTGACATACCAGCATGATAGACCAGAAGACTTTACCCTGACATACCAGCATGATAGACAGAAGACTTTCCCTGACATACCAGCATGATAGACCAGAACACTTTCCCTGACATACCAGCATGATAGACCAGGAAGACTTTCCCTGACATACCAGCATGATAGACCAGAACACTTTCCCTGACATACCAGCATGATAGACAGAACACTTTCCCTGACATACCAGCATGATAGACCAGAAACTTTCCCTGACATACCAGCATGATAGACCAGAACACTTTCCCTGACATACCAGCATGATAGACCAGAAGAACTTTCCCTGACATACCAGCATGATAGACACAGACACTTTCCCTGACATACCAGCATGATAGACCAGAAACTTTCCCTGACATACCAGCATGATAGACCAGAACACTTTCCCTGACATACCAGCATGATAGACCAGAACACTTTCCCTGACATACCAGCATGATAGACCAGAACTTTCCCTGACATACCAGCATGATAGACCAGAAACACTTTCCCTGACATACCAGCATGATAGACCAGAACACTTTCCCTGACATACCAGCATGATAGACCAGAAGACTTATCCCTGACATACCAGCATGATAGACCAGAACACTTTCCCTGACATACCAGCATGATAGACCAGAACACTTTCCCTGACATACCAGCATGATAGACCAGAAGACTTTCCCTGACATACCAGCATGATAGACCAGAACACTTCCCCTGACATACCAGCATGATAGACCAGAACACTTCCCCTGACATACCAGCATGATAGACCAGAACACTTTCCCTGACATACCAGCATGATAGACCAGAAGACTTTCCCTGACATACCAGCATGATAGACCAGAACACTTTCCCTGACATACCAGCATGATAGACCAGAACACTTTCCCTGACATACCAGCATGATAGACCAGAACACTTCCCTGACATACCAGCATGATAGACCAGAACACTTCCCTGACATACCAGCATGATAGACCAGAACACTTTCCCTGACATACCAGCATGATAGACCAGAAGACTTTCCCTGACATACCAGCATGAATAGACCAGAACACTTTCCCTGACATACCAGCATGATAGACCAGAACACTTTCCCTGACATACCAGCATGATAGACCAGAACACTTTCCCTGACATACCAGCATGATAGACCAGAACACTTACCCTGACATACCAGCATGATAGACCAGAACACTTTCCCTGACATACCAGCATGATAGACCAAACACTTTCCCGACATACCGCATGATAACCAGAACACTTCACCCTGACATACACTGAAGACCAGAACACTTTCCCTGACATACCAGCATGATAGACCAGAACACTTCCCTCGATCACTCGTACGAGTTACTTAAGGCAGTACTACTGATATTTTTGTGCGACCTTAAAAAAAATACACCGTTGAAAACTAGCATGTGTCTTCCAGAGAGTGCCAACCAGGCACTGCTGTAAGTACCAGACCCACAGAGAGTGCCAACAGCACCTGTAATCCAACCAGAACTCCCAGAGAGTGCCAACCAGGCACTGCTGCAACACACACTGCCCAAGAGAGTGCCACAGAGGCCAACGCTGTAACTTCCACACTCCCAGAGAGTGCCAACAGTGCCAACCAGCACTGCTGTAACTATCACATCTCCCAGGAGAGTGCCAACCAGGCACTGCTGTAACTACACATCTCCAAAGAGTGCCAACCAGGCACTGCGTAACTACCATTCACAGTCCCCAGAGAGTGCCACCAGGCACTGCTGTAACTATCAACTCCCAGAGAGTGCCAACCAGGCACTGCTGTAACTACACATCTCACCAGAGAGTGCCACCAGGCACTGTGTAACTCCCTGCCCTTTTAAATGGGAAAAATACAAAAAATTTTTAATGACTGTAATCACTTAACGGAGGGGGAAAAAAGGGGGGTAAAAAGGGGAAGGGAAGAAAGGAGGAGGAGAAGGAAAGAGGAGGATTGTGTTTACTTATGTGGGTTTAAATTTTAGCCCAGCGGTTTTTATCAGCTGTTCATCGGTTTTGTTTCATCAGCTGTTTCTCACTTTTTCATCAGCTTTTTCATCAGCTGTTTCATCAGCTGTTTCATCAGCTGTTTCGGTCTTTGTTCATCACAAAGGGGTTGTGAATGGGGTTTAGGGCCCTTAAAAGATTACGGACTGCACTTTCGAGGACGGACGTGCACTACGAGGACAAGTGTGACTTTAAGAGGTGGGGGGGAAAAATGGGTGTTCGTGGGAGGG
>NC_069407.1:27800555-27814290 GCF_026875155.1 Cherax quadricarinatus
GTTTCGCTCTGGGTTGTACTTTATTTTGATGGAGCTCTACCAGGGGCGAAATGTAGTCAGTAGTGAACGTTCGCTCTGCACTGTCAACCATATTCAGTATAGTGACCCATAACATGTATGGTGTATGGTGAAGCATAACGTGTATGATGTATGGTGAAGCATAACGTGTATGATGTATGGTGAAGCATAACGTGTATGGTGTATGGTGAAGCATAACATGTATGGTGTATGGTGAAGCATAACATGTATGGTGTATGGTGAAGCATAACGTGTATGATGTATGGTGAAGCATAACGTGTAGGGATGTTATGGTGAAGCATAACGTGTATGGTGTATGGTAAAGCATAAATGTATGGTGTATGGTGAAGCATAACATGTATGGTGTATGGTGAAGCATAACATGTATGATGTATGGTGAAGCATAACATGTATGGTGTATGGTGAAGCATAACGTGTATGATGTATGGTGAAGCATAACGTGTATGGTGTATGGTGAAGCATAACATGTATGGTGTATGGTGAAGCATAACATGTATGATGTATGGTGAAGCATAACATGTATGATGTATGGTGAAGCATAACGTGTATGATGTATGGTGAAGCATAACGTGTATGGTGTATGGTGAAGCATAACATGTATGGTGTATGGTGAAGCATAACATGTATGGTGTATGGTGAAGCATAACATGTATGATTTTATGGTGAAGCATAACATGTATGGTGTATGGTGAAGCATAACGTGTTGATGTATGGTGAAGCATAACGTGTATGGTGTATGGTGAAGCATAACATGTATGTGTGTATGGTGAAGCATAACATGTATGATGTATGGTGAAGCATAACATGTATGATGTATGGGTGAAGCATAACGTGTATGATGTATGGTGAAGCATAACGTGTATGGTGTATGGTGAAGCATAACATGTATGGTGTATGGTGAAGCATAACATGTATGGTGTATGGTGAAGCATAACATGTATGATGTATGGTGAAGCATAACATGTATGGTGTATGGTGAAGCATAACGTGTATGATGTATGGTGAAGCATAACGTGTATGGTGTATGGTGAAGCATAACATGTATGGTGTATGGTGAAGCATAACATGTATGATGCATGGTGAAGCATAACATGTATGATGTATGGTGAAGCATAACATGTATGGTGTATGGTGAAGCATAACGTGTATGATGTATGGTGAAGCATAACGTGTATGGTGTATGGTGAAGCATAACGTGTATGGTGTATGGTGAAGCATAACGTGTATGGTGTATGGTGAAGCATAACGTGTATGATGTATGGTGAAGCATAACGTGTATGGTGTATGGTGAAGCATAACATGTATGATGTATGGTGAAGCATAACGTGTATGGTGTTGGTGAAGCATACGTGTATGGTGTATGGTGAAGCATAACGTGTATGATGTATGGTGAAGCATAACGTGTATGGTGTATGGTGAAGCATAACGTGTATGGTGTATGGTGAAGCATAACGTGTATGGTGTATGGTGAAGCATAACATGTATGGTGTATGGTGAAGCATAACGTGTATGGTGTATGGTGAAGCATAACGTGTATGATGTATGGCGAAGCATAACATGTATGGTGAATGGTGAAGCATAACATGTATGGTGAATGGTGAAGCATAACATGTATGGTGTATGGTGAAGCATAACATGTATGATGTATGGTGAAACAACAAGTATGGTGTATGGTGAAGCATAACGTGTATGATGTATGGTGAACAATAACGTGTATGATGTACGGTGAAGCATAACGTGTATGATGTATGGTGAACCATAGCGAGTATGGTGCACTGGTAGTGGTGCACTGGTAGTGGTACTCACCTAATTGTACTCACCTAATTGTGGTTGCAGGGGTCGAGACTCAGCTCCTGACCCCGCCGCTTCACTGATCGCTACTAGGTCCTCTCTCTCTCTCTCTCTCTCTCTCTGCTTCCTGAGCTTTGTCATACCTCTTCTTAAAGCTATGTATGGTTCCTGCCTCCACTACGTCACTTGCTAGGCTATTCCACTTCCTGACGACTCTATGACTGAAGAAATACTTCCTAACGTCCCTATGACTCGTCTGAGTCTTCAGCTTCTATTGTGACCCCTTGTTTCTGTGCCCCCTCTCTGGAACATCCTGTCTCTGTCCACCTTGTCTATTCCCCGCAGTATCTTGTGTGTCGTTATCATGTCTCCCCTGACCCTTCTGTCCTCCAGTGTCGTCAGTCCGATTTCCCTCAACCTTTCCTGGTACGACATTCCTCTGAGCTCGCCTTGTTGCAAACCTTTGTACTTTCTCTAACTTCTTGACGTGCTTGACCAGGTGTGGGTTCCAGACTGGTGCTGCATACTCCAGTATGGGCCTAACATACAGTGTACTGGTAGTGGTGCACTGGTAGTGGTGCACTGGTAGTGGTGCACTGGTAGTGGTGCACTGGTAGTGGTGCACGGGTAGTGGTGCACGGGTAGTGGTGCACGGGTAGTGGTGCACGGGTAGTGGTGCACTGGTAGTGGTGCACTGGTAGTGGTGCACTGGTAGTGGTGCACTGATAGTGGTGCACAGGTAGTGGTGCACTGGTAGTGGTGCACTGGTAGTGGTGCACTGGTAGTGGTGCACTGGTAGTGGTGCACTGGTAGTGGTGCACTGGTAGTGGTGCACTGGCAGTGGTGCACGGGTAGTGGTGCACGGGTAGTGGTGCACGGGTAGTGGTGCAATGGTAGTGGTGCACTGGTAGTGGTGCACGGGTAGTGGTGCACGGGTAGTGGTGCACGGGTAGTGGTGCACTGATAGTGGTGCACTGGTAGTGGTGCACTGTTAATGGTGCAAAAGTAGTGGTGCACTGGTAGTGGTGCATTGGTAGTGGTGCACTGGTAGTGGTGCACTGGTAGTGGTGCACTGGCAGTGGTGCACGGGTAGTGGTGCACGGGTAGTGGTGCACGGGTAGTGGTGCACTGGTAGTGGTGCAATGGTAGTGGTGCAGTGGTAGTGGTGCACGGGTAGTGGTGCACGGCTAGTGGTGCACTGGTAGTGGTGCACTGGTAGTGGTGCCCTGGTAGTGGTGCACTGGTAGTGGAGCACTGTTAATGGTGCAAGAGTAGTGGTGCACCGGTAGTGGTGCATTGGTAGTGGTGCACGGGTAATGAGGCAAGGGTAGTGGTGCACTAGCAGTGGTGCACGAGTAGTGGTGCACTTGTAGTGGTGCACGAGTAGTGGTGCACTGGTAGTGGTGCATTGGTAGTGGTGCACAGGTAGTGAGGCAAGGGTAGTGGTGCACTGGTAGTGGTGCACGGGTAGTGGTGCACTTGTAGTGGTGCACGAGTAGTGGTGCACTGGTAGTGATGCAAGGGTAGTGGTGCACTGGTAGTGGCGCACGAGTAGTGGTGCAAGGGTAGTGGTGCACTGGTAGTGGTGCACAGGTAGTGAGGCAAGAGTAATGGTGCACTGGTAGTGGTGCACTGGTAGTGGTGCACTGGTAGTGGTGCACAGGTAGTGGTGCACTGGTAGTGGTGCACTGGTAGTGGTGCACAGGTAGTGAGGCAAGAGTAATGGTGCACTGGTAGTGGTGCACTGGTAGTGGTGCACTGGTAGTGGTGCACAGGTAGTGAGGCAAGAGTAATGGTGCACTGGTAGTGGTGCACTGGTAGTGGTGCACTGGTAGTGGTGCACAGGTAGTGGTGCACTGGTAGTGGTGCACTGGTAGTGGTGCACTGGTAGTGGTGCACTGGTAGTGGTGCACTGGTAGTGGTGCACTGGTAGTGGTGCACTGGCAGTGGTGCACGGGTAGTGGTGCACTGGTAGTGGTGCACTGGTAGTGGTGCAATGGTAGTGGTGCACTGGTAGTGGTGCACGGGTAGTGGTGCACGGGTAGTGGTGCACGGGTAGTGGTGCACTGGTAGTGGTGCCCTGGTAGTGGTGCACTGGTAGTGGTGCACTGTTAATGGTGCAAAAGTAGTGGTGCACTGGTAATGGTGCATTGGTAGTGGCGCACGGGTAATGAGGCAAGGGTAGTGGTGCACTAGCAGTGGTGCACGAGTAGTGGTGCACTGGTAGTGGTGCACTGTTAATGGTGCAAAAGTAGTGGTGCAAGGGTAGTGATGAAGATTGAGACACTTATGCAGCATATGGGAATCATTATTCAGGAAACGTTTCGCCACACAGTGGCTTCATCAGTCCAATACAAAGAGGAAGGCGTAAGGAGAGGAGGAGTATGAGGTAATCAGTCCCTCAGCCTGGAGTCGATGTGTTCAGTCCATCAATCTTGTAGAATGTACAGCATAGGGCCGTAGACGTGGCTTATATACTGTAGTGAGGTGAGGTGAAGCAGGTGGAGGCGGGGTCATAGTGGTACCATCCACTAGTCGAAGTAGGTCTTCGTCCAAAGGTTGAACAAGTGTTGAAGAATTCTTTGTAATAAGATCCCATGATGCTGCAGTGTCTGACAGTTGTGATGACCCCGCCTCCGCCTGCTTCACCTCACCTCACTACAGTATATAAGCCACGTCTACGGCCCTATGCTGTACATTCTACAAGATTGATGGACTGAACATCGACTCCAGGCTGAGAGACTGATTACCTCATACTCCTCCTCTCCTTACGCCTTCCTCTTTGTATTGGACTGATGAAGCCACTGTGTGGCGAAACGTTTCCTGAATAAAGATTCCCATATGCTGCATAAGTGTCTCAATCTTCAACTTGTCGGTTTTTCAAACCATTCATCACACACAAGGGTAGTGATGCACTAGCAGTTGTGGTGCACAAGTAGTGGTGTTGCACAATAGTGTTGTTGCACAAAAGTGGTGTTGCGCAATAGTGGTGTTGCACAATAGTGGTGGTGCACAATAGTGATGTTGCACAATAGTGGTGGTGTACAATAGTGGTGTTGCACAATAGTGGTGTTGCACAATAGTGGTGTTGCACAATAGTGGTGTTGCACAATAGTGGTGGTGTACAATAGTGGTGTTGCACAATAGTGGTGGTGTACAATAGTGATGTTGCACAATAGTGGTGGTGCACAATAGTGGTGTTGCACAATAGTAATGTTGCACAATAGTGGTGGTGTACAATAGTGATGTTGCACAATAGTGGTGGTGCACAATAGTGGTGTTGCACAATAGTGATGTTGCACAATAGTGGTGGTGTACAATAGTGGTGTTGCGCAATAGTGGTGTTGCACAATAGTGGTGTTGCACAATAGTGGTGTTGCACAATAGTGGTGTTGCACAATAGTGGTGGTGTACAATAGTGGTGTTGCACAATAGTGGTGGTGTACAATAGTGATGTTGCACAATAATGGTGGTGCACAATAGTGATGTTGCACAATAGTGGTGGTGCACAATAATGATGTTGCACTATAGTGGTGGTGTACAATAGTGGTGTTGCGCAATAATGGTGTTGCACAATAGTGGTGTTACACAATAGTGGTAGTGCACAATAGTGATGTTGCACAATAGTGATGGTGCACAATAGTGATGTTGCACAATAGTGGTGGTGCACAACAGTGGTGTTGCACAATAGTGGTGCTACACAATAGTGGTGTTGCACAATAGTGGTGTGTACAATAGTGGTGTTGCACAATAGTGGTGTTGCATAATAGTGGTGGTGTACAATAGTGGTGTTGCACAATAGTGGTGTTGCACAATAGTGGTGGTGTACAATAGTGGTGGTGTACAATAGTGGTGTTGCACAATAGTGGTGTTGCACAATAGTGGTGGTGTACAATAGTGGTGTTGCACAATAGTGGTGTTGCACAATAGTGGTGGTGTACAATAGTGGTGGTGTACAATAGTGGTGTTGCACAATAGTGGTGGTGTACAATAGTGGTGTTGCACAATAGTGGTGTTGCACAATAGTGGTGCTGCACAATAGTGGTGTTGCACAATAGTGGTGTTGCACAATAGTGGTGGTGTACAATAGTGGTGGTGCACAACAGTGGTGTTGCACAATAATGTGTTGCACAATAGTGGTGTTGCACAATAGTGGTGGTGTACAATAGTGGTGTTGCACAATAGTGGTGCTGCACAATAGTGGTGGTGTACAATAGTGGTGTTGCACAATAGTGGTGCTGCACAATAGTGGTGGTGTACAATAGTGGCGTTGCACAATAGTGGTGTTGCACAATAGTGGTGGTGTACAATAGTGGCGTTGCACAATAGTGGTGTTGCACAATAGTGGTGTTGAACAATAGTGGTGGTGCACAATAGTGGTGTTGCACAATAGTGGTGGTGTACAATAGTGGTGGTGTACAATAGTGGTGTTGCACAATAGTGGTGGTGTACAATAGTGGTGTTGCACAATAGTAGTGTTGCACAATAGTGGTGTTGCACAATAGCAGTGTTGCATAATAGTGGCGTTGCACAATAGTGGTGTTGCAAAATAGTGGTGTTGCACAACAGTGGTGGTGTACAATAGTGGTGTTGCACATAGTGGTGGTGCACAATAGTGGTGTTGCACAATAGTGGTGGTGTACAATAGTGGTGTTGCACAATAGTAGTGTTGCACAACAGTGGTGTTGCACAATAGTGGTGCTACACAATAGTGGTGTTGCACAATAGTGGTGTGTACAATAGTGGTGTTGCACAATAGTGGTGTTGCATAATAGTGGTGGTGTACAATAGTGGTGTTGCATAATAGTGGTGTTGCATAATAGTGGTGTGTACAATAGTGGTGTTGCATAATAGTGGTGTTGCATAATAGTGGTGTTGCATAATAGTGGTGTTGCATAATAGTGGTGGTGTACAATAGTGGTGTTGCATAATAGTGGTGTTGCACAATAGTGGTGTGTACAATAGTGGTGTGTACAATAGTGGTGTTGCACAATAGTCGTGTGTACAATAGTGGTGTTGCATAATAGTGGTGTTGCATAATAGTGGTGTTGCATAATAGTGGTATTGCATAATAATGGTGGTGTACAATAGTGGTGTTGCATAATAGTGGTGTTGCACAATAGTGGTGTGTACAATAGTGGTGTTGCACAATAGTGGTGTTGCACAATAGTGGTGTGTACAATAGTGGTGTTGCATAATAGTGGTGTTGCACAATAGTGGTGTTGCATAATAGTGGTGCTGTACAATAGTGGCGGTGTACAATAGTTGTGGTGTACAATAGTGGTGATGCATAAGAGCAGCCGACCAACGCTGCCCCCATAATATGCAAATGAAGCACAGATGAGGGACGAGAGAGAGAGAGAGAGAGAGAGAGAGAGAGAGAGAGAGAGAGAGAGAGAGAGAGAGAGAGAGAGAGAGAGAGAGAGAGAGAGAGGAGAGAGAGAGAGAGAGAGAGAGAGAGAGAGAGAGAGACAGACAGACAGACAGACAGACAGACATACATACATACATACAGACAGACAGACAGACAGACAGACAGACAGACAGACAGACAGACAGATAGAGAGACAGACAGACAGAGACAGAGACAGAGACAGAGATAGAAACAGAAACAGAGACAGAGACAGAGACAGAGACAGAGACAGAGACAGAGACAGAGACAGAAACAGGGACAGAGACAGAGACAGAGAGAGTGAGAGAGCATGAAAGTCAATACCGTGGCTGGAACAGGCCGCAACAAACCCACAAATCCTGGACAAGAACACGAGATGTTTCGGTTAGTGCCGGACCATTATCAAGCCTTGAAAGGAACATTTCTTCAGGTTCCATGTTTCACTCCTTCTCACCACCTACTAAGAAAAATTCTGTCTTTCTCGTTCTCGTCTCTTCTCTCTTCTCCTCTCTCTCTCTCTCTCTCTGTCCCTCTCTCTCTCGTACATTCGCTTCTCTACTGAAGGCATCAGTACTTTACATTTCCTACCTATATTTTTTTCCAGTTCTATAACATTTCAGAAACATGCATCGTCTTGTATCGACGACCGGCTCACCAGTGGGGATCGGAGGTCCTCGGGGATGAGTACTCAGTCCCACTCATTCTGACAATGTGCATGAGTGATCACGACACGACGTTCACCTCTAGAGTAGCAGTGTACACCAATGGGACTGTGACAGAGGGTGGCAGCCATGGGCAAGCCAATAAACAAGCCGGTAAACGAGCGCCAGCCTTCATGCCTGTGCTCCAGGTTCTTCACGACTACGGTCCTCTTCACCAACTCTCAAGGCTGTGACACTGATATGTCGTTGAGTTTGTACTGATGAAGTCACTGGGTGTCGAAACGTCTACAGTAAAGATACGCAGATGTAGCACTTATGTCTAATTCTTCCCACGTAGGAGCATTCTGAGGGGACGGTGGATAGGAATTAGTGATGTATCGGATATCCGCATTCGCATCCGCGGAACATTGGCACAATTTCTTATTTCCGCATCTGCAAAATAAGTAAGACATCCTCATACACATCCGCATTTGTGGATATCTAAATTTTCACATCCAATACATGTCTAATAGGAATGTACAATGGATGAGATGTGGAGAAAGAGTTTTACCGTTAATGAGAGTGGGAAATGCAATATAACAGCTGGAGAATCTTCAGTGTTGGAGATTACCGCATTCCACGTGTTGTCTGTATTGAGCACCACACACGAGAGGCCTCATGCACCGTCAATACCAGGCTGACACGCTACCCTGATGCCTGCCGATACCTTAACATCAACAGTGCCTGTCAGGGAAAAACCTAGAGGTCTTTAACACAGAGGATAACAGAACAAGGAGATGCCTAGAAGCAGTGCACAGAGGCACAACAGATACCAAAGTTGCTTTTCAATAATTCTAAATCAATGGTGCCTCTTCTGTGAAGAGTTGCCAGGATCAGCTGGCACATCGACCAGAAGCTGACCAGATGACATCTCAACCAGCTGCTCACCAGGTGACACCTTGACCAGTTGGTGACCAGCTGACACCTCGATCAGATGGTCACCAGGTGAGGCGTCGATCAGCTGGTGACCAGGTAACACCTCGACCAGCTGGTCACCAGGTGATACATCGACTAGCTAGTGGCCAGGTGACACATCGACCAATTGGTGACTACGTGACATCTCAGACTATCACTAGCAGCAAGATCTTCACCTATAACCCTGACACCTGACATACATGACACCTGACCCCTGATACCTGACACCTGACCCACATTTCACAAATTTTCCACCTGATCTTCTAGGAAAACTGACAAGTATTTCATATACACATCTGCATGACCTGAAACACTAACATGTGTTGCATGCACACCTTTGCATGTCCTGAAACACTAACATGTGTTGCATGCACACCTTTGCATGTCCTGAAACACTAACATGTGTTGCATGCACACCTTTGCATGTCCTGAAACACTAACATGTGTTGCATGCACATCTCTGCATGACCTGAAACAAAAATACCACTCTCGGTCCTCACCAACACTACCACCGTCTCCAACATCAATATCAGTAGCCCTTTTTGAGACTTCATTCCCTTCATCCCCTACACACCTCACCCCCTTCCTCTACCCATCAACCATCCCAACCCCCACCCCTCACGTGATCGTATTTTCGCTAACTCCATGAATCACGCCACTTTCTGTAAATTATGAGTTCTGCAACACGTCACTGTCTGTAAATTATGAGGTCTGCAACACGTCACTGTCTGTAAATTATGAGGTCTACAACACGTCACTGTCTGTAAATTATGAGGTCTACAACACGTCACTGTCTGTAAATTATGAGGTATGCAACACGCCACTTTCTGTAAATTATGAGTTCTGCAACACGTCACTGTCTGTAAATTATGAGGTCTACAACACGTCACTGTCTGTAAATTATGAGGTCTACAACACGTCACTGTCTGTAAATTATGAGGTCTACAACACGTCACTGTCTGTAAATTATGAGGTCTACAACACGTCACTGTCTGTAAATTATGAGGTCTACAACACGTCACTGTCTGTAAATTATGAGGTCTACAACACGTCACTGTCTGTAAATTATGAGGTCTGCAACACGTCACTGTCTGTAAATTATGAGGTCTACAACACGTCACTGTCTGTAAATTATGAGGTCTACAACACGTCACTGTCTGTAAATTATGAGGTCTGCAACACGTCACTGTCTGTAAATTATGAGGTCTACAACACGTCACTGTCTGTAAATTATGAGGTCTACAACACGTCACTGTCTGTAAATTATGAGGTCTACAACACGTCACTGTCTGTAAATTATGAGGTCTGCAACACGTCACTGTCTGTAAATTATGAGGTCTACAACACGTCACTGTCTGTAAATTATGAGGTCTACAACACGTCACTGTCTGTAATTATGAGGTCTACAACACGTCACTGTCTGTAAATTATGAGGTCTACAACACGTCACTGTCTGTAAATTATGAGGTCTGCAACACGTCACTGTCTGTAAATTATGAGGTCTGCAACACGTCACTGTCTGTAAATTATGAGGTCTACAACACGTCACTGTCTGTAAATTATGAGGTCTGCAACACGTCACTGTCTGTAAATTATGAGGTCTACAACACGTCACTGTCTGTAAATTATGAGGTCTCGTCGGTTCCGATATGTAAATGTTGCTTGTTAAGATTCCTAGGTGATCACACACACACACACACACACACACCTGTGAACTGACCCTCTAACCCTCCCTCCCTCTCTCTCTCTCTCCCTCTCTCATTACCTATCTCCCTCTTTACCTCTACCTATCTCAATACCTACCTCTCTCTCTACTATCTCGTCTCTCTCACTACCTATCTCTCTATCTATCTCTGTCTACCTACTCTTTACCTATCTCTCTCTCTACCTATCTCTCTCTTTACCTATCTCTCTCTCTCTCTCTCTACACTATCTCTACCTCTCTCTCTCTCCTCCCCTCTACCATTTCTTCCCTCTCCCATCTCTCCCTTCTAGCATCTCTTCCTCTACCACCCCCCTCTAAATCTCTCCCCTCAAACATCTCTCCCCTCTCAATATCTCTCCCCTCTCCCTTTTCCCATCTCTCTCTCCCCTCCTCCCTCTCTCATCCCCTATCCTCTCTCCCCTCTCACCCCCTTCTATCCCCTGTCTCTCCCCATGTCTCCCCCTCTCTCTACTCTCCCCCTCTAACATCTCTACCCCTCTAAACATCTCTCCCTCTACATTAACTCTCCCTCTCCCTTATTCCCATCTCTCTCTCCCCTCCTCCCCTCTCTCTCCCCTATCCTCTATCTCCCCTTCTTCCATCTCCCCCCTCTCACCCCTTCTCCTGTCTCTCCCCCTGTCTCTCCCCTGTTTCTCCCCCTTCTCCCCTCTCTTTGCCCCACTTCTTCCTCCTCCTCTCATCTCTCTCTCTCTCTTCTCTCTCTTTCTCTCTCTTCTCTATTGCTCTCTCTCTTCCCCCTTTTCCCTTCTCACTCTCCCCCTCTCTCCTTCTACCTTTCCCTTCTCTCTCTTTCCCCCTCTCTCACTCTCTCCCCCTTTTCCCTTCTCACTCTCCCCCCCTCTCTCTCCTTTTACCTTTCCTTTCTCTCTCAATCTCTCTCTATCTCTCTCACTCAAAAAAAAAAAAAAATGGTGGGTAGTGGCAGGAATCAGGGATCAGATGAGAATGGTTCTGGTAGGGAGGAGTGGATGGAGGTGCAGTGGAAAAGGATGGAACAAGAGTGGGAGAGAAAATTAGGAGAGCTATCTGAAAAAAAAATGGAGAAAGAGCTTTCTGTGAAATTGGAAAAGAGGTTGGAGAAGGAGATGAAGAATTGGGAGGCACAAGTCGAAACTGCAATAGCCAGGATAAGGGTCCTAGAAGATGAGGTAAACAGGCTGAAGCAAGTTACAGGGGCAGTGACCAGAGAAGACACAGCATATGAAGCTGAGAGGCCCAACAGGAAGGAAGGAGATATGAATTATGCCAAGAAGGGCCAAGGAGTGAAAGGGAAGAGCAGCTGGGTGCAGATGGAGAGGGAGATAGGTCGAATGCAGAGGCACAACCATGCTACCAAGAGCCACTGGTAAAATCAAGGTAGAAAATGACCACATACAGACAGGATCCAGAGTCACAGAGGGATAGGCAATGGGAAAAGGAAAGGGCAAAATCAGTGTTTATCCATGGGCTTCAGGAGAGAGAGGAAAGGACACACACTGAAAGATGGCAGGAAGAAAGAAAGGAGATTGAGAAAATCCACTTGGAGCTCAACTATGTAGTCGAAGCACAGAACCACATGATCACTAGCTCCCAGGGGCCTTTCATACATGATACCCTCGATGTCCGAACTACTCATGGTGAATACAAGGTCCAACCTTGCTGGTTCATCCTCTCCTCTCTCTCTGGTAGTGTCTCTAACATGTTGATGCATGAGGTTTTCCAGTACCACATCCATCATCTTGGCTCTCCATGTTTCGGGACCCCCATGGGGCTCCAGGTTTTCCCAGTCAATCTCCTTGTGATTGAATCACCCATAATTAGTAACTTTGCTTCCCCCCCTGTGTGCTCTCCTGGCCACCTCGACTAGCGTGTCGATCATTGCTCTGTTGCTCTCATCGATTCTTCTCTTGGCCTCCTGCAGTTCTGTGGTGGGTTGTACATTACTGCAATTATCACCTTATGTCCCTCAGACTGGATTGTTCCTACTAAGTAATCCCTCTCGCCATTTCCATCCATTCCTTTTCCATTTTCTCAAAATCCCACGGGTTTTTAATGAGCAGTGCAACCCCTCCTCCCCCTTCCTCCCTCGTCTTTTTTTAATTTGGTACCGGGAAGGAAAGATTGAATCTGTTATTTTTCGGGGTGGTTTTTGTTTTGTGAGTGCTATTATGCGGGGGATGATTTTTGATTCTTTCATGCCCCCTTTTCATATTGTTTGTTATTCCATCGATTTGTATACCCAACCCCTTCAACTTCTTTTCTAAGACGGGTCGGGAGGTATTTGGGGTTTTGGGAAGTGGGAGACCTGGTAAAGGGAAATATGGTTTTTTGGTGTGTGTATCACCCATTTGTACTCACCAATTTTTGGTTGCAGGGGGGCGATCCTAGCTCCGGGCCCCCCCTCTCCCGGTTTCTACTAGACCCAATCTCTCCCCGTCCATGAGCTTTATCAAACCGTCTAAAACTGTGATGGGTTTCCCCGCCCCACTACTCATTTTCTACTATTCCCCTGCCTTAAATTGACTGAAGAAATACTTCCACTATCTCTTGACTCTTTTTTGTCTTCAAAATTCCAATTGGGCCTCTTGTTTCTGTGTCCCCCCCCGGGAAAATCCGTCCTTGTCCACCTTTTCTATTCCCCCGTTTTTTATATGTCGTTTCATGTCTCCCCGACCCTCCGTCCTCCAGTTCGCAGGCCGTTTCCCCCTTATCTTTCTTTTAGGACATTCCCCCTTAGCTCTGGGAAAAACCTTTTGCAAAAATTTTTTATTTCTCTAGTTTTTGCGTGCTTTATCAAGTGCGGGTTCCAAAAAGGGGGTGCATACTCCATATGGGCCGCTACACGGGGTACATGTTTGAATGATTCCTTCTAAAAAGGGGTCGGAAAGCTGTTCTCAGGTTTGCCAGGCGCCCTATGCTGCAGCAGTTATTGATGATGTGTGCTTCCGGAGACATGCTCGGGGTTTAAACCACCCCAAGATCTTTTCCCTTATGAGGTTTGCAGTCTTTTGGGCCCCCTAGCCTATACTCTGTCTGTGGTCTTCTGGCCCTTTCCCCCATCTTTTGATTTGCATTTTTGGGAGGATTAAATTTGAGAAGCCCCTTTGCTGGACCAGGTGTCCATCTGTCAGGTCTTTTGAAGTCCCGCCCGGGCCCATCGATTTAATTCTCCTCATTAAATTAAAAACCCCA
>NC_069407.1:27814790-27839633 GCF_026875155.1 Cherax quadricarinatus
GACGAGGGCAGACAGGGAAATGGTACCCACTAACCTCTTGATTGCCAAAAACCACTTCTCATTGGCTGGAACCTGGGTATTGGTTGAACGACGGGGCCCCATCGTCAACCCTCAGTCCCCTGGTTCGCTGGTTGGGGGAGATAGCCTGTAAATGAGGGTGTGTACATGCGCCGAATAAAGGTTACGTACTCTTTGCATGCCACAACTACCAACTAGGCTGGAGTGCTACTGTATAGTTACCACCACCATCAAGACAGTGCTGCTGTATATTGACCACCACCATCAAGGCTGAGTACTGTTATATACTGACCACCACCATCAAGGCTGAGTGCTGTTGTATACTGACCACCACCATCAAGGCTGAGTGCTGTTGTATACTGACCACCACCATCAAGGCTGAGTGCTGTTGTATACTGACCACCACCATCAAGGCTGGTATTCTGCTGTACACTGACCATCACCTTCAAGGCTGAGTGCTGCTGTATCCTGACCACCACCATCAAGGCTGAGCCGTGTCGTATATTGACCTCCACCATCAAGGCTGAGTGCTTCTCTACTGACCACCACCTTCAAGGCTGCAGTGCAACTGTATACTGACCACCCTATCAAGGCTGAGTGCTGTTGTATACTGACCACCACGATCAAGGCTGAGTGCTGTTGTTTTTACTGACCACCACCATCAAGGCTGGTGCTGTTGTATACTGACCACCACCATCAAGGCTGAGTGCTGTTGTATACTGACCACCACCATCAAGGCTGAGTGCTGTTGTATACTGACCACCACCATCAAGGCTGAGTGCTGTTGTATACTGACACACCCAACCCTAAAGGCTGAGTGCTGTTGTATACTGACCACCACCATCAAGGTGAGTGCTGTTGTTTTACTGACCACCACCATCAAGGCGAGTGCTGTTTATACTGACACCACCATCAAGGGTGAGTGGGTGTTGTATATTGACCACCCCCATCAGGCTGAGTGCTGTGGATACTGACCAAACCCCCATCAAGGTGAGTGCTGTTGTATACTGACCACCACCATCAAGGCTGAGTGCTGTTGTATACTGACCACCACCATCAAGGCTGAGTGCTGTTGTATACTGACCACCACCATCAAGGCTGAGTGCTGTTGTATACTGACCACCACCATCAAGGCTGAGTGCTGTTGTATACTGACCACCGCAATCAGGCTGGAGTGCTGCTGTATACTGACCACCACCTTCAAGGGTGGCTGGAGTGCTGCTGTATACTGACCACCACCTTCAAGGCAGGGTGGAGTGCTGCTGTATACTGACCACCACCTTCAAGGCAGGGTGGAGTGCTGCTGTATACTGACCACCACCTTCAAGGCAGGGTGGAGTGCTGCTGTATACTGACCACCACCTTCAAGGCAGGGTGGAGTGCTGCTGTATACTGACCACCACCTTCAAGGGTGGCTGGAGTGCTGCTGTATACTGACCACCACCTTCAAGGCAGGGTGGAGTGCTGCTGTATACTGACCACCACCTTCAAGGCAGGGTGGAGTGCTGCTGTATACTGACCACCACCTTCAAGGCAGGGTGGAGTGCTGCTGTATACTGACCACCACCTTCAAGGGTGGCTGGAGTGCTGCTGTATAGTGACCACCACCTTCAAGGCAGGGTGGAGTGCTGCTGTATACTGACCACCACCTTCAATGGTGGCTGGAGTGCTGCTGTATACTGACCACCACCTTCAAGGCAGGGTGGAGTGCGCTGTATACTGACCCACCCCCCTTCAAGGGGGGCTGGAGTGCTGCGTATACTGACCCCACCTTCAAAGGGAGGGTGGAGTGCTGTTGTATACTGACCACCACCTTCAAGGGTGGTGGAGTGCTGCTGTATACTGAAACCCCCACCTTCAAGGCAGGGTGGAGTGCTGCTGTATACTGACCACCACCTTCAAGGGTGGCTGGAGTGCTACTGTATACTGACCACCACCTTCAAGGTAGGGTGGAGTGCTGGTGTATACTGACCACCACCTTCAAGGGTGGCTGGAGTGCTGCTGTATACTGACCACCACCTTCAAGGCAGGGTGGAGTGCTGCTGTATACTGACCACCACCTTCAAGGCAGGGTGGAGTGCTGCTGTATACTGACCACCACCTTCAAGGCAGGGTGGAGTGCTGCTGTATACTGACCACCACCTTCAAGGCAGGGTGGAGTGCTGCTGTATACTGACCACCACCTTCAAGGGTGGCTGGAGTGCTGCTGTATACTGACCACCACCTTCAAGGGTGGCTGGAGTGCTGCTGTATACTGACCACCACCTTCAAGACAGGGTGGAGTGCTGCTGTATACTGACCACCACCTTCAAGACAGGGTGGGAGTGCTGTGTTCTGACACCCCCTTCAAAACGGGTGGGTGGGGCGTATACTGACCACCACCTTCAAGGACAGGGTGGAGTGCTGCTGATACGACCACCCCTTCAGGGGGGGTGGGGTGCTGCTGAACTGCCACCACCTTCAAGGGTGGCTGGAGTGTGCTGTATACTGCCACCCCTTCAAGGCAGGGGGAATGCTGCTGTTTACTGACCACCACTTCAAGGGTGGGTGGAGTGCGCTGTATACTGACCAACCACCTTCAGGCAGGGTGGAGTTGCTGCTGTATACTGACCACCACCTTCAAGGCAGGGTGGCGTGCTGCTGTATTCTGACCACCACCTTTAAGGCAGGGTGGAGTGCTGCTGTATACTGACCACCACCTTCAAGGCAGGGTGGAGTGCTGCTGTATACTGACCACCACCTTCAAGGGTGGCTGGAGTGCTGCTGTATACTGACCACCACCTTCAAGGGTGGCTGGAGTACTGCTGTATACTGACCACCAAACCCTTTAAGGCAGGGTGGGGGATCTTTCTTATAGACCACCACTTCAGCAGGGGTGAGTGCGCTGTATACTGACCACCCCCTTCAAGAAAGGTGGAGTGCTGCTGTATACTGACCATCCACCTTCAAGGGGTGGAGTGCTGTGTATACTGACCACCACCTTCAAGACAGGTGGAGTGTGCTATATACTGACCACCACCTTCAAGACAGGGTGGATTTGTGTGTATACTGACCACCACCTTCAAGACAGGGTGGAGTGCTGCTGTATACTGACCACCACCTTCAAGACAGGGTGGAGTGCTGCTGTATACTGACCACCACCTTCAAGACAGGGTGGAGTGCTGCTGTATACTGACCACCACCTTCAAGACAGGGTGGAGTGCTGCTGTATACTGACCACCACCTTCAAGGCAGGGTGGAGGGGCTGCTGTATAACTGACCACCACCTTCAAGGCAGGGTGGAGTGCTGCTGTATGCTGACCACCACCTTCAAGGCAGGGTGGAGTGCTGCTGTATAATGACCACCACCTTCAAGGCAGGGTGGAGTGCTGCTGTATACTGACCACCACTTTCAAGGCAGGGTGGAGTGCTGCTGTATACTGACCACCACCTTCAAGGGTGGCTGGAGTGCTGCTGTATACTGACCACCACCTTCAAGGGAGGGTGGAGTGCCTGCGTAAACTGACCACCCCTTCAAGGGTGGCTGGAGTGCTGCTGTATACTGACCACCACCTTCAAGGCAGGTTGGAGTGCTGTTGTATACTGACCACCACCTTCAAGGGTGGCTGGAGTGCTGCTGTATACGACCACCCCTTCAAGGCAGGGTGGAGTGGGGTGCTGTATACTGACAACCCCTTCAAGGTGGCTGGAGTGCAGCTGTATACTGACCACCACCTTCAAAAGGGAGGGTGGAGTGCTGTGTTTTTACTGACCACCACCTTCAAGGCAGGTGGATGTGCTGTTACTGCCACACCTCAAGGGAGGGTGGGGTGCTGCTGTTATACTGACCACCACCTTCAAGGCAGGGTGGAGTGCTGCTGTATACTGACCACCACCTTCAAGGGAGGCTGGAGTGCTGCTGTATACTGACCACCACCTTTTAAGGGGGTGGAGTGCTGCTGTATTTCTGACCACCAACCTTCAAGACAGGGTGGAGTGCTGCTGTATTTCTGACCACCACCTTCAAGACAGGGTGGAGGTGCTGCTGTTATGACCCCCACCTTCAGACAGGGGGAGTGCTGTGTATACTGACCACCACCTTCAAGGGCAGGGTGGAGTGCGCTGTTTTATGACCACCACCTTCAAGGCAGGGTGGAATGCTGCTGTATACTGACCACCACCTTCAAGGGTGGCTGGAGTGCTGCTGTATACTGACCACCACCTTCAAGGCAGGGTGGAATGCTGCTGTATACTGACCACCACCTTCAAGGGTGGCTGGAGTGCTGCTGTATACTGACCACCACCTTCAAGGCAGGGTGGAGTGCTGCTGTATACTGACCACCACCTTCAAGGCAGGGTGGCGTGCTGCTGTATACTGACCACCACCTTCAAGGCAGGGTGGAGTGCTGCTGTATACTGACCACCACCTTCAAGGCAGGGTGGAGTGCTGCTGTATACTGACCACCACCTTCAAGGGTGGCTGGAGTGTGCTTGGGATACTGAAACCAAACCACCTTCAAGGGTGGCTGGAGTACTGCTGTATACTGACCACCACCTTCAAGACAGGGTGGTGTGCTGCTATATACTGACCACCACCTTCAAGACAGGGTGGAGTGCTGCTGTATACTGACCACCACCTTCAAGACAGGGTGGAGTGCTGCTGTATACTGACCACCACCTTCAAGACAGGGTGGAGTGCTGCTGTATACTGACCACCACCTTCAAGACAGGGTGGAGTTGCTGCTAATACAGACCACCACCTTTAAGACAGGGGGGGATTGGCTGCTGTTATAAATGACCACCAAACCCTTTAAGACAGTGTGGAGTGCTGCTGTATACTGCTCACCACCTTCAAGACAGGGTGGGGTGCTGCTGTATACTGACCACACTTCAAGACAGGGTGGAGTGCTGCTGTATACTGACCACCACCTTCAAGTCAGGGTGGAGTGCTGCTGTATACTGACCACCACCTTCATGGCAGGGTGGAATGCTGCTGTATACTGACCACCACCTTCAAGGGTGGCTGGAGTGCTGCTGTATACTGACCACCACCTTCAAGGCAGGGTGGAATGCTGCTGTATACTGACCACCACCTTCAAGGGTGGCTGGAGTGCTGCTGTATACTGACCACCACCTTCAAGGCAGGGTGGAGTGCTGCTGTATACTGACCACCACCTTCAAGGCAGGGTGGCGTGCTGCTGTATACTGACCACCACCTTCAAAGGGAGGGTGGAGTGCTGCTGTATACTGACCACCCCCCTTCAAGGCAGGGTGGAGTGCCTGTTTTACTGACCACCACCTTCAAGGGTGGCTGGAGTGCTGCTGTATACTGACCACCACCTTCAAGGGTGGCTGGAGTACTGCTGTATACTGACCACCACCTTCAAGACAGGGTGGTGTGCTGCTATATAGACACACCACCTTCAAGGGCAGGGGGAGTGCTGCCTGTATACTGACCACCACCTTCAAGACAGGGTGGAGTGCTGCTGTATACTGACCACCACCTTTAAGACAGGGTGGAGTGCTGCTGTATAGCCCCACCTTCAGACAGGGTGCAGTGCTGCTATTACTGGGCCACCACCTTCAAGGGCAGGGTGGATTGCGCTGTATACTGACCACCACCTTCAAGACAGGGGGTGTTGCTGTATACTGACCACCACCTTCAAGACAGGGTGGAGTGCTGCTGTATACTGACCACCACCTTCAAGACAGGGTGGAGTGCTGCTGTATACTGACCACCACCTTCAAGACAGGGTGGAGTGCTGCTGTATACTGACCACCACCTTCAAGGCAGGGTGGAGTGCTGCTGTATAATGACCACCCCTTCAAGGGAGGGTGGATGCTGCTGTATGTGACCACCACCTTCAAGGGAGGGGGAGTTGCTGCTGTATAATGACCCCCACCTTCAAGGCAGGGTGGAGTGCTGCTGTATACTGACACCCCTTTCAAGGCAGGGTGGGTTTGCTGTATACTGACCACCACCTTCAAGGGGTGGAGTGCTGCTGTATACTGACCACCACCTTCAAGGCAGGGTGGGAGTGCTGCTGTATACTGACCACCACCTTAAGGGGGCTGGGGTGCTGTGTATCTGACCACCACCCTTTAAGGCAGGGTGGAGTGCTGTTTTTATGACCACCACCTTCAAGGGTGGCTGGAGTGCTGCTGTATACTGACCACCACCTTCATGGCAGGGTTGGAGTGTGCTGTTACTGACCACCACCTTTTAAGGGTGGCTGGGTGCTGCTGTATATGACCACCACCTTCAAGGCAGGGTGGAGTGCTGCTGTATACTGGGCCACCACCTTCAAGGGGAGGTGGAGTGCTGCTGTATACTGACCACCACCTTCAAGGCAGGGTGGAGTGCTGCTGTATACTGACCACCACCTTCAAGGCAGGGTGGAGTGCTGCTGTATACTGACCACCACCTTCAAGGGTGGCTGGAGTGCTGCTGTATACTGACCACCACCTTCAAGGGTGGCTGGAGTGCTGCTGTATACTGACCACCACCTTCAAGGCAGGTGGAGTGCCTGCTGTATACTGACCACCACTTCAAGGCCCGGGTGGAGTGCTGCTTTTATACTGACCACCACCTTCAAGACAGGGTGGAGTGCTGCTGTATACTGACCACCACCTTCAAGACAGGGTGGAGTGCTGCTGTATACTGACCACCACCTTCATGGCAGGGTGGAATGCTGCTGTATACTGACCACCACCTTCAAGGGTGGCTGGAGTGCTGCTGTATACTGACCACCACCTTCAAGGCAGGGTGGAGTGCTGCTGTATACTGACCACCACCTTCAAGGGTGGCTGGAGTGCTGCTGTATACTGACCACCACCTTCAAGGCAGGGTGGAGTGCTGCTGTATACTGACCAAACCCCCTTCAAGGGAGGGTGGCGTGCTGCTGTATACTGACCCCCCCACCTTCAGGCAGGGTGGAGTGCTGCTGTATACTGACCACCACCTTCAAGGGGAGGGTGGAGTGCTGCTGTAATACTGACCACCAAACCCTTTAAGGGTGGAGGAGTGCTGCTGTATACTGACCACCCCCCTTCAAAGGGGGGCTGGAGTATGCTGTATACTGACCACCACCTTCAAGAAGGGTGGTGTGCTGCATATTACTGACCACCACCTTCAAGCAGGGTGGAGTGCTGCTGTATACTGACCACCACCTTCAACAGGGTGGAGTGCTGCTGTATACTGACCACCACTTCAAGACGGGGGAGTGCTGCGTATACTGACCCCACCTTCAAGACAGGGTGGAGTGCTGCTATATACTGACCACCACCTTCAAGACAGGGTGGATTGCTGCTGTATACTGACCACCACCTTCAAGACAGGGTGGAGGCTGTTGTATACTGACCACCACCCTTTAAGACAGGGGGGAGTGCTGCTGTATACTGACCACCACCTTCAGACAGGGTGGAGAGTGCTGCTGTAAAACACCACCACCTTCAAGACAGGTGGAGTGCTGCTGTATAAATGACCACCAACCCTTTAAGGCAGGGTGGAGTGCTGCTGTATACTGACCACCACCTTCAAGGCAGGGTGGAGTGCTGCTGTATGCTGACCACCACCTTCAAGGCAGGGTGGAGTGCTGCTGTATAATGACCACCACCTTCAAGGCAGGGTGGAGTGCTGCTGTATACTGACCACCACTTTCAAGGCAGGGTGGGGTGGGTGCTGTTACTGACCACCCTTTAAGGCAGGGTGGATGCTGCTGTTTTGCTGACCAACCTTCAAGGGAGGTGGAGTGCTGCTGTATACTGACCACCAAACCCTTTAAGGCAGGGGGGAGTGCTGCTGTTTTACTGACCACCACCTCAAGGCAGGTGGAGTGCTGCTGTATAATGACCACCACCTTCAAGGCAGGGTGGAGTGCTGCTGTATACTGACCACCACCTTCAAGGCAGGGTGGAGTGCTGCTGTATACTGACCACCACCTTCAAGGGTGGCTGGAGTGCTGCTGTATACTGACCACCACCTTCAAGGCAGGGTGGAGTGCTGCTGTATACTGACCACCACCTTCAAGGCAGGCTGGATTGCTGCTGTATACTGACCACCACCTTCAAGGCAGGCCAGACTGCTGAACTGGAAAACACAGAGAAAACTTTCACTGCTCCTATGCACTTAATCAAATATTTAATCTCTTGTAAATGCCTGAAGTCCCTACATCTGTATTCCTTGGAACCTAGGCCAGAAAGCTTATCAATTACAGCTGGAAAACCTGGAGGGATTGGTCCAGAATGACCCCCGAAACCACTCCAAGTGACGCAGAGATTGGCGATGATGAAAGTACCCCATTAATGACAGGAAGTAAAAGTACAAAAGAGACAACTCGTTCAGTGTCAGAGGTCCCCGACTCTTCAAATTCCTCCCGCACAAGGAGCGTAAACCCCAAACTCTGGTTGTCTTCAAGGCTGTGTTGCAACCCCTGAATGGGGGGCAATGTATATTATGTATATATATATTACCTTTTCATATAATTTTATATTGCTTATATTTGCGATAATAGCTAAATCGTGAATGTGTTGCTTTATATTATTATTTGACTTAGTTAAATTTTGTTAGGTAGGATGTAACATATTATGTGCTCAGTTCAAGTCTTGATTGTCTAACTACTGTAATTATCGCTCTTTGCTCGTTACTCTGCCGGCTTCTCGTTGTTGCTGAGCAGCAGCTGTCCACGGAGCTATCACTTGATCGAGGGGGGGGGGTGTTCTCACCTCTCCTGAAGTATTCAGTCTGGTCTAGACTCGCTTGGTGGTTGGACATATTCTTGACAAGACGAGCCTAAATCTCCTTTATTGGCCCTTGTTGGAAGATCGTCTGTCTCATTATTGTTGTAGGTTCTGTGGGACTCTGTTCACATAACATTATATAGACTTACTGATTTTCGACGTTGTACTGAGGTTGTGTGTCACATAGACACTCTGAGTATCTCAGGTCCTGAGCTGTAGCTTCTGACCTAATTTGTACTGGTATCTGTGTACTGTCACAGTCGGGTATTTTCTTATGCTGAACTTAGATTCAGTAGTATGGGAGTTTTGTGACTTTTGTGGAGGATCTGCTGATGGTCCCTACTTAGTGTCGTTATATTATCTCCTTGTTCCTGATTCTGTGTCGCAGTTGCTTGTTATATTGCTATTGGGCTTAGCATTCTTTTTATTGTTCAAGCAGACTGTTCTGATTGCCAGTTGGTCAAGAAGTCAGTTTATTTGAGGACTTTGTCAGTCACTTGTTTAAGTCTAGTCGAGTCGTGAGACATAGTGAACTACTTAGAGCACTTACACACATACACACAAACTTACTTGTACATATTTGTATATTGTATTATGAAATGTTAATGTACCAGACAGTACTTAAGACTTATAAATGTGATATGTGCTTTCAGCACAATAATACTGTACACGAGAGAAGTGATTAATATTATTTTGATTATTGTGATTAACTTAATTTAATTTAATTTGATATACGCCTAGACAACTTAATAAATTTATTAAATTTTAATTTCTCTAGTTAGTAGCCTACCAGTTGTAATCCTGAAGCACTATTGAATCATACTGAATTCTAATGGATAATTGGACCAGGATACTGAACTAATTGTTACTAAAACCCAGTAACAGGACTGGATGCTAGAAGGGCAGTCCTTTCTAGTATTCACTGGAGATTTCTAAGCTTTTAGAATCGCATTTTTTGTAACAAATGGGGGGCCTGTCCGGGATGCTCTTGATCCAAGGTGTTAGAGAAATTGCCTAGTTTGACATACTAGTAACTCTATGATCAAACACTTTGAGTACTTTCCTAATCTGAAGACTTTGAGTTTAGTCTTGTACAGCATAACCAGGTCGATGTATGTACCTGACTGAGTCTCTTGATCCAAGGAGATAGAATACTGTTTATGAGCTCTAACTATAAGACGACCAACATTAAAATTCCTATTAGGATTATATTTCCCCATAATCACTCTCTCGTAGTACATTTTATTTTCATGATGTATGCCAAAGTGAAACAAATAATTGATACCCTGACTTTGTCTGAGTTAAGTACATTAAAACTGCAGACGTGTTGGCGAGTAGCCAAATATCTCGGTGTGACATATAAACAGGAATTACACTGCAGAAACTGTCATAGCGTTAATTAAAGATATATTGTTTCTGCTCATACAGAGATGTCTGATTATGATTCAGATTCAGAAAGCCTAGTGTCACAATTAGGAAGTATGACTCTATTTGATTACTTAGAAGAAATAGCAACTATGGTAGAAGTGTCTGAGCCTAGTGAAATTTTGTTCTCGCTCATGCCTCCCCACCTTACTGACACAATAGTACAGAGTGTAGTGGGTAGTATGACTCAGCCTCATACTAGTACCATGTATGCTACACCTGTATCTACTTATCCTAGACCAGATCTAGACTCTCTAGAGACGCCTGGACGAGCTGTCCGACCTAAGGACCGTCCAGACCACGTTAGATTCCTTACTCTCCATTACCACTGGTCCTTTCTCTCAGGAACAGTTTGAGAGGTTTTGAACGCCTCATTATGTTGTAGACTGCACAAATAGAGGCACAGAGGAAATTGAACGAAGAAGATTTCCAGAGAGAAAATGTTCGTCTAGGAAGACAACAGACTGATAGATCACAGGACACATTTAATGTGCAGAAAGCTGCATCCATGGTTCCTAAGTTTTTTGAGAGTGACTTAGACACCTATTTTGATGTGTTTGAGAACCAGGCATGTGCTATGAACTGGCCACATAAGCACTGGGCTACCTTGTTGCACACAGCTTGACAGGAAGAGCTCAAACTTGTACTGCTGCTTTACCATTTGCCAAGTACATTAGTTATGACGCTGTCAAGCAAACTATTCTAGAGACATATAACTTGTTACCTGTAAGTTATCAAAGCACATTTTGTATGTTACAACGACGACAAGATCAAACTTGTGTAGAGTTTGCTCGTGAGAAAAAAGTTGCATTTGAGAGGTGGTGTAGGTCTGTGAAATGTAACAACTATGACAGCCTTGTTCAGTTGTTACTTACATGAAGAGTTTAAACAACTGTATGTCTGCTGACATACAAGAATATCTGATCGATCATACTACATCGGATATTCTGGAAACTGCAGCATTAGCAGACAATTACGAGATTTCTCACAAACTTGTACATACTAAAACACAGAGAAACAAGGTAACTAAAAGTTGTCCTAGAAGTTGGCAACCTAAATCAGCTGCTAATTGCCGGCCTGATGTACCTGCTACTGTAACTTCTCGTACCTTTACCAGGAAAACTCACAATCCTGAATCTGTCTCTGTGGCTAGACAGAAATCTGATATCGAGAAGAAGAAAGTTAAATGTACCTATTGTAACAGAAAAGGACATGTTAGAGAGTATTGCTATAAGTTAGAAAGAAATACGAGAAGCAGTCGTGCGGCTGGCGCCCCCACACAAGTCGTATCCTCTTCCGAGCAACAAAGGCACCAAAATCCTAGTAATACCTCTGATCCTACTGTTTTAGATAATATTACTCAGAACAGATGACTAGCATCAGAAAATGTATCTGACAAAAAGATTCGTTCAGCGATGAGTCCTTATTTTTCGAGAGGTAAAGTAGATTTGATGAATCACATTTGAGATAATTACTTTCAGAGACCATGGCAGTTATCTCACGTTATTAAGAGAAGATGTACTGCCCATAACTGATGATACCTATTGCAAGATAGATGTATTGTTAGAAGCCTATGGAGGGGCTGTTATAAAAGTACCTCTGCACAAAATTTACATTGAAACAAGCTATTATACTGGTTATATTTCAGTGGGTATATCCAGTGGTGTATTTCTCATCAGGTCAGTGGACTTGTTGATAGGGAACGATATCCTTCATGCTGGTATATGTAAAGAACCACTTTGTGATTGATAATAACACTGATGATAATTATGCCATTGAAGCTTGTAGAGAGAAACCTATTTTATTTCCTCTCGGCGCAATTACTAGAGCTATGTCAAAGATTCAACAACCATCCCGGTCTCCTGTATGAGTTAGTTGATGACAATGATTTAGGGTTGAATATGTTGTTTAGTGATGCTCTGCGCCCCGGATCATTAACACTGACTCCCCCCAGTCATCAACCTAGTCAAGACACAACTGACGTTAAATTTCTTACTCATGATGATTTAATCAAGGATCAGTTTGTTGATCAGTCACTGGAAAGAGCTGAGAGATATAGCAGTTACTGAGAGTGAAGCAAAGGATCTCGATAATTGTTACTATTATAGTAACGGTGTACTGATGGAGAAAAATACATGTAAGTTGTCAGCTGATAGTGTTTCCACCACAGTCAAGCATCTCGTAGTGTTACCAGTTACATTTCGTGAACAAGCCATTGATTTTGCTCACAGTAGTCCCATTGGAGGACATTTTGGGTTGTCAAGAAGACACTCGGTGTAAACTGGCAAAACATTTTATTGGCCAAGATGAAGGAAACAGTAGCTGATTATGTGCGACGTTGCCACGTGTGTCAAGTGACAGGCAAGCCAGCACACATACCTCACCTACACCTCTCACTGTGTTCACTAGTAGCAAAGTTCAGTTCATCTGGTCTAGTGATTGTTCAGATTTGTTCAAAAGGTTGAAGCATCTGCTTTCCTCTGTTCTCTGAAGAGTCCTAATTTCAATCTTCCCTTTTTACATACAGATGCGAGTTATGCAGTGGGCGCTGTGCTGCTCCAACAGTCAACATTCATTGATGTCTCCATCCTATATGTTACTATTCATCTAAACTTAAACGACACCAGAAAAATTATGCCACTATTGAGAAAGAGGCTCTAGCTCTTGTGGTGTCCTTTGAACATTTTGACGTGTATTTGGGCACTTCCCCATTTAAAATTAACATAATTTTATGCCCAAATACCTTTTGTTACTTGCTATGTCAAATTCAGTAGAGTAACTTAATCCCTCCAGCCCATATTAACTATGTATACTCATGTCATGTCTAATTATGTTATTTATATATTCACAGTAGTGATGATATGTGTGTGAGGAGGAGACAGAAGCTGAGTGTTGAGTGGGTAGTGTGGTGTGGGCGATGTACTGCGTGATGGAACACTGTCCTGCCACAGACCCCCCCCTCACTACACACCTTAAGCTGTTTCATACTCAGATGTCATACTGCATAGCATTCCACAACCACTACTTAAGAGTGGAATGCTGTCTCCTGTCTATCGCACAAGACTATCGTGTATATGCAGTCTCCACTACTATGATCGAGCCTCAACGTGTCATGCTTGTCTACGCTATCCTGTCTCTACACTGATGTACATAACCACGAGTATGCAGAGATACGATACTGTGTACTGCCCTATTACTAGGGGCATAACTTAGTGATATAGACACTGAAATTATAGAAGTGCTTGGCACAAGAGTGACTCTCATTATTTTTTATATTAAATTGTGTTAGTAAAGTAACCTGAGTAATCAGTAATAATGTGAAAGACATTAATGCAACTCCTAGTGCGACCGTTTGTCGTGTTGGGGGGGGGGGGTGTTGCAACCCCTGAATGGGTTGCAATGTATATTATGTATATATATTACCTTTTCATATAATTTTATATTGCTTATATTTGCGATAATAGCTAAATTGTGAATGTGTTGCTTTATATTATTATTTGACTTAGTTAAATTTTGTTAAGTAGGATGTAACATATTATGTGCTCAGTTCAAGTCTTGACTGTCTAACTACTGTAATTATCGCTCTTTGCTCGTTACTCTGCTGGCTTCTCGTTGTTGCTGAGCAGCAGCTGTCCACGGAGCTATCACGTGATCAAGGGGGGGGTTTTCCTTTTATATGGGAAATAGTAATAGAGAAGGGTTGAATTCTCAAAGCCCAACGAAGTATTCTGGCATTCTTCGATTTCATAGTATTTATGAAGGTCAAAGGATTATGATCGGAGTACACCGATATCTGATGGGGAGAAGATCCTAAATATACATCAAAATTCTCTAGGCATACAACGAGAGCTAAGGCTTCTTTTTCTATAGTTGAATAATGAATTTGGTGTTTCTTTAACTTAAAAGAAAAATAAGAAACAGGTTGCAATAGGTCAGAATTTGGAGCCTTCTGTAACAATGCGGCCTCCAAAGCATACGCACTGGCATCTATTTGTAAGTGGAATGGTTTATTAAAATCAGGACTTAGCAATACTGGGGAAGAGGATAGTAATCTTTTTAAACGATTAAAAGCAATTTCACAGTCCTGGGTCCATGAAAACTTTGTTTTTGGACTTGTTAATTCAGTTAGGGGAAAAGCTACCTGTGCAAAATTCGGACAGAACCGACGGTAGTAACCGGCAACTCCTAAAAATCTTGATACGCTTTTCCTATCCTTAGGGGTAGGAAATTCTAAGAGAGCCTTTACTTTGGCATTCAAAGGAGCGACTTCACCTTGTCCAATCCGAAATCCTAAGTATTTAATTTTCGTCTGGCCAAACTCACACTTGGACAAATTCACTGTAAAATTATGTTTACTTAAGGCGTCAAACAAGGCTTTAAGCTGTCTAAGGTGTTGGGGCCAACTGTTGCTGTATACAACTAAGTCGTCTAAGTGAGCTTCTACTCCGTCCAATCTGCCCGTAAGCATGTTCATAATGCGCTGGAACGTAGAGGCCATGTTACAGAAACCGAAGGGCATAAGGCAATACTTGTATAGGCCACCAGGTATCGTAAAAGCCGATATCTCTTGAGCTCTTGGTGACAACGGGACTTGGTAATACCCTCTTAACAAGTCCAATTTACTGATATACTTAGCTCTGGAGACCTTGTCTATTAAGTCGTCAATTCTGGGTATTGGAAACCCATCAGGTACTGTTACAGCATTGACTTTTCTAAAATCCGTGCACATACGGGAGGTCCCGTCTGGTTTGGGGACTAGAATGCATGGGGAGGCCCAAGGACTGTTACTTGGTTTTATCAACCCGTGTGAGAGTAAGAAGTTCACCTCTGCCTCTAGCTCACCTTGTTTCTTGGGACTCACTCTGTAGAGAGATTGCTTGATTGGAGTAGGTTCTCTGAGAGTAACATCATGCACACCCAACGTACACGGTTTTGGGACGTCGTTGAATAGGTGGAGATTTGCCTTAATCAGGGATTTTATTTCGTGTCCTTTGTCCACTTCCAGATTTATCAGTAGAGAATTTAAATTCTTTAAGGCTGTCGAATTGTTCAGAAGAACCGGTATTCCTATCATTTCATCCGAACTTACTGGAACCCGTTCTTGGTTCAGAGGCGTTATAGTAGAAATTGGAGAAACGATTCCTGAATAGGGTTTAAGTTGGTTAACGTGATACGTCCGTTGTGAGTTCCTCTTCTTCGGCGTCCTTACCAAGTAGTTCACGTCACTTAGGCGCTTCACGATTTCTAAAGGACCTTCAAATTTGGGCTGTAGAGCATGTCCCTGATGAAATCGTTGAACCAGAACTTGATTTTTTAGTTCAAACGAACGAAGTTTAGTTCGACGATCATATTCCTCCTTCATCTTACCCTGTGCTTGTCGTAAGTTTTCGGCGGCCAATTCTCTAGCTAGGCTCAGGCGTTCTTTCATTAAGGTAGGAGAGCTCCTAAAAGTGGGGGTTTCTTCCCCGGTCCAGCTTTTTTGAGAACCTGTACTGGTCCTCTAATTTGATGCCCATATATTAACTCAAATGGCGAAAACTTCAAGTTGTCTTGTTTGCTTTCTCTTAGGGCAAACAAGAGTAGTGAAATACCTTCATCCCAATCTTTGGAATACTGCTAACAATAGGACCTCATCATAATCTTCAAAGTTTGATGGAACCTTTCCACCATGCCTTGTGATTGGAGCCGATAGGCCGTCGCATAAACCGTCTTGACTCCTAACTGAGCCAAGGCTTCACGGAAAAATTTTGAAGTAAAATTTGACCCTTGATCCGATTGAACTTCTCTTGGAAATCCGAAGTGAGAGAAGAACTTAATCAGTGCTCTCACTATTAGGCGAGAATTAATCCTCCTGAGAGGAACTGCTTCCAGGTACCTGGTGACGGTGTCCATGATAGTGAACAGGAACTGGTTGCCCTGCCGAGTCTTGGGTAGCGGGCCGACACAGTCAATCACCAGACGTGAAAAGGGTTCGCCTCTTACTTGTATAGGGTTCAACGGCGCAGGTGGTAGATTATGTGCAGGTTTGCCTACTAGTTGACACATGGAACAGCTTCTTACATACCGTTCCACTTCTTCATTTTTGGCCATGTGAAGTGCTTAGCAATTTTTCTAAAAGTCTTCTTTTGTCCCAGATGTCCACCTTGAGGACTGTCATGAGCAAACTTACATGCTAAATTTCTAAATGGGGCAGGCAAGACCACTAGATGATCACTTTTAAGAGATCCTAGTTTCTTTTTCAGTAAGTCCTTCTCCCAATAGTAAGAGCTGTCACTTTTAAGGGCTTCTCCCGACACAGCAAGCTTCCTGATGTCACTTAAGGAGGGGTCTATTTGGAGTTCTCTTACTAGATCCTCCTTCGAGAATAAATCTATTTCGGAAACCACCGACTTAGGAACTGGTATCGGTTCTGGGTGGACTGTTGGTTCGAAACTCGAGCTTTCGTTGAATATGTCTCCTACTCCTACGTCGACGTCGACGTCGTCCATGACTTCCTCCGATACCAATGGAGAATGCGACTGTTTGGTCATTGCCCGGGTTACTACGCTCAGAGGAAAGAGGATAGGTTCCGTTCATCGGGCTTTGATGACAATTTTCCTCGGTTGGATTTTCCATAACTATGGGCTCTTTCCATATTCCTTCTTCCACTAAGTCGTTCCCAATCAATAGGTCTACGTCTTTTATGGGGACGTTAGTTGGAGACACTCCGATTGACATCCAGCCAGTAAAAATAGGAGTTTCAACATATAACTTGTACAGGGGTACTCGTGTAGTGGAGCCACCATAAGCTTCCAACAGAGCGTCGAAACCCGTATATGATCCGGCGGGGAATGATAACAGTCCTTCTCTTAACAGGACCCCGTATCCCTAAAGGAATTTACTTGCAACAACTGACTATCGGTAATTCCTACTTTGCTTTAGGAAAAGTAAGGACTCATAGCTCTTGACAAGTTTGACGATGATACCCAAATTCTGCTTAGTCAACTAGGAGGATCTGTTCCTTTTCCTTGGGACAGAGCATCTACTCTTGGCTCGGACTTCCTTGGATGAGTCGTAGAGGATATGATTTGTGTGGGCAATCTATAGGATGGACTCCTTCCCTGGTCCCTATCACGCTTAAAGCATTGTGATTTGAAATGTCCCAGCTTCGAACTGTACGAACACTTAATTTTTTCCCATGACCTATCTGGTCTATAGGATGGGCTCGATTGGATTTGGTGTTTTACTTCGGGTTTACTTGTTACACGGGAGTGAACGGGTTGGGTAGGTTGCTTACCGAAAGGCTTCGCAGGTTCGGGTCTCGTTGCTGGTTTGATAACCTGGCTGCTTTCAGATTGTACCAACCTCTGGGAAATCTCAAACTTGTCTGCCAGCGCGGCAGTCTCTAACAACATCGTTTGCGGATGGCCAACAAAATACTGGCGAACTCCCTCTGGAAAATTTGCATACAAATCTTCTAGTAACATTAATTGTGATAGATTTTTTAATGTCGTGACCCGAGAAGCTCGACACCAACGTTCAAACGCCACCGCTTTCCCTCGGGCAAAATCTAAATAAGTTTGTCCTGTTTGCCGTTTCATGGAATGAAAAGCTATTTGGTAACTAATAGGGAGCATGTCATATGCTTCTAAAATAGTTCTCTTTATTATGTCGTACTGGACATAAAACTCATATGGTAAGGAGGCGACACAAGACTGCGCCTTTCCATATAGAGACGTGTGCAGCAATGTGGCCCATTTGTCTTTGGGCCAGCCCATTGAACGTGATTGATTCTCAAAAATTTCAAAGAATTCATCTAAGTCTGTTTCGTTAAACTTAGGTACCATCAGAGTTGCTTTATGTAAGTCAAACCCGGTTACCGTGCTCTTCACGTCTCTTTCTTCCGGAACTCCCTTCTGCTTTGTTTCAAAACGAAACCTTTCACACCTAAATTCTTCCTCGTTTAGACGTCTTCTAGCTTCGATTTGAGAGTTTTGTAATAGTAATATGCGTTCTATTCTCTCTAGTTGTTCGGACGTGAAATTCCCAAGAGGTAATGACACCGAGGGGAATTCGGGCGTCTTCTCCGGAAGTATTTTGGGACGAGCACCAGTCCTAAAATTATCCCGTCAATTGACTGAGGGTTCGTTCCAACCACGATACATACTCCGGGGAAATGAACGGGGGAGAGCTTTGAGACTGGTACTGAGTAGTAAGGCCTCGTAAACCCTGGCTCAACTTCATTATTTTAAGGCAGTTCCCGTCCGTGGATTTCTACTTCTCGAACTGAGAAATAAAACTATCTTCCAAATCTAATTCTGGCATTGCTTGGGATTTCAGAAATAATCTATCCTTAATTAGGGACCTAAGAGTCTCTGCGCTATGGTATCTATTATAAGGTATATTTAACTGTCTAGCTATTTACCAACACGTCTGTAATTTTAAAGTGTCAAGAGTAGCCTCTGTTAATTCATCTAATAATGACTTAATTTCTGGATCCATTTTCTTAATTCTCGCAAGGGAGCTTAATTTTAATGCAAAATAAATATGTACTTCAGGGTAAGTAGCTCCCGGACAGACGACCCATTTGTTACGACTTAATCTTCACCGTAACAATAGGGGCACAAATAACTCCATTTTTTTTATAGTTTTATTTTATTACCAATCATTTAGTTTCATTGGTATTTGGTTAGTGAATTAAAATAACCACAAGCAATTATAAATGAAATACTATACAGCAAGAAACCCAATCTTACGTTCAAATTCTCATTAACAGAGTATGATACAACAATTTCAATTAATAAAGTACTAATCTCACCATTTAACTCTTTTAGAAAGGTCTGAGGTAAAGAAATAGTTATCTTTCGTAAGTGACATGAATTACCAGACTTCAGGAAACTAATGGCAAAGGCAAGACAATAGACTTGGTATAAAGTTTTAGTTTAAGCTAGGAGCTTTGTGTTGAAGACCCGTACCGAGTCAGAGCTAGGAGCTGACTGACTCACTCAACTACTTCATAGTATGACTTCAGCTCGGCCAGAAGGCGACGCGTGGCGTCAATTCTAGAACCACCAATTGGTCACTACAGTAGTGGTTACACATTCGTAATACCTAACCTAATAATAATATAATATAATATTATATTATAATAATCATGGGGAAAGAATAATATAATACATATAATACAATGAGAGTACTTTTGATGATTCATACTGTACCCGATAATAATATATAGTGGAACCTGCTTTAATCTAGCTAGTAATAAAGTGGTCGCGATATAGTGTTTACAGAAACTTATTTAACCAGCCTTTTATTTTGTATATAATGGAGTGAAGTAGGGCGCGTAACACAACTTAAACCACCACCACCACCATTATACCACAACTACCACTACCACTATTAACACCCCCCCACACCCCCACACCACCCCCACCACCACCACCCACCACCACCACCACCACCACCACCACCACCCCACCACCTCGCCACCACCTCCGCCACCCCCACCACCAACCCCCACCACCACCCCCACCACCACCCCCACCACCACCCACCACCACCACCACCACCACCCCACCACCACCACCACCTCCCCACCACCTCCGCCACCCCCACCACCACCCCACCACCACCACCCCCCACCACCACCACCACCACCACCCCACCACCACCACCCCCACCACCACCCCACCACCACACCACCACCTCTGCCACCACCTCCGCCACCCCCACCACCACCCCCACCACCACTCCCCCCACCACCCCCACCACCCCCACCACCACCACCCCCCACCCCCACCCCCACCACCACCACCACCACTCCCCCCACCACCACCACCACCACCACCTCCGCCACCACCCCACCACCACCACCACCACCCCCACCACCACCCCCACCACCACACCACCACCACCACCACCACCACCTCTGCCACACCTCCGCCACCACCACCACCACCACCAACCACCACCCCCACCACCACCCCCACCACCACCACCACCACCACCACCACCACCACCACCACCTCCCCACCACCACACCACCACCACCACCACCTCCTCTGCCACCACCTCCGCCACCCACCACCCACCACCACCACCACCCCCACCACCACTCCCCCCACCACCACCACCACCACCACCACCACCCCCACCACCACCACCACCACCACCACCACCCCCACCACCACCACCTCTGCACCACCTCCGCCACCAACCACCACCACCACCACCACCCCCACCACCACCACCACCACCCCCACCACCACCCCCACCACCACCCCCACCACCACCACCTCCGCCACCACCTCTGCCACCACCACCACCACCACCACCACCCCCACCACCACCCCCACCACCACCCCCACCACCACACCTCCGCCACCACCTCCACCCCCACCACCACCCCCCACCACCACCACCTCCACCACCACCTCCCCACCACCACCACCACCCCCACCACCACCCCCACCACCACCACCTCCACCACCACCTCCGCCACCACCCCCACCCCCCCCACCACCACCCCCACCACCACCCCACCCACCACCACCACCACTACCACCACCCCCACCACCACCCCCACCACCCCCACCACCACCCCCACCACCACCCCCACCACCACCCCCACCACGATGAAGAAAAAATAAATGGTAGTGAAATATTAGAAGGAAGAGGAAGAAATAGATAAAAGAAAGAGTAAGATGAGACAGAAGAATGAGAGGAAGAAATAGATAAAGAAAGAGTAAGAGGAGACAGAAGAATAAGAGAAAAGAAGGAAGAAGAGGAAACTGAAGAGAAAAAAGACAACAAGGAAAAGAGGATGAGGATAAGGAAGAGGAAAAAGATGGTTTTTTCTGAAGGTTTCCGACATTATCTGGAAATTGTAGCCGGGTGAGTCTCACTTGCTTGTTCCATATTGTGACCCCTGAATGGGTCACAATGTATATGATGTATATTACCTGTTCATATAATTTTATATTGCTTATATTTGCGATATTAGTTAAATCATAAATATATTGCTTTATATTATTATTTGACTTAGTTATATTATTAGGTAGGATGTAGCATTTATATATATATTCAGTGCTCATAGTTCGAGTGTTAAGTAGCTGACAGCATTGTCTAACTGTCTCTCCGCTCGTTGCTCGTTAGGCTGCTGGCTTGTGTTGCTGGGCAGCAGCAGTCCACGGAGTCACGTGTCAAGGGGGGGGTGATCACACCTCACCAGGAGTGGAGCTGGCAGGCGCTAGCGATTGTCGGTTTGACGTTGCTTCTAGCAAGACGGCCTCTATGACACCACCTATGACTGCTGCACCTCTCCTGCGTACGGTTTATAAAGCTGCTTCTCAGCTCATATGCCGTATTCTATTCAAGATTGATGGACTGAACACATCGACTCAAGGTTGAGGGACTGATTACCTCATTCTCCTCCTGTTCTTCAAGTTTCTCCTACGTATGGACTGATGAAGCCACTGTGTGGCGAAACCTTTCCTCATAAAAATACCCAAGAGTTGCACATGTGTCTAATTTATCAATATGTCGGTTCTCTGAACCATTCATCTACAAAGTCGTTTTAATGTTCAAGCAAGCTGTTCTGATTGCCAGGTTGGTCAAGAAGTTAGTTTATGTGAGTACTTTTAGTCAGTCACTGGTTAAGTCTAGTCGAGTCTTGAGACATAGCAAAACTACTTAGAGCACTTACATATACACAAACTTACTCGTAATATATGTATTTTTTATTAAATGTTAACAATGTACAGACGGTACTTAAAAGCCATAAAGATGTGATATGTACCTTCAGCACAATACTACTGTACACCAGAGAAGTGTACCAACTTGTATCCTATATTATATTCAACTGATTACTATAATTTACTTTGATAATATACGCCTAGACAACTTAATTGTTAATAAAATTAATAAATTTTAATTTCTTTATTTAGTAGCCTACCAGTTGTAATCCTGAAACACTACTGAATCTTACTAAATTCTAATGGATAATTGGACCAGGATACTGACTACTTGTTACAAAACCCAATAACAGGCTGCATACTAGAGGGCAGTCCTTTCTAGTATTCACTGGAGATCTCTACCATTATTAAAATATCACGTTTTTTGTAACATTTCACGTCACTCTTAGTTGCTGCTCTTTATGGTTCTCTAGTAGAGTTAGCACTCATTCTCTCTCTGTTTATTCACTTTAAAATGATCAATCATCCTGGATTCGTCTCTCAGCTTCGATGCCTTGAGTTATTAGTTGTTAGTTGGGTTAGTGTGTCTTGTGTGTGTGTTCTCCTGATTGTGGTTGCTGGGGCCGAGTCTCAGCTCCTGGTTCCTCCCCTCGCTGCTTCTCGTCTCCTGTATCTCGCTACAAGTGTTCTTGAAGCTATGGAACTTGCCTCTACCCTTTCTTCATCCAAGTCATTCCATCTCCTGACCGCTGTCAGGCCAAAAGAAGTACTTCCTGACAGCCCTGTGACTTACTTGTCCTCAACTTTCAACTGTGACCTCGTGTACTCATTTCTCGCCTCTCGAACCGTATATATCCGCTCAACATTTTATACCTTGCTGCGTTACCTGAATGCCATCCCAGCTATCGTGTCCACTGGTGTCACATGCTTCTGTATATTTACGACACCCTAGCTATTGTGCTCGGATGATTCGATACCATTGAAGTGCTTCGTAATGTCAGGTCTTGAAGATGACGGTTCTCTTCCTACTCTGACGGTATTCTTTGCAGCCACGTCACTAAATTGGATTTCAAGGTGTACAGGAAGCCAACTAAGTTGACCTGTTGCACATCTTGTTACACCAGGACGCCAGGATGTTTATTTTTCTCCTATGTTTATTCCCCTGTGGTTATTTTTCCTCCTAATATCATGTTTATTTTTCCCCTATTGTGTTGCAGAGGTCTGAGTAGTGTAGCCAACAACATCTCCTACCTTCTTACCAAGAATAAAACCAGTGTAGCCAACAACATCTCCTACCTTCTTACCAAGAATAAAACCAGTGTAGCCAACAACCTCTCCTACCTTCTTACCAAGAATAAAATCAGTTTAGCCAACAACCTCTCCTACCTTCTTACCAAGAATAAAACCAGTGTTGTTAACTAGCGCCTCGCTTGTTTGTGTCAGCCGGTACCTCACACTGTGCTGAAGTAACCTGGAGAGTCACATGATCAGTCGAGTGATCGTACCTGAGACTGAAGCTTGTGTTGTCTTCATCGCTCTCTCCTCCTGTTGGTGGTTCAACCAACACCTCTCTCTTTCTCTCTCTCTCTCTCTCTCTCTCTCTCTCTCTCTCTATCTCCTCTCTCTTCTCTCATCTCTCTCTCTCTCTCTCTCTCTCTCTCTCTCTTTCTCTCTCTCTCCTTCTCTCTCTCTCTCTCTCTCTCTCTCTCTCTCACTCTCTCTCTCTCTCTCTCTCTCTCTCTCTCCTCTCTCCTCTCTCTCTCTTGGTCGCAGTGGGGACTAGCACAACCACTGCTGACCCCACGACACTGTGAAAAGAAATCATCCTGAGCGACACTAGGAAGTCACTGGAAACTAGGGACACACCATCGTCATCAGTACCAACAAAAACAGTCTTGACCTGCGTCTGCCACTTCCCTGACCACGGCATCACAGTGTCAAAATCTTTACTCAGGTTCACTGGCGTGTTCCTCCGTCTCTCTGATTTTCCCAAGTGGTCGCTTTTACACTTGGGATCAATTTTATTTGATCTGATCCCCCCCTGTTTCTTTATGCCCCAGGGTTATGATGTGATATTGTTTATCCTGGCTTAGTGGCCAGGGTTGTTATGTGATATTATTTATCCTGGCTTAGTGGCCAGGGTTATGATGTGATATTATTTATCTTGGCTTAGTGACCAGGGTTGTGTTGTGATGATGTCCATCCTGGCAGAAATGAAAATACGGAAGCAGCCCAGCCACCGTGGAGAGAAGACGTCGTCGTTCCTGAACTTCAGCTGAGCAACTCTGAACACTTGCTCGAGAATTTTCTTGGGTTATCCTGAGTAGTTCTTCACCAGAGCTGAGAGGAGACTTGCTTGCAGTCACTTCGAGCCCCATCCCATCAAGAGGGTAAGGCGGTGACTTGCTTGCTTGTTCACCCCTCTCATCCCCATCCCCCCATCCTTCCCCATCCTCCCCTCACCCAAACATCAACACTGGCCCACACACTTAACACACTACATACATTGCTATCCTTCTGACTTTCCTATCTTCTTCTTTTTCGGCAACTTCGCTTTGGCGAGTTAACACAAGGCATTTTGACCATCCGGTAGCCCGTGTGGTTTTTTAAAATCCGGCCGATCTTTGCCTTGGGCCCTTTCCCCCTCACCACTCGAGGGTAGGCTATCTTAGGGGCTGACCTTCATAAGTCAGCTGAAATAGGATGTTAGGCTAACATTAAGGAAAGATCCCTTTTTGTTAAGCAACTCCTCTGCCAGATGCTCCTTCCCAGACATCATGGCGAGGATACGTGTAAGATTACGCATTGATGGTAATCAAATGTCCATGAAAGAAATTCTAACATGTATTTGCTCCAACTCAACTGTTGCTCCAGTGGATGTTTTTCAAACCCACGCTGGAGCAGTACTTCTCCTCTCTTCGGAAGAAGAGTTACTTCAACTACTGAAGCATGATGTTCTTGACAAACTGAAGACTTCTGGTGTTACCCCAGTTGCACCTGAGAGCTATCA
>NC_069407.1:27840133-27877633 GCF_026875155.1 Cherax quadricarinatus
GCTGTTGATGCTGCTGCTGCTGCTAGTGTGATTGGTGGTGGTGCTGCTACTAGTGCTGCTCCTGTTGCTACTACTGTAGCTAATAGTGCTGAGAGGTTTCATCCTGTCTGCTGCAGCATTCTTGAGTGCCATCCTGTGCTCACTCTCCTCTACACTCACAGTCAAGAGGAGAAAGTGCCACAGGAGAAATAGGAAAACAAAAAGAGATGAATGATGAGAAAAACGGAGAGAAGAAGAAAGAAAATATGAGAAGAAAGAGGAAACGAAGGATGTAAGGAAGAAGGCGAAGGAAAAAGACGTGAAGGAAGATGAGAGGTTATAAAGATAGAACATGAAAGAGAGAGAGAGAGAGAGAGAGAGAGAGAGAGAGAGAGAGAGAGAGGAGGAGAGAGAGAGAGAGAGAGAGAGAGAGAGAGAGAGAGAGAGAGAGAGAGAGAGAGAGAGAGAGAGAGAACAACAGTAATCCAACCATAACAGAAGCAACAAAGAAAGTTAAAGAAAATTACCGCCAACAAAGATAGAGTACAGAAGCAATAAGACAGAGACAGGTGTGAGCAGTGCCAGACGACACTAACTTTAGAAGAGAGCGTGGCATTCACCTCCAAGTGCCACACTCCGTCATATGTTGAGTGCCACACATTGGCTGTGACAAAGCTGCGATAATGGCACTCTTCTCCCAGTGCCACCAAGACGCCGGCCAACCCTGGCAACAAGCAGTTATTGATAAAACTGTGAGAACGCAGTGATAGACGGTGTGAACCACCATGGTCACTGTTGTTACTGAGGTGATAGATGGTGTGAACCATCATGGTCACTGTTGTTACTGAGGTGGTAGATGATGAGAACCACCATGGTCACTGTTATTACTGAGGTGGTAGATGATGAGAACCACCATGGTCACTGTTGTTACTGAGGTGATAGATGATGAGAACCACCATGGTCACTGTTGTTACTGAGGTGATAGATGATGAGAACCACCATGGTCACTGTTATTACTGAGGTGGTAGATGATGAGAACCACCATGGTCACTGTTGTTACTGAGGTGGTAGATGATGAGAACCACCATGGTCACTGTTATTACTGAGGTGATACATGGTGTGAACCACCATGATCACTGTTATTACTGAGGTGATAGATGGTGTGAACCACCATGGTCACTGTTATTACTGAGGTGATACATGGTGTGAACCACCATGGTCACTGTTATTACTGAGGTGATACATGGTGTGAACCACCATGGTCACTGTTATTACTGAGGTGATACATGGTGTGAACCACCATGGTCACTGTTATTACTGAGGTGATACATGGTGTGAACCACCATGGTCACTGTTATTACTGAGGTGATACATGGTGTGAACCACCATGGTCACTGTTATTACTGAAGTGATACATGGTGTGAACCACCATGGTCACTGTTATTACTGAGGTGATACATGGTGTGAACCACCATGGTCACTGTTATTACTGAGGTGATACATGGTGTGAACCACCATGGTCACTGTTATTACTGAGGTGATACATGGTGTGAACCACCATGGTCACTGTTATTACTGAGGTGATAGATGATGAGAACCACCATGATCACTGTTGTTACTGAGGTGATAGATGTTGTGAACCACCATGATCACTGTTGTTACTGAGGTGATAGATGTTGTGAACCACCATGGTCACTGTTGTTACTGAGGTGATAGATGTTGTGAACCACCATGGTCACTGTTGTTACTGAGGTGATAGATGGTGTGAACCACCATGATCACTGTTGTTACTGAGGTGATAGATGGTGTGAACCACCATGGTCACTGTTGTTACTGAGGTGGTAGATGATGAGAACCACCATGGTCACTGTTATTACTGAGGTGGTAGATGATGAGAACCACCATGGTCACTGTTGTTACTGAGGTGATAGATGATGAGAACCACCATGGTCACTGTTGTTACTGAGGTGATAGATGATGAGAACCACCATGGTCACTGTTATTACTGAGGTGGTAGATGATGAGAACCACCATGGTCACTGTTGTTACTGAGGTGGTAGATGATGAGAACCACCATGGTCACTGTTATTACTGAGGTGATACATGGTGTGAACCACCATGATCACTGTTATTACTGAGGTGATAGATGGTGTGAACCACCATGGTCACTGTTATTACTGAGGTGATACATGGTGTGAACCACCATGGTCACTGTTATTACTGAGGTGATACATGGTGTGAACCACCATGGTCACTGTTATTACTGAGGTGATACATGGTGTGAACCACCATGGTCACTGTTATTACTGAGGTGATACATGGTGTGAACCACCATGGTCACTGTTATTACTGAGGTGATACATGGTGTGAACCACCATGGTCACTGTTATTACTGAAGTGATACATGGTGTGAACCACCATGGTCACTGTTATTACTGAGGTGATACATGGTGTGAACCACCATGGTCACTGTTATTACTGAGGTGATACATGGTGTGAACCACCATGGTCACTGTTATTACTGAGGTGATACATGGTGTGAACCACCATGGTCACTGTTATTACTGAGGTGATAGATGATGAGAACCACCATGATCACTGTTGTTACTGAGGTGATAGATGTTGTGAACCACCATGATCACTGTTGTTACTGAGGTGATAGATGTTGTGAACCACCATGGTCACTGTTGTTACTGAGGTGATAGATGTTGTGAACCACCATGGTCACTGTTGTTACTGAGGTGATAGATGGTGTGAACCACCATGATCACTGTTGTTACTGAGGTGATACATGGTGTGAACCACCATGGTCACTGTTGTTACTGAGGTGATAGATGTTGTGAACCACCATGGTCACTGTTGTTACTGAGGTGGTAGATGGTGTGAACCACCATGGTCACTGTTGTTACTGAGGTGATAGATGTTGTGAACCACCATGGTCACTGTTGTTATTGAGGTGATAGATGGTGTGAACCACCATGATCACTGTTGTTACTGAGGTGATAGATGATGTGAACCACCATGATCACTGTTGTTACTGAGGTGATAGATGGTGTGAACCACCATGGTCACTGTTGTTACTGAGGTGATAGATGGTGTGAACCATCATGGTCACTGTTGTTACTGAGGTGATAGATGGTGTGAACCACCATGGTCACTGTTGTTACTGAGGTGGTAGATGGTGTGAACCACCATGGTCACTGTTGTTACTGAGGTGGTAGATGGTGTGAACCACCATGGTCACTGTTGTTACTGAGGTGATAGATGATGTGAACCACCATGATCACTGTTGTTACTGAGGTGATAGATGGTGTGAACCACCATGGTCACTGTTGTTACTGAGGTGATAGATGGTGTGAACCATCATGGTCACTGTTGTTACTGAGGTGATAGATGGTGTGAACCACCATGGTCACTGTTGTTACTGAGGTGATAGATGGTGTGAACCACCATGGTCACTGTTGTTACTGAGGTGATAGATGGTGTGAACCACCATGATCACTGTTGTTACTGAGGTGATAGATGGTGTGAACCACCATGATCACTGTTGTTACTGAGGTGATAGATGGTGTGAACCACCATGGTCACTGTTGTTACTGAGGTGATAGATGGTGTGAACCACCATGGTCACTGTTGTTACTGAGGTGGTAGATGATGTGAACCACCATGGTCACTGTTGTTACTGAGGTGATAGATGGTGTGAACCACCATGGTCACTGTTGTTACTGAGGTGGTAGATGGTGTGAACCACCATGGTCACTGTTGTTACTGAGGTGGTAGATGGTGTGAACCACCATGGTCACTGTTGTTACTGAGGTGGTAGATGGTGTGAACCACCATGGTCACTGTTGTTACTGAGGTGATAGATGTTGTGAACCACCATGGTCACTGTTGTTACTGAGGTGATAGATGGTGTGAACCACCATGATCACTGTTGTTACTGAGGTGATAGATGGTGTGAACCACCATGGTCACTGTTGTTACTGAGGTGATAGATGGTGTGAACCACCATGATCACTGTTGTTACTGAGGTGATAGATGGTGTGAACCACCATGATCACTGTTGTTACTGAGGTGATATGATGGTGTGAACCACCATGGTCACTGTTGTTACTGAGGTGATAGATGGTGTGAACCACCATGGTCACTGTTGTTACTGAGGTGATAGATGGTGTGAACCACCATGGTCACTGTCGTTACTGAGGTGATAGATGGTGTGAACCACCAAGGTCACTGTCGTTACTGAGGTGATAGATGGTGTGAACCACCATGGTCACTGTTAAATAACAAAAAAAAAGGCACAATACCGTGACTGGAACGATACACAAATAACCCGCACGTAGAAGAGAGGAGCTTACGAGATCACAGCCATCCTATTGACTGATCTTCCGCTAAAACTGTCTTCCCTACTTCCAACTCTAACAGTCGCCGTCTATTAAAATGGTATAAAATACCGATAGGTTGTTAGGTAAGACACATATGCAACAGTTAGGTATCTTTATTTCGAAACGTTTCGCCTACACAGTAGGCTTCTTCAGTCGAGTACAGAAAAGTTGATAGAAGCAGAAGAGACTTGAAGACGATGTAATCAGTCCATCACCGTTGAAGTTTTGAGGTGGTCAGTCCCTCAGTCTGGAGAAGAGTATTGTTCCATAGTCTGAAACAATATGGAGATAAAGTGACATGATAGAGCCTTACATAACTCCAGGAAGTGAGATGTAGGCCACTAGTAGAGGTAAGAATGTTGTCGTTGGAAGGTCAGGTCCCTCTCAAATCCAGCCATTCTCACTACTAGAAGTTGACAAAGTTGGCCTACATCTCACTTCCTGGAGTTATATAAGGCTCCATCCTGTCACTTTAACTCCATATTGTTTCAGACTATGGAACAATACTCTTCTCCAGACTGAGGGACTGACCACCTCAAAACTTCAACGGTGATGGACTGATTACATCGTCTTCAAGTCTCTTCTGCTTCTATCAACTTTTCTGTACTCGACTGAAGAAGCCTACTGTGTAGGCGAAACGTTTCGAAATAAAGATACCTAACTGTTGCATATGTGTCTTACCTAACAGTCGCCGTCTAGTTGAATCATCTCTAATACACAACTTTCCTTGTATGAATCTTAGTCCTGGCTTCGTCTCTGTAGATGCCTTCCTCTCTCACTACATTGTAAAATGCTCCAAACTTCAGAACACCCGTGACTTAACCTGATTCCTCCTTTTTTCTTCTTCTCCCTCTTCCCCTTTCCTCTTTCCCTTTTTCTCCTCTGGGTTGTCTTTCTTTCTTCTGTCTCGTGTTTCTGTTCCTTCATTATCTATTTCATCACTTCCCCTTCCCCCTGTTACAAAAAACGCGATTCTAAAAGCTTAGAGATCTCCAGTGAATACTAGAAAGGACTGCCCTTCTAGCATCCAGCCTGTTACTGGGTTTTCGTAACAAGTAGTCAGTATCCTGGTCCAATTATCCATTAGAAATCAGTAATATTCAATAGTGCTTCAGGATTACAACTGGTAGGCTACTAACTAGAGAAATTAAAATTTAATAAATTTATTAATCATTAAGTTGTTTAGAGGTATATTAGCAAATTAAATTAATCACAGCAATCAAAATAAAATCAATCTCTCGAGTTCAATATTATTGTGCTGAAAGCACATATCACATTTATAATTCTTAAGTACCATCTGGTATATTAACATTTAATAAGATATTACAAATATGTACAAGTAAGTTAGTGTATGCGTGTAAGTGCTCTAAGTAGTTCACTATGTCTCACGACTCGACTAGACTTAAACAAGTGACTGACAAAGTCCTCACATAAATAACTTCTTGATCGACTGGCAACCAGAACAGTCTGCTTGAACAATGAAAAGAATGCTAAGCCCAATAGCCATATAACAAGCGACTGCGACACAATCAGGATCAAGGAGATAATATAACGACACTAAGTAGGGACCATCAGCAGATCCTCCACAAAAGTTACAAAACTCACATACTACTGAATCTAAGTTCAGCATAGGAAAAACCCTGACTGTGACAATACACAGAAACCAGTACAAAATTAGGTCAGAAGCTATAGCTCGGGACCTGAGATGCTCAGAGTGTCTATGTGACACACAACCTCAGTACAACGTCGAAAATCACTAAGTCTATACAATGTTCTGTGAACAGAGTTCTACAGAACTAACAAGAATAATGAGACAGACAATCTGTACAACCACCAAGCGAGTCTAGAGCAGACTGAATACTTCACGAGAGGTGAGGACACCCCCCTCGATCACGTGATAGCCCCGTGGACAGCACAGCTCAGAAGCCGGCAGTATAACGAGCGACAAGCGATAATTACAGTAGTTTGACAATCAAGACTTGAACTGAGCACATATTATGTACATCCTAACAACATAAGCTACGTCAAATAACAATATAAGGCAATACATTTGCGATTTAGCTATCATCGCAAATATAAGCAATATAAAATTATATGAAAAGGTAATATACATTATATATATACATAATAATCATTGAAACCCATTCAGGGGTTGCAATACCCCCCACTTCTGTGCACTTGCTCTCCCTCTGTGGGCACCTAGCTTCCTTGCAGTGCTCCCCTTTCTCTGTATTTGACTGGCTACTCCCCCTTAATTCCCCACTACTACCACTACCACTGCTACTACTACTACTACTACTACTACTACTATTACTACTACTACTACTACTACTACTACCATCACTACCGCTTCCTGCCTATATATACCCGTCCTGCTCCACTTCTCGTTAGTGTGACTTTGTAAATGGTCCAAGTCGGACCGAAACGTCGTCGTGAGCTCCTCTCTTCTATGTTCGGGTTATTTGTGTATAGTCACTTGTTACTGAGGTGATAGATGATGTGAACCATCATGGTCACTGTCGTTTCTGAGGTGATAGATGATGTGAACCATCATGGTCACTGTCGTTACTGAGGTGATAGACGATGTGAACCTTCATGGTCACTGTCGTTTCTGAGGTGATAGACGATGTGAACCATCATGGTCACTCGTTACTGAGGTGATAGATGATGTGAACCACCATGGTCACTGTCGTTACTGAGGTGATAGATGATGTGAACCACCATGGTCACTGTCGTTACTGAGGTGATAGATGATGTGAACCACCATGGTCACTGTCGTTACTGAGGTGACAGATGATGTGAACCACCATGGTCACTGTCGTTACTGAGGTGATAGACGATGTGAATCATCATGGTCACTGTCGTTACTGAGGTGATAGATGATGTGAACCATCATGGTCACTGTCGTTACTGAGGTGATAGACGATGTGAACCATCATGGTCACTGTCGTTACTGAGGTGATAGATGATGTGAACCATCATGGTCACTGTCGTTACTGAGGTGATAGATGATGTGAACCACCATGGTCACTCGTTACTGAGGTGATAGATGATGTGAACCATCATGGTCACTGTCGTTACTGAGGTGATAGATGATGTGAACCACCATGGTCACTGTCGTTACTGAGGTGATAGACGATGTGAACCACCATGGTCACTGTCGTTACTGAGGTGATAGATGATGTGAACCATCATGGTCACTGTCGTTACTGAGGTGATAGACGATGTGAACCATCATGGTCACTGTCGTTACTGAGGTGATAGATGATGTGAACCATCATGGTCACTGTCGTTACTGAGGTGATAGATGTGTGAACCACCATGGCACTCGTTACTGAGGTGATAGATGATGTGAACCATCATGGTCACTGTCGTTACTGAGGTGATAGATGATGTGAACCACCATGGTCACTGTCGTTACTGAGGTGATAGACGATGTGAACCACCATGGTCACTGTCGTTACTGAGGTGATAGATGATGTGAACCACCATGGTCACTGTCGTTACTGAGGTGATAGACGATGTGAACCACCATGGTCACTGTCGTTACTGAGGTGATAGATGATGTGAACCACCATGGTCACTCTCGTTACTGAGGTAATAGATGGTGTGAACCACCATGGCCACTGTTGTTGCTGAGGTGATAAATGGTGTGAACTACCATGGTCACTGTTGTTGTGATAGATGGTGTGAACCACCCACACAACTACCCCAACTACCCCCACCCACACAACTACCCACATCCACACAACTACTCCCACCCACACAACTACCCCCACCCACACAACTACGCCCACCCCCACAACAACCCTACCCCTACAACTACCCCTACCCCCACAACTGCCCCACCCACACAACTGCCCCACCCACACAACTACCCCACAAACACAACTACCCCACAAACACAACTACCTCCCTACCCCCACCCCCACAACTACCCTCACCCACACAACTACTCCCACCCCCACAACTACCCCCACCCAAACAACTACCCCACCCACAACTACCCCACCCGCACCCACGCAACTACCCCCCCACAACTCCACCCGCAAACCACCACACACAACTACCCAACAACCACCCACACCACACAACAAATACCCACCCCAAACTACCGTCACCACCAACCCCCCACAACTACCCTCACCCAAACAACTTCCCACCCCAACACACACAACTACCCCACCAACACAACTACCCCCCCCCCACAACCACCCCCACACACACAACTGCCCCCACCCACACAACTACCCCCACCCCCACAACCACCCCCACCCACACAACTACACCCACCCCTACAACCACCCCACCCACACAACTACCCCCACCCCCACAACAACCCCCACCCCCACAACCACCCCACTCACACAACTACCCCCACCCCCACAACCACCCCCACCCACACAACTACCCCCACTCCCACAACTACCCCCACCCACACAATACCCCCACCCACACAACTACCCCACCTGCACAACCACCCCCAGCCACACAACTACCTCCACCCCACAACACCCCCACCCACACAACTACCCCACCCCACAACTACCGCCACCACACAACAACCCTCACCCCACAACTACCCTCACCCAAACAACTCCCCCACCCCCACACACACAACTACCCCATCCAGACAACTACCCCCACTCCCACAACTACCCCACCCACACAACTACCCCACCCACACACAACTACCCCCACCCCACAACCACCCCCAGCCACACAACTACCCCCACCCCCACAACCACCCCACACCACACAACTACCCCCACCCCCACAACTACCCCACCCACACAGCAACCCCACCCCCACACTAACCCTCAGCCAAACAACTCCCCCACCAACACACAACTCCCCCACCCACACAACTCCCCCCCCACAACTCCCCCCACCCACACAACTACCCCCACCCCACAACTACCCCCACCCACACAACTACCCCCACCCCCACAACTACCGCCACCCACACAACACCCTCACCTCACCACACTACCCTCACCCAAACAACTCCCCCACCCCACACACACAACTACCCACCCACCCCACCACAACTACCCCACCCCACAACCCCCCCCCACACAACTACCCCCACCTCACAACCACCCCCACCCACACAACTACCCCACCAACAACACTACCCCACCCCACAACCCCCCACCCCACACAACTACCCCACCAAACACAACCCCACACCCACAACTACCCCACCAACAACTCCCCCCACCCACACAACTACCCCCACCACAACTCCCCCACCCACACAACTACCCCACCAAAAACTACCCCACCCCACAACCACCCAACACCACCACAACTACCCCACCAACAACTACCCTACCCCACAACCACCCCCACACACACAACTACCACCACCCACACAACTACCCCCATCCCCACAACCACCCCACCCACACAACTACCCCCACCTTCACAACTACCCCCACCCACACAACTACCCCACCAAACAAACTACCCCTACCCCCATAACCACCCACACACACAACTACCCCACCAAAACAACTACCCCCACACACACAACTACCCCCACCTTCACAACTACCCCCACCCACACAACTACCCCACCAAAACAACTACCCCCACCCCACACAACTACCCACCAAAACAACTAGCCCTACCCCCGCAGCCACCCCCATACACACAACTACCCCACCAAAACAACTACCCCTACCCCCACAACCACCCCCACAACTACCCCACCAAAACAACTACCCCCACACACAACTACCCCACCTTCACAAACTACCTCCACCCACACAACTACTCCTACCCCCGCAACAACCCCCACACACACATCTACCCCACCAAAACAACTACCCCTACCCCCACAACCACCCCCACAACTACCCCACCAAAACAACTACCCCACACACACAACTACCCCCACCCGCACAACTACCCCGCACACACAACTATCCCAACCCCCACAACTACCCCCACACACACAACTACCCCCACGCACGCAACTACCCCCACAACAACTACCCACACACAATTCCCATCACAACTACCCCCATCCACGCAACTACCCCCACCACCCACAACCACAACCCCATCACCACCACCACTACTACCACCACTGCCAACACCACCACTACCACCGCCACTACCTCTACCGCTACCACCACCACAACCATTACAATCATCACTAAAACAACTACACCACCACCACACCACCACCACCACCACCACCACCACCACCACCACCACCACACTACCAATACCACCACCACCACCACCACCACCACCACCACCACCACCAACACAACCACCACCACCACCACCACTACCACCACCACCACCACCACCACCACAACCATTACAATCATCACTAAAACAACTACCACCACAACCACCACCACCACAACTACCAGCACCACTACCACAACTACCACCACCACCACCACTACCACAACTACCACCACCACCACCACCACCACCACCACCACCACTACCACAACTACCACCACCACCACCACTACCACCACCACCACCACCACCACCACTACCACAACTACCACCACCACTACCACTATCAACTATAAACTCGCCTTCAGAAGCCTCCCTGCAGCTCTAAAAGCAATATCCACACATCTTCTGGGCAGAGAGAACGACCACAGTGCCACCAGTGTGACACAGTTACAGTGCTACCAGTGTGACACAGTTACAGTGCCACCAGTGTGACACAGTTACAGTGCCACCAGTGTGACACAGTTACAGTGCCTCAGTGTGACACAGTTACAGTGCCACCAGTGTGACACAGTTACGTGCCACCAGTGTGACACAGTTACAGTGCCACCAGTGTGACACAGTTACAGTGCCACCAGTGTGACACAGTTACAGTGCCACCAGTGTGACACAGTTACAGTGCCACCAGTGTGACACAGTTACAGTGCCACCAGTGTGACACAGTTACAGTGCCACCAGCGTGACACAGTTACAGTGCCACCAGTGTGACACAGTTACAGTGCCACCAGTGTGACACAGTTACAGTGCCTCCAGTGTGACACAGTTACAGTGCCACAGTGTGACACAGTTACAGTGCCACCAGTGTGACACAGTTTACAGTGCCACCAGTGTGACACAGTTACAGTGCCACCAGTGTGACACAGTTACAGTGCCACCAGTGTGACACAGTTACAGTGCCACCAGTGTGACACAGTTACAGTGCCACCAGTGTGACAGTTACAGTGCCACCAGTGTGACACAGTTACAGTGCCACCAGTGTGACACAGTTACAGTGCGACCAGTGTGACACAGTTACAGTCCCACCAGTGTGACACAGTTACAGTGCCACCAGTGTGACACAGTTACAGTGCCACCAGTGTGACACAGTTACAGTGCCACCAGTGTGACACAGTTACAGTGCCACCAGTGTGACACAGTTACAGTGCCACCAGTGTGACACAGTTACAGTGCCACCAGTGTGACACAGTTACAGTGCCACCAGTGAGACACAGTTACAGTGCCACCAGTGAGACACAGTTACAGTGCCACCAGTGAGACACAGTTACAGTGCCACCAGTGTGACACAGTTACAGTGCCACCAGTGAGACACAGTTACATTGCCACCAGTGAGACACAGTTACAGTGCCACTAGTGTGACACAGTTACAGTGCCACCAGTGAGACACAGTTACAGTGCCACCAGTGAGACACAGTTACAGTGCCACCAGTGAGACACAGTTACAGTGCCACCAGTGAGACACAGTTACAGTGCCACCAGTGAGACACAGTTACAGTGCCACCAGTGAGACACAGTTAAAGTGCCACCAGTGAGACACAGTTACAGTGCCACCAGTGAGACACAGCTACAGTGCCACCAGTGAGACACAGTTACAGTGCCACCAGTGAGACACAGTTACAGTGCCACCAGTGAGACACAGTTACAGTGCCACCAGTGAGACACAGTTACAGTGCCACCAGTGAGACACAGTTACAGTGCCACCAGTGAGACACAGTTACAGTGCCACCAGTGAGACACAGTTATAGTGCCAACAGTGTGACACAGTTACAGTGCCACCAGTGAGACACAGTTAGAGTGCCACCAGTGAGACACAGTTACAGTGCCACCAGTGAGACACAGTTACAGTGCCACCAGTGTGACACAGTTACAGTGCCACCAGTGTGACACAGTTACAGTGCCACCAGCGTGACACAGTTACAGTGCCACCAGTGTGACACAGTTACAGTGCCACCAGTGTGACACAGTTACAGTGCCTCCAGTGTGACACAGTTACAGTGCCACCAGTGTGACACAGTTACAGTGCCACCAGTGTGACACAGTTACAGTGCCACCAGTGTGACACAGTTACAGTGCCACCAGTGTGACACAGTTACAGTGCCACCAGTGTGACACAGTTACAGTGGCACCAGTGTGACACAGTTACAGTGCCACCAGTGTGACAGTTACAGTGCCACCAGTGTGACACAGTTACAGTGCCACCAGTGTGACACAGTTACAGTGCGACCAGTGTGACACAGTTACAGTCCCACCAGTGTGACACAGTTACAGTGCCACCAGTGTGACACAGTTTACAGTGCCACCAGTGTGACACAGTTACAGTGCCACCAGTGTGACACAGTTACAGTGCCACCAGTGTGACACAGTTACAGTGCCACCAGTGTGACACAGTTTACAGTGCCACCAGTGTGACACAGTTACAGTGCCACCAGTGAGACACAGTTACAGTGCCACCAGTGAGACACAGTTACAGTGCCACCAGTGTGTGACACAGTTACAGTGCCACCAGTGTGACACAGTTACAGTGCCACCAGTGGACACAGTTACATTTGCCACCAGTGTAGACACAGTTACAGTGCCACTAGTGTGACACAGTTACAGTGCCACCAGTGAGACACAGTTACAGTGCCACCAGTGAGACACAGTTACAGTGCCACCAGTGAGACACAGTTACAGTGCCACCAGTGAGACACAGTTACAGTGCCACCAGTGAGACACAGTTACAGTGCCACCAGTGAGACACAGTTAAAGTGCCACCAGTGAGACACAGTTACAGTGCCACCAGTGAGACACAGCTACAGTGCCACCAGTGAGACACAGTTACAGTGCCACCAGTGAGACACAGTTACAGTGCCACCAGTGAGACACAGTTACAGTGCCACCAGTGAGACACAGTTACAGTGCCACCAGTGAGACACAGTTACAGTGCCACCAGTGAGACACAGTTACAGTGCCACCAGTGAGACACAGTTATAGTGCCAACAGTGTGACACAGTTACAGTGCCACCAGTGAGACACAGTTACAGTGCCACCAGTGAGACACAGTTACAGTGCCACCAGTGAGACACAGTTACAGTGCCACCAGTGTGACACAGTTACAGTGCCACCAGTGAGACACAGTTACAGTGCCACCAGTGAGACACAGTTACAGTGCCACCAGTGAGACACAGTTACAGTGCCACCAGCGAGACACAGTTGCAGTGCCACCAGTGAGACACAGTTACAGTGCCACCAGTGAGACACAGTTACAGTGCCAACAGTGTGACACAGTTACAGAGCCACAAGTGTGACACAGTTACAGAGCCAACAATGTGACACAGTTACAGTGCCAACAGTGTGACACAGTTACAGTGCTAACAGTGTGACACAGTTACAGTGCCAACAGTGTGATACAGTTACAGTGCCCACAGAGTGACACAGTTACAGTGCCAACAGTGTGACACAATTACAGTGCCAACAGTGTGACACAGTTACAGAACCACCAGTGTGACACAGTTACAGAGCCACCAGTATGACACAGTTACAGAGCCACCAGTGTGACACAGTTACAGAGCCACCAGTGTGACACACTTACAGAGCCACCAGTGTGACACAGTTAGAGCCACCAGTGTGACACAGTTACAGAGCCACCAGTGTGACACAGTTACAGTGCCACCAGTGTGACACAGTTACAGTGCCACCAGTGTGACACAGTTACAGTGCCTCCAGTGTGACACAGTTACAGTGCCACCAGTGTGACACAGTTACAGTGCCCACCAGTGTGACACAGTTACAGTGCCACCAGTGTGACACAGTTACAGTGCCACCAGTGTGACACAGTTACAGTGCCACCAGTGTGACACAGTTACAGTGCCACCAGTGTGACACAGTTACAGTGCCACCAGTGTGACACAGTTACAGTGCCACCAGTGTGACACAGTTACAGTGCCACCAGTGTGACACAGTTACAGTGCCACCAGTGTGACACAGTTACAGTGCCTCCAGTGTGACACAGTTACAGTGCCCCAGTGTGACACAGTTACAGTGCCACCAGTGTGACACAGTTACAGTGCCACCAGTGTGACACAGTTACAGTGCCACCAGTGTGACACAGTTACAGTGCCACAGTGTGACACAGTTACAGTGCCACCAGTGTGACACAGTTACAGTGCCACCAGTGTGACACAGTTACAGTGCCACAAGTGTGACACAGTTACAGTGCCACCAGTGTGACACAGTTACAGTGCCACCAGTGTGACACAGTTACAGTGCCACCAGTGTGACACAGTTACAGTGCCACCAGTGTGACACAGTTACAGTGCCACCAGTGTGACACAGTTACAGTGCCACCAGTGTGACACAGTTACAGTGCGACCAGTGTGACACAGTTACAGTGCCACCAGTGTGACACAGTTTACAGTGCCACCAGTGTGACAGTTACAGTGCACACAGTGTGACACAGTTACAGTGCCACCAGTGTGACACAGTTACAGTGCCACCAGTGTGACACAGTTACAGTGCCACCAGTGTGACACAGTTACAGTGCCACCAGTGTGACACAGTTACAGTGCCACCAGTGAGACACAGTTACAGTGCCACCAGTGAGACACAGTTACAGTGCGACCAGTGAGACACAGTTACAGTGCCACCAGTGTGACACAGTTACAGTGCCACCAGTGAGACACAGTTACATTGACACCAGTGAGACACAGTTACAGTGCCACCAGTGTGACACAGTTACAGTGCCACCATGTGAACACAGTTACAGTGCCACCAGTGAGACACAGTTACAGTGCCACCAGTGAGACACAGTTACAGTGCCACCAGTGAGACACAGTTACAGTGCCACCAGTGAAACACAGTTACAGTGCCACCAGTGAGACACAGTTAAAGTGCCACAGTGAGACACAGTTACAGTGCCACCAGTGAGACACAGCTACGTGCCACCAGTGAGACACAGTTACAGTGCCACCAGTGAGACACAGTTAACAGTGCCACCAGTGAGACACAGTTACAGTGCCACCAGTGAGACACAGTTACAGTGCCACCAGTGAGACACAGTTACAGTGCCACCAGTGAGACACAGTTACAGTGCCACCAGTGAGACACAGTTATAGTGCCAACAGTGTGACACAGTTACAGTGCCACCAGTGAGACACAGTTACAGTGCCACCAGTGAGACACAGTTACAGTGCCACCAGTGAGACACAGTTACAGTGCCACCAGTGTGACACAGTTACAGTGCCACCAGTGAGAGACAGTTACAGGTGCCACCAGTGAGAACATTACAGTGCCACCAGTGAACACGTAAGTGCCACAGCGAGACACAGTTACAGTGCCACCAGTGAGACACAGTTACAGTGCCACCAGTGAGACACAGTTACAGTGCCAACAGTGTGACACAGTTACAGTGCCAACAGTGTGACAGTTACAGTGCCAACAGTGTGACACAGTTACAGAGCCACCAGTGTGACACAGTTACAGAGCCAACAATGTGACACAGTTACAGTGCCACCAGTGTGACACAGTTACAGTGCCACCAGTGTGACACAGTTACAGTGCCAACAGTGTGACACAGTTACAGTGCCCACAGAGTGACACAGTTACAGTGCCAACAGTGTGACACAGTTACAGTGCCAACAGTGTGACACAGTTACAGTGCCACAGTGTGACACAGTACAGCCACCAGTGTGACCAGTTAAGGCCAACAGTGTGACACAGTTACAGAGCCACCAGTGTGACACACTTACAGAGCCACCAGTGTGACACAGTTAGAGCCACCAGTGTGACACAGTTACAGAGCCACCAGTGTGATACAGTTACAGAGCCACCAGTGTGACACAGTTACAGAGCCACCAGTGTGACACAGTTACAGAGCCACCAGTGTGACACAGTTACAGAGCCACCAGTGTGACACAGTTACAGAGTTACCAGTGTGACACAGTTACAGAGCCACCAGTGTGACACAGTTACAGAGCCACCAGTGTGACACAGTTACAGAGCCACCAGTTTGACACAGTTACTGAGCCACCAGTGTGACAGTTACAGTGCCACCAGTGTGACACAGTTACAGTGCCACCAGTGTGACACAGTTACAGTGCCACCTGTGTGACACAGTTACAGAACCACCAGTGTGACACAGTTACAGAGCCACCAGTGTGACACAGTTACAGAGCCACCAGTTTGACACAGTTACAGAGCCACCAGTGTGACACAGTTACAGTGCCACCAGTGTGACACAGTTACAGTGCCACCAGTGTGACACAGTTACAGAGCCACCAGTGTGACACAGTTAGAGCCACCAGTGTGACACAGTTACAGAGCCACCAGTGTGATACAGTTACAGAGCCACCAGTGTGACACAGTTACAGAGCCACCAGTGTGACACAGTTACAGAGCCACCAGTGTGACACAGTTACAGAGCCACCAGTGTGACACAGTTACAGAGTCACCAGTGTGACACAGTTACAGAGCCACCAGTGTGACACAGTTACAGAGCCACCAGTGTGACACAGTTACAGAGCCACCAGTTTGAGACAGTTACAGAGCCACCAGTGTGACACAGTTACAGTGCCACCAGTGTGACACAGTTACAGTGCCACCAATTTGACACAGTTACAGTGCCACCTGTGTGACACAGTTACAGAGCCACCAGTGTGACACAGTTACAGAGCCACCAGTGTGACACAGTTACAGAGCCACCAGTTTGACACAGTTACAGAGCCACCAGTGTGACACAGTTACAGTGCCACCAGTGTGACACAGTTACAGTGCCACCAGTGTGACACAGTTACAGAGCCACCAGTGTGACACAGTTACAGTGCCACCTGTGTGACACAGTTACAGTGCCACCAGTGTGACACAGTTACAGAGCCACCAGTGTGACAAAGTTACAGAGCCACCAGTGTGACACAGTTACAGAGCGACCAGTGTGACACAGTTACAGAGCCACCAGTGTGACACAGTTACAGAGCGACCAGTGTGACACAGTTAAAGAGCCACCAGTTTGACACAGTTACAGAGCCAACAGTGTGACACAGTTACAGTGCCACCAGTGTGACACAGTTACAGAGCCACCAGTGTGACACAGTTACAGAGCGACCAGTGTGACACAGTTACAGAGCCACCAGTGTGATACAGTTACAGAGCCACAAGGTTGAGACAGTTACAGACCCACCAGTGTGACACAGTTACAGAGCCACCAGTGTGACACAGTTACAGAGCCACCAGTGTGACACAGTTAGAGAGCCACCAGTGTGACACAGTTACAGAACAACCAGTGTGACACAGTTACAGAGCCACCAGTGTGACACAGTTACAGAGCCACCAGTGTGACACAGTTACAGAGCCACCAGTGTGACACAGTTACAGAGCCACCAGTGTGACACAGTTACAGAGCCACCAGTGTGACACAGTTACAGAGCCACCAGTGTGACACTGTTACAGAGCCACCAGTGTGCCACAGTTACAGAGCCACCAGTGTGACACAGTTACAGATCCACCAGTGTGACACAGTTACAGAGCCACCAGTGTGACACAGTTACAGAGCCACCAGTGTGACACAGTTACAGAGCCACCAGTGTGACACAGTTACAGAGCCACCATGTTGACACAGTTACAGAGCCACCAGTGTGACACAGTTACAGAGCCACCAGTGTGACACAGTTACAGAGCCACCAGTGTGACACAGTTACAGAGCCACCAGTGTGACACAGTTACAGAGCCACCAGTGTGACACAGTTACAGAGCCACCAGTGTGGACACAGTTACAAAGCCACCAGTGTGACACAGTTACAGAGCCACCAGTGTGACACAGTTACAGAGCCACCAGTGTGACACAGTTACAGAGCCACCAGAGTGACACAGTTACAGAGCCACCAGTGTGACACAGTTACAGAGCCACCAGTGTGACACAGTTACAGAGCCACCAGTGTGACACAGTTCCAGAGCCAGCAGTGTGACACAGTTACAGAGCCACCAGTGTGACACAGTTACAGAGCCACCAGTGTGACACAGTTACAGAGCCACCAGTGTGACAAAGTTACAGAGCCACCAGTGTGACACAGTTACAGAGCCACCAGTGTGACACAGTTACAGAGCCACCAGTGTGACACAGTTACAGAGCCACCAGTGTGACACAGTTACAGAGCCACCAGTGAGACACAGTTACAGAGCCACCAGTGTGACACAGTTACAGAGCCACCAGTGTGACACAGTTACAGAACCACCAGTGTGACACAGTTACAGAGCCACCAGTGTGATACAGTTACAGAGCCACCAGTGTGACACAGTTACAGAGCCACCAGTGTGACACAGTTACAGAGCCACCAGTGTGACACAGTTACAGAGCCACCAGTGTGACACAGTTACAGAGCCACCAGTGTGACACAGTTACAGTGTCACCAGTATGACACAGTTACAGAGCCACCAGTGTGACACAGTTACAGAGCCACCAGTGTGACACAGTTACAGAGCCAACAGTGTGACACAGTTACAGTGCCACCAGTGTGACACAGTTACAGAGCCACCAGTGTGACACAGTTACAGAGCCACCAGTGTGACACAGTTACAGTGCCACCAGTGTGACACAGTTACAGAGCCACCAGTGTGACACAGTTACAGAGCCACCAGTGTGACACAGTTACAGTGCCACCAGTGTGACACAGTTACAGTGCCACCAGTGTGACACAGTTACAGAGCCACCAGTGTGACACAGTTACAGAGCCACCAGTGTGACACAGTTACAGAGCCACCAGTGTGACACAGTTACAGAGCCACCAGTGTGACACAGTTACAGAGCCACCAGTGTGACACAGTTACAGAGCCACAGTGTGACACAGTTACAGAGCCACCAGTGTGACACAGTTACAGAGCACCAGTGTGACACAGTTACAGTGCCACCAGTGTGACACAGTTACAGTGCCACCAGTGTGACACAGTTACAGAGCAACCAGTGTGACACAGTTACAGTGCCACCAGTGTGACACAGTTACAGTGCCACCAGTGTGATACAGCTACAGAGCCACCAGTGTGACACAGTTACAGTGCCACCAGTGTGATACAGTTACAGAGCCACCAGTGTGACACAGTTACAGAGCCAGCAGTGTGACACAGTTACAGTGCCACCAGTGTGACACAGTTACAGAGCCACCAGTGTGACACAGTTACAGTGCCACCAGTGTGACACAGTTACAGTGCCACCAGTGTGACACAGTTACAGAGCCACCAGTGTGATACAGTTACAGAGCCACCAGTGTGACACAGTTACAGAGCCACCAGTGTGACACAGTTACAGTGCCACCAGTGTGACACAGTTACAGAGCCACCAGTGTGACACAGTTACAGTGCCACCAGTGTGACACAGTTACAGTGCCACCAGTGTGACAGTTACAGAGCCACCAGTGTGACACAGTTACAGTGCCACCAGTGTGACACAGTTACAGTGCCACCAGTGTGATACAGTTACAGAGCCACCAGTGTGACACAGTTACAGTGCCACCAGTGTGATACAGTTACAGAGCCACCAGTGTGACACAGTTACAGAGGCACCAGTGTGACACAGTTACAGTGCCACCAGTGGTGACACAGTTACAGAGCCACCAGTGTGACACAGTTACAGAGCCACCAGTGTGACACAGTTACAGAGCCACCAGTGTGACACAGTTACAGAGCCACCAGTGTGACACAGTTACAGTGCCACCAGTGTGACACAGTTACAGAGCCACCAGTGTGACACAGTTACAGAGCCACCAGTGTGTGACACGTTACAGTGCCACCAGTGTGACACAGTTACAGTGCCACCAGTGTGACACAGTTACAGAGCCACCAGTGTGACACAGTTACAGTGCCACCAGTGTGACACAGTTACAGAGCCACCAGTGTGACACTGTTACAGAGCCACCAGTGTGACACAGTTACAGTGCCACCAGTGTGGACACAGTTACAGAGCCACCAGTGTGACACAGTTACAGTGCCACCAGTGTGACACAGTTACAGAGCCACCAGTGTGACACAGTTACAGAGCCACCAGTGTGACACAGTTACAGTGCCACCAGTGTGACACAGTTACAGAGCCACCAGTGTGACACAGTTACAGTGCCACCAGTGTGACACAGTTACAGAGCCACCAGTGTGACACAGTTACAGAGCCACCAGTGTGACACTGTCACAATGCCACCAGTGTGACACAGTTACAGAGCCACCAGTGTGACACAGTTACATGAGCCACCAGTGTGACACAGTTACAGAGCACCAGTGTGACACAGTTACAGAGCCACCAGTGTGACACAGTTACAGTGCCACCAGTGTGACACAGTTACAGAGCCACCAGTGTGACACAGTTACAGTGCCACCAGTGTGACACAGTTACAGAGCCACCAGTGTGACACAGTTACAGAGCCACCAGTGTGACACAGTCACAATGCCACCAGTGTGACACAGTTACAGAGCCACCAGTGTGACACAGTTACAGAGCCACCAGTGTGACACAGTTACAGAGCCACCAGTGTGACACAGTTACAGTGCCACCAGTGTGACACAGTTACAGAGCCACCAGTGTGACACAGTTTCAGAGCCACCAGTGTGACACAGTTACAGTGCCACCAGTGTGACACAGTTACAGAGCCACCAGTGTGACACAGTTACAGAGCCACCAGTGTGACACAGTTCAGAGCCACCAGTGTGACACAGTTACAGTGCCACCAGTGTGTGACACAGTTACAGAGCCACAGTGTGACACAGTTACAGTGCCACTAGTGTGACACAGTTTACAGAGCCACCAGTGTGACACAGTTACAGTGCCACCAGTGTGACACAGTTACAGTGCCACCAGTGTGACACAGTTACAGAGCCACCAGTGTGACACAGTTACAGTGCCACCAGTGTGACACAGTTACAGAGCCACCAGTGTGACACAGTTACAGAGCCACCAGTGTGACACAGTTACAGAGCCACCAGTGTGACACAGTTACAGTGCCACAAGTGTGACACAGTTACAGAGCCACCAGTGTGACACAGTTACAGTGCCACCAGTGTGACACAGTTACAGTGCCACCAGTGTGACACAGTTACAGGGCCACCAGTGTGACACAGTTACAGTGCCACCAGTGTGACACAGTTACAGAGCCACCAGTGTGACACAGTTACAGTGCCACAAGTGTGACACAGTTACAGAGCCACCAGTATGACACAGTTACAGTGCCACAAGTGTGACACAGTTACAGAGCCACCAGTGTGACACAGTTACAGTGCCACCAGTGTGACACAGTTACAGAGCCACCAGTGTGACACAGTTACAGAGCCACCAGTGTGACACAGTTACAGAGCCACCAGTGTGACACAGTTACAGAGCCACCAATGTGACACAGTTACAGAGCCACCAGTGTGACACAGTTACAGAGCCACCAGTGTGACACAGTTACAGAGCCACCAATGTGACACAGTTACAGAGCCACCAGTGTGACACAGTTACAGAGCCACCAATGTGACACAGTTACAGAGCCACCAGTGTGACACAGTTACAGAGCCACCAGTGTGACACAGCTGGATCAATCTTGGTCTCTCTGCTTCAGTACAATTAATGAAGAAGACGAGTTTACTGGGATTATTAACCTAAAGGGTTAGTATCCCAGGATAACCCAACCCATCTAAGCCATCAGACTTGACTCAAGAAATCGTAATGACACGATTGCAAATAAACCATACCCCCGGCCGGGATTGAACCTGCGGTCATGGAGTCTCAAAACTCCAGCCGGTCTCGTTAGCTACTAATGGCTAACGCAGCGGGCTGGAGTTTTGAGACTCTATGACCGCGGGTTCAATCCCGGCCGGGGGTATGGTTTTTTAAGCCATCAGACTGCCCGGCTTATTACCAGTGCCGTTCTTTAATTCTCCACCCCCCCCCTCCTCCATATCCCAGGATGCCACCCACACCAGGTAATTACTTCCTGACATAGTGATACATATATTTATGCTAGTGCCACATCAACACACAAACACACACACATATGCGTGTTGGTTGGTAGGTTTTCGATAGAGAGACATTGTGCAGCATGCCCGCACAGTCTCTCTCAGAGTAAAAACTGAGAAATGGCTGAAGTGGTGTTCAACATTCGGGCATCACACCACCTTATCTCAGATACAGGGCAGCATATGGGCGCCTAGAAAACCTTAGAACAGCATTCCGACATCTTAATAAGAAATCGTTCAGGACCCTGTACACCGTGTACGTTAGGCCCATATTGGAGTATGCGGCACCAGTTTGGAACCCACACCTAGCCAAGCACGTAAAGAAACTAGAGAAAGTGCAAAGGTTTGCAAGAAGACTAGTCCCACAGCTAAGAGGCATGTCCTACGAGGAGAGGTTAAGGGAAATCAACCTGACGACACTGGAGGACAGGAGAGATAGGGGGGACATGATAACGACATACAAAATACTGAGAAGAATTGACAAGGTGTACAAAGACAGGATGTTCCAGAGATGGGACACAGCAACAAGGGAACACAGTTGGAAGTTGAAGACACAGATGAATCACAGGGACGTTAGGAAGTATTTCTTCAGCCACAGAGTAGTCAGGAAGTGGAATAGTTTGGGAAGCGAAGTAGTGGAGGCAGGATCCATACATAGCTTTAAGCAGGGGTATGATAAAGCTCACGGTTCAGGGAGAGTGACCTAGTTGCGACCAGTGAAGAGGCGGGGCCAGGAGCTTGGACTCGACCCCTGCAACCTCAGCTAGGTGAGTACAACTAGGTGAGTACATAGATAGACATACACACACATACACATACACACACACACATACATATACACACACACACACACACGCACACACACACACACACACACACACACATGAAGATAGGGGAAGGGCACAGAAGACCACAGACAGAGTATAGGCTAGGTGGCCAAAGACTGCAAACCTCACTCAAGGAGAAAGATCTTGGGGTGAGTATAACACCGAGCATGTCTCCGGAAGCACACATCAATCAGATAACTGCTGCAGCATATGGGCGCCTGGCAAACCTGAGAACAGCATTCCGATACCTAAGTAAGGAATCATTCAAGACACTGTACACCGTGAATGTCAGGCCCATACTGGAGTATGCAGCACCTGTTTGGAACCCGCACTTGATAAAGCACGTCAAGAAACTAGAGAAAGTACAAAGGTTTGCGACAAGGTTAGTTCCAGAGCTAAGGGGAATGTCCTATGAAGAAAGATTAAGGGAAATCGGCCTGACGACACTGGAAGACAGGAGCGTCAGGGGAGACATGATAACGACATATAAAATACTGCGTGGAATAGACAAGGTGGACAAAGACAGGATGTTCCAGGGAGGGGACACAGAAACAAGAGGCCACAATTGGAAATTGAAGACACAAATGAGTCAGAGAGATAGTAGGAAGTATTTCTTCAGTCATAGAGTTGTAAGGCAGTGGAATAGCCTAGAAAATGACGTAGTGGAGGCAGGAACCATACACAGTTTTAAGACGAGGTTTGATAAAGCTCATGGAGAGGGGAGAGAGAGGGCCCAGTAGCAACCGGTGAAGAGGCGGGGCCAGGAGCTAAGACTCGACCCCTGCAACCACAAATAGGTGAGTACACACACACACACACACACACACACACACACACACACACACACACACACACACACACACACACACACACGCACAGGAGCTGTGACTCTGCCCCTGCCATCACATATAGGTGAGTGAACACACATACACACACAGGAGCTGTGACTCTGCCCCTGCCATCACATATAGGTGAGTGAACACACATACACACACATCTCTCCGTAGGTCCTGACAGAGGGAGCAGAGGCAGTATGTATGCCACTAACAGCATTCTTTAACACATCTATCGAAGATGAATGGTTCAGAGAACCGACATGCTGTTGAATTAGACACATGTGCAACTCTTGGGTATCTTTATACAGGAAACGTTTCGCCACACAGTGGCTTCGTCAGTCCATACAAAGGAGAAACTTGAAGAACAGAAGGAGAATGAGGTAATCAGTCCCTCTGCCTTGAGTCGATGTGGTCAGTCCATCAATCTTGAATAAACTGATGGACTGACCACATCGACTCAAGGCTGAGGGACTGATTATCTCATTCTCCTCCTGTTCTTCAAGTTTCTCCTTTGTATGGACTGATGAACCCACTGTGTGGCGAAACGTTTCCCCAGTAAAGATACCCAAGAGTTGCACATGTGTCTAATTCAACAACATCTATCGAAATAGAGCGACTACCTGAGGTATGGAAGACAGAAAATGTAGTCCCAATGTTTAAGAAAGGAAACAGATAGGTAGCATTAACGTACAGTCCCGTATCACTGACATGTATAGCTTGCAAAGTGGAAATAAATGGTATAAAATACCGACACACTGGAAATACAAACACATATGCAGTATAATGTGATCCTTTATTGACAACGTTTCGCCCACGCAGTGGGCTTTATCAAGTCACAAACAGAACTACCTAGGTGAAACATACATGAGTATTTATAGGATGAGATTGCTGGGTCAAGTGGAGAAAGCTGCTTGTGACAATCTTCCGAGTACAGTGATAGTCTAAAAACCTGGGTAGCTTTTGAATAAGATTGGATAAGTATATGAGTAGACCTTCTGCAGTGTTCCTCAATTCTTATGTTTTCATGTGGGATAACGATGAAGTAGTTTCTTGGCAAGGAGTTCAGCTATGTTATAGAAGCCGTTGTTCTGGTTGAAGTTGTTGAATGTACAGATAAGTGATGATTCCAGGATTCTTCGATATTGACTGTTTTCTTCTCTGACGACAAGTCGTGTGTTTCTGTAGTTGATTAAATGGTTATGTGAATTTCGGTGTTGAACACAGGTATTTCTTGGATCATCAGATCTGCCTGCATTCTGCTGTTCTGAAATACGTGTTTGGAGGTCTCTGGACGTTTCGCCCACGTATAATTTGCTGCAGTCAATACAAGGGATTATGTATACCCCTGCAGAAAATTGAAACTTGTCCTGTCCATTACTGGTAATGTCCTTGATGGTCGTGGTTGTGGAGGTAGATACTTGGAATGAGGTTTTGGAAAGGATGTTGGAAACGTGTTAGGCAATGGAGTTGGTGGAGAGGACTATGTATCTCTTCTCGGCAGTGTCTTCTCTGGGTGTGTTGAAGATGTTTAATGCCCGTCGTCTGCAGTCTCTGATGAAGTGACAAGGATAGCGAAGTTTGGAAAATACTTGTTCAATTATAGTGCATTCTTCCTCAAGAAACTCATTGCTGCAGATTCTGAGTGCACGCAGGAAAAAGCCTATAATTACACCACATTTAGTTTTGGTGTCATGGTGAGAGTAGAAGTGGAGAAGATCGTGTTGGTTGGTAGGTTTTCGATAAAGAGACATTGTGCAGCATGCCCGCAGAGTCTCCCTCAGAGTAAAAACTGAGAAATGGCTGGGGTGGTGTTCAACATTCGGGCATCACACCACCTTATCTCAGATATGGGGCAAGCACACACACACACACACACACACACAAACACACACACACACACACACACACACACACACACACACACACACACACACACACACACACACACACACACACACACACACACACGCACGCACACACCACTCACATTCATCACTCACACAGTTGACCACTATCTTAACAGCTTGTCCCCACCATTACAAGTTACGCTACAAATTGCTCGACGCCTGTTAAACACTGTCGACTCCAGAAGCATGTCACTCTGTCAGTCGTTCACCGTGACAGTGTGTGTGTGTGTGTTTGTGTGTGTGTGTGTTTGTGTGTGTGTGTGTGTGTGTGTGTGTGTGTGTGTGTGTGTGTGTGTGTGTGTGTGTGTGTGTGTGTGTACTCACCTAATTGTACTCACCTAATTGTGGTTGCAGGGGTCGAGACTCAGCTCCTGGCCCCGCCTCTTCACTGATCGCTACTGGGTCCTCTCTCTCTCTGCTTCCTGAGCTTTGTCATACCTCTTCTTAAAACTATGTATGGGTCCTGCCTCCACTACTTCACTTGCTAGGCTATTCCACTTGCTGACAACTCTATGACTGAAGAAATACTTCCTAACGTCCCTGTGACTCGTCTGAGTCTTCAGCTTCCAGTTGTGACCCCTTGTTTCTGTGTCCCCTCTCTGGAACATCCTATCTCTGTCCACCTTGTCTATTCCCCGCAGTATCTTATATGTCGTTATCATGTCTCCCCTGACCCTTCTGTCCTCCAGTGTCGTCAGTCCGATTTCCCTTAACCTTTCCTCGTACGACATTCCCCTGAGCTCTGGGACTAGCCTTGTTGCAAACCTTTGTATTTTCTCTAACTTCTTGACGTGCTTGACCAGGTGTGGGTTCCAGACTGGTGCTGCATACTCCAGTATGGGCCTACCATACACAGTGTACAGTGTCTTGAACGATTCCTTATTAAGGTATCGGAACGCTATTCTCAGGTTTGCCAGGCGCCCGTATGCTGCAGCGGTTATTTGGTTGATGTGTGCCTCCGGTGATGTGCTCGGTGTTATGGTCACCCCAAGGTCTTTCTCCCTGAGTGAGGTCTGTAGTCTTTGTCCACCTAGACTATACTCTGTCTCCGGTCTTCTTTGCCCCTCCCCAATCTTCACGATTTTGCATTTGGCTGGATTGAATTCGAGAAGCCAGTTACTGGACCACATGTCCAGCCTCTCCAGGTCTCTTTGCAGTCCTGCCTCATCGTCGTCCGATTTAATTCTTCTCATCAACTTCACGTCATCTGCGAACAGGGACACTTCAGAGTCTATTCCTTCCATCATGTCGTTCACATATATCAAAAATAGCACTGGTCCTAGAACTGACCCCTGTGGGACCCCGTTCGTAACAGGCGCCCACTGTGATACCTCTTCACGTACCATGACTCGTTGCTGCCTCCCTGTCAGGTATTCCCTTATCCATTGCAGTGCCCTCCCTTTTACATGCGCCTGATCCTCCAGCTTCTGCACTAATCTCTTGTGGGGAACTGTGTCAAAAGCCTTCCTGCAGTCTAGGAAAACGCAATCTACCCACCCCTCTCTCTCGTGTCTTACTTCTGTTACCTTGTCATAAAACTCCAGGAGGTTTGTGATACAAGATTTGCCTTCCATGAACCCATGCTGGTTTTTATTTATAATCTTGTTCCTTTCCAGGTGTTCAACCACTCTCCTCCTGATAATCTTCTCCATGACTTTGCACACAATACATGTCAGAGACACAGGTCTGTAGTTTAGTGCCTCGTTTCTGTTTCCTTTCTTAAATATGGGGATTACATTAGCTGTCTTCCATTTCTCAGGTAGTTGCCCAGTTTCAAGGGATGTGTTGAAGATTGTGGTTAGAGGCACGCACAGCATCTCTGCTCCTGCTCTAAGGACCCATGGGGAGATGTTGTCCGGTCCCATCGCCTTTGAGGTGTCAAGGTCACTTAAGAGCTTCTTCACCTCCTCCTCATTGTTCGTATGTCATCCAACACTTGTTGGTATATTCCCTCTTGATGTTCCCTTCTGTGCTGTCTTCCCACAGCCCTTCCTGTCTCTACTGTAAAAACTTCCTTAAATCTCCTGTTCAGCTCCTCACATACCTCCTGATCATTTCTTGTGAGTTCTCCACCTTCTGTCCTTAATCTGATCACCTGGTCTTTGACTGTTGTCTTCCTCCTGATGTGGCTATACAACAGTTTTGGGTCAGTCTTGATTCTCGATGCTATGTCATTTTCATACTGTCGCTGGGCCTCCCTCCTTACCTGTGCGTACTCATTCATGGCTCTGCGACTGATCTCCCTATTTTCATGTGTTCTCTGCCTTCTGTACTTTTTCCATTCTCTATTGCACTTTGTTTTTGCCTCCTTACACCGTCGGGTAAACCAGGGGCTCGTCCTGGTCTTCCCGTTGTTACTGTTGCCCTTGGGAATAAACCTTTCCACTGCCTTCTTGCATTTTGTTGTTACATATTCCATCATTTCATTTACTGGCTTTCCTGCCACTTCTCTGTCCCACCGGACCTCCCGCAGGAAGTTCTTCAACCCTATGTAGTCCCCTCTTTTATAGTCAGGCTTTTTCCCATTCAACTCCTGTTATTCTCTCCACTTGCAGCTCTACTATGTATTCAAAGCACAGAACCACGTGGTCGCTAGCTCCTAGGGGACTCTCATACTTGATGTCCTCAATGTCTGAGCTGCCCAGGTGAACACAAGGTCCAATCTTGCGGGATCATCCTCCCCCCCTCACTCTGGTAGTGTCCTTAACATGTTGGTGCATGAGGTTTTCCAGCAACCACGTCCAACATCCTGGCTCTCCATGTTTCGGGACCCCCATGTGGCTCCAGGTTTTCCCAGTCAATCTCCCTGTGGTTGAAATCCCCCATAACCAGCAACTTTGCTCTCCTGGAGTGAGCTCTTCTTGCCACCTCAGCAAGTGTGTCCACCATTGCTCTGTTGCTCTCTTCATATTCCTCTCTTGGCCTCCTGCAGTTCTGTGGTGGATTATACATCACTGCAATGACCACTTTGTGTTCCCCAGACTGAAGTGTACCTGCTATGTAGTCTCTTTCTCCCGTCTCATCTATGCCTTCCATTATCTCGAATTTCCATCTGTTTTTTACGAGCAGAGCAACCCCACCTCTCCCCCTGCCCCTTCTATCTTTCCTCATGATCTGGTATCCTGGTGGGAAGATTGCATGTTATTGTCTCCGTGAGTTTTGTTTCTGTAACTGCTATGATGTCTGGGGACTTCTCATTGATTCTTTCTTGCCATTCCTCATATTTATTCGTTAATCCATCTGCATTTGTGTACCAAACCTTCAACTTCTGTTCTAATACTGCAACTGTGGTGCGGGGGGTGGAAACAGAGGGATCGGTATGTGATGGTTGGTTTGGATTGTTCAGTTGCCTTGGGGGTGTCGTGGCTGGAGTCCTTCTGCAGGTATTTCTGGGGGGTGCGCTTGTCCTTCCATTTGATCCTGGGTTATTCTGCTCTCCTTTTTCATTTCCTCCCATTTCTCCTTTCGTTTTTGAACTCTCTCTTTCATTGTCTTCCTTTCGTCCTGTGTTCTGTCTCAATCGAGGTACACACTCCGGAACTCCTGCTTGCCTCTCAGCCGTGCTTTCTCCTGCAGGATCATGGTTCGGGTTGATTCTGCCTTGAAAATTACTTTGAGAGGCCGATTCCTTTTCTTTGTGAACCACCCAATTCTCCGAAAATTTGCCACCTGTTCATGTCCCCATCGCCTATCACCTTCATGATATCTTCAATCGCTTTTTTCTCCTCCTGCTTTCTTTCATCATAAGTTTCCCCTTTAGCTTCGTCTAGCCCATAGACAAACACGGATCTCTCCCTTTCCACCTCCCACTGTGACTCCCATTGCATCCTCTGATGTGTTTTAGTTCCTTCCCGTGGAGTGTTCCTTCCTTCAGTCCCTTCCCTAGTTATGGCCCCTATCCTCCTTGGTTTGTCCTTCCTGCTCACCTGTTCCTGGCCCCCACAGGTATCTGGTAAGGTCCTTGCACATGTCCTAGTTCCTTCAATGTCTTCCAACCTCTCATTCTGTCCTAGTGGCTCCCTGTCTTTGTTTTGGCCCCATGTGGGTTTGACAGGACCTCTGCATACAGTTTAGTTTCCATGCTTCCTTCAGACCTGTTGTCTGTGTTTGATGTAGCCATTGCCGATGCTACTTTGTAATATCTTTGTCCTCTGTGCTGTTTCAGATGTCTCAGCTCCTCTTCTAATCTCTCTATCTTGATTTCTGCTGCTGCTGCTGCTGCTGCTGCTGTGTGTGTGTGTGTGTGTGTGTGTGTGTGTGTGTGTGTGTGTGTGTGTGTGTGTGTGTGTGTGTGTGTGTGTGGGGTGTGTGTGTGTGTGTGTGTTTACTATTTTGTCCTGTGTGTGTGTGTGTGTGTGTGTGTGTGGGGTGTGTGTGTGTGTGTGTGTGTGTGTGTGTGTGTGTGTGTGTGTGTGTGTGTGTGTGTGTGTGAGTGTGTACTCATCTATTTACTCACCTCTATGTGGTTGCAGGGGTCGACTCATAGCTTCTGGCCCCGCCTGTTCACTTGTTGCTACTAGGTCCTCTCTCTCCCTGCTCCGTGAGCTTTATCAAACCTCGTCTTAAAACTATGTATGGTTCCTGCCTTCCTACGTCACTTTCTAGGTTATTCCATTGCCTGATAACTCTATGACTGAAGAAATACTTCCTAACATCCCTTTAATTCATATGAGTCTTCAACTTCCAATTGTGACTCCTTGTTTCTGTGTCCCATCTCTGGATGGGACACATAAATTTTATATGTCGTTATTATGTCTCCCCTGACCCTCCTGTCCTCTAGTATCGTCAGGCCAATTTTCCTTAACCTTTCATCGTACAATAATCCCCTTACCTCTGGGACTAGTCTTGTTGCAAACCTTTGCATTTTCTCTAATTTCTTGACGTGCTTGACCAGGTCTAGATTCCAAACTGGTGCTGCATACTCCAGTATGGGCCTGATGTATATGGAATACAGAGTCTTGAACGATTCCTTACTGAGGTATCGGAACGCTATCCTTTAGGTTTGCCAGACACCTGTATGCTGCAGCAGTTATCTGATTGATGTGCGGCTCAGGAATGTGCTCGGCATTTTTATCCCCCCAAAGTTTTTTTCCCTTGATGAGGTATGCAGTCTTTGGCCCCCTGGATATACTGTGTTGCGGTCTTCTTTGCCTTTCCCCGATTTCTTGATTTTTTCTTTGCCGGGTTTTTAAATTCAGGAGCAGTTGGGGACCAGGTTTTTGCCGTCAGGTCCTTTGTGTCCTCCCTGACCTCGAAAAGTTTTTTCTTCTCTTAACTTACATCATCGGGAACAAGGACACTTCTGAGTTACCTTCCCTTAGTATTCCATAACCCCAAAAACAGCCAGGTCTGGGACTGCCCTGTGGAATCCCCTTGCCCAAAGGGGGCACTCTGACATCTCGTCCGTACCATGTCGTTGTTGCCTCCCGTCGGGTTTTTCTTGACCCTTGCAGTGCTTTCTTGTTTATGTGTCCCTGACCTCTGCTTTTGCTTTTTCCTTTGTGAGGACCTGTGTCGAAGGCTTCTTGCAGTCCAAAAAGAAAATGTAGTCTATCCCCTCTTTTCCTCTTTTGTTTCTGTCCCTTATCATAAAACCAGTTGGTTTGTGACACAGGTTTTTCCCTTCCTTGAAACCGTGCTGGTTGTCTATTATACTCTTGTTTCTTTCCAGGTGCTCCACCACTTCCCCCTGATGATCTTCCCCATGATTTTATACTTACCGTTAGTGACACAGGTCGTATTTAAAAAGCCTCGTTTTTTGTTTTTTTTACAAAAAAATGGGATCATTTGCATCTTCCTTTTTAGGTAGTTTCCCAGTTTCAATGGATATGTTGAAGATCTTTTTTTGTGGCACACACGCATTCTGCTCCTCTTAAGGACCCTGGAGAGAGTCTGGCCCCCACCGTTTTGGTTATCAAGTTCATAACAGTTCTTCACCTCCCCCTGGTTAGTGTATGTCACCCAGCACTTTTTGGGTGAAACCCCCCTTTTTCTAAAACCCGGGGTCCTACCGTTTCCCACTCAAAATACTTTTTTAAAAATCTCTGTTTTAAGATATCTCTTGGTCGTTTCTTGCAAAATCCCCACATCCTTCCTCCCGATTCCTGGTCTTCGCTGTTTTTTTCCCCCTGATGTGGCTATAAAGAGTTTGGGGGAAGATTCAGTTTCGGTTTATGTCATTTTCGTTTTGTCGCTGAGCCTCCCTTCTTTTTTTGCATATTCGTTTCTGATCTCTTTATTTTCCTGGGCCCTCTATTTTTTGTACCTTTTCCTTCCTTTGCACACTTTTTTCCCTCCCCTACATTTTTGGGGTGAAACCAAGGACTGTTCTGGTTTCCCCATTTTTTTTGTTTACCGGGAAAAAAACCTCTCTCTCCCTCCTTGCATTTTGTTTCCCCATAGTCCATCATTTCTTTTACGGGTTTTCCCTGTCAGTTCCCCTCCCATGAACGTTTGAGGAAGTTCCTGTGCCCGTGGTCCCCCCTTTTTTGTTTGTTTTTTCTCATCCCCATTCCTGTACCCCCTCCCCTGTAGCTTTAACTATGCAATCAAAGCACAGAAAATTTATCACTAGGTCCAAGGGGCCCTTTATACTGATATCCCCGATGTCCGAATTACAAGGTGAAACAAGGTCCCGCTTGCGGTCTCCTCACCTCTCTCTGGGGTGTCTCTAAAATGTTTATGATGTGGTTTTCCCGTACCATGTTTTGGGACCCCTTGGGGCTCTAGGTTTTCCCGTCAAAAACTCCTTGTGATTGAAATCACCCCTAAATATAATTTGCTCCCCCCCCTTGAGTCTTCTGGCCACCCCCTGTGTGTCAATCATTTCTCTTTGCTCTGCATATTTTCTTTGGCCCCCTGCATTTTTGTGGCAGGTTGTACATTACTGCAATTACCACCTTAGGCCCCCAGACTTGATGTTCCCATAAGTATTCCCTTTCACACATTCCCTCCATTCCTTCCATTTCCCAAATCCCCCAAGTTTTTTAAAGAGCAGTGCATCCCTCCCCCCCCTCTCTCCCTTATCTTTCCTGAGGAAAATTTTTATCGGGTGGAAAGACTGCATCTGTTATCTCAGGTGAGTTTCGTTTGGAGTGTATATTCTGGGGGTGTTCCTTGATTCTTTCAGAACTCCTCGCTTTTTTGGTATTCCCCTTGATTTGTTACCAAACCTTCATCTTCTCTTTAAAAATGGGTCTGGGGGGTACGTTGGGGCTGGGGAAGTGGGGCCCGTAAGGAACTTTGGGTGGTTGCTGTGGGGTGGAGTTTGTATTTGGGGGGTGGGGGGCCGGATGGGCATGTGTGTTTTGGGGTTTTAATGTTTTGGGTGTATTGAGGTTTCCGGGTTTGGGGGGCTCAGTAGGTGGTTGTGGGGGAGGCTGTATTTGATCTTCCTCCTGAGTCTGGGTTCTCCTGTCCTTCCTCTTCACTATGTTTGCCCTTTGTTTTGTACTATTTTTTTAATTTTCCCTTTCTTTCGTGTTCTGTCGCAGTCGAGCTACACCTTTGGTATGCCACCTATCCCTTAGTTTGCTTTCTTAGGATCCTTTTTTCGGTCGATGTTCCCTTTGAAAGTCATTTGAGGGGGCCGGGGTTCTTTTTTTGAAACCCCCCCTATTCTCCAAAAATTTCCCAGCTGGGTCTGTTTCTTCTGTTGTTTTTATGTGCTTTCGATCGCTTTTTTAAAACCCTTGTTTCTTGTTCATAATTTTCCCCCTTCAACTTCCTGGGTGACTCACCTATTTGTACTCCCCTTTTTGTGGTTGCAGGGGTCGAGTCCTGTCGGGCCCCCGCTTTCCGGTTGTATGCCCCTCTCTCTCCCCCTCCATGAGCTTTATAAACCTCGTTTTAAAAAACTGTGTAGGTTCCTGCCTCCACTACGTCATTTTCTGGATTCCATGCCTTACAACTCTTGATAAAGAAATATTCCTACTATCTCTCTGATCTTTTGTGTCTTCAACTTCAATTGGGGCCCTCTTGTTTTGTGTCCCCTCCTTGGAACACCCGTCCTTGCCACCTTGTCTATTCCCCGCAGTATTTTATTGTCGTTATTGTCCCCCTGACCCTCTGTCCCCCAGTGTCGTAGGCCGTTTTCCTTTAAATCTTTCTTCATAGGACTTCCCCTTAGCTCTGGAATAACCCTTTTGTTGCAAACCTTTGTACTTTCTCTAGTTTCTTGACGTGTTTTATCAAGTGGGGGTTCCAAAAGGTGTGATACCCCAGTATGGGTGCATACACGGTGTAAAAGGTTTTGAATGATTCCTTACTAGGTGTCGGAATCTGTTCTCGGGTTTTGCCAGGCGCCCTATGCGCGGGTTTATCGATTGAGTGTGTTTCCCGGGAATCCCGGTGTTATACTCACCCAAGATCTTTCCTTGAGTGAGGTTTGCGTTTTTGGGCCACCTAGCCTATACTTGTCTGTGGTTTCTGTCCCCTTCCCCCTTTTCTTTGACTTTGCTTTGGGGCGGTTAAATTGAAAAGCCATTTGCTGGCCCAGGTGTCCGTTGTCCAGGTCTCTTTGAAGCCTCCCTGGGTCCTTCGATTTAAATTTTCCCTCTTAATTCACTCATCTGCAAACAGGGACATTTGAGTTTTTAAACCCTTCCCCTCATGTCGTTCACATATACCAAAAAATAGCCTGGTCCCGGACCACCCTGTGGGCCCCTCGTCACAGGTGCCCACTTTGATACATCATTAGTCCCATGGGTCGTTTTTTGCCTCCCCGTCAGGGATTCTTGATCCATTGCAGTGCCCTTCCCGTTATATGCCCTGATGCTCTGCTTCTGACTAATCTCTTGTGAGGAACTGTGTCAAAAACCTTCTTTCGTCCAAAAAGATGCAATCAACCCCCCCCCTCTCTTGTCTTTTTCTTCTGTTATTTTATCTAAAAATCCCGAAGGTTTGGAACAGGATTTTCTTCCCCTGAATCCGTGTGGTTGGCATTTTTACTCCCGTTCCCTTCCCGGTGCTCCCCCCACTCTCCCCCTGAAATCTTCTCCTAATTTTGCTACTATAACGTCAATGAAAAGGTCTATAGTTTAGTGCCTCTTTTTTGTCTCCTTTTTTTTAAAATGGGAACTCATTTGCCGTTTTTTCCATACCTCAGGTAGTTGCCCCCGTTTTCCCGGGATGTGTTGAAATTGTGGTAAGTGGTACGCACAACATATCTGCTCCCCCTCAAAAGGCCCAGGAAGGGGGTTGTCCGGTCCATTGCCTTTGAGGTACGATGTCCCTTAGCATTTTTTTACCTCCCCCTATCTGCATGTATGTGTCCCAAAATTGTTGGGGTATTTCCTTTTTGGGGTCCCCCCTTGGTCTGTCCCCCAGAGTCCTTCCTGTCTCTACTGTAAAAAACTTTCCTTAAATTCGTTTGAGCTCCTCACATACCTCTTTATCGTTTCTTGTTAGTTCTCCCCTTCTTTTTCAGCCTTATCCCTGGTCCCTTTACTGTTTTCTTCCTCCAATGTGGCTATACAGCGTTTGGGTCAGATTTGACTTTCGTGTAGTCGTTTTCTACGGGTGGGCCTCCCCCCTTATCTGCGCATACTCGTTCTGGCTCTTCTACTAATCTCCCTTTTTTTCCTGGGGCCTATGCCTCCCGTACCCTTTTCCCTTCTCGTTGCACTTAGTTTTTGCCTCCCTACACCTTCGGGTAAACCAAGGACTCGTTTTGGTCTTCCTATTTTTTCTTTTTCCCTTTGGGGAACAAAACTTTCCCTCTGCCTCCTTGCATTTTTTGCCACATTTTCCCATCATCTGTTTTTGATTTTCCTACCATTTCTTGTCCACTAAACCTCCTGCGGAAAGTTTCTATCCCTGTGTGCCCCCTTTTATGTTTGGCCTGCCCCCTTATTTCCCTGTTACCTTCTCCACTTGTAACTCTACTATTAGTCAAAACTAAAAACCACACGGTCATCGTACAGCGGCAGCGCGTGTGTGGTGTTGTGTGTGTGTATGTGTGTTGTGTGTGTGTGTGTGTGTGTGTGTGTGTGTGTGTTGTGTGTGTGTGTGGTGTGTTTTGGTGTTTTTGTGTGGTGTGCAATACACATCACTGTCGCAGTGGCGGATAGACCTGCACTCTGGACCTTCCTGCTGGTGCCCGATTTTTTTCCCTTGGCTTGCCGGGCATTTTGGGGTTTTGCCGGCTTATAACCTCAGAGTTAAAAATGACAAAAAGTTGGTTTATTAAGGTTGGTATTTAAAGCCCTCGCACCAGATAGGTCGCAAAAACCTGGATAGAGATGATGAGGAAACAGCCCCTGGTAGATAAAGGATATTTAAAATTTTAAATCCCAATTTAAAGATTAAAATAAACTGTAAGTTTTTATTGTGGAAGTAAACCCCGAATTCCCATGGGGAAAAACGGCATGGTGAGCGATAATGTTCACCAGTCTCAAAAACGAGACCGTTTGTTACCGAGATTCTGTTGAAAACATTTTTTTTAAGCGCCTTCTGGAAAAAGGGTTGGTTGAGTTTCGTTTCAGAGCCTAAAGTTTTTAGTTTTATTTCAGTACACCGAAAAACCTACACTTCTTCTTCTTCTTCTTCTTCTTCTTCTTCTTCTTCTTCTTCTTCTTTTTCCTCCTCCTCTTCGCCCCTCACCACATTTCCCAAACCCAAAATGCAGAGCCCCACTCGTGGGGATGTGCCATGTTACTCACGATACTGTTGATACACAAATTAACTAACTAAGCTATTTTAACCCCAGCTATTTTTGACTAACTATCTTCCCCAAACCCTTATCCTACCTAAGTTAATAAAACTGACAGATTTTCTTTAGTTTAAAGTAAGCACGAGGTGTATATTTCTCGTATAATACATGAGAGGTGTATATCTCTCGTATATAAAACTGAAAAATTTGTATTTTTGTAGAAAAAACTTAGGGGTGTATATTTCTCATTATAAAAAACATTGAGCAGTACGTCTCGTGTTTATATATTTCTAAATATACATGAGAGGCGTTTTTTCTCCCCAGTATATAAAAACAAAGACGTGTATAATCTCTCACTATTAAACCTATTTTCCCCTTACTTCTTAGCATTATTCACACCTCAACACGTCCGTATGATGACTTTGTTTCGCCTTTTATGTTTGTTATGTTTAGAGAGGCGTTCCTCGCTGGAACGAGAGAGGACCATAAAACAGACAGAAGACATACTGCAGAGAGAGGAGAGAGGAAAAAGAGAGATAGAAAAAGAGAGAGAGAGAGAGGGGAGAGAGAGGAGAAAGGAAGAGGGAAGGAGAGGGGAGGGGGAGAGAGAGGGAGAGAGAGGGAAAAGAAGAGAGAGAGAGAGAGAGAGGACAGCGTGAAGCAAATTTTATGCCACAAGACGGGCAGAAAGCAGCAAAATTCCTGGCT
>NC_069407.1:27882633-27900133 GCF_026875155.1 Cherax quadricarinatus
ATCACTCCAGACGTATCACCAGACGTGTATATAAACTGCATAACATTGGCATCATCTACTGTCGATCTGACGTGCTTCATCTGCACATCTGGACCCGCTATTGTCGTTTATGAGGCGATGCCAGGAGCTGTGGTTCGACCCCCCCCCCATTCTCCCAACATAACTCGGTGAGTACTTCAGGGGCGAGTGTTACTCAAAGTCACAATTCGTGATGATGCACACATGACCTTTCTCTATCTTTGACCTTTCACACTCGGACGTGACCCTGGAGAGTGTAGATGCCAGGAGGTGTTACGCCTGATTGCTCGTCTCTTGCTGCCCAGTTTATTGCCTGAGTGGCCTCGGGGGGGAGTGGTGAACTGGAGAAGTGATGGTCTGTGGGAGGGGAGGTAGGGAAAAGTGATGGGGCCTGGGGGGAGTGACGGGGCCAGAGGAAAGGAGGAAGTGATGGGGCCAATTAGTGGGGGGAAGTGATGGGGCCAGTTAGTGGGGGAAGTGATGGGGTTGGTTGATGGGGGAGTGATGGGGTTGGTTGATGGGGGAAGTGATGGGGTTGGTTGATGGGGGAAGTGATGGGGTTGGTTGATGGGGGAAGTGATGGGGTTGGTTAATGGGGGAAAGTGATGGGGTTGGTTGATGGGGGAAGTGATGGGGTTGGTTGATGGGGGAAGTGATGGGGTTGGTTGATGGGGGGAAGTGATGGGGTTGGTTGATGGGGAAGTGATGGGGTTGGTTGATGGGGGGAAGTGATGGGGTTGGTTGATGGGGGAAGTAATGGGGTTGGTTGGTGGGGGAAGTGATGGGGTTGGTTGATGGGGGAAGTGATGGGGTTGGTTGATGGGGGAAGTGATGGGGTTGGTTGATGGGGGAAGTGATGGGGTTGGTTGAGGGGGGAAGTGTTGGGGTTGGTTAATGGGGGAAAGTGATGGGGTTGGTTGATGGGGGAAGTGATGGGGTTGGTTGATGGGGGAAGTGATGGGGTTGGTTGATGGGGGGAGTGAGGGGGTTTGGTTGATGGGGGAAGTGATGGGGTTGGTTGATGGGGGAAGTGATGGGGTTGGTTGATGGGGGAAGTGATGGGGTTGGTTGATGGGGGAAGTGATGGGGTTGGTTAATGGGGGAAAGTGATGGGGTTGGTTGATGGGGGAAGTGATGGGGTTGGTTGATGGGGGAAGTGATGGGGTTGGTTGATGGGGGAAGTAATGGGGTTGGTTGGTGGGGGAAGTGATGGGGTTGGTTTGATGGGGGAAGTTGATGGGGTTGGTTGATGGGGGAAGTGATGGGGTTGGTTAATGGGGGAAAGTGATGGGGTTGGTTGATGGGGAAGTGATGGGGTTGGTTGAGGGGGGGAAGTGATGGGGTTGGTTCAGGGGGGAAGTGATGGGGTTGGTTAAGGGGGAAAAGTGATGGGGGTTAGTTGATGGGGAAGTGATGGGGTTGGTTGAGGGGGGAAAAGTGATGGGGTTGGTTGATGGGGGGAAAGTGATGGGGTTGGTTGAGGGGGGAAAGAGTGATGGGGTTGGTTGATGGGGGAAGTGATGGGGTTGGTTGAGGGGGGAAGTAATGGGGTTGGTTGGTGGGGGAAGTGATGGGGTTGGCTGATGGGGGAAGTGAGGGGGTTGGTTGAGGGGAAGTGATGGGGTTGGTTGATGGGGAAAGTGATGAGGTTGGTTGATGGGGGAAGTGATGGGGTTGGTCGATGAGGGAAGTGATGGGGTTGGTTGACGGGGGAAGTGATGGGGTTGGTTGATGGGGAAGTGTGGGGTTGGTTGATGGGGGGAAGTGATGGGGTTGGTTAATGGGGGAAGTGATTGGGGTTGGTTGATGGGGGGAAGTGATGGGTTGGTTGATGGGGGAAGTGATGGGGATGGTTGATGGGGGAAGTGATGGGGTTGGCTGATGGGGGAAAGTGATGGGGAAGTGATGGGGTTGGTTGAGGGGGGAAATGATGGGGTTGGTGATGGGGGAAGTAATGGGGTTGGCTGATGGGGGAAGTGATGGGGTTGGTGATGGGGGAAGTGTTGGGGTTAGTTGATGGGGGGAAGTGATGGGGGTTGGTTGATGGGGGGGAGTGATGGGGTTGGTTGATGGGGGAAGTGATCGGGTTGGTTGATGGGGGAAGTGATGGGGTTGGTTGTTGGAGGGGGGAAAGTGATGGGTTGGTTGATGGGGGAAGTGATGGGGTTGGTTGATGGGGGAAGTGATGGGGTTGGTTGATGGGGGAAGTGAGGGGGTTGGTTGATGGGGAAGTGATGGGGCTGGTTGATGGGGGAAGTGATGGGGTTGGCTGATGGGGAAGTGATGGGGTTGGTTGATGGGGGAAGTGATGGGGTTGGTTGATGGGGGGAAGTGATGGGGTTAGTTGATGGGGGAAGTGATGGGGTTGGTTGATGGGGTTAGTTGATGGTGTAGACAGCCTGTACTGTCTGCACAGACAGCCCATGCTGTCTGCCAGCTTAGTTCATATTTCGCGCCACTCAGGTGCTGCCATCTATAGGCCTTGCCACTTCAGTATGCCCAGACATGCCTCCGGCTCACTCACACAGCGGCCTAGCAGGAAGACACAAGTACTCCCAGCTCTCTCGGGGGCATGGCCCCCCGGGGCCCATGGGCACAACACAAGCCTGTTTACCCACCACTACTTAACAATAAAGTAAGAAGCCTCCGAAGAAGTTTATCATTTAACCACCCGCTTGCAGCACCTACCAAAATAATCATTTTCGTTATAATGGTACCAGCGGTGGTCGCAGCAGTTGTGTTTACCCTGGAGAGAGGAAGGAGAGGTATGAAGTCATCTTCACTTCATCATCCCATGCAAGAAGCATCCGTCTCTCAACAAGTTATTCTGATGTCGTGTCTGCACGTTTGAGCATCCAGACACAGGTACAAGCAGGATCCAGGCCGAAATTTGCCGAAATTCTCCGAGAATTGTAAGTGGCATCACAGTGACCCCACGCTACAGAGACTCCACGCTACAGTGTCCCATGCTGTTTCTCAAGTCACGTGTACAGCGTCACTTGTATGTTGCTGTTGTTGTTCAGCTCAGCACAGCCGTTTCAGTAAGCCAGAGGTGAGTTTTGTGGTGATTTCTGCGTCCAGTGTGAGTTTCTTACGTATTTGTGGGTGGGGGGAGGGGAGAGGAGAGGTAGTGGCTGTTCCTCACCTTGCCCATGCTCGCCCTACTCACGCTCACCCGTCTACCATACACCACTGCCCACTCCCTCTGCTGTGTTTTCTGCTGTTTCCATGTGAATTCATTGCCCGAGCTGTGTATCCGAGTGCCGGGCCACTCGAAGCCGTACGTGGATCAGCATGCCACATAGATCACGACACCACGTGGATCACGACGCCACGTGGATCACGACGCCACGTGGGTGTGGGCGATGTCACGTGGATCTACCAGCCATGTGAGTTACCAGATGTCCCGGCCACATGCTGTGGTCTGCTGCCCGCATCACATTGACGTCAACCCCCGATGCTGCCCGACTTCATGACGTCCCTCGAGATGTCTGCTGACGTTCACCTTTGAGATGTCTGCTGACGTCCCTCGAGATGTTGCTGACGTCTCACCTCGAGATGTCTGCTGACGTCACCTCACGATGTCTGTGACGTCACCTCGGATGTCTGCTGATGTCACCTCGAGATGTCTGCTGACGTCACAGTGCTGCTGACGTCACCTCGCGACATCACGCCTGACATCACATGATGTCACCATCGAGTGTTAGTAATTATTTTAATATTGTCGAGGGAAGATTGAGAGAAAATATATGTCGGTGTGTTAATTAATTCCTATCAGTCAGTGTTCTCACATTTTAGTATGTCTTAGTCAGTTTTTATGCACAGGGAAAAGTATCTTTGCTAGTTTAAGCCCTGTTGTACCGCAGTGTGTTTTTAAAGTTTCCCTGTGTCCAGTGAGGTCTGAGCCAGACCTGAGTAGCACCACTGTGCTAAGTCACCCGTGTGACCAGTGTGTTTGACAGCTGGGTTACTCAGCCCCGGCGGTATGAGCCCTCTTGTACAGAAAGCTTTTATGCTCGTCGTCGTGATGTTCTGGGAGAATGTACCTGCTACGATTCCCCCTCGAGATTTGTTTTACTTCACCTCCAGACCTTCAGAGTGCAGTTATATGTAGAGAAACAAGTCTGGGGACGCTTAGACTAACCTCTGCTATAACTCCAATGTCGAGAGAATGAACACTGTGTCAGCCTCGTGTCACAAGTTCAGTGAGCAGCCTGCACAAAAAAGATGTCACTTTGATGCTAGCTCGCTCACTGCGTTGGTGTATGATGTTACGACTCCCGATGTTTCGCCCAGTCGTCTCTGCCCGATCGCTCCACAACTCGCTCCACGCTCGCGGCAGTGACAGCCCCGCGACAGTACCAGTCAGAAGCGTCCTCCTGAGGTCGCTTGCCAGACAGTCCGCCCAGTTGCCGGTTTTGTCGACGCCTCACTCGAGGGCACCAGCATGTCGTTTCCCCGGTTGGTGAAAACCTGCCCGCGACCCTACGATGTCTGCTTCACCGTTCCAGAGGAGACCGTAACCTGTTACGTCACAGCTCAGCCGCGGCGATGTCTCCTGTGTTGCAGTATCTGTCCGGACCCAGGAGGGCGTGCAGTGATGCCCTTCGACGCTCATTGCCTTTGACCACGATGTTTAGCACACCCCACATGTTTTTTTCTTCCCTCCCTGTAGGAAGTTTTTTTTTTTCCATGTCCATATGTATATATATGCTTTTATTTTGTGTTCTGTGCCCCGTTCCTACGAGAGAGAGACCGAGTTTCTTTTACCACCAGTATTGTCGCGTCGGGACGACGCGCGTTAGGTGGCCGAGCATATGTAGACAGCCTGTACTGTCTGCACAGACAGCCCATGCTGTCTGCCAGCTTAATTCATATTTCGCACCACTCAGGTGCTGCCATCTATAGGCCTTGCCACTTCAGTATGCCCAGACATGCCTCCGGCTCACACAGCGGCCTAGCAGGAAGACACAAGTACTCCCAGCTCTCTCTCGTGGGCATGGCCCTCCCGGGCCATGGGCACAACACAAGCCTGTTTACCCACCACTACTTAACAATAAAGTAAGAAGCCTCCGAAGACGTATCATTTACTCCCCGCTACCATACTACCAAATAAGGCCTTTCTATAATGATGGGTTGGTTGATGGGGGAAGTGATGGGGTTGGTTGATGGGGGAAGTGATGGGGTTGGTTGATGGGGGAAGTGATGGGGTTGGTTGATGGGGGAAGCGATGGGGTTGGTTGATGGGGGAAGTGATGGGGTTGGTTGATGGGGGAAGTGATAGGGTTGGCTAATGGGGGGAAGTGATGGGGTTGGTTGATGGGGGAAGTGATGGGTTGGTTGATGGGGGAAGTGATGGGGTTGGTTGATGGGGGAAGTGATGAGGTTGGTTGATGGGGGAAGTGATGGGGTTGGTTGATGGGGGAAGTGATGGGGTTGGTTGATGGGGGAAGTGATAGGGTTGGCTGATGGGGGGAAGTGATGGGGTTGGTTGATGGGGGGAAGTGATGGGTTGGTTGATGGGGAAGTGAGGGGGTTGGTTTGATGGGGAAGTGATGGGGTTGGTTGATGGGGGAAGTGATGGGGTTGGTTGATGGGGGAAGTGATGGGGTTGGTTGATGGGGGAAGTGATGGGGCTGGTTGATGGGGTTGGTTGATGGGGGGAAGTGATGGGGGAAGTGATAGGGTTGGCTGATGGGGGAAGTGATGGGGTTGGTTGATGGGGGAAGTGTTTAGGGTTGGCTAATGGGGGAAGTGATGGGGTTGGTTGATGGGGGAAGTGATGGGTTGGTTGATGGGGAAGTGATGGGGTTGGTTGATGGGGGAAGTGATGGGGTTGGTTGATGGGGGAAGTGATGGGGGTGGTTGATGGGGAAGCGATGGGGTTGGTTGATGGGGGAAGTGATGGGGTTGGTTGATGGGAGAAGTGTAGGGTTGGCTGATGGGGGGAAGTGATGGGGTTGGTTGATGGGGGAAGTGATGGGTTGGTTGATGGGGAAGTGATTGGGGTTGGTTGATGGGGAAGTGATGGGGTTGGTTGATGGGGAAGTGATGGGGTTGGTTGATGGGGGAAGTGATGGGGCTGGTTGATTGGGGGGAAGTGATGGGGTTGGTTGATGGGGGGAAGTGATGGGGGAAGTGATAGGGTTGGCTGATGGGGGGAAGTGATGGGGTTGGTTGATGGGGGAAGTGATGGGTTTGTTGATGGGGGAAGTGATGGGGTTGGTTGATGGGGGGAAGTGATGGGGTTGGTGATGGGGAAGTGATGGGGTTGGTTGATGGGAAGTGATGGGGTTGGTTGATGGGGGGAGGTGATGGGGCTGGTTGATGGGGGGAAGGGGTGGTTATTACAATAATTTACATCCTACAGGATCCACCTTTATCTCTGACTCATGTTATTCAAACTTTCTCCTCGTAAAACCAAACTAGTACTGTCAGCATAGTTGCTGATCCCCTTATATGTGTTGTATAGTTTATTATAGTACCATCCATGTGCTTTATATAGAAGATCCCTATTAGGCCGAGTGACTGTATGACGTCACGGGATGCAGCGTGAGTGAGTGACGAGCTGCCTCTTCCTCACTCGACAGACCACCTACAAACAGGCAAGAACACGGCAGGTCTGGGCTCCCACCTCTCATCACAGTCTGACAATACATAGTGTTACCATCCAACAAGTGCGTCTACCTTCAACCCTCTTATCTCCTTACCGAACCCCCTACGACAAATACTCAGTCAGATATTCAACCTGAATGTCGTTACTCCTTTCGTACTCGACAAGTAATGAGAAACCCACAAGTATCTTTTGTAGATACTCGTTCAGATCTCCCTCAGTCAAGGCATGTGTTAGCCATTGCAGAGGAATTCGATCCTCCCAGAGATGATAACCATTCTGCATATGTAAACCTCACCCTCGCAGAATTGGGTTTAAATGTACATAGTCTGTATAACTAGTTGTCCGAGATGAAGGAAATTGTCAACTGTTTGTTATTAACTGATCAGTTTTTCAGAATTTTTTTTTTCGTGTTCATGTTCCCTCCGTATTCTGAGATTTGACAGTTATGATCTGAGTGCACACCAGATGCCTTTGCTGTTAATTTCACCTTGTTATATATATATATATATATTATATATATTATATATATATATATATATATATATATATATTATATATATATATATATATATATATATATATTTATATATATTTATTTCCTCAGAATCCGTAGAGTGCATGAATACAGATCGATCGATCAATTCCATCCCATATTGTACCATGATTTGTTCTTATAGTTTGTAATGCATTACGTTAAAAGTGATTACGTTAACACCCATTATGTAAAACTCATTTTGTTAACATCCAGTATGATACCATCCATTAATTCTAAGTTATATATGAATTTGTTATTGTATAGAATCAGCCCAGAACCACCTGCCTGTTCAGCCTATAGCATAGTAGTGTATGTCGAGACGACATACGTAACATGACCGAGCTGTCAGCATAGTTGCTGATCCCCTTATATGTGTTGTATAGCGTATTATAGTACCATCCATGTGCTTTATATAGAAGATCCCTATTAGGCCGAGTGACTGTATGATGTCACGGGATGCAGCATGAGTGAGTGACGAGCTGCCTCTTCCTCACTCGACGGACCACCTACGAACAGGCAAGAACACGGCAGGTCTGGGCTCCCACCTCTCATCACAGTCTGACAATACATAGTGTTACCATCCAACAAGTGCGTCTACTTTCAACCCTCTTATCTCCTTACTGAACCCCTACGACAGTACTAAAATAAATATTTTTAAATATCTTCAAGCAACAAATAAAAATATTGCATTTGCTTACAAAATGAATGATACAATGTTATTTTCAATAATAATAATAATAACAATAATAATAATAATAATAAACTAGAAGGATATAACCTACATGGAGTTAAAAAATTAAAGTTATTTCGAACCCAACTAGGATCCTCTTTTGTAGATACGAGAGAATGTTTTTGTTGTTATTGTGGTTGAAGATGGACTGACATTTGGTCGAGCCAGAGTCATGGTCATATACAGCCCAGTAGTGGCTGTTGTACTGATTTTATTCCTGAGTTCTTATGTTCGCTGTGGCGGGTTTTATTGTTTCTCGGAGGGGGATGTGTGGTCGTTGTTCTTAGTTTCCACTGTAAGGACCTCCGAATGTCCAGGGTTCCAGGCTGGGATGTCCGATGATTCTCACACTAATGGAGAATTACAGCTGAGGAGAATACTTCACATCCATCACACTCACTCCTCTTCCTGTTTTGAGTTGCAGCTGCATAGTTTTTCCCCCTGCTTCTGGTCTGGACTGATCTTTGTTCACTTTGATGATGTTGTCAGTGAGTGTCCACTTTGCCTTTACGATTGTAAAGTTGGAGTTTTTGAAGCTCATAGTGCGTTTGTTTCTTTGTCTGCTTCAGATGCAAATGTATATATATCTGTACCACAGCAGTGGCGAATATTTCATGGCTAATCGATCTCCTTCTTCGTTTCCTTGTATGTTTTACGTGACTAAGGATGCAGTTGAGGCTTACCTGTTTATGTAATGCGGAATGCATGGAGGGAGTAGCAGCTGCTGTATGATCACTGTTAATTTAACATTCTTCTTTGGAGTTTACAGAGTGGATATCCTGCATTGCGGCTATAGAGTGTATAGTGGTTATAGAGGTGATCCGCGTTCTGCGGGAATGTTCTTGCCAAGGTAAGGTAGATGACCATTCTGTCTCCCTGAGAAAGTGATTCCTCTAGTAGACTCCTGATACACATGTTTGGGTGTTCTGATCTACAGCTCTTAGACTGTACATAAGCTGAGATAGGATAACAGTTCTTAGACTGTACATAAGCTGAGGTAGGATAACAGCTCTTAGACTGTACATAAGCTGAGGTAGGATAACAGCTCTTAGACCGTACATAAGCTGAGGTAAGATAACAGCTCTTAGACTGTACATAAATTGAGGTAAGATAACAGCTCTTAGACTGTACATAAGCTGAGATAGGGTAACAGCTCTTAGACTGTACATAAGCTGAGATAGGGTAACAGCTCTTAGACTGTACATAAGCTCTTAGACTGTAAATTCAGAGACAGAGGTAGAGGAAGAACCCACACCCACACTGTCTCCACCCACACGCACACTGTCCCCACCCACACTGTCTCCACCCACACGCACAGTCCCCACCCACACTGTCCAAACCCACACTGTCCCCACCCACGCTGTCCCCACCCACACCCACACTGTCCCTGCTCACACCCACACTGTCTCCACCCACACTGTCCCCATCCACACCCACATTGTCCACACCCACACTGTCACCACCCACACTGTTCCCACCCACAGTCACCACCCACGCCCACACTGTCCCCACCCACATCCACACTGTCTCCACCCACGCCCACACTGTCCCCACCCACACCCACACTGTCCCGACCCATACCCACACTGTCCCTACCACACCCACACTGTCCCTACCACACAACCATTGTTCCCACCCACGTCCACGTTGTCCCCACCCACGCCCACACAGGACCTATCAACGCTCACACTGTCCCCACCCAAACCCCACATTGTCCCCATCCACACCCACACTGTTCCCACCCACGCCTATACTGTCCCATCTACAACCACTCTGCCCCACCCACAGTCCCCAGTCACGCCCACACAGTCCCAACCCACACAGACCTTGCCTACAAAGTCCCAAAATACGCCCACGTAGACCCGCCAACGTCCACATAATCTGCACCTACACAAGTCCCGCCCACGACCTCGAAAACAAAGACCAATTCGTCACCCACACAGATCCCGCCCACACAGATCCCGCCCACACAGACAGCTCCAAAAAACATTTCGCCAACCGAGTCCCCGCCCACACAGTCCCCGCCCACACAGGACCCGCACACTATATCCACCCACGTAGACCAGGCTCACGCCCACACAAACAATATCTCCCCGCCCTCCCTGTCCGTTCCTTGTCCGCCCTCCCACGCCCTGTACCGTGGACCAGACACGCCCACAACCACCCATCCACGCTGGGTTGCTCCCCACCCACGCTTCATCGATCACACCTACACTACACCTCACTAACCCCACCCCTCCTCCTCCTCCTCCTCCTCCTCCTCCTCCTCCTTCTCCTCCTTCTCCTCTTCCTTCCTCTCGACTCCCCTTTCTTCCGTTTGTCCTCTTCTTTTGCTCTCTTATATTCGTCTTCCTCATCTTTCTCTTCCTTTTCTTATTCCTCCTGCTCCTCTTCTCTGTTTTCCTCCTCCTTTTCTTTCAATTCAACCTCCTCTTCTTTCTCGTCATCTTTCCTCCTTTTCTTTTCCTTCATCTTTCTCTTCCTCCTGCTCTTTCTCTTCCTCCTCTTCCTTCCTCCTGTTTCCATCTTTCCCTCCTATACAAGCGACCATTCCCTGACTCTCCTGCGAAGTTTTTATTTTACGAACGAACTCTTGTTTTTTCTTGAACTCTGAATTTACAGTCTATGAGCTGTTATTCTACCTCGGTTTATGTGCAGTCTAAGAGCTGTTATAATACCTCAGGTTATGTACAGTCTAAGAGCTGTTATTCTACCTCGGTTTATGTACAGTCTAAGAGCTTTTATAATACCTCAGGTTATGTACAGTCTAAGAGCTGTTATCCAAACTCAGCTTGTGTACAGTCTATGAGCTGTTATTCTACCTCAGCTTATGTACAGTGTAAGAGCTATTACCCCACCTTAGCTCATTTACAGGCTAAGAGCTCTTGCTTCACCTGAATAACAGAATGAGAGCTGCTATCTTGTATCAGCTCTTTTTTTACAGTCCAGTTCTTTCTTAGGTTTACTGGCACCTGCAGCATGCCACCCACAACACTCAGGTTCATTTTTACTGCTAGGTGAACAAATACACACTGTGTGTATACGCACTTCTCGGTGTATGCACACTAGGAGATACACATCTCTCAGTGTACATCTTTCCTCCTTTTCTTTTCCTTCATCTTTCTCTTCCTCCTGCTCTTTCTCTTCCTCCTCTTCCTTCCTCCTGTTTCCATCTTTCCCTCCTATACAAGCGACCATTCCCTGACTCTCCTGCGAAGTTTTATTTTACGAACGAACTCTTGTTTTTTCTTGAACTCTGAATTTACAGTCTATGAGCTGTTATTCTACCTCGGTTTATGTGCAGTCTAAGAGCTGTTATAATACCTCAGGTTATGTACAGTCTAAGAGCTGTTATTCTACCTCGGTTTATGTACAGTCTAAGAGCTTTTATAATACCTCAGGTTATGTACAGTCTAAGAGCTGTTATCCAAACTCAGCTTGTGTACAGTCTATGAGCTGTTATTCTACCTCAGCTTATGTACAGTGTAAGAGCTATTACCCCACCTTAGCTCATTTACAGGCTAAGAGCTCTTGCTTCACCTGAATAACAGAATGAGAGCTGCTATCTTGTATCAGCTCTTTTTTTACAGTCCAGTTCTTTCTTAGGTTTACTGGCACCTGCAGCATGCCACCCACAACACTCAGGTTCATTTTTACTGCTAGGTGAACAAATACACACTGTGTGTATACGCACTTCTCGGTGTATGCACACTAGGAGATACACATCTCTCAGTGTACATACACTGAGAAATACATACCTCTAAGAGTATGTGCACTTGATATACTCGCATCTTAGTATATATACATTGATATACGCACCTGTCAGTATATATACCCAGGAGAGATGCTTGGGTCGGGGTGTCAGTGAGTATATCTTATCTCTTCTTCAAGTTCACAGAGAGATGAGAGATATTGAAAGGTTGTTTTATTTTTTAGACAGTCCCACTGTGTTCCTCAAGTTGATGTAAGACTCTCAAGCTGATGTAAGACTCTCAAGCTAATGTAAGACTCTCAAGCTGATGTAAGACTCTCAAGCTAATGTAAGACTCTCAAGCTGATGTAAGACTCTCAAGCTGATGTAAGAGTTTCAAGCTGATGTAAGACCACTGAATTTTGTGTAAGACCTAGTTGCAAAAAAAAAAAAAAAGTCTGAAAGGAGAGTTTCAGTTAGGCCATGAGTAGCTAGAACCAAACTCTGTGGGGTCTACGAGACAGCTTTTTCTTCAAGCTTGGTCTCCAAGGCTGGTCTCCAAGGTTTGTTTCCATAGTTGGTCTGCAAGGTTTCCACTGTGGCACTACAGTAGGCCTACTGGACTACTTTAGGTGCTTGTTATGAGCACACCTCCCTTATAGATCGCCTGCAGGAAACAGTTCTTGCCTGCTTCAAGCCAGCCAGCAACTTGTCTACACCAAGCAACGCTTCTCACTTGCTCTTCCTTCCTCTCTGAGGGTACGTTGAGACGATCTTCTTGCTACTTCTTGAAAACGTCCTCTTTCTTTATTCTTCAATACAGAATTTGGTCCATCCTTGAGAGTCACCACTGAGGATTACAGTAAAACCCAAGTTGCGTTCTGTTCACCACTACCAAATGGAACACCACAGGAGGGGCGAGAAGCATCAGTAACCCGCCGTTCCAGGTGATAATGAACACAAAGACTGAAGCACTTAGCTTAGGTCTGAAGTATTCTACAGGTATACAAAATACAAGACCAGAGCTCGTCACCAGAAATTACCGCTACTGGAACAGTGACTTCCAGAGAAGCTTTATCAAAGCAGTGATTTCGTGTACTGTTACTGAACCTTCAGACTTTGTACTACCACGTTGCTGGATTCAAGTATTTAAATTCTTGGCCAAAAGATGAGTGCAAATTCATTAGCACAGCCTACAAAGCCTACAAGGAAAGAGAAAGACGAATACGAAGACAAGGAAGAATACGTACCTTTATACAACAATAAATTAAATGAGCTCACTAAACGTTTTTAAATCCAGACAGAGATGAAACAGAGATGAAAGTTCCTCTGTCTTAGTCCCAGAAATCCTAGACCAGGAGGTGCGTATGGTCTTCCCGGAACTCACAAAACCAGCATTCTACTGATATCTTTTATATGAGTCAGTGACAGAGATTCTCACAACTCAGCTGCAAATCTAGCAAAACACTTAACGAAACTTTTCTGAACGATCATCAACGTACATTAAAAAACACTCTAGTAACATCGACCGTGTCAGAGACATCAACGTGAGAAACAAGAAACTGGCAAGCTTGGGTGTAACTTCTTTATTTACAAATGTAGCCACGACCCCCAGAGTACTACAGTCCGTCACAGGAAGATCAGTGACGCCCTCGATCTTCCTTTCCCTGTCAGCGTTTCCGTCGATAATCTTCAAACTGCGTGTGTGCATTTTAAATGCTTTCGTTATGGTAACTCTTTGTTTAGTTACAAAAAATTGTATCCCCCATTATTGCAGCGCTAGTTAACAGATACAGGGAGTATATCAGGGCAGAAAAATTCACATTCACATCACATCCAATGTACCATGAGTTTGTTTCCCAACAATGTACCGTAACTGTGGGCACCCAACTATGTACCGCAACTGTGAGTTCCCAACTATGTACCGCAACTGTGAGTTCCCAACTATGTACCGTAACTGTGAGTTCCCAACTATGTACCGTGACTGTGGGTTCCTAACAATGTACCGTGACTGTGGGTTCCTAACAATGTAACGTGGCTGTGGGTTCCCAACTATGTACCGTGACTGGGTTCCTAACAATGTACCGTGACTGTGGGTTCCTAACAATGTACCGTGACTGTGGGTTCCCAACTATGTACCGTGACTGTGGGTTCCTAACAATGTACCGTGACTGTGGGTTCCTAACAATGTAACGTGGCTGTGGGTTCCCAACTATGTACCGTGACTGTGGGTTCCTAACAATGTACCGTGGCTGTGGGTTCCCAACAATGTAACGTGGCTGTCGTTTCCCAACAATGTACCGTGGCTGTGGTTTCCCAACAATGTACCGTGATTGTCGGTTGCCAACAATGTACCGTGGTTCTGGGTTCCCAACAATGTACCGTGGCTGTGGTTTCCCAACAATGTACCGTGACTGTCGGTTCCCAACAATGTACGTGGTTCTGGGTTCCCAACAATGTACCGTGACTGTCGGTTCCCAACAATGTATCGTGATTCTGGGTTCCCAACAATGTACCGTGACTGTGGGTTCCCAACTATGTACCGTGGCTGTGGTTTCCCAACAATGTACCGTGACTGTCGGTTCCCAACAATGTACCGTGGTTCTGGGTTCCCAACAGTGTACAGTGACTGTCGGTTCCCAACAATGTATCGTGGTTCTGGGCTCCCAACAATGTACCGTGGCTGTGGTTTCCCAACAATGTACCGTGACTGTGGGTTCCCAACAACGTACCGTGGTTCTGGGTTCCCAACAATGTACCGTGGCTCTGGGTTCCCAACAATGTACCGTGACTGTCGGTTCCCAACAATGTACCGTGGTTCTGGGTTCCCAACAATGTACCGTGACTGTGGTTTCCCAACAATGTACCGTGACTGTGGGTTCCCAACAACGTACCGTGGTTCTGGGTTCCCAACAATGTACCATGACTGTGGTTTCTCAACAATGTACCGTGACTGTGGGTTCCCAACAACGTACCGTGGTTCTGGGTTCCCAACAATGTACCATGACTGTGGTTTCTCAACAATGTACCGTGAATATGGTTTCTCAACAATGCACCGTGACTGCGGGCTCCCAACATTGTACCGTGAATATGGTTTCTCAACAATGTACCGTGACTGTGGGCTCCCAACAATGTACCGTGACTGTGGGCTCCCAACAATGTACCGTGAACATGGTTTCTCAACAATGTACCGTGACTGTGGGTTCTCAACAATGTACCGTGACTGTGGGTTCTCAACAATGCACGGTAACTGTGGGTTCTCAACATTGTACCTTGAGTGTGGGTTCTCAACAATGTACCGTGACTGTGGGTTCTCAACAATGTACCGTGACTGTGGTTTCCCAACAATGTACCGTGGTTCTGGGTTCCCAACAATGTACCGTGGCTGTGGGCTCCCAAAATTGTACCGTGGCTGTGAGCTCCCAAAAATGTACCGTAACTGTGGGTTCTCAACAATGTACCGTAACTGTGGGTTCTCAACAATGTACCGTAACTGTGGGTTCTCAACAATGTACCGTAACTGTGGGTTCTCAACAATGTACCGTAACTGTGGGTTCTCAACAATGTACCGTGGCTGTGGATTCCCAACAATGTACCGTGGCTGTGGTTTCCCAACAATGTACCGTTACTGTGGTTTCCAACAATGTACCGTGGCTGTGGGTTCCCAACAATGTACCGTGGCTGTGGTTTCCCAACAATATACCGTAGCTGTGGATTCCCAACAATGTACCGTGGCTGTGGATTCCCAACAATGTACCGTGGCTGTGGTTTCCAACAATGTACCGTGGTTCTGGGTTCCCAACAATGTACCGTGACTGTCGGTTCCCAACAATGTACCGTGGCTGTGGGTTCCCAACAATGTACCGTGGCTGTGGTTCCCAACAATGTACCGTGGCTGTGGGTTCCCAACAATGTATCGTGGCTGTGGGCTCCCAACAATGTACCATGACTGTGGGCTCCCAACAATGTACCGTGGCTGTGGGTTCCCAACAATGTACCATGGCTGTGGGCTCCCAACAATGTACCATGACTGTGTGCTCCCAACAATGTACCGTGAATATGGTTTCTCAACAATGTACCGTGACTGTGGGCTCCCAACAATGTACCGTGACTGTGGGCTCCCAGCAATGTAACGTGAATATGGTTTCTCAACAATGCACCGTGGCTGTGGGCCCCCAACAATGTACCGTGACTGTGGGCTCCCAACAATGTACCGTGAATATGGTTTCTCAACAATGTACCGTGACTGTGGGCTCCCAACAATGTACCGTGACTGTGGGCTCCCAACAATGTACCGTGACTGTGGGCTCCCAACAATGTACCGTGACTGTGGGCCCCCAACAATGTACCGTGACTGTGGGCTCCCAACAATGTACCGTGAATATGGTTTCTCAACAATGTACCGTGGCTGTGGGCTCCCAACAACGCACCGTGACTGAGGGCTCCCAACAATGTACCGTGACTGTGGGCTCCCAACAATGTACCGTGGCTGTGGGCTCCCAATAATGTACCGTGGCTGTGGGCTCCCAACAATGTACCGTGGCTGTGGGCTTCCAAATATGTACCGTGGCTGTGGTTTCCCAACAATATACTGTGGCTGTGGGCTCCCAGCAGTGTACCGTGGTTGTGGGCTCCCAACAATGTACCGTGGCTGTGGGCTCCCAATTATGTACCGTGGCTGTGGTTTCCCAACAATATACTGTGGCTGTGGGCTTCCAGCAATGTACCGTGGCTGTGGGCTCCCAATTATGTACCGTGGCTGTGGGCTCCCAATTATGTACCGTGGCTGTGGTTTCCCAACAATATACCGTGGCCGTGGGCTCCCAACAATGTACCGTGGCTGTGGGCTCCCAATTATGTACCGTGGCTGTGGTTTCCCAACAATATACCGTGGCTGTGGGCTCCCAACAATGTACCGTGGCTGTGGGCTCCCAACAATGTACCGTGGCTGTGGGCTCCCAATTATGCACCGTGACTGTGGTTTCACAACAATATACCGTTGCTGTGGGCTCCCAACAATATACCGTGGCTGTGGGCTCCCAACAATGTACCGTGGCTGTGGGCTCCCAACAATGTACCATGACTGTGGGCTCCCAACAATGTACCGTGGCTGTGGGCCCCCAACAATGTACCGTGACTGTGGGCTCCCAACAATGTACCGTGAATATGGTTTCTCAACAATGTACCGTGACTGTGGGCTCCCAGCAATGTACCGTGACTGTGGGCTCCCAACAATGTACCGTGACTGTGGGCTCCCAACAATGTACCGTGACTGTGGGCCCCGAACAATGTACCGTGACTGTGGGCTCCCAACAATGTACCGTGAATATGGTTTATCAACAATGTACCGTGGCTGTGGGCTCCCAACAATGCACCGTGACTGAGGGCTCCCAACAATGTACCGTGACTGTGGGCTCCCAACAATGTACCGTGGCTGTGGGCTCCCAATAATGTACCGTGGCTGTGGGCTCCCAACAATGTACCGTGGCTGTGGGCTTCCAATTATGTACCGTGGCTGTGGTTTCCCAACAATAAACTGTGGCTGTGGGCTCCCAGCAGTGTACCGTGGTTGTGGGCTCCCAACAATGTACCGTGGCTGTGGGCTCCCAATTATGTACCGTGGCTGTGGTTTCCCAACAATATACTGTGGCTGTGGGCTTCCAGCAATGTACCGTGGCTGTGGGCTCCCAATTATGTACCGTGGCTGTGGGCTCCCAATTATGTACCGTGGCTGTGGTTTCCCAACAATATACCGTGGCCGTGGGCTCCCAACAATGTACCTTGGCTGTGGGCTCGCAATTATGTACCGTGACTGTGGTTTCCCAACAATGTACCGTGACTGTGGGCTCCCAACAATGTACCGTGGCTGTGGGCTCCCAACAATGTACCGTGACTGTGGTTTCCCAACAA
>NC_069407.1:27905133-28030819 GCF_026875155.1 Cherax quadricarinatus
TTTAGAACAGGTCGCTCCTGTCTGTCTCAACTATTGGATCACTACGACAAGGTCCTAGATGCACTAGAAGACAAAAAGAATGCAGATGTAATATATATAGACTTTGCAAAAGCCTTCGACAAGTGTGACCATGGCGTAATAGCGCACAAAATGCGTGCTAAAGGAATAACAGGAAAAGTCGGTCGATGGATCTATAATTTCCTCACTAACAGAACACAGAGTAGTAGTCAACAGAGTAAAGTCCGAGGCAGCTACGGTGAAAAGCTCTGTTCCACAAGGCACAGTACTCGCTCCCATCTTGTTCCTCATCCTCATATCTGACATACACAAGGATGTCAGTCACAGCACCGTGTCTTCCTTTGCAGATGACACCCGAATCTGCATGACAGTGTCTTCCATTGCAGACACTGCAAGGCTCCAGGCGGACATCAACCAAATCTTTCAGTGGGCTGCAGAAAACAATATGAAGTTCAACGATGAGAAATTTCAATTACTCAGATATGGTAAACAGGAGGAAATTAAATCTTCATCAGAGTACAAAACAAATTCTGGCCACAAAATAGAGCGAAACACCAACGTCAAAGACCTGGGAGTGATCATGTCGGAGGATCTCACTTTCAAGGACCATAACATTATATCAATCGCATCTGCTAGAAAAATGACAGGATGGATAATGAGAACCTTCAAAACTAGGGATGCCAAGCCCATGATGACACTCTTCAGGTCATTTGTTCTATCTAGGTTGGAATATTGCTGCACACTAACAGCACCTTTCAAGGTAGGTGAAATTGGTGACCTAGAAAATGTAAAGAGAACCTTCACGGCGCGCATAACGGAGATAAAACACCTCAGTTACTGGGAGCGCTTGAGGTTCCTGAACCTGTACTCCCTGGAACGCAGGCGGGAGAGATACATGATTATATACACCTGGAAAATTCTAGAAGGACTAGTACCGAACTTGCACACGAAAATCACTCACTACGAAAGCAAAAGACTTGGCAGACGATGCAACATCCCCCCAATGAAAAGCAGGGGTGTCACTAGCACGTTAAGAGACCATACAATAAGTGTCAGGGGCCCGAGACTGTTCAACTGCCTCCCAGCATACATAAGGGGGATTACCAACAGACCCCTGGCAGTCTTCAAGCTGGCACTGGACAAGCACCTAAAGTCGGTTCCTGACCAGCCGGGCTGTGGCTCGTACGTTGGTTTGCGTGCAGCCAGCAGTAACAGCCTGGTGTGTATGTGTGTGTGTATGTGTGTGTGTATGTGTGTGTGGATGTGTGTGTGTGTGTGTGTGTGTGTGTGTGTGTGTGTGTGTGTGTGTGTGTGTGTGTGTGTGTGTGTGTGTGTGTGGGCGTGTGTGTGTGGATGTGTGTGTGTGTGTGTGTGTGTGTGTGTGTGTGTGTGTGTGTGTGTGTGTATGTGTGTGTGTGTGTGTGTGTGTGTGTGTGTGTGTGTGTGTGTGTGTGTGTATGTGTGTGTGTGTGTGTGTGTGTGTGTGTGTGTGTGTGTGTGTGTGTGTGTGTGTGTGTGTGTGTACTCACTTAATTGTCCTCACTTAATTGTGGTTGCAGGGGTCGAGACTCAGCTCCTGGCCCCGCCTCTTCACTGATCGCTACTAGGTCCTCTCTCTCTCTGCTTCCTGAGCTGTATCATACCTATTCTTAAAACTATGTATGGTTCCTGCCTCCACTACTTCACTTGCTAGGCCATTCCACTTCCTGACAACTCTATGACTGAAGAAATACTTCCTAACGTCCCTGTAACTCGTCTGAGTCTTCAGCTTCCAGTTGTGACCCCTTGTCCCTGTGTCCCCTCTCTGGAACATCCTATCTCTGTCCACCTTGTCTATTCCCCGCAGTATCTTGTATGTCGATATCATGTCTCCCCTGACCCTTCTGTCCTCCAGTGTCGTCAGTCCGATCTCCCTCAACCTTTCCTCGTACGATATTCCCTTGAGCTCTGGGACTAGCCTTGTTGCAAACCTTTGTATTTTCTCTAACTTCTTGACGTGCTTGACCAGGTGTGGGTTCCAGACTGGTGCTGCATACTCCAGTATGGGCCTAACATACACAGTGTACAGTGTCTTGAACGATTCCTTCATGACTTTGCATTTGGCTGGATTGAATTCGAGAAGCCAGTTACTGGATCACATGTCCAGCCTGTCCAGGTCTCTTTGCAGTCCTGCCTCATCCTAATCCGATTTAATTCTTCTCATCAACTTCACATCATCTCCGAATAGGGACACTTCAGAGTCTATTCCTTCCATCATGTCGTTCACATATATCAAAAATAGCACTGGTCCTAGAACTGACCCCTGTGGGACCCCGCTCGTCACAGGCGCCCACTGTGATACCTCTTCACGTACCATGACTCGTTGCTGCCTCCCTGTCAGGTATTCCCTGATCCACTGCAGTGCCCTCCTTGTTACATGCGCCTGATCCTCCAGCTTCTGCACTAATCTCTTGTGGGGATCTGTGTCAAAGGCCTTCCTGCAGTCTAGGAAAACGCAATCTACCCAACTCTCTCTCTCGTGTCTTACTTCTGTTACCTTGTCATAAAACTCCAGGAGGTTTGTAATACAAGATTTGCCTTCCATGAACCCATGCTGGTTTTCATTTATAATCTTGTTCCTTTCCAGGTGTTCGACCACTCTCCTCCTGATAATCTTCTCCATGACTTTGCACACAATACATGTCAGAGACACAGGTCTATAGTTTAGCGCCTCGTTTCTGTTTCCTTTGTTAAATATGGGGACTACATTAGCTGTCTTCCATTTCTCAGGTAGTTGCCCAGTTTCAAGGGATGTGTTGAAGATTGTGGTTAGAGGCACGCACAGCATCTCTGCTCCTTCTCTAAGGACCCATGGGGAGATGTTGTCCGGTTCCATCACCTTTGAGGTGTCAAGGTCACTTAGGAGCTTCTTCACCTCCTCCTCGGTTGTTCGTATGTCATCCAACACCTGTTGGTATATTCCCTCTTGATGTTCCCTTCTGTGCTGTCTTCCCACAGCCCTTCCTGTCTCTACTGTAAAAACTTCCTTAAATCTCCTGTTCAGCTCCTCACATACCTCCTGATCATTTCTTGTGAGTTCTCCACCTTCTGTCCTTAATCTGATCACCTGGTCTTTGACTGTTGTCTTCCTCCTGATGTGGCTATACAACAGTTTCGGGTCAGTCTTGATTCTCGATGCTATGTCATTTTCATACTGTAGCTGGGCCTCCCTCCTTACCTGTGCATACTCATTCCTGGCTCTGCGACTGATCTCCCTATTTCCGTGTGTTCTCTGCCTTCTGTACTTTTTCCATTCTCTATTGCACTTTGTTTTTGCTTCCTTACACCGTCGGGTAAACCAGGGGCTCTTTCTGGTCTTCCCGTTGTTACTGTTGCCCTTGGGAATAAACCTTTCCACTGCCTCCTTGCATTTTGTTGTTACATATTCCATCATTTCATTTACTGGCTTTCCTGCCAGTTCTGTCCCACTGGACCTCCCGCAGGAAGTTCTTCAACCCTATGTAGTCCCCTCTTTTATAGCCAGGGTTTTCCCATTCAACTCCTGTTATTCTCTCCACTTGCAGCTCTACTATGTATTCAAAGCACAGAACCACGTGGTCGCTAGCTCCTAGGGGACTCTCATACTTGATGTCCTCAATGTCTGAGCTGCCCAGGGTGAACACAAGGTCCAATCTTGCTGGTTCATCCTCCCCTCTCACTCTGGTAGTGTCCTTAACATGTTGGTGCATGAGGTTTTCCAGCACCACGTCCAACATCTTGGCTCTCCATGTTTCGGGACCCCCATGTCGCTCCAGGTTTTCCCAGTCAATCTCTCTGTGGTTGAAATCCCCCATAACCAGCAACTTTGCTCTGCTGGAGTGAGCTCTTCTTGCCACCTCAGCAAGTGTCTCCACCATTGCTCTGTTGCTCTCTTGATATTCCTCTCTTGGCCTCCTGCAGTTCTGTGGTGGATTATACATCACTGCAATGACCAATTTGTGTTCCCCAGACTGAAGTGTACCTACTATGTAGTCTCTTTCTCCCGTCTCATCTATGCCTTCCATTTTATCGAATCTCCATCTGTTTTTTCACGAGCAGAGCAACTGCACCTCCCCCCCCTGCCCCTTCTATCTTTCCTCATGATCTGGTATCCTGGTGGGAAGATTGCATCTGTTATTGTCTCCGTGAGTTTTGTTTCTGTAACTGCTATGATGTCTGGGGACTTCTCATTGATTCTTTCTTGTCATTCCTCATGTTTATTCGTTAATCCATCTGCATTTGTGTACCAAACCTTCAACTTCTGTTCAAATACTGTAACTGTGGTGCGAGGGGGTGGGAACAGAGGGATCGGTGTGTGATGGTTGGTTTGGATTGTTCAGTTGCCTTAGGGGTGTCGTGGCTGGAGTCCTTCTGCAGGTGTTTCTGAGGGGTGTGCTTGTCCTTCCATTTGATCCTGGGTTATTCTGCTCTCCTTTTTCATTTCCTCCCATTTCTCCTTTCGTTTTTGAACTCTCTCTTTCATTGTCTTCCTTTCGTCCTGTGTTCTGTCTCGATCGAGGTACACACTCTGGAACTCCTGCTTGCCTCTCGGCCGTGCTTTCTCCTGCAGGATCATGGTTCGGGTTGATTCTGCCTTGAAAATTACTTTGAGAGGCCGATTCCTTTTCTTTGTGAACCACCCAATTCTCCGAAAATTTGGCACCTGGGTCATGTCCCCCTCGCCTATCACCTTCATGATATCTTCAATAGCTTTTTTCTCCTCCTGCTTTCTTTCATCATAAGTTTCCCCTTTAGCTTCGTCTAGCCCATAGACAAACACGGATCTCTCCCTTTCCACCTCCCACTGTGACTCCCATTGCATCCTCTGATGTGTTTTAGTTCCTTCCCGTGGAGTGTTCCTTCCTTCAGTCCCTTCCCTAGTTATGGCCCCTATGCTTCTTGGTTTGTCCTTCCTGCTCACCTGTTCCTGGCCCCCACAGGTATCTGATATGGTCCCTGCACATGTCCTAGTTCCTTCAATGTCTTCCAACCTCTCATTCTGTCCTAGTGTGCTCCCTGTCTTTGTTTTGGCCCATGTGGGTTTGACAGGACCTCTGCATACAGTTTAGTTTCCATGCTTCCTTCAGACCTGTTGTCTGTGTCTGATGTAGCCATTGCCGATGCTACTTCTGTAATATCTTTGCCTCCTTGCTGTTTCAGATGTCTCAGCTCCTCTTCTAATCTCTCTATCTTGATTTCTGCTGCTGCTGCTGCTGATGCTGCTGCTGCTGTGTGTGTGTGTGTGTGTGTGTGTGTGTGTGTGTGTGAGTGTGTGTGTGTGTGTGTGTGTGTGTGTGTGTGTGTGTGTGTGTGTGTGTGTGTGTGTGTGTGGATGCGTGTGTGTGCGTGTACTCACTTATATGTACTCACTTATATGTGCTTGCAGGGGTCGATTCATAGCTCCTGGGCCAGCTTCTTCACTGGTCGATACTAATTCGCTCTCTCCCTCCTCCATGATATTTGTCATACCTCTTCTTAAAGCTATTTATGGAACTTGCTTCCACTACTTCACTCTCCAGATTATTCCAATTCCTGACAACTCTAAGACTAAAGAAATACTTCCTAACATCCCTATGACTCATCTGGGTTTTCAGCTTCCAAATGTGTCCCCTTGTTTCTGTATCCCATCTCTGAAACATTCGATCCTTGTCCACCTTGTCAATGCCTCTTAGTATTTTATACGTTGTTATCATGTCCCCTCTATCCCTCCTATCCTTAAGTGTCATCAGGGTGAGTTCCCTTAACCTCTCCTAGTAAGACATAACCCTCAGTTCCGGGGCTAATCGTGTTGCAAATTTTTGCACTTTCTCCAATTTCGTGACGTGTTTGACTAAGTGAGGGTTCCATACTGGCGCTGCATATTCCAGTATAGGCCTTACGTATACGGTATATAATGTCGTGAATGACTCCTTACTCAGATGTCTAAACGCCAATCTCAGGTTTGCCAATCTCCCATATGCTGCAGCAGTTATTTGATTGATGTGTGCCTCAGGGGACATGTTCGTTATAATGCTTACCCCAAGATCCTTTCCTTTAATTGACGTTTGCAGCTGTTGGTTTCCTAACCTGTACTCCGTCTGCGGTCTTCTGTGTCCTTCCCCAATCTTCATGATCTTACACTTACTGGGGTTAAACTCCAGGAGCCATTTGTCGGACCATACTTGTAGTTTGTCCAGATCCCTTTGTAATCTTAACTGATCCTCGCCCACTTGTATTCTCCTCATCAGTTTCACATCAGCGAACAGTGACACTTCTGAAACTATTCCTTCCACCATGTCATTCACGTATACAAGAAACAGCACCGGGCCTAGAACTTGTGGAACCCCACTCGACACATGCTCCCACTCCGACACTTCAGCATGTACCAACACTTGTTGTTTCCTTCCTGTCAGGTATTCTCTGATCCATTGCAGTACTCTCCCCGTTATTCCTGCCTGCTCCGCTAATATTTGCACCAGTCTCTTGTGTGGTACTGTGTCAAAAGCCTTCTTGCAGTCTAAAAAGACGCAATCTACCCATCCCTCTCTCTCCTGTCTTACTTCTGTTACCTTATCGTAGAACTCAAGTAAATTTGTGACACAGGATTTCCCATCTCTGAAGCAGTGCTGACTGTCATGTCAGCACGGCTCATGACTGTCATGCTGACTGTCATGAGCCCAATCTTTTCAATGTGTTCCACTACTTTTCTCCTGATAATCTTTTCCATGACTTTACATACTATACAAGTCAGTGACACTGGTCTGCAGTTTAATGCTGCCTGTCTGTCCCCTTTCTTAAAAATTGGAACTATATGTGCTGTCTTCCACGCCTCAGGCAACTGCCCACTTTCGATAGATTTACTGAAGATTGCTGCTAATGGCACACACAGTTCCTCTGCTCCCTCTCTCAGTATCCATGGAGATATGTTATCTGGGCCCACCGCCTTTGAGGTATCGAGTTCCTCTAGCAGTTTCTTCACCTCTACCTTGGTTATATGTATTGTGTCCAGCACTTGCTGGTGCACCCTACCTCCAAAGTTTGCTGGAAGCATTCCTGACTCTACTGTGAATAATTCTGTAAATCTTATATTTAGTTCATCACATACTTCTTGGTCACTCTTCGTGAGCTCCCCTCTTTCTTTCCTCAGACTGATTACCTGGTCCTTGACTGTTGTTTTTCTCCTAATGTGACTGTATAACAACTTTGGTTCAGGTTTGGCTTTTGATGCTATGTCGTTCTCGTATTGCCTCTGGGCCTCTCTCCTTATCCTTGCATATTCGTTTCTGGTTCTTCTGCTCAGCTCCTTTTCTTGAGTCCTTTGCTTTCTATACCTTTTCCATGCTCTCGCACACTTGGCTTTGGCCTCTTTACACCTCCAGTTAAACCATGGGCTCACTCTGGTCTTACCATTTTTTCCATTGCCCTTTGGTATGAACCTTTCCTCTGCCTCCCTGCACTTAGTGGTTACTATTTCCATTATTTTATTTACTGTCTTTCAATCTAGTTCTCTTTCCCACTGCACTTCATGCAGTAAACTTCTCATTCCTATGTAGTCACCTTTTTTGAAGTTTGTTTTCTCTCATTGTTCTCGTGCTGCTGCATTCTCCACTGTTAACTCTACAAGATATTCAAAACTCAGGACATCATGATCACTAGCGCCATGAGGTCTTTCGTGGGTGATATCCCTTATGTCTGAACTATTCAAGGTGAATATGAGATCCAGCCTTGCTGCAACAGCATCTCCTCTCTCTCTGGTTGTACCCCTAACATGTTGGTGCATGAAGTTCTCCAATACAGTCTCCAACATCTTAGCCCTCCATGTTTCTGGTCCCCCATGTGGCTCTAGGTTTTCCCAATCTCTTTATGATTGAAATTCCCCATTATAAGCAATTTTATTCTACCCATATGAGCCCTCCTGGCCACTTCAGCTAGTGTATCCATCACTGCCCTATTATGCACATCATACTCTTCTCTTGTTCTCCTGCTGTTAAGTGGTGGGTTATACATCACTGCTATCATCACCTTTGGACCACCAGTCTGAAGTGTTCCTACAATGAAGTCATCTGTTTCCCTTCTTTCCATTCCTCCCATCTCATCAAAACTCCACTGTTTTTTTATAAGCAATGCTACTCCTCCCCCTCCTCTGTTCTCTCTGCCTTTCCTCATAATCTGATATTCAGGTGGAAAAATTGCATCTGTTATCATCCCTGTAAGTTTTGTCTCTGTTAGTGCTATGATGTCAGGTGATGTATCAATGATGCGTTCTTGCCACTCTTCACTCTTATTTGTTATTCCATCTGCATTGGTGTACCATACCTTTAGCTTCCTTTCCAGTACTGTATTTTGGGAGATGGAAGAGGAAGGTGCAGGCTGGGAGGGTGGGAGGGAGGGCACAATATTATGGGAGGCTGCTGGGATTGTGGAATTAGTGCTAGGGGATGGTGGCTGTGGAGTGAGGTTCGTTTCTGTTTACTGTGTTTGGTTGATATGTGGTGACAGGGGTTGAGAGGTTTCTGTAAGTATTTGTGTTTGATGTTCCCCCAAAGACTGAGCTTTCCTGTCTGTCGTTGCCTGTCCTGTCTCTCTTTCCTTCCACTGGTTCTGTCTTGCTCACACTTTCAGTTGTTCCCTTTCCTTTCATGTTCTGTCTTGATTGAGGAACACTTATTGATAATCTGGAGAGTCCTCTAACAGTGGTTTCTGTTGTAGTATCCTGTTCCATACCACATCTGTCTCTCACTATCGCCAGGCGACTATCACCATCACCAAGAGACTATCACCATCACCAGGAGACTATCACCATCACCAGGAGACTATCACCATCACCAGGAGACTATCACCATCACCAAGAGACTATCACCATCACCAGAAATATCACCACACCAGGAGACTATCACCATCCCAGGAGACTCTCACTGTCACCCGGAACCTCACTTCACCCGGATTCCCCAAACAAGGAACTCACTATCACAAGGGGACTCCACTATCACAGGAGACCCACAACACAGGAGAACACCACACCGGAGACTCCACAATCACAAGGAGACGCTCACTATCACAAGGAGACTCTCGCCATCACCAGGAGACTCTCACTATCACAAGGAGACTCTTACTATTACCAGGAGACGCTCACTATCACTAGGAGACTATCACCATCCCAGGTGACTCATCACTATCTAAGGAGACGCTCACTATCACAAAGGGAAAATCTCCACTTTCCAAGGAGACTCTCACTATCACAAGGAGACTATCACCATCACCAGGAGACTCTCACTATCACAAGGAGACTATCACCATCACCAGGAGACTCTCACTATCACAAGGAGACTCTCACTATCACAAGGAGAGTCTCACTATGACCAGGAGACTCCCACCATCACCAGGGGACTCTCAAATATCACCAAGGAACTCTCACTAATCACCAAAGGAGACTCTCACTATCACAAGGAGACTCTCACTATCACAAGGAGACTCTCACTATCACAAGGAGACTCTCACTATCACAAGGAGACTCTCACTATCACAAGGAGACTCTCACTATGACCAGGAGACTCTCACCATCACCAGGAGACTCTCACCATCACCAGAAGACTCTCACTATCACAAGGAGACGCTCACTATCGCAAGGAGACTCTCACCACCACCAGGATATTCTCACCATCACCAGGACTCTCACTATCACAAGGAGACTCTCACTATCACAAGGAGACTCTCACTATCACAAGGAGAATCTCACCATCACCAGGAGACTCTCACTATCACAAGGAGACTCTCACCATAACAAGGAGACTCACTATTACAAGGAGACTCTCACTATCACAAGGAGACTCTCACTATCACAAGGAAATTTTCACTATCACAAGGAGACTCTCACTACCACAAGGAGACTCTCACTATCACAAGGAGACTCTCACTATCACCAGGAGACTCTCACTATCACAAGAAAACTCACTGTCACAAGGAGACTCTCACTATCACAAGGAAACTCTCACTATCACAAGGAGACTCTCACTATCCCAAGGAGACTCTCACTATCACAAGGAGAATCTCACCGTCACCAGGAGACTCTCACTATTACAAGGAGACTCTCACTATCACCAGGAGACTCTCACTATCACAAGAAAACTCACTGTCACAAGGAGACTCTCACTATCACAAGGAAACTCTCACTATCACAAGGAGACTCTCACTATCACAAGGAGACTCTCACTATATAAACGAGACTCTCACTATCACAAGGAGAATCTCACCAGCACCAGGAGACTCTCACTATTGCATGGAGACTCTCACTATCACCAGGAGACTCTCACTATCACAAGAAAACTCACTATCACAAGGAACCTCTCACTATCACAAGGAACTTCTCACTATCACAAGGAACCTCTCACTATCACAAGGAGACTATTACTATCACAAGGAGACTACCGCCATCACAATTGACACACTAACACAAGGAAGACTACCACCATCCCAAGGAGACTCTCACCATCAAAGGAGACATCACCATCACAAGGGGACCATCACTATACAAGGAGACTATCACCATCACAAGGAGACTATCACCATCACAAGGGGGAACTATCCCCCATCACAAGGAACTCTCACCAAACACAAGGGGACTACCACCATCACAAGAAGACCACAATCACAGAACTTCACCATCACAAGGACTATCCCATCACAAGGAGACTTAACAACCTCACTAAGGAGACTCCCACACAAAAAACCATTTACAAGGAGACTACCACAATCACAAGGGAACTCACCATCACAAGGAGACTACCACCTCACAAGGAGACTACACATCACAAGAACTACCCCAAGGAACTATCACCATCACAAGGAGACTACACCATCAAAGGAGACTATCACCATCACAAGGAGGACTACCCCCATCACAAGGAGACTACCACAATTTACAAGGAGACTATCACCATCACAAGGAGACAACACCATCACAAGGAGACTACCACCATCACAAGGAGACTATCACCATCAAAAGACTAAACCCCCATCACAAGGAGACTACACCATCACAAAGGGGACTACCCCCATCAACAAGGGGAAATATCACCATCACAAGGAGGCTACACCATCACAAGGAGAATCACCATCAAAAAGAGACTACCAACCCTCACAACGAGACATACCTCACAAATCCCCTCCAAAAGACTATCACCACAAAAAGGAGACTACCCCTATCCAAGGAGACTACCACCATCACAAGGGGAAATATCACCATCACAAGAGACTAACCCCCACACAAGAGACACCACCATCACAAGGAGACTAAACACCATCCAAGGAGACTACCACCATCACAAGAGACTAATCACATCACAAGGAGACTATCACCATCACAAGGAGACTACCACCATCACAAGGAGACTACCACCATACAAAGGAGACTACCCCCAAACACAAGGAGACTACCCCCATCACAAGGGGACTATCACCATCACAAGGAGACTACCACCATCACAAGGAGACTATCACCATCACAAGGAACTACCCCCATCACAAGGAGACTACCACCATCACAAGGGGACTACCCCCATCACAAGGAACTATCCCCCATCACAAGGGGACCTTCCACATCACAAGGGAAGACTATCACCACACAAGGAGACTAACACCATCACAAGGAGACTAACCCCCATCACAAGGAGACTTTTCCCCCATCACAAGGAGACTATCACCATCACAAGGAGACTACCCCCATCACAAGGAGACTACCCATCACAAGAAGACTACCACCACACAAGGAGACTATCACCATCAAAAAGGAGACTACCCACACAAGAGATACCCCCATCCAAGGAGACTTTCACCATTCAAGGAGACTACCAAACCCTCACAAGGAAAACTATCACCATCACAAGGAGCTATCACCATCACAAGAAAACTACCACCATCACAAGGAGACTATCACCATCACAAGAGACTATCACCATCACAAGAGACTACCACCATCACAAGGAGACTATCACCAACACAAGGAACTATCACTATCACCCAAAAGACTACCCCCATCACAAGGGGACTATCACCAAACACAAGGAGACTAATCACCATCACAAGGAGACTACCACCATCACAAGGAGACTATCACTATCACAAGGAGACTACCACCATCACAAGGAGACTACCACCCTCCAGAACTACCCCATCACAAGAGCACCCCCATCACAAGGAACTACCACCATACAGGACTACCACCTCCAAGAGACTATCACCATCACCTATCACCATCAAGGAGACTCCCCTACACAAGGAAACACCATCGCAAGGAAAACTACCACCATCACAAGAGACTACCACCATCACAAGGAGACTACACATCCCAAGGAGACTACCCCCATCACAAGGAGACTCCCCACCTCACAAGGAGACTAACACCATCACAAGGAGACTACCACCATCACAAGGAGACTACACCATCACAAGGAGACTACCACATCACAAGGAGACTATCACCATCACAAGGAGACTAAACCACCAAACACAAAGGGAACTACCACCATCACAAGGAGACTACCACCACAAAGGAGACTACACCATCACAAGGACTACCACCATCCCCAAGGAAACTCACTCACAAGAACATCACCATACAAGGAGACTACCCACCACAAGGAGACTACACCATCACAAGGAGACTAACACCATCACAAGGGGACTAACACCATCACAAGGGAAATACCACCATCACAAGGAGACTATCACCATCACAAGGAGACTATCACCATCACAAGGAGACTACCACCATCACAAGGAGACTATCACCATCACAAGGAGACTACCACCATCACAAGGAGACTATCACCATCACAAGGAGACTACCACCATCACAAGGAGACTACCACAATCACAAGGAGACTACCACCATCACAAGGAGACTATCACCATCACAAGGAGACTACCACCATCACAAGGAGACTATCACCATCACAAGGAGACTATCACCATCACAAGGAGACTATCACTATCAGAAGGAGACTATCACCAGAGGTAATTGCGGGTGAACTATCTCGACCCATCCAATCACACACACACACACACACACACACACACACACACACACACACACACACACAATACACATACACATACACATACACACACATACATACACACACAAACACACATACATACATACACACACACACACTAACACACACACACTAACACACACACACACACACACACAGATACACACACGTACACACACACACACACACACACACACACACACACACACACACACACACACACACACACACACACACAAGAAATCAACTGGAGTAAGCTTCGAGCCAACACATCAAGGTGAAAAAAAAGCCAGAGAGACCTTATAAGCTCCCGAAATGAGCAGAACATGAGAGGGATGATCTAGGAAGCTTCTCTGGGATTTGAATGTACTGTTTGCTGACCGTCCAGGTGACGCTGTCACCTGGATGATATTTGAAGAGCCAACACTGACTCCCATGTTGACGTCTGAGCTGCTGGAGGTCAGAGGAGAGGCTGTCACACAGCGTGAAGGACTGAGACTGTCTTAAGACATAAGGTGACTATTACAACCCAGGATTCCAAATGGCCTGTTATCCTGAGTGTAAAGGGAGCAAAATAAACACAGCAGAAAAGTTTTGACTTATATTATCCTTCACCAATTTAGAACAGCAGTATGTACACTATATACACTATGTACAGTGATAGGTATTAGTGCGCTGCACGGTAAGCAAGGCAGAATAGAAGCCACTAGAGAGCAGACCGTGCTCCAACCAGCTCTAGAATGGGAATGACAAGGGCAGACAGGAGAGTGGTACCCACATAACCTCTGCGATTGCCAAAACCATCTTCTTATTGGCTGGAACCTGGTTACTGGTTGAACGACGGGGCCCCATCGTCAACCCTCAGTTACCTGGTTCGCTGGTTGGGGGAGATAGCCTGTGAATGAGGGTGTGTACATGCGCCGAATAAAGGTTACGTACTCTTTGCATGCCACAGTGACTATCAAGGGACACTAGTACCTATCTTGACCACACTAGTAACTGTCTTAACCACACTATCTTGACCACACTATATAATAATAATAATAATAATAATAATAATAATAATAATAATAATAATATCTTTATTTACTACAAGTACATGTACAAGGTATACAGGTCTAGCTGACATCAATGACATACTACTATATAAAAAGCTCCTTGTTATGCTAAACATTTCGGGCAAATTAGATCAGTTTTGTCCCAGGATGCGACCCACACCAGTCCACTAACACCCAGGTGTCCATTTTACTGATGGGTGACCATAGACAATTATCTAGAATAGTCTGCTTGACAGTGTCATAACTAATGTACTTGGCAAAAGGTAAAGCAGCAGTCGAATTTGAGCTCTTCCTGTCAAAGCTGTGTGTAACAAGGTAGCCCAGTGCTTACGCGGCCAGTTCATAGCACGTGCCTGGTTCTCAAACACATCAAAATAGGTGTCAAAGTCACTCTCAAATAACTTAGGAACCATTGAGGCAGCTTTCTGCACATTAAATGTGTCTTGTGTTGTACTAATAGGTTTATCAACTTTGTCAGATCTATCAGTCTGTTGTCTTCCTAGACGAACATTTTCTCTCTGGAAATCTTCTTCGTTCAATTTCCTCTGTGCCTCTATTTGTGCAGTCTGCAACATAATGAGGCGTTCCATCCTCTCAAACTGTTCCTCAGAGATAGGACCAGCAGGTAACGGAGGAGTGGGGAAATCAACATGTCTTTCTGGATGGTCCTTAGGTCGGGCACCTTGTCCAGCCATCCCTAGAGAGTCCAGATCTGGTCTAGGATAAGTAGATACAGGTGAAGTATACACGGTACTAGTATGAGGCTGAGTCATACTACCAGCTACACTCTGTACTATTGTGTTAGTCAGGTGGGAAGGCGTGAGCGCGAACGGAATTTTACTAGGCTCGGACACTAGGCTCACTTCTGCCGTAGTTGCTCTCTCTTCTACGTCATCAAATAGAGTCATAGTTTCTAATAGAGACACTAGGCACTCTGTATCTGAATCATAATCAGGCATCTCTACATGAGCAGGAAACAATATATCTTTAATTAACGCTGTGACAGTTTCTGCGGTGTAATTCCTGTTATACGTCACACCCAGATATTTGGCTACTTGCCAACACGTCTGAAGTTTTAATCTACTCAACTCAGACAAAGTCAGAGTATCAATTAACTGTTTCACTTTGGCATACACCACGAAAATAAGTGTACTATGAGAGAGTGATTATGGGAAACTATAATCCTTATAGGAATTTTAGTGTTGGTTGTCTTAGAGATAGAGCTCCTAAACAGTATTTCCATCTCCTTGGATCAAGAGACTCAGTCAAGTACATACATCCACCTATTATGTTGTACAAGACTAAACTCAAAGTCTTCAGATTAGGAAAGTACTCAAAGTGTTTGACCATAGAGTTTTTTTTTTTTTTTTTTTTTTTTTATTTAAAATACAATACATAGCTTAACATAAAAACCCTTAAACTAGGGTTGATACACATTGTATATAAACACATTTTGAAACAATCTCTCAGAACGTACAATAGCAAATAAACACAATATTAACAAACACAAGAGGTTACACAATTATACTAGAAAATATCGCTTGTGACAAAACATAACATTAAGAAGATGGGCAATCTTAACCCTATGTACACAAGAACAACAACAAGAACATAACATGTAGGTGACCCCTGTAGCAGGTTCAATAATATAAATAAACCATAATCCCTTCGGGTATACACTATTTACATAATATACTGGGACATTGCCAATGCACAATACAATACAATAAGAAGAATAGTATGATAAATATATAAATATATCGGTTACTCACAACCAACACAAATAATCGATAACCGAAAGAACCTACATCACAATCTCATGATAAAACAAAGTACATACTCTTACTCACCTAACTCCCAGTACATAAGTTCCCTACAGTCACACATACTCGCCTTACCACAAGTCTTACGAGTCAGCCACAAAACTAGAAAAGCCATAATCATTCCGCACTCATCTACAGGCTATACACATTATATAACATAGCAATAAAATGCTCGGTACAAACACACAAAACCCCGTTTGCCAGGCCATAGCCGAAAGGTACATCAAGTACTTCAACAAAGAAAGAAGGCAGTAGACTCTGACTTAAGACATCTATAACACATATAACTTCACCACCACATCCACTCACACAACCACATTTTCCTCAACCACGCATTACACAAATACACACAGTAAACCAGCCGTTGTGCATACCCAACCCCGGAGACAAGCCCGTTCCATCCCCTGAAATTCACTCCCCCCCCCTTTCACAACGTTAACAATGCTCTCACACTCATACTACGGTACCCTGCTGAAAAAGCTGGTCCCAGCGACTTCCATATATTTCCCGATTATAACACAACGTTCTATAAATGGTCCCCGCCAACACCCTTTTGCGCACCTCCCAATCCCCATTCCTTCTCATTGCCCAGGATACAAAAACAAAATCCGCAATTATATACGTGATTGCACGTTGCACAGGCGCTCGACGCCTCCCACGTCCAAACTTAACGCCCTCAATACTAATATCCCGCCTCCTCCCACTGTCTCAGAACCTTACCATCCATTCCCTGATACTCCCCAAATTATCACAAAAATACACTACATGAAACGCAGTCTCCTCATCCCCGCACACCCGACACGCGCCCTCCACCATCAACCCTCTTTCCTTAAGTGCAGCACCCGACGGCAGTATACCATGGAGAAAACGGAAAAATACCTCTCGCACATTTGGACGCACGCGCATCAACCGTAATCTTTCCCATATATCCCTTTCCACGCATACATAGGGTAGGTACTCTCAGCCTTCACGACTACCTTCGCCCTTACAACACGCTCTAAAACACCCACTCGAACTTTATTAGGGTCCGTACATGCAGCAACGCCCGCAACACGTCTTCACACACTTTCATCTCCGACCCTCCCACCACATTCGCACCTCTTCATGCAAGCCATTCACGCCCTCCCTGCATGACCCCGCACACGGCGTAACCCCCATTCAAATAAATGCACTTGACTCTTAACCGTAAATCAATCAACCCCAATCCTCCTCTGTTGACCGGTAAAGTAACCACACTCCTACTCAACCATTCACACCCGGAACCCCAAAGAAAATGGAAAACCCTCTTTAACAGCCTCGTAACATCCGGACCTGCTAACGGATATACCGCAGCCACGTGCCAGACTTTACTGTATAACAACACATTCACAACAATCGCACGCTGATGTACTGTCAAATGAGTTGGTCTCAACCCATCCAATCGCCCCACCACTCGATCCACAACAAGTCCAGAATTAACCATCCTCGCCTCTCTCGCACTACGCATATACACTATTCCACACACTTTTATCCTGTCCACCATATTCCAACGTACATTCCTTCCCCAACTCTCTCTTCCCACCCAATCTCCTAAGACCAGTAATTTTGATTTTTCCACATTAACTCTTAACCCGGTAACCCCCGCGAAATTATCAATAACATCTCCAACCACACGTAAACTCCTCTGCGTTCGCACGAGTATTGTCGTGTCATCCACATACCCTATTATTCCCTGCACTCCACTTCCTACTCCCGAATCCACCTCCATACACGCTTCCACCTTTCTATAGAAAGGGTCTGTTAAACAGGCAAACAACAATTGAGACAGGGGACAACCCTGCCTAATACCCGACCCATGGATACCCACTTCCCAATTTCCCATTTACTTGTACACACACTCCCACACCTGTATACAATGTCTCTGCCCAACGTACCACCTCCTCCCAAAACCCTGCCTCCTTAATATATACCACAACACCTCACGTTCTACACTATCATACGCCGCCTGCCAATCTAACGCTAAGACACCCCCCCCTGCTCCCCTCCCGACCCTTCCACAAAATTCTTTATAATACTATGCCCGTCATACATCGTCCTCCCAGACACACCATATTGTCCTCTCGCAACCACTCTATCCACCACACACTTCTCCTATTTCCTAAAATTTTTGCAAAAATTTATAATCAGCACACAGCAATGATATTATCCTAAAGTCCCGCACCGTGTCCTGTTTCTTACCTTTTGGCACTAAAACCACAACCGCAGTTCCTTGCAACCTGCCCATCCTCCCCTCCCTTTTCATCGTATTCATTAGTTCTACTAAGAAGGACTTCAACACATTCCAATGGCTCACATAAAACTCGCAGGCAACCCATCCAGACCTGGAGCCTTACCACGTGCCATCCCTCCAAAGCCCTCCACACCTCCCCTTCTTCAATATCCCCCCCAACGCCATGCGATCACTGCTATTTAAAGCACACAAGATACATTCTCCCTAACCTCCCGAAAGCCTCCCCATCCACCCTACACTCAGTAAATTTTTTCCAAACCACCTATCAACGTAATCACTCATTGCCTCCGTTGTTCTTAACTCATGTCCGCCTATATCCACCTAAGTCCTCATGTACCCCAGCTATCAATTTCCATAGCCATACGTCGCTGCCTCTTTTCCCTTAACACACAGGCCGATGGTCGGTCACCCACACCCCCTCTTCAATTCCACCTGCACTCTCACCGCATCAAATCTATCATTCTGCAAATCACGAATCCTTCCTTTTAACAATCGATTTCCTCCATGGGATACTGCCCTGCCTGCCGCCCCTCTCATAAAACTTTGCAAACCTACCCTCGAAATTACTGCTGCAACCCGTACGTCATCCAACCCTGGTACTTTCCCCATCGCACATAAAACCCGCCGGATCCTCTCCTTAGCTACCCCATCCCACCACCCCAGCAAGTCACCCACATCCCTACCCTCTCCCCACAAATTCTCCACATTGTCTAAAATCTAACCCCGCCTCCCCCACCCCAAGAAGTCTCACATTTAATTTCCCAATACCTGGATACCTCTTAGGTAAGCTGGCCCAAGTCAAGTCCGTATAAACAGCTCTATGATCCGTGTAAACAGCTTCCACCGTACGCACACACATCACTCGCAACTTCTCGTCACATATAACTATCGAGCCTGGCCGCGTATCCTGTCTATGAAACGTATGCTCAAACCATTAGGTCCCACCTCCAATAACATCCCTTTTAAACCCCACGCCCAGCAAAAGATCCCTTAGGCTAACCAAAAAACACCCTGCCCCCGTGGCTCCACATCCTTTCTACGTACTATACAATTCCAATCACCGCCATGATTGTTACGAGGGAAGAGATCTCAAATAATAAACCAAAACATCACGCACAAATTCATTCTTCACCCGTACATCACGCTCCGCCGGCGCATACACACAAACCACTGCCAGTCGCTCACCTCTCCACCATCCATCTACCCGGATTTACCCTACCCTCCTCCCTCCCTCACATCTAATTACAACAAACGGGCTTGTCTCCCGAATCAGAATTCCAACCCCACCTTTCAACGGTCCGAATATGCCACAAACACACGAAAACCCGTCCACATTCAAATCCCGACCCGCCTTAAAGTTATGCTCCTGCATGAATACAATATCTATGGCATGACGCCTCAGAAACCCTGGAGCACAAACGCTTCACATTCATACACAACCCATTTACATTCACAGTCATACACCTGAAACCTTCTTGAAGGGTTTTGCACGCTGCCTGTAACTCCTTTCATAGACACATCACCAGCCTTCCTATTTTTCCCACCATGCTCACCACAGTGAGCTCTATTCCCCTCCCCGGTCGAACACCTGACCGGACACACCTGTGGCGCCTCCACTCACCACATCAGCCCACGGTTTCTTCCCCGGTCTTTGCGCCGGGGTCAAGACATCATCGGAATCAGAGTGCGTTGCCGCCCTTCTTCCGCCGAACACTCTCTGCATCCATGGTCTGGTCGGGGGATGCCTCACAATGCACCTCCGCCGCCACCCCGACCACGGTCACCATTCCCGTAGAAGAGGCACCTGCAGTCAGCTGGCTGTCTCTCCTCTCGTCCTCACTCTCCTCAGGTCCCACCACCGATTGTACATCATCTCCAGCTCTCTTCGTCTCCAAAAACTTTTCCGTCAACTGCTCCAGAGCCACATCCTCTGCTCGTTCTCCTCCCCTCAACTTGGGCTCCCCTTCCACCAAAACGGAGACTGTAGATTCTACAGGCATTGATGGGCTCGACCCCACCGTCGGGAACTCTCTCTCCACCTCCTCGCTCCAAGACGAACTATGGCCTTTACAGGCGTCCCGCTGGCAGGCCCCGCCTTCGGGTCAGGCCCTCGCTCCGTCCTTCTGTCTGCAACCTGTCGTTGCTGCTGCCCCTCACACTGTGCTGCCATATGGTCATAAGCACCACATAGCTGCAGGTCTTGCGCTGCCCTGCGTAATTTTCACCATCACTTGCATCCTAAAGTCGTCCAGGATGACAAACGGGCGGGATGGGATGCCTCAGCGTCATCTTTAGGTTGAACGTACCCTCCGGCCAGCCGGCGTACGCCCCATCCACCCAGGTACCTGCCATTGCCAGATGCACAGTACCATAACGTTCAAAAAGTTCCGTATATCTGCCCCGTCAGCTTCGAAAGGCACGTTGCGTACCTTCACCCAAGTGTAGTGTCGCGACACGTCAATTAAACGAACTCGTATTGCCGAGTTTACGTCCCCACAGCATCTTGATACTGCTCCACCCGGCGCTCATAACTGCCGTCGATCGTAGTTAACGAATATTCGGTAAGCCCCGTTGAGCGATACTCCATACAAATCTTGATCAGCAATGCCGTATGTGTCGCGAATAATCAAAGGTAGAAGCACCTGTGCGGACTGAGGCGTAATTACACCCCGCACTAAATCAAAGCACACAGTGTTGACGCGCCTTCTGATAGTCTGCGCCATCTTGTGAAAATCAATCTGCGCAGGAAGGCCTCTCAACCAGGAGCGTGTGCGCAGCACAACCTCACGGCAATAAAGCGATGAGGTCAATTGACCATAGAGTTACTAGTGTGTCAAACTGGACAATTTCTCCAACACCTTGGATCAAGAGCATCCTGAACAGGCCCCCATTTGTTACAAAAAAAATGCGATTTCTAATAAGCATAGAGGTCTCCAGTGAATACTAGACAGGACTGCCCTTCTAGCATCCAGCCTGTTACTGGGTTTTTGTAACAAGTCAGTATCCTGGTCCAATTATCCATTAGACTTTAGTAAGATTCAGTAGTGCTTCAGGATTACAACTGGTAGGCTACTAACTAAAGAAATTAAAATTTAATAAGTTTATTAATAAAGTTGTCTAGGCGTATAAGATCAAAGTACATTAATCAAAATAACTGAAATAATCAAAATAATCACTTCTCTCGTGTACAGGAGTATTGTGCTGAAGGCACATATCACATTTATATGTCTTAAGTACCGTCTGGTACATTAACATTTAATAATACAAATATATACAAATAAGTTTGTGTGTATGTGTGTAAGTGCTCTAAGTAGTTCGCTATGTCTCAAGACTCGACTAGACTTAAACAGTGACTGACTAAAAGTCCTCACATAAACTAACTTCTTGACCAACCTGGCAATCAGAACAGCTTGCTTGAACAATAAAACGACTGATAAGTCGAACAGCAATATAACAAGCAACAGCAACACAGAATCAGGAACAAGGAGATAATATAACGACACTAAGTAGGGACCATCTGCAGATCCTCCACAATAGTCACAAAACTCCCATACTACTGAATCTAAGTTCAGTATAAGAAAATCCCAGACTGTGGCAGTACACAGATACCAGTACAAATTAGGTCAGAAGCTACAGCTCAGGACCTGAGTTTCTCAGAATGTCAGTGTGACACACTACCTCAGTACAACGTCAAAAATCACTATGTCTAGACTATGTTCTGTGAACAGTTCCACAGAACCAACAACAAGAAACCGACAGAGACGATCTTCCAACAAGCGCTAGCAAGGGAGAGCTAGGCACGTCTTGTAAGGAAAACGTCCAACCACCAAGAGAGTGAGCAGCCCAGACTGACTACTCCAGGCGAGGTGTGATCACCTCCCCTCGATCACGTGATTGCTCTGTGGACTGCTGCTGCCCAGCAACACAGAGAAGCCGGCAGAGTAACGAGCAACGAGCGATAATTACAGTAGTTAGACAATCAAGACTTGAACTATGAGCACTGAATAATAATATATAAATGTTACATCCCACCTAATAAATATAACAGTCAAATAATAATATAAAGTAATATATCTACGATTTAGCTATTATCGCAAATATAAGCAATATAAAATTATAAGAACAGGTAATATACATTATATACATTGTGACCCATTCAGGGATCACTACTACTAGCTTCACCACACTACTATCTTAACCACACTACTATCTTGACCACACTACTATCTTGACCACACTACTATCTTAACCACACTACTATCTTGACCACACTACTATCTTAACCACACTACTATCTTTACCACACTACTATATTGACCACACTATTATCTTAACCACACTACTATCTTAACCACACTACTATCTTGACCACACTACTATCTTGACCACACTACTATCTTGACCACACTACTATCTTGACCACACTACTATCTTAACCACACTACTATCTTGGCCACACTACTATCTTGTCCACAATACTATCTTGACCACACTACTATCTTGACCACATTACTATTTTAACCACACTACTATCTTGACCACACTACTATCTTGACCACACTACTATCTTGACCACACTACTATCTTGACCACACTACTATCTTAACCACACTACTACCTTGACCACACTACTATCTTGACCACACTACTGTCTTGACGACACTACTAGCTTGACCACACTACTATCTTGACCACACTACTATCTTGACCACACTACTATCTTGACGACACTGCTATCTTGACCACACTACTATCTTAGCCACACTACTATCTTGACCAAACTACTGTCTTGACGACACTACTAGCTTGACCACACTATTATCTTGACCACGCTACTATCTTGACCACACTATCTTGACCACACTACTAGCTTCACCACACTACTGTCTTGACCACACTACTATTTTGACCACACTACTATCTTGACCACACTACTATCTTGACCACGCTACTATCTTGACCACACTACTAGCTTGACCACCCTACTAGCTTGATGACACTACTATCTTGACCACACTACTATCTTGACCACACTATCTTGACCACACTACTACCCTGACCACACTACAGCTATACCGTCAACACATTATTTTATTTCTGCATTTAAAGGGAAGCGCTAAACCCATAGGAGTCATACAACTCCTGGGGAATGGGAGGTAAAGATCTTTGATCCGAGGAAGGGCGGAGCAACATCACATCGCAACCCTGGTCACTAGGCCAGGATGAACAACGTCACATCACAATTCTGGCCACCAGTGGCGTCCAGAGGGGGGCGAAGGGGCGGTGGCCCCGGGCATCCAAATGGGGGGAGGAGTCCAATTAGAGAGGGAAATAAGATAGTGATCTTGAAGTTTCAGCGGTGATAAATCAATTTTTGGAGGCTGACCGCATTACAGAGGCAGTGGTCAGCCCTTTATTCCTGTAACATGGTGTACCCTTCTGTCCAGAGAATGTGGTGTCCCCAGTTGAAGATGAACAAGAAAGAAAGAAATTAAAAAAAGAGTGTTCAGACTTTGCAAATTATAACGATAATGATGTGGCAGCCATTCAGTTATATGACGATATTATTGATTTTGTGATGTTCCTTCGAGCTGAGGAATAGAATTCCCCGTGATGGTAAAGATTTTGTGGAGTGTTTACTGCAGTATGGGAGGGATGTCTCTCCCACGCTGTTACATACACTTTACCGCTTACAATCACATTTTCACTCGGAAGTTGTGAGAGATTATTTTTAAAACTGAAATTAATAAAAACATATCTGAGGCGTTGAATATCACAGGAGCGACTGACCAACCTGGCTTTAATAAACATTGAAAAAGAATTTCTCACAGCTGATGTAAATAGTGAAGTAGGTCAAGTGTTTTCTGACAGGATGGATCATGAGGAGTAAAGAACTTAATAAATTTGGGTGATTTATATATAAATCTAATAAATTGTTTATTTCATGATTTATCTGTGTTTACATATTCGAAATTTCTCCCTTTCTCATTATATTTCTCAGTACTAGGCCTCATACTTGAGTCTTTGGGGCATATAATCAAGGGGTTGGCCCTGGGCATCACCAGACCTCTGCACGACACTGCTGGCCACTAGGCCAGGATGGTATCGGTATCGGTATCCAGACCAGAGCTTTGGTAAGATAGGTAAGGAAGAAGGATGGGTAAGGATAGAAATATTGGAAAAGGGTGGGAGGGGGGAGAGAGGTAGGATATAAAAGGTAAGTGGCCCAACCACTTTGGTGTAATTTAAAAAGTGTATGTGGAATGATAAGATATTCTTTAAGGGGTATAATACTAACCCATCAGAGTCACATAGATATAACAGAATATAAGTACATGACTCTGAATTGGTAGTAATTATACAAGTTGCAATTGCTTTTTTTTTTCTTTTTTTCGCGATTGCACAACGGATATTTATGCGACAATGAAGGAATTAATTTTCTGGCCAGTTTATAAAGTTCCGTGACAACGGCTTCTTACAGGTGGTGTCCAGCCATGGTAAATAGCATAATTTTTACATTAGATTGTTATATAAGATGTCTCCCTAATTGGGGGCGATGATTTTCTTAGTATACATAGAAGGGTTCTGGTGTTATCCAATCTTCTTCATCAGGGAGGTTGCTCAATATCATGGGTCGAGGGTAATCATCTTTATGGATAAAACGACGGACCCTCTGTGGGAGAGTCATTCGTTGAGTCCTGTGAGGAGGAGTAGTGATGATATAATCCGTGGTATTTACCACTTGTATAGGATGTTCTCTATCTGGCATGTATAGTTCTTGCATTGTATAAAGTTGTTTCTTTTTTAGGGTGTCAAGGCGTACATTTATGGCAGTAATATCTTGTTGTATGTGTAAATCTGCCATTTTAACTCTGTCTCTCCTCCTGGTATCGGTAATAAAGCGAAGAGCTCTATTCTGGACCCTTTGTAACCGTAGCATATTTGTCTTAGTTGTTAATGACATTGGGACACAAGGGTATTCGAGTATAGGTCTTATTAACATTTTATACAGATGTTTTTTGACATGTTGAGGGGCTTGATTGAATCGAAAGAGACTGCTAAGACCGGCTTTGGCTATGTTGATCTTTTTAGTTACATGAGATGTTGAGTGGAGCAGCCTGTCTATTTCGTATCCCAAAATCTTGTTAGGGTTTCTAATGGCTACAGGTGTACCTCTGATGGAGATACCTCCTTTATCTTCAATTGTTGATGCAAAACATCCTATCGTGCTAACAAGGACCTTGTCAGGGTTAGTCGTAATTCTCCACTTCTTTTCCCAATTAGATGTTCGACGAAGTTCAATATTCATTTTTTCTATGACTCTCTCATACTTGTATTTTTCTGTTACTGGAGTTGATGAGACGACATGAATAACATCATCTGCAAACTGTGTCACAATTGTGTCATTAAACTCTGGTTGAGGAAGGTCATTCACATAAATGTTGAACAGAATTGGACTTAGACAAGGACCTTGTGGGACACCAGCTGTCGGTATAAAAGGCTCTGTCGTCCTGCCATGAAAGGTGGGAATGATTTTTCTTTGAGTTAAGAAATTATATATTAATCTGAGAAAAGTCCAGTTATGGTCTGGTAGGTCAATGAGTTTGTATATAAGACCATCATGCCATAAGCTATCAAAAGCTTTATGAACATCTCTGGTGGCAATTAAGGCAAGATTGCCCTGATGTTTAAGACTTGCTACAGTATCGAAAAAACATTTATGCATGATTGGTACCTCTTATGTGTTCTAAAGCCAAATTGTTTTTTCAGTAAACAAAGTGATTAAACTCCATATAGTATTCAATCTGTTGGAAATGACTTTCTCAAGAACTTTTCCAGTGACTTCAAGTAAAGATATAGGTCTATAGTTCCCTGGTTGGTGGATGTCTTTATTGGGTTTACCAAGAAAGATCATCCTAGCAGTCTTAAAAACAACTGGAAAATGTCCTGAGGCCAAGATGGCATTAAAGATATTGACTAAAGACTGTTTACAATTTCTAGGTAGGTACTTTATTTGTTTCATTGTTATTCCAGAGAGACCAGAGGCTCTATTTCTCATTCTTCCAATAACCTGACTTATCTCTAGTAATGTAATAGGTCTAGTAAGTGGGTGGGTATCTTCAAGAGTTGAAGTATCGATGGAAGGTAGTGGTTGTAGATCATCCAAGTTCTCATCTCTCTATTCATTTACCAACTGATAATGATTGTTAAATTGACGACTGTTATTGTGGGAGAGAATTTTCTCCCATACATCACCCATCAAATTAGCCTGGTCCTGTGGATCAAGTTTAATTTCAACATCTTCATCATCCTCATCAGTGAAGGTATGAACTAGGTAATTAGGAGCCTTGTGCGTTGCCCCTAAAAGTTGTCGGATCTTACTCCAAAATTTTGCTGGTTCACGTTTATACTGATTAGCTTGAAGAACTAGAAGTTTCCATAAGTCACGTTTGTGTTGACTAATAATGTTAATTAATTCTTGCCTCAATCGGTGCAGTGTAGCTACTGGTGGTTGTCGCGTTTGAAGATGCCTTCGACATTCTGCTTGATAATTTCTTAAATTGTCTCTAATTTCCCTAATTTGTTGGTATATCTTTGTGGAAGCTAATTGACAAGTTGCATTAGTAGCATCAATTATTCGATTATGCAGGGACCTGATTGCATCATCAATTGCATTGGAAGGTAGATTTTCCAATGACACAATTTCATCGTCACCCAGATATGCCCTGAAGGGGTCAAATCCTAGGGTGTTAAGATTGGGTTTAGGTGGTACAGGTATTCTAAATGGAGAAGTTTGTAGTTGTATTATAACAGGAATATGGTCAGATCCTACGTTTCCACCAGGAGAGATACGACAATGAAAGAGGTCACAGTCTCAGTTTATCAGGACTATATCTGGTGTCCCTGGATGAGGTCCAATGTACGATTTAAAGAATGGGCCTTGAAATGACAAGTTTCTGGCTGTCATGATATTAAAGAGTTGTTTTCCTTTCAAGTCACCCAGTGGATTACCAGCTCCACAGTTGAAGAGGGCAGGGTGATGAGCAATAAAATCTCCCGCTAGAATTGTTGGAATATTTCTGCTTAAATATCCTATGTATAGAAATTGACTCTATATATTGTTGTCTCGGGGAAAAATATCCAGTTCCTATCACTAGTTGTCCATGAGACGTTGTCATTTCTATTGCAAGAATGTTATCTTCATCAACATGAATATTTTTAAATGCATAGCCTAATTTAACTAAGATGGCTACACCACTAAAGGGTCCTCTCGATTTCTCCACAGTAGAGTAACCACGTAATTTAACATGTTGATCAACTCTTGCAGCTGTCTCGTTCAAAAGTATAAACATCGGGATTGTAGTTATGTAGTTCAACCTCAAGAAGGTAACGGTTATTAAAGAAATGTTGAACATTAAGTTGGAAAATTGTAATCCCCATTATTTCTTGCACTTCGCTCGTGTACTGCGGTCTGAACGTCTGCAAGTAATGTCATGGTTGGTATCCACACTATCCCTGCTGGACTCGTCAAGGGGAGGAGGGAACTTTTGCGTGGGTGCTTGTGTATTAAAAATGCCATCATCTTCACTAGAGGTAGTAATATTAACAGATTCATTAGAATCGTTAGAGTCATCATCAGAAAACGGAGGTATGATATTCCCAGTTACAGGAAGCAGAGGCTCGTGAGAGCTAATGGGAGACTGTGGAGGCTCCAAGGGAATATTAGGCAGGCAAGGTGAGTTACCCGAGGGGGGGGGGGGAGTTCCTGTTCAACAAGATCAGCTTCAATAGCGGGAGAGTAGGCACCAATTTCTCGGGCATTGTTATGTTCAGTTGTTGACTTATCGGGTTGAGGGGAGTTGACAACCTGGGTATGCGAGGTGGGCGATCCCTGGGCCAGTGATGACTTAGGCTTATTTTTAGATGTAAAGTATGGTACATACTTCTTGTTATGAGAAGGCTGGGTCATAATAGCCTTCACATTTTCTGGGATAGTGATGGGAGTGATCCCATTAGCCATTAACAGATCATTTAAAACCTGAGAGCAGAGTTGAATGTCACCACCTGCTATGTCTTTGGCCATCATGTACATTAGTTGTGCTCTCGTCATATCCCCGGCTGTGGATACCTGAGACATAGGAGATGAGACTGAACCTTGTTGTTGCGTTTGTGTATGTTGTAAGTGAGGGTTAGATTGGGGCGCTCCAAGAGGGGCAGAATTCCAAACATTGGAACCATTGGTAGAGACCTGAGGAGTCCCACGTGATCCAGGCAGAGCTGGGAAGGAAGTTTGGGACATCGTGGTGGTTGCCTGGGGAGTGGTCTTCTTAGAAGTGGACAGTTTCTTGGCTTCAAGAATTTTCTGCATTTCCTTTTTTCTTTCAGGACAAATAGCAGAAACAGCATGATGTTTTCCATTGCAGAGGACACATTTGGGTGTATTTTTGTTGTTACAATCTCGATACGAATGTTTGCCAGAACAAAGGCTACAAATCTGCCCTTGAGTACTGCATTTGTTGTTGTTATGACCAAAGGCATAACACTTAAAACATTGTGTCACACTGACAAATCGTTCAAGAGAGATTTGGTCAGGTGTACATCTGGTGCCAAATAATTGAAGCCCTTTTGAACACAAGTTTGGCCTCTCAGGTGTCTCAAAATATTAATTTTAAAAGGTTCCCATTGTTGTTGTTAGGATTTAGAGAATTATGATGTGCTTCTACAGCCCTAAATTCAGAATTCTCTGTATTAATGTCCTCAACAATTTCATTCACAGTGCTATGTTTCATAAAACTGTTGATTCTGGCCACAAACACAGTCCTCTGAGCTTGATAGCTCTCAGGTGCAACTGGGGTAACACCAGAAGTCTTCAGTTTGTCAAGAACATCATGCTTCAGTAGTTGAAGTAACTCTTCTTCCGAAGAGAGGAGAAGTACTGCTCCAGCGTGGGTTTGAAAAACATCCACTGGAGCAACAGTTGAGTTGGAGCAAATACATGTTAGAATTTCTTTCATGGACATTTGATTACCATCAATGCGTAATCTTACACGTATCTCGCCATGATGTCTGGAAGGGCATCTGGCAGAGGAGTTGCTTTAACAAAAAGGGATCTTTCCTTAATGTTAGCCTAACATCCTATTTCAGCTGACTTATGAAGGTCAGCCCCTAAGATAGCCTACCCTCGAGTGGTGAGGGGAAAGGGCCCAAGGCAAAGATCGGCCGGATTTTAAAAAACCACACGGGCTACCGGATGGTCAAAATGCCTTGTGTTTAACTCGCCAAAGCGAAGTTGCCGAAAAAGAAGAAGATAGGAAAGTCAGAAGGATAGCAATGTATGTAGTGTGTTAAGTGTTGTGGGCCAGTGTTGATGTTGGGTGAGGGAGGATGGGGAAGGATGGGGGGATGGGATGAGAGGGGTGAACAAGCAAGCAAGTCACCGCCTTACCCTCTTGATGGGATGGGGCTCGAAGTGACTGCAAGCAAGTACTCTCTCAGCTCTGGTGAAGAACTACTCAGATAACCCAAGAAAATTCTCGAGCAAGTGTTCAGAGTTGCTCAGCTGAAGTTCAGGAACGACGACGTCTTCTCTCCACGGTGGCTGGGCTGCTTCCGTATTTTATTTCTGCCAGATGGACATCATCACACACAACACCTGGTCACTAAGCCAAGATAAATAATATCACATACATAACCCTGGCCACTAAGCCAGGATAAATAATATCACATAACAACCCTGGCCACTAAGCCAGGATAAACAATATCACATCATAACCCTGGGCATAAAGAAACAGGGGGGGATCAGATCAAATAAAATTGATCCAAGTGTAAAAAGCGACCACTTGGGAAAATCAGAGAGACGGAGGAACACGCCAGTGAACCTGAGTAAAGATTTTGACACTGTGATGCCGTGGCCGGAAGTGGCAGACGCAGGTCAAGACTGTTTTTGTTGGTACTGATGACGATGGTGTGTCCCTAGTTTCCAGTGACTTCCTAGTGTCGCTCAGGATGATTTCTTTTCACAGTGTCGTGGGGTCAGCAGTGGTTGTGCTAGTCCCACTGCGACCAGAGAGAGAGAGGGAGAGAGATGAGAGAGAGAGAGAGAGAGAGAGAGAGAGAGAGAGAAGAGAGAGAGAGAGAGAGAGAGAGAGAAAGAGAGAGAGAGAAAGAGAGAGAGAGAGAGAGAAGAGAGGAGAGAGAGAGAGAGAGAGAGAGAGAGAGAGAGAGAGAGAGAGAGAGAGAGAGAGAGAGAAAAGAGAGAGGTGTTGGTTGAACCACCAACAGGAGAGAGAGCGATGAAGACCAACACAAGCTTCAGTCTCAGGTACGATCACTCGACTGATCATGTGACTCTCCAGGTTACTTCAGCACAGTGTGAGGTACCGGCTGACACAAACAAGCGAGGCGCTAGTTAACAAACTGGTTTTATTCTTGGTAGAAGGTAGGAGAGGTTGTTGGCTAAACTGATTTTATTCTTGGTAAGAAGGTAGGAGAGGTTGTTGGCTACACTGGTTTTATTCTTGGTAAGAAGGTAGGAGATGTTGTTGGCTACACTGGTTTTATTCTTGGTAAGAAGTAGGAGATGTTGTTGGCTACACTACTCAGACCTCTGCAACACAATAGGGAAAAATAAACATGATATTAGGAGGAAAAATAACCACAGGGGAATAAACATAGGAGAAAAATAAACATCCTGGCGTCCTGGTGTAACAAGATGTGCAACAGGTCAACTTAGTTGGCTTCCTGTACACCTTGAAATCCATTTAGTGACGTGGGCTGCAAAGAATACCGTCAGAGTAGGAAGAGAACCGTCATCTTCAAGACCTGACATTACGAAGCACTTCAATGGTATCGAATCATCCGAGCACAAATAGCTAGGTGTCGTAAATATACAGAAGCATGTGACCACCAGTGGACACGATAGCTGGGATGGCATTCAGGTAACGCAGCAAGGTATAAAATGTTGAGCGGATATATACGGTTTCGAGAGGCGAGAAATGAGTACACGAGGTCACAGTTGAAAGTTGAGGACAAGTAAGTCACAGGGCTGTCAGGAAGTACTTTCTTTTGGCCTGACAGCGTCAGGAGATGGAATGACTTGGATGAAGAAAGGGTAAGAGCAAGTTCCATAGCTTCAAGAACACTTGTAGCGAGATACAGGAGACGAGAAGCAGCGAGGGAGGAACCAGGAGCTGAGACTCGGCCCCAGCAACCACAATCAGGAGAACACACACACAAGACACACTAACCCAACTAACAACTAATAACTCAAGGCATCGAAGCTGAGAGACGAATCCAGGATGATTGATCATTTTAAAGTGAATAAACAGAGAGAGAATGAGTGCTAACTCTACTAGAGAACCATAAAGAGCAGCAACTAAGAGTGACGTGAAATGTTACAAAAAACGTGATATCTAATAATGGTAGAGATCTCCAGTGAATACTAGAAAGGACTGCCCTCTAGTATGCAGCCTGTTATTGGGTTTTGTAACAAGTAGTCAGTATCCTGGTCCAATTATCCATTAGAATTTAGTAAGATTCAGTAGTGTTTCAGGATTACAACTGGTAGGCTACTAAATAAAGAAATTAAAATTTATTAATTTTATTAACAATTAAGTTGTCTAGGCGTATATTATCAAAGTAAATTATAGTAATCAGTTGAATATAATATAGGATACAAGTTGGTACACTTCTCTGGTGTACAGTAGTATTGTGCTGAAGGTACATATCACATCTTTATGGCTTTTAAGTACCGTCTGGTACATTGTTAACATTTAATAAAATAATACATATATATACGAGTAAGTTTGTGTATATGTAAGTGCTCTAAGTAGTTTGCTATGTCTCAAGACTCGACTAGACTTAACCAGTGACTGACTAAAAGTACTCACATAAACTAACTTCTTGACCAACCTGGCAATCAGAACAGCTTGCTTGAACATTAAAACGACTTTGTAGATGAATGGTTCAGAGAACCGACATATTGATAAATTAGACACATGTGCAACTCTTGGGTATCTTTATTGAGGAAAGGTTTCGCCACACAGTGGCTTCATCAGTCCATACGTAGGAGAAACTTGAAGAACAGGAGGAGAATGAGGTAATCAGTCCCTCAACCTTGAGTCGATGTGTTCAGTCCATCAATCTTGAATAGAATACGGCATATGAGCTGAGAAGCAGCTTATAAACCGTACGGCAGGAGAGGTGCAGCAGTCATAGGTGGTGTCATAGAGGCCGTCTTGCTAGAAGCAACGTCAAACCGACAATCGCTAGCGCCTGCCAGCTCCACTCCTGGTGAGGTGTGATCACCCCCCCCCTTGATCACGTGACTCCGTGGACTGCTGCTGCCCAGCAACACAAGCCAGCAGCCTAACGAGCAACGAGCGGAGAGACAGTTAGACAATGCTGTCAGCTACTTAACACTCGAACTATGAGCACTGAATATATATATAAATGCTACATCCTACCTAATAATATAACTAAGTCAAATAATAATATAAAGCAATATATTTATGATTTAACTAATATCGCAAATATAAGCAATATAAAATTATATGAACAGGTAATATACATCATATACATTGTGACCCATTCAGGGGTCACAATATGGAACAAGCAAGTGAGACTCACCCGGCTACAATTTCCAGATAATGTCGGAACCTTCAGGAAAAAACCATCTTTTTCCTCTTCCTTATCCTCATCCTCTTTTTCCTTGTTGTCTTTTTTCTCTTCAGTTTCCTCTTCTTCCTTCTTTTCTCTTATTCTTCTGTCTCCTCTTACTCTTTCTTTTATCTATTTCTTCCTCTCATTCTTCTGTCTCATCTTACTCTTTCTTTTATCTATTTCTTCCTCTTCCTCTAATATTTCACTACCATTTATTTTTTCTTCATCGTGGTGGGGGGTGGTGGTGGGGGTGGTGGTGGGGGTGGTGGTGGGGGTGGTGGGGGTGGTGGTGGTGGGGGTGGTGGTAGTGGGTGTGGTGGGGTGTGGTGGGGGTGGTGGGGTGGTGGGAGGTGGTGGGGTGGTGGTGGTGGGGGTGGTGGTGGAGGTGGGTGGTGGGGGTGGTGTGGGGTGGTGGGTGGGTGGTGGTGGTGGGTGGAGTGTGCGGAGTGGTGGTGGTGGGGGGTGGGTGGTGGTGGTGGGGTGTGGTGGTGGTGGGGTGGAGGGTGGTGGCGGAGGTGGTGGTGGTGGGGGTGGTGGGTGGTGGTGGGTGGTGGTGGTGGTGGGTGGTGGTGGTGGTGGTGGCGAGGTGGTGGCGGAGGTGGTGGTGGGTGGGGGTGGTGTGGGTGGTGGGGTGGGTGGTGTGGTGGTGGTGGTGGGTGGTGGTGGGGGTGGTGGTGGTGGTGGTGGTGGTGGCGGAGGTGGTGGCAGAGGTGGTGGTGGTGGGGGTGGTGGTGGTGGCGGTGGTGGTGGTGGTGGTGGTGGGTGGTGGTGGTGGTGGTGGTGGTGGTGGTGGGGGGGTGGTGGTGGGGGTGGGGTGGTGGTGTGGTGGTGGGGGTGGTGGGTGGTGGGGGTGGTGGTGGTGGTGGTGGTGGTGGTGGTGGGGGTGGTGGTGGTGGTGGTGGTGGTGGTGGTGGTGGTGGTGTGGGGTGTGGTGGTGGGTGGTGGTGGTGGTGGTGGTGGTGGTGGTGGGAGGGTGGTGGAGGGGGTGGTGGTGGTGGTGGTGGTGGTGGTGGTGGGGGTGGTGGTGGGGGTGGTGGTGGTGGTGGTGGAGGTGGTGGCAGAGGTGGTGGTGTGGTGGTGGTGGTGGTGGGGGGGTGGTGGTGGTGGTGGTGGGGGTGGTGGGTGGGAGGTGGTGGTGGTGGGGTGGTGGGGGTGGTGGGGGGTGGTGTGGTGGTGGTGGGGGTGGTGGTGGGGGTGGTGGAGGTGGTGGGGGTGGTGGTGGTGGTGGTGGGGGGGTGGCGGGGGTGGTGGTGGGTGGTGTGGTGGTGGTGGGTGGGGGTGGTGGGGGTGGTGGTGGTGGGGGTGGTGGTGGGGGGTGTGGGAGGTGGTGGCAGGAGGTGGTGGTGGTGGTGGTGGTGGTGGTGGTGGTGGTGGTGGGGGTGGTGGTGGGGGGTGGTGGTGGGGGTGGTGGTGGGGGTGGTGGTGGGGGTGGCGGAGGTGGTGGCAGAGGTGGTGGTGGTGGTGGTGGTGGTGGTGGGGGTGGTGGTGGGGGTGGTGGTGGGGGTGGTGGGGGGGGTGGTGGGGGGGGGGGGGGTAATATGGTAGGGGGTTGTGGTAGTAATGGTGGTGGTGGGGGTTTTAAGTGTGTTACGCCCCCCCTACTCCTCCTTATATACAAAAATAAAAGGCTGGTTAAAATAAGTTCTGTAAACATATACGCGAACCACTTTATTACTGCTAAAAAAGCGGTTCCACTATTATTTTTATCGGGTAAGTATGAATCATCAAAAGTCCTTATTGTATTAATTGATTTATTTATCTTTCCCATGTTTATTATAATTAAATTTTTATATTATTTATTATTAGGTTAGGTATTACGAATGTGTAACCAACTGTAGTGACCAATTGGTGGTTCTAGTTTGACGCCACGCGTCGTTTTTGGGCCGAGCTAAAGTCATACTATAAGAGTTGATGAGTCATCCTCCTAGCTCTGACTGGGTGGGGTTTTTAAACCCAAAAAAGCCCCATTAAACTAAAATTTATCCCAAAGTCTATTGTCTTGCCTTTGCCATTAGTTTCTGAATCTGGAATTATGTCATTTACGAAAGATAATTTTTTTTTTACCTCAGCCCTTTTCTAAAAGAGTTAAAGGGTGAGATTAGTACTTTTTTAATTGAAATTTTTGTACATACCTGTTAATGAAAAATTTGAACTAAGATTGGGTTTTTGCTGTATAGTATTTCTTTTATAATTGCTTGTGGTTATTTTAATTCCTTAACCCAAATCCCAATAAAACTAAATGATTGGTAATAAAATAAAACTATAAAAAAAATGGAGTTATTTGTGCCCATTTTTTACGGTGAAGATTAAGTCGTAACAAAGGGTCGTTGTCCGGGAGCTACTTCCCCAAAGTACATATTTATTTTGCTTTTAAAATTAAGCCCCCTTGGAGAATTAAGAAAAAGGATCCAGAAATTTAATCATTATTAATAATTAACAGGGCTACTCTTGACATTTAAAATTACAGACGTGTTGGTTAAAATAGTAACAGTTTAAATATCCCTTAAAAAAGTACCATAGGCAGAAAAATTTTAGGTCCCTAATAAGGATGATTTTTTCGAAATCCCAAGCAATGCCAGAATTGTTTTTGGAAGATAGTTTTTTTCTCAGTTCGAGAAGTGAAATCCCACGGACGGGAATGCTTAAATAATAAATTTGGCCGGGTTTTTTTAGAGGCCTTACACTCAGTCCATTTCCAAAGCTCTCCCCGTTATTTCCCCCGGAATGTTCGGGGTTTGGGGAACAAACCCTCAGTCAAATGCGGGGAAAATTTTGGACTGGTGTCGTCCCAAAATACTTCCGGAGAAGACGCCCGAATTCCCCTCGGTGTCATTACCTCTTGGGAATTTCCCCACGTCCGAACAACTAGAGGTTTGAACCAATTACTATTAAAAAAACTCTCAAATCGAAGCTAAAAGAGTCTAAACGGGGAAAAATTTTAGGTGTAAAGGTTTTCGTTTTGAAACAAAGCAAAAGGGGGTTTCCCCGGAAAAAAGAGACGTGAAGGCACGGTAACCGGGTTTGACTTACATAAAGAAACTCTGATGGTACCTAAGTTTAACGAAAGACTTAGATAATTCTTTAAATTTTTGAGAATCAACCGTTCAAGGGGCTGCCCAAAGAAAAATGGGCCACATTGCTGCACCGTCTCTATATGGAAAGGGCGTTTTTTGTGTCGCCCCCTTTTACCATATGAGTTTTAGTCCAGTACGACAAAAATAAAGAGAACTTTTTAAAAGATTGCATGCTCCCTTTAGTTACCAATAGCTTTTCATTCCATGAAAACGGCAAACAGGAAAACTTATTTAGATTTTGCCCGAGGGAAAGCGGGGGTTTGGGAACGTTGGGTCGAGCTTCTGGGTCACGACTTAAAAAAATCTATCAAAATTTAAGTTACTAAAGTTTTGTATGAAAAAATTTTCCGGGGATTCGCCAGTATTTTGTTGGCCATCCGCAAACGATGTTTGTTAGAGACTCCCGCGCTGGCAGACAAGTTTGAGTTTCCCAGAGGTTGGTCAATCGAAGCAGCCAGGTTATCAAACCAGCAACGAGCCCCAAACCTGCGAAGCCTTTGGGTAAGCAACCTACCCAACCGTTCACTCCCGGTAACAATAAAAACCCGAAGTAAAACCCAAATCCAATCGAGCCCATCCTATAGACCGATAGGCATGGGAAAAAAATTAAGGTTCGTACAGTTCGAAGCTGGGACATTTCAAATCCAATGCTTTAAGGTGATAGGGGACCAGGAAAGGGTCCTCCTATAAATTTCCCACACAAAATATATCCTCTACGACCATCCAGGAAGTCCGAGCAAGAGTAGTGCTCTGTCCCAAGGAAAAGGAAAAAATTCCCCTAGTGCTAGCAGAATTTGGGTACATCGTCAAATTGCAAGAGCTAGACCTTACTTTTTTCCCAAAGCAAAGTAGGAAATTCCCCATAGTCAGTTGTTGCAAGTAAAATTCCCTTTTGGGGATACGGGGTCCTGTTAAGGAAGGTGTTTTCTTCCCCCCCGGATCATTTACGGGTTTCGCGCTTGTTAAGTTTGGTGGTCCCTAAAAACCCAGTACCCTGTACAAGTTATATGTTGAAACTCCTTTTTTTTCTGGTGTGTCAATCGGGGTTCTCCAACTAACGTCCCCCTAAAGACGTAGACCTATTTTTTGGGAAGACTTAGTGGGAAAAAGGAAATGGGAAAAGCCCATAGTTAGGAAAAACCAACCGAGGAAAATGTCATCAAAGCCCCATGAAAGGAACCTTTCCTCTTTCCTCGAGCGTGTAACCCCGGGAATGACCAAACAGTCGCATTCCCATTGGTATCGGAGGAAGTCATGGGGACGTCGCGTCGACGTAGATAGGACATTTTTCAAAAGAAAGCTCGGGTTTTGAACCCAAAAGTCCCCCCAGAACCGATACCAGTTCCTAAACGGTGGTTTCCCAAATAGATTTATTCTCGAAGGAGGTTAGTAAGAAACTCAAAAGACCCTCCTTAATGGCATCAGGAAGCTTGCTGTGTCGGGAGAACCCTTAAAAGTGACGCTCTTTCTATTGGGGGAAAAGGGCTACTGAAAAAGAAACAGGATCTCTTAAAAATGATCTCTAGTGGTCTTGCCTGCCCCATTTGAAAATTTAGCAGTAAGTTTGCTATGACAGTCCTCAAGGTGGAAACTGGGACAAAAGAAGACTTTTTGAAAAATTGTAACACTTCACTGGCCAAAAAAGAAGAATGGAACGGTTTGTAAGAAGCTGTTCCATGTGTAACTAGTAGGAAAAACCCGCACATAATTACCACCTGCGCCGTTGAACCCTTTAAAAAAGTAAGAGGCGAACCCTTTTTAGTCTGGTGTTTTCGTGTCGGCCCCCTACCCCGACTCGGCGGGCAACCGTTCCTGTTCACTATCTACCCCCGTCACCGGTCCCCGGAAGCAGTTCCTCTCAGGGGGATTAAATTTCGCCTAATAGTGAGGCATGATTAAATTTTTCTCTCACTTGGATTTCCCAAAAGGGAAATTCAATCGGAAAACAAGGGGCAAATTTACTTCAAATTTTTTCCCTGGGCCTTGGGTCGTTAGGAGGGCAAGCGGTTTATGCGCCCCGGCCTATCGGCTCAACACAAAAGGGCATGGTGGAAAAGGGTTCCATCAAACTTTGAAGATTATGATGAGGCCTATTGTTTGCAGTATTCCAAAGATTGGGGTGAAGGTATTTCACTACTCTTTTTTCCCTAAAAGAAAGAAACAAGACAAATTTAAGTTTTCGCCCTTTGATTTAAAATATGGGCATCAAATTAGAGGGCCAGTACGGTTCTCAAAAAAGCTGGACCGGGGGGAAACCCCCCTTTTGGAGCTCTCCTACCTTAATGAAAAACGCCGAGCCCAGCTAGAGAAATTGGCCGCCGAAACTTAACAAGCACAGGAAAAAAAGAAAGGGGGAATAGACGTCGAACTAAATTCGTTCGTTTTAACTAAAAAATCAAGTTCTGGTTCAACGATTTTTCAGGACATTCTACAGCCCAAATTTTGAAGGTCCTTTGAAATGTGAAGCGCCAAAGTGACGTGAACTACTTGGAAAGACGCCGAAGAAGGGGAAAAACTCAAAACGGACTATCACGTTAAAAATTTAAACCCCCTATTCAGGAATCGTTTCCCCAAATTTCTCTTAAGCCTTAAACCCCAAGAACGGGTTCAGAAAGTTCGGATGAAATGTGGGAATCCCGGTTCTTTGAACAATTCGACAGCCTTAAAAAATTTAAAATTTCCCTTATGATAAATTGGAAGGGGAAAAAGGACCGAAAAAAAAAACCCCTGTTAAGGAAAATCCCCACCTATTCAACGACGCCCCCAAACCCGTGAAGTTGGGTGTGCATGTGTTACTCCGAGAACCTACTCCAATCAAGCAATCTCTCTACAGAGTGAGTCCCAAGAAAAAGGTGAGCTGGGCAGAGGTGAACTTTTACTCTACACGGGTTGAAAAAAACAAGTAACAGCCCTTTGGGCCCCCCCATGCATTCTAGTCCCAAAAACCCAGGGGGGGCCCTCCGTTGGCAGGATTTTTAAAAAAGTCAATGCGTAACAGTATGATGGGTTTCCAATCCCCAGAATTGACGATTTAAATAGAAAGGGTCTCCGAGTAAGTATATCAGTAAATGGACTTTTTTAAGAGGGTTTCCCAAAGCCCCTTTGTCACCAAGGCTAAGAGATATGGGCTTTTACGATCCTGGGGGCCCTATAAAGATTGCCTTACCCCCTTCGGTTTCTGTACTCCCCTTCTTTCCCAGCGCTTTATGAACATGCTTAGGGGGAGATTGGAGGAGTAGAAGCTCACTTTGAGATTAGTTGATACGCAACAGTTGGCCCCAACCCCTTTTGACAGCTTTAAAACCTTGTTTGACGCCTTAAGTAAAAATAATTTTTCAGTGAAATTTTTCCAAGTGTGAGTTTGGCCAGACGAAATTAAATACTTGGATTTCGGATTTGGGCAAGGTGAAATCGTCCCTTTTTAAAGCCAAAGTAAAAGGGGTTCTTAGAATTTCCACCCCTAAGGGTAGGAAAGGTATCAAGATTTTTGGGGTTGCGGTTTTACCGCGGTTCTGTCGAAATTTTTCAAGGTAGCTTTTTTCCCCAACTGAATTAAAAAGTCCAAAAACAAAGTTTTCTGGACCCCGGACTGTGAAATTGCTTTTAAACGTTTAAAAAAAATTTTCATCCTCTTCCCCCGTTTGCTAAATCCCGATTTTAAAAAAACCTTCCCCTTACAAATAATGCCAGGGTAGCTTTGGGGGCCCTTGTTACAGAAGGGTCCAAATTTGACCCATTGCAACCGTTTCTTATTTTTCTTTTAAGTTAAAGAAACACCAAATTATTATTCAAAAATTTGAAAAGAAGCCTTAGCTCTCTTTTTTATGCCCAGAGAATTTTGAGTTATTTTGGATCTTCTCCCATCGTATCGGTGTACTCCCTCATAATCCTTTGACTTCATAAATACTATGAAATCGAAGAATGCCAGAATACTTCGTTGGGCTTTGAGAATTCAACCCTTCTCTATTACTATTTCCCATATAAAAGGAAAACCCCCCCCTTGATCACGTGATAGCTCCGTGGACAGCTGCTGCTCAGCAACAACGAGAAGCCAGCAGAGTAACGAGCAAAGAGCGATAATTACAGTAGTTAGACAGTCAAGACTTGAACTGAGCACATAATATGTTACATCCTACTTAACAAAATTTAACTAAGTCAAATAATAATATAAAGCAACACATTCACAATTTAGCTATTATCGCAAATATAAGCAATATAAAATTATATGAAAAGGTAATATATATACATAATATACATTGCAACCCATTCAGGGGTTGCAACACCCCCCCCCCCAACACGACAAACGGTCGCACTAGGAGTTGCATTAATGTCTTTCACATTATTACTGATTACTCAGGTTACTTTACTAACACAATTTAATATAAAAAATAATGAGAGTCACTCTTGTGCCAAGCACTTCTATAATTTCAGTGTCTATATCACTAAGTTATGCCCCTAGTAATAGGGCAGTACACAGTATCGTATCTCTGCATACTCGTGGTTATGTACATCAGTGTAGAGACAGGATAGCGTAGACAAGCATGACACGTTGAGGCTCGATCATAGTGGAGACTGCATATACACGATAGTCTTGTGTGATAGACAGGAGACAGCATTCCACTCTTAAGTAGTGGTTGTGGAATGCTATGCAGTATGGACATCTGAGTATGAAACAGCTTAAGGTTTGTAGTGAGGGGGAGGGTCTGTGGCAGGACAGTGTTCCATCACGCAGTACATCGCCCACACCACACTACCCGCTCAACACTCAGCTTCTGTCTCCTCCTCACACACATATCATCACTACTGTGAATATATAAATAACATAATTAGACATGACATGAGTATACATAGTTAATATGGGCTGGAGGGATTAAGTTACTCTACTGAATTTGACATAGCAAGCAACAAAAGGTATTTGGGCATAAAATTATGTTAATTTTAAATGGGGAAGTGCCCAAATACACGTCAGAATGTTCAAAGGACACCACAAGAGCTAGAGCCTCTTTATCAATAGTGGCATAATTTTCCTGGTGTCGTTTAAGCTTAGATGAATAGTAACATATAGGATGGAGACTATCAATGAATGTTGACTGTTGGAGCAGCACAGCGCCCACTGCATAACTCGCATCTGTATGTAAAAAGGGAAGATTGAAATTAGGACTCTTCAGAAGAACAGAGGAAAGCAGATGCTTCAACCTTTTGAACAAATCTGAACAATCACTAGACCAGATGAACTGAACTTTGCTACTAGTGAACACAGTGAGAGGTGTAGGTGGAGGTATGTGTGCTGGCTTGCCTGTCACTTGACACACGTGGCAACGTCGCACATAATCAGCTACTGTTTCCTTCATCTTTGGCCAAGTAAAATGTTTTGCCAGTTTACCGAGTGTCTTCTTGACACCCAAATGTCCTCCAATGGGACTACTGTGAGCAAAATCAATGGCTTGTTCACGAAATGTAACTGGTAACACTACGAGATGCTTGACTGTGGTGGAAACACTATCAGCTGACAACTTACGTGTATTTTTCTCCATCAGAACACCGTTACTATAATAGTAACAATTATCGAGATCCTTTGCTTCACTCTCAGTAACTGCTATATCTCTCAGTCTTTCCAGTGACTGATCAACAAACTGATCCTTGATTAAATCATCATGAGTAAGAAATTTAACGTCAGTTGTGTCTTGACTAGGTTGATGACTGGGGGGAGTCAGTGTTAATGATCCGGGGCGCAGAGCATCACTAAACAACATATTCAACCCTAAATCATTGTCATCAACTAACTCAACAGGAGACCGGGATGGTTGTTGAATCTTTGACATAGCTCTAGTAATTGCGCCGAGAGGAAATAAAATAGGTTTCTCTCTACAAGCTTCAATGGCATAATTATCATCAGTGTTATTATCAATCACAAGTGGTTCTTTACATATACCAGCATGAAGGATATCGTTCCCTATCAACAAGTCCACTGATCTGATGAGAAATACACCACTGGATATACCCACTGAAATATAACCAGTATAATAGCTTGTTTCAATGTAAATTTTGTGCAGAGGTACTTTTATAACAGCCCCTCCATAGGCTTCTAACAATACATCTATCTTGCAATAGGTATCATCAGTTATGGGCAGTACATCTTCTCTTAATAACGTGAGATAACTGCCAGTGTCTCTGAAAGTAATTATCTCAAATGTGATTCATCAAATCCTACTTTACCTCTCGAAAAATAAGGACTCATCGCTGAACGAATCTTTTTGTCAGATACATTTTCTGATGCTAGTCATCTGTTCTGAGTAATATTATCTAAAACAGTAGGATCAGAGGTATTACTAGGATTTTGGTGCCTTTGTTGCTCGGAAGAGGATACGACTTGTGTGGGGGCGCCAGCCGCACGACTGCTTCTCGTATTTCTTTCTAACTTATAGCAATACTCTCTAACATGTCCTTTTCTGTTACAATAGGTACATTTAACTTTCTTCTTCTCGATATCAGATTTCTGTCTAGCCACAGAGACAGATTCAGGATTGTGAGTTTTCCTGGTAAAGGTACGAGAAGTTACAGTAGCAGGTACATCAGGCCGGCAATTAGCAGCTGATTTAGGTTGCCAACTTCTAGGACAACTTTTAGTTACCTTGTTTCTCTGTGTTTTAGTATGTACAAGTTTGTGAGAAATCTCGTAATTGTCTGCTAATGCTGCAGTTTCCAGAATATCCGATGTAGTATGATCGATCAGATATTCTTGTATGTCAGCAGACATACAGTTGTTAAACTCTTCATGTAGTAACAACTGAACAAGGCTGTCATAGTTGTTACATTTCACAGACCTACACCACCTCTCAAATGCAACTTTTTTCTCACGAGCAAACTCTACACAAGTTTGATCTTGTCGTCGTTGTAACATACAAAATGTGCTTTGATAACTTACAGGTAACAAGTTATATGTCTCTAGAATAGTTTGCTTGACAGCGTCATAACTAATGTACTTGGCAAATGGTAAAGCAGCAGTACAAGTTTGAGCTCTTCCTGTCAAAGCTGTGTGCAACAAGGTAGCCCAGTGCTTATGTGGCCAGTTCATAGCACATGCCTGGTTCTCAAACACATCAAAATAGGTGTCTAAGTCACTCTCAAAAAACTTAGGAACCATGGATGCAGCTTTCTGCACATTAAATGTGTCCTGTGATCTATCAGTCTGTTGTCTTCCTAGACGAACATTTTCTCTCTGGAAATCTTCTTCGTTCAATTTCCTCTGTGCCTCTATTTGTGCAGTCTACAACATAATGAGGCGTTCAAACCTCTCAAACTGTTCCTGAGAGAAAGGACCAGTGGGTAATGGAGGAGTAAGGAATCTAACGTGGTCTGGACGGTCCTTAGGTCGGACAGCTCGTCCAGGCGTCTCTAGAGAGTCTAGATCTGGTCTAGGATAAGTAGATACAGGTGTAGCATACATGGTACTAGTATGAGGCTGAGTCATACTACCCACTACACTCTGTACTATTGTGTCAGTAAGGTGGGGAGGCATGAGCGAGAACAAAATTTCACTAGGCTCAGACACTTCTACCATAGTTGCTATTTCTTCTAAGTAATCAAATAGAGTCATACTTCCTAATTGTGACACTAGGCTTTCTGAATCTGAATCATAATCAGACATCTCTGTATGAGCAGGAAACAATATATCTTTAATTAACGCTATGACAGTTTCTGCAGTGTAATTCCTGTTATATGTCACACCGAGATATTTGGCTACTCGCCAACACGTCTGCAGTTTTAATGTACTTAACTCAGACAAAGTCAGGGTATCAATTATTTGTTTCACTTTGGCATACATCATGAAAATAAATGTACTACGAGAGAGTGATTATGGGAAACTATAATCCTAATAGGAATTTTAATGTTGGTCGTCTTATAGTTAGAGCTCATAAACAGTATTTCTATCTCCTTGGATCAAGAGACTCAGTCAGGTACATACATCGACCTGGTATGCTGTACAAGACTAAACTCAAAGTCTTCAGATTAGGAAAGTACTCAAAGTGTTTGATCATAGAGTTACTAGTATGTCAAACTAGGCAATTTCTCTAACACCTTGGATCAAGAGCATCCCGGACAGGCCCCCCATTTGTTACAAAAAATGCGATTCTAAAAGCTTAGAAATCTCCAGTGAATACTAGAAAGGACTGCCCTTCTAGCATCCAGCCTGTTACTGGGTTTTAGTAACAATTAGTCAGTATCCTGGTCCAATTATCCATTAGAATTCAGTATGATTCAATAGTGCTTCAGGATTACAACTGGTAGGCTACTAACTAGAGAAATTAAAATTTAATAAATTTATTAAGTTGTCTAGGCGTATATCAAATTAAATTAAATTAAGTTAATCACAATAATCAAAATAATATTAATCACTTCTCTCGTGTACAGTATTATTGTGCTGAAAGCACATATCACATTTATAAGTCTTAAGTACTGTCTGGTACATTAACATTTCATAATACAAAATACAAAATGTACAAGAAAGTTTGTGGATGTGGGGAAAGTGCTTAATTATTTTCCCAAATTCTCACGACTCGACAGATTTAAAACCCAAGTGACGGGACAAAGCCCTCAAAAAAAACTGACTTCTTGCCCAACGGGAAAATCAGAACAGTCTGTTTGGGAACAATAAAAAAATGCTTACCCAATGCAATATAAAAAGAAAATGCGCAAAAATCAGGAAAAAGGAGATAATAAACGACCAAAGTGGGGGACCATCGCAAAACCTCCCCAAAAAGTCACAAAACCCCCTACTATAAAATCTTTTTTCAGCATAAAAAAATTTCCCCGACTGTGACGGGGAAAACAGATACCAGTACAAATTAGGTCAAAGTAAGCTCGGGAAAACCTGAGATCCCCGGAGTGTCTATGGACACACAACCTCAGTAAAAAGGGGCCCCCCCCCCCCCCGAAAATCAGTAATTCTTTTAAAATTGTTATGTAAACAAGCCCCCACGGGAACCTACAACAATAAGGAACAGACGATTTCCCAAACAAGGGCCAAAAAAAGGGAGATTTAGGCTCGTCTTTTTCAAAAATTTATGCCCAAAAACCCCCAAAGGGGGAGCCCCTAAAACCCAGACGGGAATATTTTTCAGGAGGGGTTTGAAAACCCCCCCCCCCCTCGATCAAGTGAAGCGGGGTGGACAGTTTCCCTGCTCACCCAAAAACCGAGAAGCCGGCAAAAGGTAACGAGAAAAACGAGCCGATAATTAAAAGTAGTTAGAAAAAATTCAAGACTTAAAATGAGCACAAAAAAAATTTCCATCCTCCCAAAACAAAATTTAACTAATTTCAAAAAATAAAATAAAGCAAAAAAATTCACGATTTGTATTACGCAAAAAATAAGAATAAAAAAATTATATAAAAGGTAATATAATAACAAAATATACATTGCAACCCTTTCCCGGGGGGGCAACCCCTTTTCTTTTGAAAGAAAACCCAAAGGGGTTTGTTGGTACGTCCCTTGTCCATGGAGGGAAGAGGTTAAAAGAGTGGGGGGCCCCTTCTGACACTGAAAGTTGTCTTTTTTTGTTTGTTACTTTTCCTGTTCATTAATGGGGGTTACGGGGGCATCATTGGCCAAAGCTCTTGCTTTTTCATTTGGAGTTTTTTTGGGGGGTGCATTTCTGGGCCCCAAATTTCCCTCCGGGGTTTTCCCAGCTGTAAATTAGATAAAAGTTTTCCTGGGCCTGGGTTTCCCAAGGAAAAAGAGTAGGGTTTTTCGGGGCAATTTACAAGAGATTTTTATTTGTTTTAAGTCATAGGACCCAGTAAAAAGTTTTCCTTTTTGGTTTTCCAGTTCAGCATTCGGCCCCCTGCCTTGAAGGGTGGGGGTTTCGTATACACAAATCCAGCCTGCTTGAAGGGGGGGCAGTTTTCAGCAGCATCCACCCTGCCTTGAAGGTGGGTTTTTCATATACAGCAGCATTTCCAGCCCCCTTAAAAGGTGGGGGTCGGGAAAAACCAGAAGCCCCCCCGCTTAAAGGGGGTGGTCAGTAAAACAGCACACTCCCACCCTCCCTTAAAGGGTTTGGTTTGGTCATAAAAGGGAAAGCACTCCACCCTCCCTTTGGGAAGGGGGTTGGTCATTTATACAGAAAAAAACCCCCCCTCCCCTTGAAGGGGGTGGTCATTTTTAAACACCCAGCATTTCCCCCCCTCCCCTTAAAGGGTGGGGGCCAGCATAAGCAGAAACTCCCCCCTTTTTTTGAAGGGGGTGGTCAGTATACAGAAACCCACTCCACCCTCCCTTGAAAGTGGTGGTCAGAATACACAGAACCCCCCCCTGCCTTGAAGGGGTGGTCATTAACAAAAAGCACCCCCCCTCCCTTGAAGGTGGTGGTCAGCATACAGCAACTCCCACCCTGCCTTGAAGGTGGTGGTAGTTTACACAGCACTCCACCCTCCCTTTTAAGGTGGTGGTCAGTAACAGCACACTCCCCCCCTGTCTTGAAGGGGGGTGGTCATATACGCAGCACTCCCCCCTGTTTTGAAGGTGGTGGTCAGTAAAACCAGAAAACCCCCCCCTTCTTAAAGGGGTGGTGGCCATAAAACAACAGCATTTCCCACCCCTTCTTAAAAGGTGGGGGGAGTTTTACAGCAGCAATCCCCCCTGTTTTGGGAAGGGTTTGGTGGCCCAGTATTTAGCAGCACCCCAAACCCCCGTCTTGAAGGTGGTGGTCAGTATAGCAGCACCCACCCGTCTTAAAGGGTTTGGGGGGTCAGTTTTAAAGCGGGCCACTCCACCCTGTTTTAAAGGGTTTGGTGGTCATTTAAAAGCACACTCCACCCTGTCTTGAAGGGGGTTTGGTTTCAGTATATAGCACCCAACACCACCCTGTCTTGAAGGATGGGGGGTCATATCAGCATTTTACCCCAGCCCCCCTTGAAGGTGGGGGGTCAGTAACAGCAGCATTCCACCCCCCTTGAAGGTGGTGGTCAGTATACACAGCACTCCACCCTCCCTTGAAGGGGGTTTGGCAGTATAAAGAAACCACTCCCCCTCCCTTTTGAAGGTGGTGGTCAGTAAAACCAGCAGACCCCAAACCCTGCCTTGAAGGTGGTGGTCAGTTAACGCAGCACCCACCCTGCCTTGAAGGTGGGGGTCGTATACAGCAGCACCCCACCCCCCTTGGGAAAGGTGGTGGTGGGGATACGCGCATTCCCCCCTTTCCCTTTGGGGGGTTTGGTGGTCAGTTACAGCACTCTCCAGCCCCCCTTTGGGAAGGGTGGTGGTAGTAAAACAGAAAGTTTCCCACCCTGCATAAAGGGGGTTTGGCCCAATTTTCAGAAAACCCCCCACCCTGTCTTGAAGGTGGTGGTCAGTATACAGCAAACCCCCACCCGTCTTGAAGGTGGTGGTCAGTTTACCCCAGACCCCCCTGTCTTAAAGGGTTTGGTGGTCAGTATACGGCAGCATCCACCCTGTCTTAAAGGGTGGTGGTAATTTACGCGCATTTCCCACCCCACCCTTAAGGGGGGTTGGCCCGTTAAAAGCAGCATTTCCCAACCACCCTTGAAGGTGGGGGTTTCGGGAAACAGCAGCACTCCCCCCTGCCTTGAAGGGGGGTGGTAAGTATACACACCCCCAACCCGGGCCTTAAAGGTGGGGGTCAGTATAAGCACACTCCCCCCCTGTTTGAAGGTGGTGGTAAAGATACAGCACACCCACCTGCCGGGAAGGGTTGGGGGGTCAGTATCGCGCACCCACCACCCTTAAAGGGGTTTTGGGGGTCAGAATAAAAGCACATTTCCCCCTTTCCCTTAAAAGGTGGTGGTCAGTTTACACCCAGCACCCCCGGGCCACCCCTTTAAAGGAATGGTGGTCAGTTTTACAACACACTCCCCCCTCCCTTAAAGGGGTGGTGGTCATATACACCCCAGCCCTCCAGCCCCCCTTGAAGGTGGTGGTCAGAAACCCAGCAGCCTCCACCCTCCCCTGAAGGGTGGTGGCAGTATACAGCAGCACCCCAGCCCCCCTTGAAGGTGGGGGTCAGTTCCCAGCAAAAACCCCACCCCCCTTGAAAATTTGGTGGTCAGTAGACAGCAGAAACCCCACCCTCCTTGAAGGTGGTGGTCATTAACGCACACCCCCACCCTCCCTTAAAGGGTGGGGTCACATAAACCCAGCACCCCCCCTTTGCCTTAAAAGGTTTGGGGGTCAGTAAAAACAGCAGCCACTCCACCCTGCCTTAAAGGGTTTGGGGGTTTCAGTATAACAGCACTCCACCCTGTTTTTGAAGGTGGGGTCAGTTCCCACAGCACCCCAAACCCTGTCTTGAAGGTGGGGTCGGGATACAGCCCCCCCAACCCCTGTTTTGAAGGTGGGGGGTCAGTAAAACACAGCACTCCACCCTGTCGGGAAGGTGGGGTCAGTTTTACACAGAAATTCCCCCCTTGCCCTTAAAAAGGTGGTGGTCATTTTATACAGCATTGCCCCTGTTTTTGAAGGTGGGGGTTTCAGTATACAGAGCCCCCCCGTTTTAAAAAGGTGGGGGTCAGTATACGCCAGCACCCCACCTGCTTGAAGGTGGTTTTTCATTTCAGCCCACCCCCCCCTTCTTGAAGGGGGGTTGGCAGTTTTATAGCAGCACCCCACCCTTTTCTTAAAGGTGGGGGGTCAGTATACGGGAAAAGGTATTCCCACCCCCCTTTGGGAAGGGGGTGGTCAGTTTTCAGCAGCACCTCCAGCCCCCCTTAAAAAGGGGGTGGCCCAGTAACAGCAGCACCCACCCTGCCTTGAAGGTGGTGGTCATTTAACAGCAGCACTCCACCCGTCCTTGAAGGTGTGGTTCAGTATCCCAGCAGCACGCCACCCTGCCTTGAAGGGGGGGTCAGTATACAGCCCCACTCCACCCTTCCCCTTGGGAAGGGTTGGTGGTCAGTTACCGCAGCATCCAGCCAACCTTTAAAGGTGGGGGTCATTACAGCACCCTTTCCCCAACCCCCCTTGAAGGTGGGGGGGGCAGTATACACCCGCACTCCAGCCCCCCTTGAAGGTGGGGGGTCAGTATAAAAGCAGAAATTCCCCCCTCCCCATAAAAGGTGGGGGTCCATATCCCAGCAGCACTCCCCCTGCCCCTTGAAGGGGTTGGTCAGTATAAAACAGCACCCCAAACCCTTTGTCTTAAAGGTAGGGGACAGAAATTTAACACAGCACTCCACCCTGTTTTGGGAAGGTGGTGGCCCGTAAAAACAACAGCACCCACACTGTCCTTGAAGGGGTGGTCAGTATACGGGCACCCAACCCAACCCTGTCTTGAAGGTGGGGGTCGTTTATGCAGCACTCCACCCTGTCTTAAAAGGTGGTGGTCGTAAAACAGCAGCACTTCCACCCTGTCTTAAAGGGTGGGGTCAGTAACAGCGCACTCCACCCTGTCTTAAAGGGTTGGTTCAGTATACGGGCCACTCCCCCTGTTTTGAAGGGGGTTTGGGTCAGTAATAGCAGAAACCCCCCCGTCTTGAAGGGGGTTGGTCAGTATAAAAGCAGTACTCCAGCCCCCCTTAAAGGTGGGGGGTCATATACAGCACATCCGGGGCCACCCTTGAAGGTGGGGGTCGTTTACAGAAACACTCCCCCCTGCCTTAAAGGTGGTGGCCCGAAAATACGCACACTCCCCCTGCCTTGAAAGGTGGTGGTCATAACAGCAGCACGCCACCCTCCCTTAAAGGTGGTGGTCATTTTACAGCGCACCCCAAACCCTGCCTTAAAGGTGGTGGCCCGTATCAGCAGCACCCCAGCCCCCCTTGAAGGTGGGGGTTTTTTTTTTTTTTTTCAGTAAAAACACCCAGCTTCCCCCACCCTCCCTTTGAAGGGGGTTGGTCATATACAGCACACCCCCGCCACCCTTGAAGGTGGTGGTCATTTAACGCAGCTTTTCCCCCCCGCCATGAAGGTGGGGGTTTCAGAAAAACAGCAGCACTCCCACCCGTCTTGAAGGGGGTGGCATTATTCAGCAGCACTCCACCCTTCTTAAAGGTGGTGGTCAGTATACAGCAGCACTCCCCCTGTCAAAAAGGGGGTGGTCATATACACAGCACCCCAAACCCTGTCTTGAAGGTGGTGGTCAGTATACAGAAACCTCCACCCCACCCTTAAAAGGGGGGTGGTTCATATACAGAAGCACCCCCAGCCCCCCTTTTGAAGGTGGGGGTTTCAGTATACGCAGCACTCCCCCTTCCCCTTAAAGGGTGGTGGTCAGTATACAGCCAGCACTCCCACCCTGCCTTGAAGGTGGGGGTCAGTAAAACAGCAAACCCCCCCTGCCTTTGAAGGTGGGGGGTCAGTTTTCCCGCAGCACCCACCCTGCCTTGAAAGGGGGTGGTCAGTATCCCAGAAAGGCACCCCGCCACCCTTGAAAGGTGGTTGTCAGTAAACAGCACACCCCCCCCGGGGCCTTGAAGGGGTGGTCAGTATACAGCAGCACTCCAGCCACCCTAAATGGGGCAGTAACAACAGCACTCCAACCCCCCTTTAAAAGGTGGGGGTCAGTATTTCAGCAGAAACCCCGCCCCCTTTTTAAAGTTGTGGTCATTTTCAGCCACCCCAAACCCTCCCGGGAAGGGTGGTGGTCATTTAACAGCAGCACCCCCACCCCCCTTTGAAGGTGGGGTCAGTTACAGCAGCACGCCCCCTGCCTTGAAAGTGGGTGGTAAATTTTACAGCACACTCCACCCTGCCTTGAAGGTGGGGGTCATTTTACACAGCACTCCCCCCTCCTAAAAGGTGGGGTCACCCATAAAAGCAGACTCCCCCCCTGCCTTAAGGGGGTTTGGCAGTAACAGCGGGCATTCCACCCTGCCTTAAAGGGGGGTGGGTAAACGCCCCCTCCCCCCCGTCTTGAAGGTGTGGTTTCCAGTAAACAGCAGCACCCCACCCGGGTCTTGAAGGGGGTGGGTCGTATACAGCAGCATCCACCCGGGTCTTAAAAGGGGGGGTCATATACAGCAGCACCCCCCCTGTTTTGAATGGTGGTGGTTTTTTACACCAGCAATCCCCCCGGCTTAAAGGGGGTGGAAATTTTTAATACCCAGCACTCCCCTGTCTTAAAGGTTTGGTGGCATATACACAGCCTCCACCTGTTTTGAAGGTGGTGGTCGTTTACAGCAGCACCCCCCCGTCTTGAAGGTGGGGGGTCGTTTTTACAGCACCCAACCCACCCTGTCTTAAAGGTGGTGGTCGAAATATAGCAGCAACCACCCTGTTTTGAAGGTGGGGGGGCCCCCGGGTATAAAGCAGACCCCCGCCCCCCTTAAAGGGGGGTGGTCAGTAAACAGACCCCCAAACCCAAACCCCTTGAAGGGTTTGGGGGGTTAAAGTAAAACAGCAAGCACCCCACCCTCCCTTTGAAGGTGGGGGGCCAGTATAAGCAGCACCCCCACCTCCCTTGAAGGGGGGGGTCATTTATACAGCAGAAAGCCCCCCTGCCTTAAAGGTTTGGGGTGGTCATATAAACTCCACCCACCTCCCTTTGAAGGTGGGGGGTCAGTTTTACACAGCACCCCAGCCACCCTTAAAGGGTTTGGTTGGCAGTATACAGCAGCTTTCCCCCCCTTTCCCTTAAAGGGTGGGGGCCCAGTATACAGCACACTCCGGGCCACCCTTAAGGGGGGTGGTCATATACAGCAGAAATTCCACCCTCCACATGAAGGGGGTGGCGGGTTTCCAGCGGGCACCCCACCCGGTTTTAAAGGTGGTGGCCCGTATACACACACTCCACCCGGGTTTTGGAGGGGGTTGGTCAGTATCAGCAGCACTCCCCCCTTTTTGGGAAGGTGGGGGTTTAAAGTAACGCACCCCCACCCGGGGTCTTAAAGGGTTTGGGGGTCAGTTTTTCACCCAGCACTCCACCACCCTTAAAGGGTTTTTGGGGGTGGTCAGTATACAGCGGAATTTCCACCCCAACCCTTTTAAGGGGTGGTCGTATACAGCACATTTTCCACCCTGCCTTAAAGGTTGGGGTCAATACAGCAGCCTCCCCCTCCCTTGAAGGTGGGGGTCAGTATCCAGCAGCACTCCCCCCGGGCCTTTAAGGTGGTGGTAAAATTATACAGCAGCACTCCCCCCTCCCGGAAAGGGGTTGGTGGTCAGATACGCAGCACCCCAAACCAAACCCTTGAAGGTGGTGGTCAGTAAACCCCAGCACTCCACCCAACCTTAAAGGTGTGGGTTCGGGTTTTCGGTAGCACTCCACCACCCTTGAATTTTGGTGGTCAGAAACAGCGGGCCACTCCACCCTCCCGGAAGGTGGGGGGTCGTTTTACAGCCCACCCCACCCACCCTTGAAGGTGGGGGTGGTAAAAACAACAGCCCAATCCACCCTGTTTTGAAGGTGGTGGTCAGTTTACAACAGCACTCCACCCCCACCCTTGAAGGGGGTTGGTCAGTATACAAGCACACTCCACCCCCCTTAAAGGGGGGTGGTCAGTATCCCGCAGCACTCCAGCCCCCCATTGAAGGTGGTGGTCATATACAGAAACCCACTCCACCCTGCCTTAAAGGGTTGGTGGCCCCTTTTAACACCCGCACCCACCAAACCCTTGAAGGGGTTTGGTCAGTATACAGCAGCCTCCACCCTCCCTTGAAGGTGGTGGTCATTTAACAGCCCACCCCACCCTTTTAAAGGGGGTTTGGTTTCAGAAACCCCAGCCTCCACCCTTTCCCCTTAAAGGTGGGGGGGTAAAATTCCCAGCAACTCCAGCCCCCCTTTAAAGGGTGGTTTCAGTAACAGCAGCACCCACCCTTCCCTTGAAGTGGGTGGTCATAACAGCCCCCTTTCCACCCTCCCTTTTAAAGGGGGTTGGTCAGTATCCCACCCAGCACTAAACCCCTGCCTTGAAGGGGGTGGTCAGTATACAGCGAAACCCCACCCTCCCTTTTAAGGGGGTGGTCAGTAACAGAGCATTTCCAGCCCCCCTGAAGGGGGGGTCATATACAGCAGCACCCCAAACCTGTTTGCGGGGGTTTTCCCATTTTTAACAACAGCACTCGGGCCTTGTGGTGGTGGTTCAGTATACAACAGCACTAGCCTTGATGGTGTTGGGGGGTCATTTTCAACAGCCTCCCCTTTATGGTGGTGGTCAGTTACAACTCACTAAACCTTGATGGTGGTGGTCAGTTACAAAACACTCACCTTGATTTGGGGGCCCAGTAAAACAACACCACTCAGCCTTGATGGTGGTGGTCAATATCAACCCCTCAGCCTTGATGGTGGGGGTTTTCATTTAACAACACCCACTCACCTTTGAGGGGGGTGGTCATTTAAACAACAGCATTTAAACCATTGATGGTGGTTTTCGTATACAACAGCACTCCCCTTGATGGGGGGTGGCCCAGTATACAACACACTCACCCAAATGGTGGGGGTAGTATACAACAGACCACCCTTAGGGGGGTTTGGTCAGTATAAAACAGAATTTCACCTTTTGATGGTGGTGGTCATTTTAAAAAAGCACTCCCCCTTGAGGGTTTGGTGGTCAGTAACAAACACACTCACCTTGATCGTGGTGGTCGTATACAACAACTCACTTAAATAGGGGGGGTCATTACATTTGGGACTGCCCCCTTTTGAAGGGGGTGGTCAGTAGAAAAGCACTCACCCTTTAGGTGGAGGGTCAATATAGGGACCCGGCTCAGCCTTGTTGGTGGGGGGCCCGGGATACCAGCCTCACCCTGAAGGTGATGGTCAGTGTACGCAAAAATACCAGCCTTGATGGGGGGTGGTCATTATAAACAGCCCAGCCTTGAGGTTTGGGTGGTCAGTATACAACAGCACCACCTTGATGGTGGGGTCGTATCAACAGCATCACCCCTTGATGGTGGGGGTCTTATTAAAAATAACGGGCCTTGTTTGGTGGTGGGCCCTAGTACAGCACACGTCTTGATGGTGGGGGTTTAACTATACAGTAGCCCCCCCCAGCCAAATTTGGGTTAGTTGTGGCCCCAAAAGTGGTAGGGAACCTTTTTCCGCAGGGTACACCCCCTCATTTACAGGCAAAAATCCCCCAAAACCCAAGGCAAACCGGGGGACTGGGGGGTTTTGACGATGGGGCCCCGTGGGTTTCAACCAAACCCGGGTTTCCCAAACCAATGAGAAGAGGGTTTTGGGGGCAATCACAGAGGTTATGTGGGTCCCAAACTCCCCTGTTCCCCTCCCCCCCGGGTTTTCTAGAGCGGGGTTTTAAAGCCCCGGTTGCTCCTAGTGGCTTCTTTTTTTTTTTCCCCCTTGGGGGCACCGTGGAGTGCATTTAAAAACCCTATTGTTTACAAATGTATATAGTGTAAAATTACTTCTTTCAAAATTGGGTAAAGGATAATATAATTTAAAAAAATTTACTGCTGGGGTTTATTTTGCCCCCTTTTAAACACCCAGAAAAAAACAGGCCATTTGGACTCCGGGGTTGAATAGGGTACCCTTTGCCCGATGGGGAGCGGATTTAGAGAAAGGGGTTGAGCCTAGGGGGAAGCTGGAAGCAGGAACATTGTGTAGCTTGCTGTCTGGCATTGCATTAGCTTTGTCAACGCTTTACATAAGAACATAAGAATGGAGGAACAATGCAGAAGGCCTACTGGCCCATGCGAGGCAGGTCCTTATCAAAACGACCTCTACCTAAAGCTACCTAAGAAATAACTCCCGTACCCAATGACACCAATCAAACCCAGCCCCTCCCACTCATATACTTGTCCAATCTCTTCTTAAAGCTACCCAAGGTCCTAGCCTCTTATCACCCCACTGGGAAGACTGTTCCACGCATCTACAACTCTGTTAGAAAACCAGCACTTACCTATGTCCTTTCTAAATCTAAATTTATCCAACTTAAATCCATTATTTCTGGTTCTTACCTGGTTTGACACCCTCAGTACTTTATTAATATCTCCCTTGTTTATGCCCGTCATCCACTTATACACTTCAATGATATCTCCCCTCATTCTACGCCTCTCCAGAGAGTGGAGATTCAAGGCTTTAAGTCTACCTTCATACGGGAGGTTTCTTACACAGTAAATCATTTTAGTCATTCTTCTCTGTATGTTCTCTAATGAGTCTATATCCATCCTGTAGTAAGGGGACCAAAACTGAGCAGCATAATCTAAATGAGGCCTCACTAGTGATGTATAGAGCTGTAAAATAACTTTTGGACTTCTGTTACTTATACTTCTTGAGATGTAGATGAATGGTTCAGAGAACCGACATGTTGATAAATTAGACACATGTGCAACTCTTGGGTATCTTTATTGAGGAAACGTTTCGCCACACAGTGGCTTCATCAGTCTATACGAAGGAGAAACTTGAAGAACAGGAGGAGAATGAGGTAATCAGTCCCTCAACCTTGAGTCGATGTGTTCAGTCCATCAATCTTGAATAGAATACGGCATATCAGCGGAGAAGCAGCTTATAAACCGTATGGCAGGAGAGGTGCAGCAGTCATAGGTCGTGTTACATTTGTTCAATGTGGAAGTAGGTCGTGCCCAAGAATTAGGCAAGCGAAGAATTCCTAAGTATTAAGATCCCAAGAACAAATGTAACACGACCTATGACTGCTGCACCTCTCCTGCCATACGGTTTATAAGCTGCTTCTCCGCTGATATGCCGTATTCTATTCAAGATTGATGGACTGAACACATCGACTCAAGGTTGAGGGACTGATTACCTCATTCTCCTCCTGTTCTTCAAGTTTCTCCTTCGTATGGACTGATGAAGCCACTGTGTGGCGAAACGTTTCCTCAATAAAGATACCCAAGAGTTGCATATGTGTCTAATTTATCACTTCTTGAGATAAATCCAAGTAATCTGTTGGCCTTGTTGCGCACATTAAGGCACTGCTGTCTTGGCTTTAGATTTCTGCTTACCATGACTCCCAAGTCTTTTTCACATTCTGTATGACCAAGCTCTACTTCACCTAGATTATAGCTTCGAGGGTTATTTTCATTACCAAGGGCAAGTACCTTACACTTATCCACATTAAACTTCATCTGCCATTTTTCAGACCAAGACATTAATTTGTCCAAATCGTCCTGGAGTTCATTGATATCCTCCTCAGAGTGAATTATACGGCCTATCTTTGTATCATCAGCAAATTTACTCATGTCACTCGTAAGCCCTTCATCAAGGTCATTAATGTAAATTATGAACAAGAGAGGGCCTAAAACTGATCCTTGTGGAATGCCACTAGTGACTAATCCCCATTCAGATTTCACTTCATTAATGGTAACTCTCTGCTTTCTATTGGTAAGCCATGCCTCTATCCATGCTAGAACTTTACCTCCTATACCATGAGCTGCCACTTTTCTTATGAGTCTCTTGTGAGGTACTCTATCGAAGGCTTTTCTAAAATCCAAATAAACAATATCATATTCCTTATCACTGTCAACTGCCTCAAATGTTCTGTAGAAGAACGTCAGTAAGTTTGTCAGGCAGGAACGACCTCTCGTGAATTTATCAAGTTATGCTCTTCAAGGTGACTTCTGATAATGTCAGCTATAATTGATTCTAATAACTTGCCCACTATAGATGTCAGGCTTATTGGACGGTAATTTGAAGAAGTGGACTTATCCCCTGATTTGAATATAGGAACCACATTAGCCATCTTCCACAACTCTGGCACAACACTGGTAAGGATGGACGCATTAAACACACTCGTTAATGGCTGACTAAGCTCCATCTTGCATTCCTTAAGTACCCTGGAAAACAGCTCATCGGGTCCCGGGGACTTATTTTGCTTCAGTTTGTCTATCTGTTTAATAACCATGTCCCTCGTGACAGTAATATTAGTTAATTTAAATTCATCAGGAACTAAATAATTGTTAATGAGGAACTAAATAATTGTTAATGAGGAACTAAATAATTGTTAAGGAACTAAATAACTTTGCGTGTCAGTTGCTTTGCTATGGTCAGCCTTGCTATTGTGTGATCGTTTAACAGCTCGCTACTAGCTTGTTCGGTGTGAAGATTTTGCGGTCAACTTGGCTATTGCGTATCCACCTTGTAAGAGTATGCGTATTCTGCAATCGTACTGTGCATAGCTAAGCGTGTTCTGCAAATAACGTGTTAAGTTGGGGTATTCTGCAATCGTACTGTGCATAGTAAACAACTTATACATTGGGGTATGCCACCTAGACGAGTCAGACGTCTGGTGTGGGCATATACTTTGTTTAACCTACCTAAATTGTCCCTACAGCGTTGTTGGCAAATTGCTCGTTCCATTGGCATTGATTACGAACACACTCTCACAGCTGCGCAACTGCGTTCACTGATCACTGATAAACTTCGGGAAGAAGAGATGGCACATCAGACTCCTCCCTCTACGGGAGCTAGGGAATAAAACTCCTGTGTTCTCGCAGGAGGAAGATGATACATCAACAGAACAAAATCGTCAGTCTAGTGCAGCAGAGTTATCTCAAGGTGAATCAGTGGCGTTGGCACTTGAGCTGGCAAAAATCAATCTTGAACAGACTAGGGAACAGAGAGCATTTGCAAAAGAAGAATTTGATAGGGAAAAAGAAAGGAGGCAGTTTTCGCATCTTGTAAATGACTTTAGTTTACAGAAAACAGTACAGCTTGTTCCCCGCTTCAATGAGGCCGAACCAGAACAATTTTTTGAAGCTTTCGAAAATCAGGCTCGAGCCTTGAGGTGGCCGGAACAGCATTGGGCATCGTTGGTTCACACAGCATTGTTTGGTAAGGCACAGGAATTTACGTCAGTGTTAAATGGCATTGAATTTTCCGATTATAACGTGGTGAAGACAACAGTTTTGAGAGCATATACTTGTATCCCAGCTAAGTATCGGAAAAATTTCAAGTTAGGCAGACAACAGCTTGGTCAATCACTGGTTGATTTTGTGCGACAGCAGACCAAAGCTTTTACCAGCTGGTATAAAGCAAGTGGTGTTGCTACCTTCGATGGTCTTGTGCAGCTTATTCTGATTGACAACCTGCTGGAGTCTGTGGGACCAGAGGTTCGAGTCTTTCTACAGGATCGTGACTTAATCACTGCATTGGAGGCAGCCAGGTTGGTTGATGCTTTGAAACAAACCGCTCCTTGTCCGAGCGGTCCCGTCTCTCTTTTCAACAGCCTGTCATAAGCAGAGATCGTCAACCTTGGAGGATGAAGTGCCAGCCGGAGGGAGAACGTCTATGTCAGCCAACTAAGTCACCTGGTGAGCCACGCTTCTCAACTTATGGTCCACCTGGTGAGAGACAAACTACTCAACATGGTTGTGGCATGCAAAGAGTACGTAACCTTTATTCGGCGCATGGACACACCCTCATTTACAGGCTATCTCCCCCAACCAGCGAACCAGGTTGCTAAGAGTTGGTGATGGGGCCCCATCGTTCAACTAGTGACCAGGTTCTAGCCAATAAGAAGGTGGGATTGGCAATCACAGAGGTTATGTGGATACCGCTCTCCTGTCTGCCCTTGTCATTCCCATTCTAGAGCTGGTTGAGCACGGTCTGCTATCTTGTGGCTTCTATTTCTGCCTTGCTTACCGTGACGTGCACTATACTTATTACTGTACATAGTGTACATATTGCTGTTCTAAATTGGTGAAGGATAATATAAGTCTAAACTTTTTCTGCTGTGTTTCTTTTGCTCCCATTACACCTGGGATAACAGGCCTTTGAAATCCTAGGTTGTAATAATGGTGCAACTCGACAACAGTATCCAGAAAGACACCAGCCAGAGTGACACCAGTTGCAACGTCAGCAGGGAGTTAAGGGCAAACCTGTCGTCTGCTACCTGTGCAATAAAGTAGGTCACATCTGTCCCAACTGCCCCCATAAACCCCAACCCATTGGGAAAATCTCTAATATCCCTAGTAACATGTCCCTGAAAGAAGTAGAAAAAGGGATGGCCCCTTATTACTGTAAGAGTCTTATTTCCCTTCAGGAAAACTTCGAAACAACTGAAGTCAAAACCTTTAGAGATACTGGAGCATATTGCTCACTTATAAGAGAGGGAATATTACCCCTTTCAAAGAATACCTCCTTAAATTGCTCTGTTTTGTTGGAAGCATTTGTAGGAGCTATATATTCTGTCCCTTTGCATAAAATTTATGTACAGTGCAAATATTACACTGGGTACTTGACTGTGGGTGTATCCGAAGGATTCCCCATGAGAGATGCCATGTTATTACTGGGTAATAACATTACCACTACTAGAGTATGTCTTGAACCCATAATGATTAATTCTTCTCCGGTGTTGGCCATAACTTGGGCAACATCCCAAGGGTTGTCTGGCGAGAATGTTGACCTATCCTTGGACGACTCCGATCTCGGAATAGCCACGTTGTTTTACGAGGAAAACCAGCCGGGGCCTCGTAGATCAAGTGAACAGACCCAGATCAAGCCTTCCTATTCCAAGGTTGCAGGATTGCCAGAAATCTCTGTTTCCATGCCCGAGGGACTGTCCTTCCGGGAGGAACAACGAAAAGACCCTTTAAATTTCGCTTTCCAGGCAGCCATGGGTAAATCCTCTTTGGATCATCCGGTCAAGTATAAACTTAAAAATGACTATTTGATCTGCACAGAGACTGGTAAGGAGATAGAGGGCCGGAAATTGTCTGACAGGTTAGTAGTTCCTTCAAAGTTTAGACCTCAGCTATAGAATATAGCTCATAATACTTCATTAGGAGGTCACTTAGGAATTACTAAAACATTATATAGGATCACAAAAGAATTTTATTAGCCAAAATTAAAGCAGGATGTGAAGAATCACATCCGGTGTTGCCGAGAATGTCAGCAAGTAGGGAAACACTGGTGCTATCAGCAAAGGATGTGGTGGTGGTGGTAGTGGTGGTGGTGGTGGTGGTGGTGGTGGTGGTGGTGGTGGTGGTGGTAGTGGTGGTGGTGGTGGTGGTTGTGGTTGTGGTGGTGGTGGTAGTGGTGGTTGTGGTGAGAGGTGGTGGTGGTGGTTGTGGTGAGAGGTCGTTGTGGTGAGAGGTGGTGGTGGTGGTGGTGGTGGTGGTGGTGGTGGTGGTGGTGGTGGTGGTGGTTGTGGTGAGAGGTGGTGGTGTGGTGGTTGTGGTGAGAGGTGGTGGTGGTGGTGGTGGTGGTGGTTGTGTGAGAGGTGGTGGTTGTGGTGGTGGTGGTTGTGGTGGTGGTGGCTGTGGTGGTGGTGGTTGTGGTGGTGGTGGTGGTTGTGGTGGTGGTGGTGGTGGTGGTGGTGGTGGTGGAGGTGGTGGTGGTGGTGGTGGTGGTGGGGTGGTGGTGTGGTGGTGGTGGTGGTGATAGTGGTAGTTGTGGTGGTCGTGGTTGTGGTTCTGGTGGTGGTGGTGGTGGTGGTTCTGGTGGTGGTGGTGATGGTGAGAGGGGTGGTGGTGGTGAGTGGTAAGTGGTGATGGTGGTGATAGTAGTAGTTGATAAATTAGACACATGTGCAACTCTTGGGTATCTTTATTGAGGAAACGTTTCGCCACACAGTGGCTTCATCAGTCCATACAAAGGAGAATCCTGAAGAACAGGAGGAGAATGAGGTAATCAATCCCTCAACCTTGAGTCGATGTAGTCAGTCCATCAATCTTGATTGATGGACTGACTACATCGACTCAAGGTTGAGGGACTGATTACCTCATTCTCCTCCTGTTCTTCAAGTTTCTCCTTCGTATGGACTGATGAAGCCACTGTGTGGCGAAACGTTTCCTCAATAAAGATACACAAGAGTTGCACATGTGTCTAATTTATCAACATGTCGGTTCTCTGAACCATTCATCTACAAAGATAGTAGTAGTTGTGGTGGTCGTGGTTGTGGTTCTGGTGGTGGTGGTGGTGAGAGGTGGTGGTGGTGAGAGGTGGTGGTGGTGATGATGGTGATAGTGGTAGTTGTGGTGGTGGTTGTGGTGACTCAATGACACACTCAGTGAATGATGCACTCAGTGTGTGACGCACTCAGTGAGTGATGCACTCGATGATTGACAAAATGAATGATGCACTCAATGAACGATACGGTTATTTTTTGACGCACTCATTGAATGATGCACTCAATGACACACTCATAGAATGGCGTAGTCAGTGACTGACGATCTCAATGAATGATGCACTCATTGAATGAGGTACTCAGTGAATGATGCATTCAGTGGATGAGGAGCTAAACGAATGAGGCACTCATTGAATGACACTCATTCAATGAGGCACTCATTGAATGACACTCATTCAATGAGGCACTCATTGAATGAGACGCTCAGTGAAGATTGAAGACTCTTTAAGTTACATTCACTTGTTAGACGAAGAATGAGGGGAGACCTGATCGAAGTGTATAAGTGGAAGATAGGTATTAATAAAGGGGATATTAATAAGGTCTTGAGGATGTCTCTCCAAGAGAGAACCCGCAGTAATGGATTTAAATTAGATAAGTTTAGATTTAGAAAGGACATAGGAAAGTATTGGTTTGGAAATAGGGTAGTAGATGAGTGGAACAGTCTACCTAGTTGGGTTGAACATTAAAATGGTATAAAATACCGACAGATTGTTAGGTAAGACACATATGCAACAGTTAGGTATCTTTATTTCGAAACGTTTCGCCTACACAGTAGGCTTCTTCAGTCGAGTACAGAAAAGTTGATAGAAGCAGAAGATACTTGAAGACGATGTAATCAGTCCATCACCCTTAAAGTTTTGAGGTGGTCAGTCCCTCAGTCTGGAGAAGAGCATTGTTCCGTTGTCTGAAACAATATGAAGTTGAAGTGACAGGATGGAGCCTTTATATAGTGCCAGGAGGTGAGACGTAGGTTGCTTTGGAAGGGCAGGTCCCTCTCAAACCCAGCCGTTCTCACTAGTAGAGGTCGAAGTTGATGGTCTGTACCAAGATACCCTTGGTGATGGACTGATTACATCGTCTTCAAGTATCTTCTGCTTCTATCAACTTTTCTGTACTCGACTGAAGAACCCTACTGTGTAGGCGAAACTTTTTCGAAAAAAGATCCAAACTGTTGCATTGTGTCTTCCCAACAATCTGTCGGTTTTTTATACCATTTTAATGTTCTTTGTCAGCCCCACTGCAACACAAGGGTATCTTGGAAAACCAGCCAAACAACTTCGACCTCTACTATGAGAAGGGTGGGTTGAGAGGGCCCTGCCCTCCCAAAGAACCTACGTCCCTCCTGGCACTATTAAAGGCCCCATCCTGTCACTTCAATTATATTTTTTTCAGACAAGGGAACAATGCTTTCTCCAACTGAGGGATGACCACCTAAAAACTTTAGGGTGGGACTGATTCATCGTCTTCAAGTACTTTCTTCTATCAACTTTTCTGTACTCGATAAAGAACCCAACTGTGTGGCGAAACGTTTCGAAAAAAAAGAACCAACTGTTGCATATGTTCTTCCTAACCCCTATTTGGTTTTGAGGCTAGGATTTTGGTAGTTTCAAATTTAGGTTAGAAAATACATGAGTGGGGGGGGTTGGATTTTGAGTGGGATTTTCCCAACAAGTTATTTCTTGGGTGCATTAAAAATTGGGGTTGGCAAATGTTTGTTAGTGGGTTGAATTGTAAAGACCTGCCTTTTTGGGGCCAGCGGGCCCCCGAGTGTTCCCCCCTTTTTTATGTTTTTATGTTCAGCATTGAATGGGGCCTCCGCGATTGACGCACTCAATGAAACGCACTCAGGAAGACGCACTCAATGAATGGGCACTCAGTCAATGAGGCAATCAATGAACATGCCTCAGCAAATGACTCAATGTATGAACGGTTTTTTATAAAGCAGTCAGTGAAGACGCAATCCGCGCATGAGACGCTGACCCCAGATGCGCCAACGGGGGACATTTGAGGCATCCATACTACATCATTGAGGGGCGCACTCAATATAGCGCGCTCAATGTATTGCACTCAACGTATGACGTAGTGGATGACGCACTCACTGACCGTCAAGCATCCATGGCGACCACGCCCACACCTGCCCGTTTTCATGGCAACAGTGACGTCATCCAAGTTGGGGGGTAAACTTTTCCGGTTCCTGCTCGGTCCTTGACTTCGACTTCATTTTTTTAAATTGTTCTCAATTATTTTTTTTTTATCATATTATTAATATTATTTTATTATTATTTTAAAATTTTTATTATTTTTATTATTTTATTTTATATTATTTATGGATAAAAGTAATGATGGATTTTTCTGGGTGTTACGGAACGAACAGGAACAGCTTAATGATGGGGGGTGTGTGGTTCCACAGCCCCGAAGATGGGGGGGTGGAGGGGGGAGTGGTCTGCCCCAGACCAGACAGGGTGTGGGTGGAGGGTGTGTGGTCTACCATAGACCAGACAGATGGTGTGGGGGAGGGTGTGTGGTTCTGCCATAGACAAGAAAAATGGTGTGGGTTTGGAGGGTGTGTGGTCTCCCAAAAGACCAGACAGATGGATGGAGGAGGGTGTTGTGGTCTGCCACAGACCAGACAAAATGGTGTGGGTGGAGGGTGTGTGGTCTCCCACAGTCAGACAGATGGTGTGGGTGGAGGGTGTGTGGTCTGCCACAGACCAGACAGATGGTGTGGGTGGAGGGTGTGTGGTCTGCCACAGGTCAGACAGATGGTGTGGGTGGAGGGTGTGTGGTCTGCCACAGACCAGATGGTGTGGGTGGAGGGTGTGTGGTCTGCCACAGACCAGACAGATGGGGGTGGGTGGAGGTGAGGGGTTTTATCCACAGACCAGAAGATGGTGTGGGTGGGAGGGTGAGTGGTTTTCCATAGACCAGACAGATGGTGTGGGTGGAGGGTGTGTGGTCTGCCACAGACCAGACAGATGGTGTGGGTGGAGGGTGTGTGGTCTGCCACAGACCAGACAGATGGTGTGGGTGGAGGTGTTTTGTCTGCCACAGACCAGACAGATGGGTGGGTGGAGGGTGTGTGGTCTGCCACAACAGACAGATGGTGTGGGTGGAGGGTGTTGGGTCTGCCACAGACCAGACGGATGGTGTGGGTGGAGGGTGTGTGGTCTGCCACGGGCGAGACAGATGGGTGGGTGGGGGGTGTTGGTCTACCACAGACCGGGACAGAGGGTATGGGTGGAGGGTGTGTGGTCTGCCATAGACCAGACAGATGGTGTGGGTGGAGGGTGTGTGGTCTGCCACAGGCCAGACAGATGGTGGGGGTTGGAGGGTGTGGGGTTTCTGCCTCAGACCAGACAGATGGTATGGGTGGAGGGTGTGTGGTCTGCCACAGACCAGACATGGTGTGGGTGGAGGGTGTGTGGTCTGCCACAGACCAGACATATGGTGTGGGTGGAGGGTGTGTGGTCTGCCACAGACCAGACAGGTGGTGTGGGTGGAGGGTGTGTGGTCTGCCGCAGACCAGACAGATGGTGTGGGTGGATGGTGAGTGGTTTGCCACAGACCAGACAGATGGTGTGGGTGGAGGGTGTGTGGTCTGCCTCAGACCAGACAGATGGTATGGGTGGAGGGTGTGTGGTCTGCCACAGACCAGACATGGTGTGGGTGGAGGGTGTGTGGTCTGCCACAGACCAGACATATGGTGTGGGTGGAGGGTGTGTGGTCTGCCACAGACCAGACAGGTGGTGTGGGTGGAGGGTGTGTGGTCTGCCGCAGACCAGACAGATGGTGTGGGTGGATGGTGAGTGGTTTGCCACAGACCAGACAGATGGTGTGGGTGGAGGGTGTGTGGTCTGCCACAGACAAGACAGATGGTGTGGGTGGAGGGTGAGTGGATTTAAACAGACCAGACAGATGGTGTGGGTGGAGGGTGAGTGGTTTGCCACAGACCAGACAGATGGTGTGGGTGGAGAGTGTGTGGTCTGCCACAGACCAGGCAGGTGGTGTGGGTGGAGGGTGTGTGGTCTGCCGCAGACCAGACAGATAGTGTGGGTGGAGGGTGAGTGGTCTGCCACAGACCAGACAGATGGTGTGGGTGGAGGGTGAGTGGTCTGCCACAGACCAGACAGATGGTGTGGGTGGAGGATGAGTGGTCTGCCACAGACCAGACAGATGGTGTGGGTGGAGGGTGAGTGGTCTGCCACAGACCAGACAGATGGTATGGGTGGAGGGTGTGTGGTCTGCCATAGACAAGACAGATGGTGTGGGTGGAGGGTGTGTGGTCTGCCATAGACAAGACAGATGGTGTGGGTGGAGGGTGTGTGGTCTGCCATAGACAAGACAGATGGTGTGGGTGGAGGGTGTGTGGTCTACCATAGACCAGACAGATGGTGTGGGTGGAGGGTGTGTGGTCTGCCATAGACAAGACAGATGGTGTGGGTGGAGGGTGTGTGGTCTGCCACAGACCAGACAGATGGTATGGGTGGAGGGTGTGTGGTCTGCCACAGACCAGACAGATGGTGTGGGTAGAGGGTGTGTGGTCTGCCACAGACCAGACAGATGGTGTGGGTGGAGGGTGAGTGGTCTGCCACAGATCAGACAGATGGTGTGGGTGGAGGGTGTGTGGTCTGCCACAGACCAGACAGATGGTGTGGGTGGAGGGTGTGTGGTCTGCCACAGGCCAGACAGATGGTTGGGTGGAGGGTGTTTGTGGTCTCCCCCGACCAGACAGATGGTGTGGGTGGAGGGTGAGTGGTTTTCCACAGACCAGACAGATGGTGTGGGTGGAGGGTGAGTGTTTGCCACAGACCAGACAGATGGTGTGGGTGGAGGGTGTGTGGTCTGCCACAGACCAGACAGATGGTGTGGGTGGAGGGTGTGTAATCTGCCACAGACCAGACAGATGGTGTGGGTGGAAGGTGTGTGGTCTGCCACAGACCAGACAGATGGTGTGGGTGGAGGGTGTGTGGTCTGCCACAGACCAGACAGATGGTGTGGGTGGAGGGTGTGTGGTCTGCCACAGGCCAGACAGATTTTGTGGGTGGAGGGTGTGTGGTCTGCCTCAGACCAGACAGATGGTATGGGTGGAGGGTGTGTGGTCTGCCACAGACCAGACATGGTGTGGGTAGAGGGTGTGTGGTCTGCCACAGACCAGACAGATGGTGTGGGTGGAGGGTGTGTGGTCTGCCACAGACCAGACAGATGGTGTGGGTGGAGGGTGTGTGGTCTGCCGCAGACCAGACAGATGGTGTGGGTGGAGGGTGAGTGGTTTGCCACAGACCAGACAGATGGTGTGGTTGGAGGGTGTGTGGTCTGCCACAGACAAGACAGATGGTGTGGGTGGAGGGTGAGTGGTTTTCCACAGACCAGTCAGATGGTGTGGGTGGAGGGTGAGTGGTTTTCCACAGACCAGACAGATGGAGTGGGTGGAGGGTGAGTGTTTGCCACAGACCAGACAGATGGTGTGGGTGGAGGGTGTGTGGTCTGCCACAGACCAGACAGATGGTGTGGGTGGAGGGTGTGTAGTCTGCCACATACCAGACAGATGGTGTGGGTGGAGGGTGTGTGGTCTGCCACAGACCAGACAGATGGTGTGGGCGGAGGGTGTGTGGTCTGCCACAGACCAGACAGATGGTGTGGGTGGAGGGTGTGTGGTCTGCCACAGGCGAGACAGATGGTGTGGGTGGAGGGTGTGTGGTCTACCACAGACCAGACAGATGGTATGGGTGGAGGGTGTGTGGTCTGCCACAGACCAGACAGATGGTGTGGGTGGAGGGTGTGTGGTCTGCCACAGGCCAGACAGATGGTGTGGGTGGAGGGTGTGTGGTCTGCCTCAGACCAGACAGATGGTATGGGTGGAGGGTGTGTGGTCTGCCACAGACCATACATGGTGTGGGTGGAGGGTGTGTGGTCTGCCGCAGACCAGACAGATGGTGTGGGTGGAGGGTGAGTGGTTTGCCATAGACCAGACAGATGGTGTGGGTGGAGGGTGTGTGGTCTGCCACAGACAAGACAGATGGTGTGGGTGGAGGGTGAGTGGTTTTCCACAGACCAGACAGATGGTGTGGGTGGAGGGTGAGTGGTTTGCCACAGACCAGACAGATGGTGTGGGTGGAGGGTGTGTGGTCTGCCACAGACCAGACAGGTGGTGTGGGTGGAGGGTGTGTGGTCTGCCACAGACCAGATAGATGGTGTGGGTGGAGGGTGAGTGGTCTGCCACAGACCAGACAGATGGTGTGGGTGGAGGATGAGTGGTCTGCCACAGACCAGACAGATGGTGTGGGTGGAGGGTGAGTGGTCTGCCACAGACCAGACAGATGGTGTGGGTGGAGGGTGAGTTGTCCGCCACAGACCAGACAGATGGTGTGGGTGGAGGGTAAGTGGTCTGCCACAGACCAGACAGATGGTGTGGGTGGAGGGTGAGTGGTCTGCCACAGACCAGACAGATTGTGTGGGTGGAGGGTGAGTGGTCTGCCACAGACAGGTTAATTTTCAAACTGTGAGAGAGGTCTGGGTAGCTTGTGCTTCTAGTGAGAGCCAAAGTGCAATGGGCTAGACAGGGTGGCACTGTCTTAGGTGCCTTCGTCACTCAGGTGGCACTGTCTTAAGTGCCTTCTTCACCCAGGTGGCACTGTCTTAGGTGCCTTCTTCACCCGGGTGGCACTGTCCTAGGTGCCTTCTTCACCCAGATGGCACTGTCCTAGGTGCCTTCTTCACCCAGGTGGCGCTGTCCTAGATGTCTTCTTTACCCAGGTGGCACTGTCCGAGGTGCTTTCTTCACCCAGATGGCATTGTCCTAGGTGCCTTCTTCACCCAGATGGCACTTTCCTAGGTGTTTTCTTTACCCAGCTGGCACTGTCCTAGGTGTCCTCTTCACCCAGGTGGCACTATCCTAGGTGTCTTCTTCACCCAAGTGGCACTGTCCTAGGTGCCTTCTTTACCCAGGTGGCACTGTCCTAGGTGTCTTCTTCACCTAGGCGGCACTGTCCTAGGTGCCTTCTTCACCCAGGTGATACTGTCCTAGGTGTCTTCTTCACCCATGTTGCACTGCCCAAGTTGTCTTCTTCACCCAGGTGGCACTGTCCTAGGTGTCTTCTTCACCCAGGTGGCACTGTCCTAGGTGTCTTCTTCACCTAGGTGGCACTGTCCTAGGTGTCTTCTTCACCCAAGTGGCAGTGTTTTAGGAGTCTTCCTCACACAGGTGGCACTGTCCTAGGTGCCTTCTTCACCCAGGTGGCACTGTCCTAGGTGTCTTCTTCACCAGGTGGCACTGTCCTAGGTGTCTTCACTCAGGTGGCACTTCCTAGGTGTCTTTTCACCCAGGTGGCACTGTCCTAGGTTTCTTCTTCACCCAGGTGGCACTGTCCTAGGTGTCTTCTTCATCCAGGTGGCACTGTCAGAGGTGCCTTCTTCACCCAGGTGGCCCTCCACAAGGAGAGCACCAAGACCCAGATGAATGTTTGATGAGTGTGGAAGATACACACACACACACACACACACACACACACACACACACACCACACACACACACAACACACACACACAACACACACACACACACACACACATGAAAAGCAAATCCTGTGTCACAAACCTTCGGGAGTTTTATGACAAGGTAACAGAAGAAAAACACAAGAGAGAGGGGTGAGTGGTTCGCATTTTCCTGGACTGCAGGAAGACCTTTGACACAGTCCTCAAAAGAGATAGTGCAGAAGCTGGAGGATCAGGCGCATATAACAGGGAGGGCACTGCAGTGGATCAGGGAATACCTGACAGGGAAGCAACAACGAGTCATGGTACGAGAAGAAGTATCACAGTGGGCGCCTGTGACGAGCGGGGTCCCACAAGGGTCAGTTCTAGGACCAGTGCTATTTTTGGTATATGTGAATGACATGATGGAAGGGATAGACTCTGAAGTGTCCCTATTCGCAGATGACGTGAAGTTGATGAGAAGAATTAAATCAGATGAGGATGAGGCAGGACTGCAAAGAGACCTGGACAGGCTGGACACGTGATCCAGAAACTGGCTTCTCGAATTCAACCCTGCCAAATGCAAAGTCATGAAGATTGGGGAAGGGCAAAGAAGACCGCAGACAGAGTATAGGCTAGGGGAAGAAAGACTACAAACCTCACTCAGGGAGAAAGCTCTTGGGGTGACCATAACACCGAGCACGTCACCGGAGACACACATCAACCAGATAACTGCTGCAGCATACGGTCGCCTGGCAAACCTGAGAATTGCGTTCCGACACCTTAATAAGGAATAGTTCACGACACTGTACACTGTGTATGTTAGGCCCATACAGGAGTATGCAGCACCAGTCTGGAACCCACACCTGGTCAAGCACGTCAAGAAGTTAGAGAAAGTACAAAGGTTTGCAACAAGGCGAGCTCAGAGGAATGTCGTACCAGGAAAGGTTGAGGGAAATCGGACTGACAACACTGGAGGAGAGAAGGGTCAGGGGAGATATGATAACGACATACAAGATACTGTGGGGAATAGACAAGGTGGACAGAGACAAGATGTTCCAGGGAGGGGGCACAGAAACAAGGGGTCACAATTGGAAGCAGAAGACTCAGACGAGTCACAGGGATGTTAGGAAGTATTTCTTCAGTCATAGAGTCGTCAGGAAGTGGAATAGCCTAGCAAGTGACGTACTGGAGGCAGGAACCATACATAGTTTTAAGAAGAGGTATGACAAAGCTAAGGAAGCAGAGAGAGAGAGGGCTTAGTAGCGATCAGTGAAGAGGCGGGGCCAGGAGCTGAGTCTCGACCACTGCAAAAACAATTAGGTGAGTACACACCACACACACACACACACACACACACACACACACACACACACACACACACACACACACGCCACACACACACACACACACACACACACACACACACACACAAGACTCATCACGTATACAGAGAAAACTGGAAAACTTAAGTTTGGAAGATGTCGGGTCTCAGACCAGACGATAATATCATGAGAGACCAGACAGGTGTAAGTAATCAGGCAGTGGAGACGGGTGTAAGCAATAGGCAGTGGAGACACAGGTGTGAGCAACCAAGCAGTGAAGGTCCAGGTGTAAGCTCTTGTTTATCTGTAAACACAACTTGATCATGTCACTAACATGAGGTAATTCATTGACAGTGAGTTTAGACATAGCAGTGATAAATAAAATTAAATACAGACAAGACACAGAGTGATCCCATGGTTCAACCCCCCCTCCCCCCCCCAGTACAAGGAAACAAAGAGACGTGACAGACGAGACAAGAAAGGCATAAATAATACCGACAATCGATTAGGTAAACCGATATATATATATAGACATCAGAGTATATGCTTAGCAATAGAGTTGTACAACACTTTAACATGCGTTGTTGTAGTTATCTGTGTTCTTGCTTGTTGTAGCTGCCTGTGCTGCTGGTTGCTGTAGCTACCTGTGTTGTGGTTGCTGTAGCTACCTGTGTTGCTGGTTGTTGTAGCTACCTGTGTTGCTGGTTGCTGTAGCTACCTGTGTTGCTGGTTGTTGTAGCTACCTGTGTTGCTGGTTGTTGTAGCTACCTGTGTTGCTGGTTGTTGTAGTTACCTGTCTTGCTTATTGTTGTAGTTACCTCTGTTGCTAGTTGCTGTAGCTATCTGTTTTGCTAGTTTTTTTATCTACCTGTGTTGCTGGTTGTTGTAGCTACCTGTGTTGCTAGCTGTTGTGGCTACCTGTTGGTAGTTGTTGTAGTTACCTGTGTTGCTGGTTGTTGTAGCTACCTGTGTTCCTAGTTGTTGTAGTTACCTGTGTTGCTAGTTGTCGTAGTTACCTGTATTGCTGGTTGCTGTAGTTACCTGTGTTGCTGGTTGTTGTTGCTACCTGTGTTGCTGTTTGTTGTAGCTACTTGTGTTGCTGGTTGTTGTAGTTTCCTGTGTTGCTGGTTGTTGTAGTTACCTGTGTTGCTGGTTGTTGTAGCTACCTGTGTTGCTGTTTGTTGTAGCTACCTGTGTTGCTAGTTGTTGTAGTTACCTGTGTTGCTAGTTGTTGTAGCTACCTATGTTGCTGGTTGTTGTAGCTACCTGTGTTGCTAGTTGTTGTATCTACCAGTGTTGCTGGTTGTTGTAGCTACCTGTTTTGTTAGCTGTTGTTGCTACCTGGGTTGCTAGTTGTTGTAGTTACCTATGTTGCTAGTTGTTGTAGTTACCTGTGTTGCTAGTTGTCGTAGTTACCTGTATTGCTGGTTGCTGTAGTTACCTGTGTTGCTGGTTGTTGTTGCTACCGGTTGTTTTTGGGCTACTGTGTTGCGGGTTTTGTAGTTTCCTGTGTTGCTGGTTGCTGTAGTTACCTGTGTTGCTGGTTGTTGTTGCTACCTGTGTTGCTGTTTGTTGTAGCTACATGTGTTGCTGGTTGTTGTAGTTTCCTGTGTTGCTAGTTGTTGTAGTTACCTGTGTTGCTAGTTGTTGTAGCTACCTGTGTTGCTGTTTGTTGTAGCTACTTGTGTTGCTGGTTGTTGTAGTTTCCTGTGTTGCTGGTTGTTGTAGTTACCTGTTTTTGTGTTGTTTGTTACCTGTGTTGCTAGTTGTTGTAGTTCCCTGTGTTGCTAGTGTTGTAGTTTACCTGTGTTGCTGGTTGTTGTTGTTACCTGTGTTGCTGGTTGTTTGTAGTTACCTGTTTGCTGGTTGTTGTAGCTACCTGTGTTGCGGGTTTTGTTGTAGCTCCCTTTGTGTTGCTGGTTGTTGTAGCTTCCTGTGTTGATGGTTGTTGTAGTTACCTGTGTTGCTAGTTGTTGTAGTTACCTGTGTTGCTTTTGTTGTAGCTACAGTGTTGTGGTTGTTGTAGTTTACTGTGTTGTTGTTTTTGTAGTTACCTGTGTTGCTAGTTGTTGTAGTACCTGTGTTGCTGTTGTTGTAGTACCTGTGTTGCTGGTTGTTGTAGTTACCTGTGTTGCTGGTTGTGTAGTTACCTGTGTTTTGGTTGTTGTATTACCTGTGTTGCTGGTTGTTGTAGCTCCCTGTGTTGCTAGTTGTTGTAGCTCCCTGTTTTGCAGTTTTGTGTTACTGATTGTTGGTTGTTGTAGTTACCTGTGTTGCTAGGTTGTGTCCCTGGTTGCTATTTGTTGTAGTTACTGTTCTGGTTTTTTTGTAGCTACTGTATTTTTTGTTGTTTGTAGTTCCGTGTTGGGTTGGTAGTTCCGTGTTGCGGGTTGTTGTAGCTACCGGTGTTGCTAGTTGTGTATTACCTGTGTTGTGGTTGTTGTAGCTCCCTGTGTTGCTGGTTGTTGTATTTTCCCTGTGTTTTTGGGTTGTTGGTGCCCTGTTTTGCTAGGTTTTGTTCCTGTGTTTGGTTATTGTAGCTACCGTGTTGTAGTTGTTTAGTTCCCTGTGTTGTAGTTGTTGTAGTTACCTTGTTCTGGTTGCTGTAGTTACCTGTGTTATTTTTGTTGTAGCTACCTGGTTGCTGGTTTGTTGAGCTCCCTGGTTGGGTTGTTGTGTTACCTGTGTGTGGTTGTTGTAGTCCCTGGTTGGGGGTTGTTATTTTCCTGGTTGAGTTGTTGTGGTTACCTGTTTTACAGGTTTGTAGTTACCGGGAAAGCGGATGTTGTATTATCTGTGTTGCTGGTTGCTGTAGTTACTGGGAACAGTATGTTGTTTTCCCCTGTCTTGCGGTTATTATTTCCCGGGAAAACGGGAAAGTTGTAGTTCCCCTGTGTTGTGGTTGTTCTATTACCGGGAACCTGTTTTCCGTTTAAAATTCCTAACATATTTCGTAAAGTTCGGGGCAATGTGGTGAGTGTTACATTGCACGAAATAATGTTTCCAAATCTGCCAATTATCATCCTCAGGGGCCAGAAAATAATCCCCCTGTCATAAAGGCTTTGCCTAAATCAATACGAGAAGTATTTGCACAAAAAATTTCTTACTTTCATAATATTTTTCCCGTTGGACAAACCCCATCTTTCCGGGCACAATGGGGGAATATAGTCTCGAAGCTTCCCGGCTATTGTTAAGGTGGGTAAGTCCGCCCCCGCTATCCCCCCTTTTCCCCCCCCCTAATGATTTTGATTGGGCTGCTTGTTAAGGTGGGGTCAGTTAGCCCCGTACCCCTTCCCCTCCTTCCCCCCCCCGAAAGGGAGTGGGGGGCTTTTTTCAAACAGTAAATCACCGACCACAGTTCCCAAACACTACTGTAAGTACATGCCTGCCTTGAAATTTAGGGTTTTTTTGGTTTAAAAAAGTTCACTTTTGACCAATAATAAACCTTAGTTTTCAGTTTTGGGCTCAAAGTTGATTTTTAAATAATACACATTTTTGGTTTGTATTATCATGGAGAGGATTTTTTTAAGCAGGGGGTAACCTGTCATTTTTTTCAGTTGGGATGACAGAGGGGGTCCCCTGTCAATCAACGAGAAGAACAAATGGAAAAGGACTAAGTCTGGACGTCCCCTTTTTGGGATTTAATTTACCTGTGCACCTGTATGAAATTGCAGGACGAAACCCCCACATCATTCAGCGGTAAAAAACCTGCTTTCCTGTATGGGATGAATACTCACGGCAAAACTTGTGAAGAACTAGCCGGGGGGGTCCCCAACCCCTGCGACCCCCCCCCCCCACATCGAACGGCTAAATTTAAAAAAACACAAAGGGGGTCCCCAAACCCCAAGCACCCCAATATTATATTAGTTTTGAGTTCAAATGTTCTTTTATTCATTTCTTTTTTCATTTTTTCTTTAAAATAGGATGTCCTGTCATGTTTTATTGTTTTATTTTTGCTTTAAAAATAATAAAGGTTTTACTTTGTTATTTTTATTTTTTCTATTCTTTAATTTTCCTGAGGAGGAGCCGCTTTGGTAATACTGTCTGAAGTGTTACAGGGTGATAAGTTCCCAAGTGGCGACCTTCCCAGGATAAAACTCTATGAATCAAGTTTTTCCCCATCTCGAACTCCCCATTGGAACTTCAACCCGATAACAACGGTTACCACACCTGATAATCATTCTTATGGTAGGACTACGGTACAGGTATTTGAAAGATTTGGTGATTGTTACGTTCAATTTATTGTAAGTCAAGTCGGAAGGTATAAAAGTTAATTCTGCCCCCTTTTTGTGAGCTTGAAAACTTGGAGGATAGACTTAGGGACCGAGTTTTTCCGTGACAATTGTTCATGAGCTCTTTTTTTACAAGGGAACGGTCGTTGGAACTCTTGATTTGTTGGTGAGAAGTTGGAGGTCAAGGGGCCCCTTCTACTACTTTTGCTCGGCCGGCATAGAACCCTTCTTTTTAAATTAAATACATTTTTTAAATTTTAAAGCGGGGTCGACCCCCCTTTGGTTTATTTACTTTTAAACGGAGCAGGAATTGAACCCTCCATTTTTTTTAAATCCCCCGTTTCATTTCCCCCCTATAGTTAAGTTTTCTTGAAGCATGGGGGAATCCCCGTTTTGGATGAACACAGGAAGAAGTTAGGAAATAAAGGAAAAAATTTAGAATCTTTCATTAGTGCTAAGATCCGGGAAAAAGACTTAAAAAGAGGAGAATTGAGAAGAAGAAAACAGCTAAAAAGGGGGAAAAAAAAGGAATAAGGAGAGAGAGAGAATAAAAGAGAAGAAAAAAAGGAGAGAGAGAAAATTGAGAGAGAAATCCCGAGAAAGACATTTTAGAAAGAGAAAGAGAAGAAAAAAAGGAGCGTGATAGATTGATCGGAAGAAAGAGCAGAGAACATGAGGAAAGGGTAAAATACGGAGGGAACAGGCTAAAATACGAGAACTTGAGGAAAAGAGCAAAGGTTAGAGAATTTGGGGAAAAAAAGCTAGAGAACTAGGAAAAATGAGAACATGAGTTAATAGAGAGAAAAAGGATCGCGAGCCGAAAAATCTGCCTTGAATTGGGAAAATAAAAATTTAACTTTTACCAACAAAATTTAAAAGGAAGGGTAATGGAACAACGTGCAGTCAGGCACATTTTCCAACCCCTAATTTACCTCCCTTCAAGAGGGGGAAGAATCTTCATATTATCGGGTTTTAAAAACCGTCCCTCTGTGAATGGCCTGTGACCCCGGGGGCTACCAGGTTAGGAATGTTATTTTTGGTACACCCCTTGAATATCTATGCAACTTTGTCACAGGATTCATATGTAATTAAAACCCTACTAAAGAAGGCAACCTTAAAGCATAAAAAAAAAACAAAATTTTTAAAGGGAAAGATTTGGTTGCCACCTTACGCAGGGCCAAAAACTTTCAGCGTTACAGGTAACACTCTTTTGTTTATTCGACTTTTGGATGGGGTTCGGAAATTTGATACTTTTGAATCCTTAGGGGGACTTCGGTTTTGCTGCCCAGTTCCTGACAGCTCTTCCCCCATCAGTACGAACTTTTCATCAGAGAATGTCCCCGGGGTTAAAGCTGGGAAGGGGTGAGGTTGCTGTATGCTGGGCTCCCCAAGCCCCTTAAACCCCTATAGGGATCAAACCCCTAAGGGCAAGGGGTTTTCATCAGACTTTGAAAACAAAGCCCCTATGGAAAATAAAATGATACTTTTTTTCCTGTTTGTCATTTGTTGGGGTTTAAAGGGGCATAAACGTCCCAAGATTTTTTTTTTCTAAAAAAGGGGCCAAAAAGTTGGAAATGTTTTTAAGACTGAAGACCCAAACCCCCTTCTGTTAGGGAACTTTAAAAGGACTTAAAGTATCTACCATTTTGAGCACTGGAGCCCTGTATGTAAATTTTTATAAGCGTTCCCTTAAACTTTTAAAAAAACTATTCCTTGCTATATTTCAGACTTTGGGCCGTACGGACATTTTCCCCACCACCTTGTTACATTAGGTCAATGGTTCCAAAGGGTTTGGTTAAGCCTCTGCTCCCATTTCCCCTTTTTGCTCCGTACTAATAGGTAACGTAAAAGGTACATTCTTCCTTCTGAGGTTGACCTTTCATCACAAAATGGCATGGGGGTTTCTATCCCCTTCCTGTAGATAAGAAGCCCCCCGAAAGTTCAGATGGACAAAAGCTGTGAGATTCATGTGGGGTTAAAAACCAGTGAGCTTTTTTTCGAAAGCGAGGTAGTAGGACACCGGGTTTACTTGTTAGTGAAGTGAAGATATCACCTCCCATACCCTAAAATGTCTTGGGTAGGGGTCAGACCAAAGCCCAGACTTCCCTTTTACCATTTTTATTTTCCCCGACTTTAAAAACCCTTTTGATAATTTGAAGGATTTCCTTTTTCAACTTAAAAGTAATTTCCCTTTCTTTAAATTGCCATTGCCCTAAACAAAATCAAGTTATCCAAAAAGGAAAAACTTTTTTAAAAAAATTTGAAAATTAAAAAAAGGGATCTTGTAAAAGTCGTATTTAAATTTAAATTCAGAGGGGATAGACTATTCCTCTTGTTGTTCCAATCAATGAAAGGGGAGTTTTAAATGGCTATATGCCCGTGGCCGGAATTTCTCGCTCGTAAAAAAACCCTTAAAAAAAAAATTTGGGAAACCCATTTTGGGAAAATGTCCTCAGATGTCACTACCCATTTTTAATGTGTAAAATTTTTCCAACTGTCATCCCCCGAGGTACCCGGCGAAGACCTATGGTAAAAGCCTATCTTTACGGTACGTTTTGAAAGAGTACTATTGACACCCTTGGGGCCTTTTTTCCATTTCATTGGGGGACATAGATTATTTAACATTAGTTGTTTTTCTTGAGTTTTTCCCGAAGCCGTTCCCCTTTAAAAACCCTAAAATATACAGAGGTGGCTGAAGCCTTTTTCCATCTTCTCCAGAGTGGGTCCCTAGAGAAATATTGTCTGACCGGGGCCAAAATTCACATTGAGTTTAAAGCAATCTATACCAAATTTGGGAGTGAAACCTCTCTTCACCACCCTATTTATCCCAGCTTAAGGGGGATTTAGCGCCACTTCGATTCTCAAGTCCATTTTAAGGAAAATTTTCTCCCTTAAAAAATAAGGGGGGCATAAATTTACCGTGCTTTGTTTGCCATGAGGAAGTTCCCGGACTCTTTGGGTTTTCACCTTTTGACTTCTTATGGTGACGGCCAAAGGGGGCCCAAATTGCCATCCCTTAGGGGCTTATGGACTTGAGGGGGTAGTGCTGAGGGTTCAGTCTTTTACCCCGTTTTCCTTGACCTTAGACCCAAAATTGAGGGACTTGACTAGTTTCCCAAAAACTTAAATTTGTCAAGGAAAACCATAAAAAATATTTTGATTCCAAAAGTCAGAGGGAAGTTTTAAAGAGGGGATGAAGTTCTTGTACTTTTGCCCCAATCAAATAAATTTTTAGTGCATGGAAAAAGGGCCAATAAAGTATTTAAAAAATTTTTGGGAAAGTTAAATTTCCCAAATTGAATCAAGGGGAAACCCAAGCTTTTTCATATCAAAATCCTTAAGAAATATTACGAAGAAATTTGGTTTAAAAGCCCAAAACTTTGACTTTTTTTCCCAAAGAATTTGATAAGACAACTGAAAATGCAAAGTGTGCGTAATTGACACCCTTTAAATTAGACTATGTGAAGAACTAATGACTTGGTGACTTTGGGCCACTCGGGCGCAACCAACTTAATTTAATGAACTTTGGATACCCTAAGAGACATGAACTATTTTCAAAGTGTGAGTAACTTTTAACGTCCCTTTTCGATATTCCCCGGTGTTACCTCCCGGTGTCCATAAAATGATTAGTGACGGACAATCCTATCAAACGAAAATTTACCCCGTTCCAGTTCACCTTTGGAATGCATTTTACCCAGAGGTGACAAAAATTTTTAAAACTAAAAATCATGAACCCTTTAGTATCGCAATTGCTCACAAGTTTTGGGTTTGAAGGGGGAAATTCATATGACTTGCTATTGATCGAGGCGTTTTAAAGCTTAACCCGGGGGGATGCTGGCCTTGGGCCCTTTTAGATTTGGATTAACAAAATTTTAGGGCCTCCCTTTTTAGAGATTGATATTGCACGGGATATCATCAAGTAATGTTAGATCCCTTTTTTAAGCAGTACACCCCGTTTTCCCTTACCCAAAGGGTGATGCGTATGAACTTGCCCTCGGTTTGGTAAAATGCCGTGACCCAGTGAGTGATGGAAAGGTCTTGGGTAATAGCCAAAATGTTTTTTTTTTATTTTGAAAATTTTTTGTAAACATCCAGTGGGGAGAACATATCCAAACATTAACATCGTTTTTTCGTAGGTTACGCTCACTGGCTCACTGCCAAGCCGAAGAAAGCTTTCCCGGGTTAAAAAGATTAGATATCTTGGGCTGTACTTTTAAAACTCTCTGCAGCCTTTCCCATAAGATCAAAAACTTTATTAGAATTTAAATTCCCCCAAAAAAAAGAAATCATGGTAGCCCCCTTTTGGTTTGTAAATTTTTTTTGCATGGTTTTATCCCCCAACCCTTTTGATTTTTAAAGGGATCTTATCCGACTTCCCTTTAAAAGTTGGGAAAGGGAACCCCTTGAACTTTTTGACGACCCGGGGAAAAAAAATTTAAAGAGATTAAAAGCTCTTTTCGAAAACCCTGACTTAAAAATTCCAGTATTAATAAAAACATTTTTTTTTAAAAAATGGTTTTTCCATACTGGCTTAGGTGTGGGTTCTACAATACCCCGTGGTACTCCCTTCCTTATGCTTCCTAAGCCGGAAACTCCTTCCCCCAGAAAAAAAGATATCCACAATAAAAAAGGGAAAGTTTGGCCCTTGTGTGGGGACTCCAAATAAATTTTTTTTGCGGGAAAAACATTCATTTTAGAAACGGCCACAAAAACCTTTGATATACCTAGAAACTTTTAAGGGAACCAACAGTCGCCCCCTTGGGTGGACATTGGGACTCCAGGTTTTAAGTTCCATATTGTGATTCAATGGTTTCCTTTTTTCTTTTTATGGTTAAGCGTGACAGTCAGTAGATGATTTCTTGCCTTACGGGCTTCCCCATGTTTGAAATTTTTCCCCGCTATTCTTTTTTACTCCTTGAATATAAATCTTTGGGATGGGGGGGGTGGGGAAAAATTCAATAGTAGGGTAGAAGGGGGGTATATAGTAACAATTTTTTTTGTGGCTACTTGTTAAGGTAGGGTAATAAACTCCCCTTTTTCTCGCCTTTTCCCCCCCCCCTCCTTCCTGAAAGTATTTTGCTTCCCGGTACTTGTTAAGGTGGGTAAGTAAGCCCCGCTACCCCCCTTTTCCCCCCCCCCTTCCCGAAAATGAAGTTTGCTTGCCCGGGTACTTTTAGGTAGGGAAGTCCGCCCGCTTTTCCCCCGGGTTTTTCCCCCACCCCCTAAAGTATATTTGATTGCGGTGCTTGTTTAAAGGGAGGGCAAACTAAAACTCCCCTATCCCCCTTTCCCCCCCTTCCCCCCCCCCCCGAAAGGTGACGTGTGGGGGCTGGGCAAAACAGTAAATCACTGACTCACAGTCCCAACACACTGTAGACTGCCTGCCTTTTATTCTGTGGATTTATTGGTTAAAAAACTTTACTTTTACCCAATTTAATAAATTAATCCCTTTTGTCTTGCCCAAGTTGATGTTGTAAAATCACCAATCTTTTGGGATTGTACTTTCATGGGGTGATTTCTTAAGAGTGGGGACCCGTTATCTTTTTCAGCTTGGATGACAAGAGGGTCACCCGTCATCAATGAGAAGAAAGAATGGAAAAGGGGCTAAAAGTCCGAGCTCCCCATTTTGGATTTTATTACCCGTCACCCGTATGAAATTGCAGGAGTAAAACCCCAAATCATTGCAGCAGTAAAAAACCCGCTTTCTGTCATCGGGGTAGAAAACACGGGGATACCTTTTTTTAAGAACTAGCCGGTGGTGGTCACCCCACCTGCGACCCCCCCCCCCCCATCAGCAACGGCTAAGATTTCAACAAAACAAAATTTCACCAACACCGAACCCCCCAAAATATATATTAGGGGGTTTGGGCAAATTTTTTTATTCATTTAATTTTCATTTTTCTTTCAAATAGGATGTACCTTCATGTTTTATGTTTAAAATGGCTTTAATAAATAAAAAAATGTTTATCTTTTTAATTATTTTTTTCGTTTTCTATTTTTAAATTTTTCCTAGGAGGAGCCAGTTTGGTAATACTGTTGAAGTTATTACAGCTGGAAAACCCCTTCACAAACTGCAAGATTTTGAACACTGAAAGTATTGAGACAGGGCCGGATTACCGAAAAGGCAAACAGGCATTTGCCTGGGGGCCCCGTGATTTGGGGGGCCCCCGCGGTCCAAGGGGGTTCGGGGGGCTCATCCAAGACTGCGCACATGGTGAAGTGCAAAGGGGTCCCTCCAAAAAAATTCAAGGTTTGGGAGTAAAAGTTTTTAAAATTAATCAAAAAAAAAATAAAAATAAAATAAAATAAAAAAAAAATAAAAAAACCTAACCCCGATGGAACACTCAACACGCCATTGTTTTCATCGAAAAGCTGTGTTTTCCCCCAATGGGTGGTAGGGAGATTCCCTCCAATTTTTTTGTAGTTTATTGATGCATGAACAATGTAACAATAAGGTCAGTGATTTATAAAAAGGGAATAATAGTGCGTAGTGGTTTTGCTGATTTTATGGTAATGATGTCACTACTTTTTAAAAGCCTAACTAGTAATATATGCTGTCTTGAGTTTATTCTTTTAAAATGCATTTATTTAACAAGTTTGTTATAATGGCTGTTGGAAAAATTTTTTGGGTTTCCCCAAGAAATGCTTTTGTTTTTCCCTTAAAAAAATTTAAAACCCAAAGGATTTAAAAATTTAAAACCAACCACCCCCCCCCCCCAAACCCCCAACCCCCCCAATAAGGGGTTGGTTTCCCCGAAAGAACCAAAGGGGGGGCCCCCCAAACCAAACCCCCGGGGAAGGGGGGGGATTTTAATTCCCCTTATTAGGGTATTTTTTGCAGGCCAACAAAACCCACCTTTAAACATAGGGGGAAAATAAAAAAAACTTAGTTTAAAAAATTTTTCAAAAAACTCCAAAAAAGGGGCCACCCACCTTTTTCCCTCAACACCCTTTTAAATTATCCCACTAAAAAAATTTTTTGCCCCCCAACTCCCCCGAAAAAAGTCCACCACCCCCCAACATGTTGAAAAACCACCTCAAACACCCCAAACCATACCTAAACTTTTCCCAAACCACCCCCCGAAACTAAGTGCCCCCACTCATGAAATTGGGGTGTAAACCCACAACAAAAAAGGAACCCCCCACCTAACACTGGCCAACCACCCCACAAAAACCCACAAAAAGTTTTCCCAAACCCCATTTAAAATTTTCCCCAAAAAAACTTTGAACCCATTAACAAAAGGGCCCACCCCAAAATTTAAAAACACTATCCACCCCCCCCTCCCCAAGGGCCAAAAACCACCTAAATTGGTTAACCCCCCCAAAACCAAAAAACGGGCCCCATAAAATTAAAAATTGCCACCATTTAACCTTAAACTAGTGCCCCCACCCACCTCAACACTATGCCCCCACTAAATAAAACCCCATCCCAACCACCCACCTCAAAAACTATGCCCCCACCAACCTCAACATTTAGACCCAAACCACCCCCCCTTAACACTATGCCCCCACCCCCCTTTAACCCTAGTGCCCCAAACCCCAACCCCCTGGGCCCCACCACCCCCCCCCTCAACAAAAGTCCCCACCACCCACCCAACACTATTGCCCCCCCAAACCCACCTAAACACCAGTGCCCCCACCCACCTAACACTAGGGGCCAAACACCCCCCCAACACTAGTGCCAAAACCCCCTCAAAACTAGTGCCACCCCCCCACCTCAACACTATTGCCCAACCCACCTAAACACTAGTGCCCCCACCCACAACAAAAAATTTCCCAAACCCCCCCCACCTCAACCCTATTTGCCCCCTACCCACCTCAAAAACTAGTCCAAAACCCCCCCAAACATTATTTCCCCCCAACCCCCCCAAAACACTAGTGCCCCCCCACCCCCCCAAAACATTTAGTGCCACCCCCCCAAACCCTTTCAACATTTTTATGCCCCCCACCCCCCTTTAACAAACCATTTTGCCCCCCCCCACCCCCAAACCCCGTGCCACCCCCCAAACCCCAACACCAGGGGCCACCCCCCCTTAACACTAGTGCCACCCCCACCCCCACCTATTGCCATACCCCCCTTCAACACTAGTGCCACCCCCCACCCCCAAAAACTAGGCCACCACCCACCCCCCAACCCCCAGTGCCACCACCCACCTAAACCTAGTGCCACCACCCACCTCAACCCTAGTGCCACCACCCCCCCAAACCCCCAAGTGCCACCACCCACCTCAACATTTGGGGCCACTCCCCCACCTCAACACTTATTTCCCAAAAACCCCAAAACAAAAACTGGGGCCCACCACCCCTCAACACTAGTGCCCCCACCCACCTAAACACTAGTGCCACCACCCACCCCCAACCCAATCCCACCACCCACCTAAACCCCCTATGCCACACCCCCCCAACACTAGGGGCCACCACCACCACAACATTAGTCCCACAACCCAACCTCAACACTAGTCCCAAACCACCCCCTCAACCCCATGCCCCCAAACCCCCCTCAACAAAAAGGCCACCACCCACCTCAAACCCCAGTGAAACCCCCCACCCAAAACCAGTGCCCCCCCCAAACTCAAACCCCGGGCCCCACCACCCACCAAACCTAGTGCCACCCCCACCTAAAACACAAGGGGCCCACTACCCCCCTCAAACTAGTGCCCCCACCCACCTAAACCCACATGCCACCACCCACCCCCAAACCCAAATTTTGCCACCACCCACCCTCAACCAATTTCCATACCCCCCCCTCAACACTAGTGCCACCACCCCCCCAAAAAACATCCCCCACCCCCCACCTCAACATATTTGCCACAACCCACCTCAAAAAACAGTGCCAAACCCACCCAAACAATGCCACCACCCCCCTCAAACTAGTCCCAAACCACCCACCTAAACACAAAGTGCCACCACCCCCCAAAAACCCCAGTGCCCCACCCCCCTTTCAACAAAGTCCCAAAACCACCCACCTAAAAACACTAGTGCCACCCCCCAAAACCTTTTCCCCAACCCCCCTCCATTCCCAAACCACCCACCCCCAAAACCCCAGTGCCCCACCCACCCAACACTATGCCCCACCCCCCCTAAACCCCAAGTCCCACCCCCACCTCAAAAAGGTGCCACATTTAAACCCTAAAACACTATTCCCCACCCCCCAACTCAACACTATTTGCCAAAACCCACCTAAACACAAGTGCCACCCCCCACCTCAACACTATTTCCACTACCCACCTAAACCATTTAGTCCCCCCAAACCCCACCTCCAACACCTTTTGAAACCACCCACCCCCAACACTAGGCCATTTAACACCTCAACACTAGTCCCAAAATCACCCACCTCAAAAAACCCAGTCCCCCAACCCACCCCCAACACAATGCCCCCACCCCCTCAACACAAAGTGCCAAACCCACCTCAACCTAGTGCCACCCCCCCACCCCAACCCCAGTGCCCCCACCCCCCAAAACCAGTGTACCACCCCCCCACAACACCAGGGGCCACCCCCCCTAACCTTAACCCCCCAAAAGTGCCACCACCCCCCAAACCCCAGTGCCCCCACCCAACCTCAAACAAGGCCCCCCAACCCCCTCAACACTGGGTGCCCCCCTCCCACCTAAACCCCATTGCCACCACCCCCCCTAAAAACCATTTAGTGACTACCACCTCAAAACTAGTGCCCCCACCCACCCAAAAATAGTGCCACCCCCCACCTCAACACAGGCCCCCCCCATCAACACTAGTGCCCCCACCACCTAAAACCCTAGTGCCACCACCCCCCTCAAAACCCCCGTGCCACCACCCCACCCCCAACACTATTTGCCACCCCCCTTCCTAACACTAGTCCCATCCCCACCTCAAAAAATAGTGCCACCCCCCACCTAAACCAACCAACCAGGCCAACCACCCACCTAAACCCACATTGCCACCACCCACCTCAACATTTGTGCCACCACCCCCCCCTCAAACACCATTCCCAACCACCCACCTTTTTTGGGGGGGCCACCACCCCCCCACCAAAACCTTCCAACCACCTATCACAAACCCCCCCCACCCAACACTAGTGCCACTACCCACCCAACACTAGTGCCCCCCACCCCTTTTCAACACTAGTGCCACACCCCCCTTAAACACTAGGCCCCCACCCACCTACACGGGCCACCCCCCCACCTCACCCCCAAGTGCCACCACCCCCCAAAAAACCTGCCCCCACCCCCAAAACCTCAACCACTGGCCCCCAACCCACCTAAACCCTTTTAAGTGCCCACCCTCACCCTAAAACACTAGTGCCCCCAACCCCATCAAACTATTTGCCACAACCCACCTCAACACTATTTCCCCCCCCCCACCCCCCCCACCCCCCCCCCCCCCCACCCCCCCCCACCCCCCCCCCCACCCCCCCCCACCCCCCCCCCTCCCCCCTGCCCCCCCCCCCCCCCCCCCCCCCCCCCCCCCCCCCCCTCCCCCCCCCACCCCCGGCCCCCCCCCCCCCCCCCCCCCCCCCCCCCCCCCCCCCCCCCCCCCCCCCCCCCCCACCAAAACCCCAATCCCAACCCCCCCCCTCAAAAACCAGTGCCACCACCCACCCCAACCCCAGTGCCACCCCCCACCCCCAACACTAGTGCCCACCCCCCTTCAAAACTAGTGCCACAAACCACCTCAACCCCTAGTCCCACCACCCACCTCAAACCCCATGCCACTACCCACCTCAACAAGTGCCCCCACCCACCTAAACCCCAGTCCACCCCCCCCACCTCAAACCCCAGTGCCAAACCTACCTCAACACTATCCCAAACCCCCCACCTCAACACAAATGCCAAAAAAACCCACCTAAACACTATGCCACCACCCACCTCAAACCCCAGTGCCATACCCACCTCAACCCCTGGGGCCCCCACCCACCTAAACAAACCACCTGCCACCACCCCCCTCAACACTGGGGCCACAAACCACCTCAACACAAGTCCCATCCCCACCTAAAACCCAAATGCCCCCACCCCCCCTCAACACTAGTGCCACCCCCCCCCATTTTCAACATTTGGGTGCCACTACCCACCTCAACCCCTAGGGGCCACCACCCCCCTCAAAACACCATGCCACCACCCACCTAACACTAGTGCCCCCACCCCACCTAACACAAGTGCCCACCACCCACTCAACACTTTTGCCACCACCCCCCTTTCAACACAGTCCCAAACCCCCCACCTCAAACCCCAGTGCCCACCCACCTCAACCCCATTTGCCACCACCCACCCCCAACAACCACCAGTGCCCAACCCACCCACCAAAAAAAAACAACAAAAGTCCACCCCCCCTAAACAACCCCCCAAGGTAAACCAACCCCACCTCCACAAAAAACCAGTGCACCACCCACCTCAAAAACCCCTTTTTGCCACCTCCACCTCAAAACACCAGTCCCAAACCCCCAAACCCCCTCACAACACCATTGCCACCCCCCCTCACAAACACCAGTGTCACCCCCCCACCTCAAACACCAGTGTCCCCACCCCACCCACAATACCAGTCCACCCCCACCCCAAAAACCAGTGCCCCCACCCCCCCACAACCCCAATGTCCCCCCACCCACAACCCCAAGTGAAACCCCCCCCTTTCACAACACCAGGTCCCCCCCCCACCCTCAAAAACCCAAAGGGCCACCACCCACCTCCCCACACCAGGCCACCACCCACCCACAACACCAGTGCCACCACCCATTTACAACCCCAAGTCCCCACCACCCCCTCACAAAAACCAGTGCCACCCCCCCTTTCAAACCCCAATGTCCCCCACCCACCTCAAAAACCAGTGAAAACCACCCACCAAACACCATGCCCCCACCCACCAACCCCTCCCCCAAAAACACCAGTGCCCCACCCCCTTCACAAAAACCAAAAATGCCCCACCCACCTCAAAAACCATGCCCCCAACCCACCCACAACACCATGCCACCCCCAAACCTCACAACACCAGTGCCACCACCCCCCCTCACCCCCCCCCCCCACCCACCCCCCCCCCCCCCCCCCCCCCCCCCCCCCCCCCCCCCCCACCCCGGGGCCCACCCCCCACCTGAAAACACCAGTGCCACCACCCACCTCACAACACCAGGGGCCACCCCCAAACCTCAAAACACCAGTGCACACCACCCCAAACCCCCCAAACAACCCATGCCCCCACCCACCTCACAACACCAGGCCCCCACCCTCCTCAAAACCCACCATGCCACCCCCCACCTCACAACACCGGGTGCCCCCATCCACCTCACAAACACCAGTGCCCCCCCCACCTCACAAACACCAGTCCCACCACCCACTCACAACACCAGGCCCCACCCCCTCACAACCCAGTGCCCCCCCCCCTCACAACACCAATGTCAAACCCACCTACAAACACCAGTGCCCCCAAACCCCCCTCACAACACCAGTGCCCCCTCCACCCCTTCCAACCCAGTGCCACCATTCCCCCTTTCACAACACCAGTCCCACCACCTCCTCACAACACCAGGGGTCCCCCACCCACCTCACAAAAAACCAGTGTCACCACCCCCTCACAAACCATTTGCCACCACCACCTCACAAAAAACCAGTGTCACCACCCCAACCCCCACAAACCCATTGTCACCCCCCACCTCACAATACCAGTGCCACCATCCACCTCACAAACCCCCATTGCCACCCCCCCACCTCAAAACCCCCCCAGTGCTACCACCACCCACAACCCCATGCCACCACCCACCACACAACACCAGGCCCCCCCCCCAAACCCCCAAAATTTCCATGCAACCCCCCACCTCAAAACCCCACCCAGTGCCCCACCCCCCTTTCACAACACTAGTGAAACCACCCCCCCCTTTTAAACAATACCAGTGCAACCCCCCCACCTAAACAACACCAGTGTCCCCCCCCCACCTAAACACCCATTCCCAACCACCCCCTCAAAAAACACCATGCAAACCACCCACCTCACAACCCCAGTGCCACCACCCACCTCACAAAACCCATGCCCCCCCCCACCTCACAAAACACCAGGAACCCCCCTCAAAACACCAGGGGCCACCACCCCCTCACAACCCAGTGCCACCACCCCCACCCCCACCCAACCCAGGGGCCACACCCCCCTTTCACAACCCCCCAGTCCCAAAACCACCCACCTCAAAAATACCAGTGCAAAACCCCCCACCTCACAACACCAGTCCCAAACCACCCACCTCACAACCCCCGTGTCCCACCCACCCCCACAAAAAACCAGTGCAAACCAAACCCACCCCCCCACAAACCAGTGTCAACCCACCTCACAAACCCCAAAGGCCCCCCACCCACCTCACAACCCATTTTGGTTTACCACCCACCTCAAAACACCGGGTTGCCCCACCCCCCTTTCCCAACACCAGTGCTACCACCCACCTCAAAAACACCAGTGCCCCACCCACCCACAACACCGGGCCCCAAACCACCCACCTCAAAACCACCGGGCCACCACCCCCCTCAATACCATGCCACCCCCCCACCTCAAACACCATGCCACCACCCACCTCCAACACCAGTGCCCCCCACCCCCCACAATACCAGGGGCCACCACCCACCTCACAACCCCAAGTGCTCCCACCCACCTCACAACCCAGTTGCCCCCAAACCCACCTCACAACCCCCAGGTACCCCCCCACCTCACAACACCAGTCCCAAACCACCCACCTCACAACCCCAGTGCCCCCCACCCCCCCCCCCAAACACCATTGCCACCCCCACCTCACAACACCATGCTCCACCCCACCTCACAACACCATGCCACCACCCACCTAAAAACACCATTGCTACCACCACCCTCACAACACCAGTGTCACCCCCCCCCCACAACACCAGTGCCACCCCCCCACCTCACAACCCCAAGTCCCAACCCCCACCCCCCCCTCACAACACCAGTGCCACCACCCACCTCACAACACCAGTTCCCACCACCCCCCAAAACAACCGGGTGTCACCCCCCCACCTCCAACACCAGTGCCACCCCCCCACCTCACAACCCCCAGTGCCACCACCCACCTACCACCAGTGCCACCACCCCCCTCCAACACCAGTCCCACCACCCACCTCACAACCCCAGGGGCAACCCCCCCACCCACAAAACCAGGCCACCACCCCCCTCCCCAACCCCAGGGGCTCCCCACCCACCTCACAACCCAGTCCCTACCACCCACCTCACAACCCCAAAGTGCCCCCACCCACCTCACAACACCAGGCTACCACCCACCTCACAACACCGGTCCCCAACCCCCTCAAAAAACACCAGTGCCACCCCCCTTCCTCACAACCCCAAGGGCCACCACCCCCTCACAACCCCAGTGCAAACCACCCCAACCCCCACAACACCATGCCAAAAACCCACCTAAACAACACCATTCCCCACCCCCCACCCACAGCACAACACATAAATTTTTGGTTCCTTCCCTGGTTTTAAAATGGTTGCTGAAACCTCTTTTTTAAACGTAAAAAGATACATTACATTAGATGTTTTTGGGGGTTTTTTGTCTCTTCCTTTAGAAACCCTGGCTGTGTGTATAAACCCTATTTGTACCACCTGCCGGGGTTGCGGGGGTTCGGGGAAAACACTCCTGGCCCCCATCTTCACTGATCGCTTTTTTAGGTTTTCCCCTCTCCCTGCTCCATGAGCTTTATCATACCTGTTTTAAAACAAATGTAGGGTTTCCCTGCCCCACTACATCGCTTGCAAAGCTTTTTCCACTTCATGACGATTTCTTTTTGACTAAAGAAATATTTCCCCAAACATCTCTTTTTTGACTAAAATTTTTGGGGGGGGTTTTTCAACCCTTCCAATTATGACCCCCTTTTTTCGTGTCCCCTCTCTGGAACATCAGTCTCTGTCCACCTTATCAATTCCTAGCAGTATTTTGTATGTCGTTATCATGTCTCCCCTGACTTTCCTGTCCTCCAGTATCGTCAGGCCGATGTTCTCTTAACCTTTCTTCGTAAGACATCCACTTAGCTCTGGAACTAACCTTGTTGGAAACCTTTGCACTTTCTGTAACTTCTTCAAGTGTTTGACCAGGTGTGGGTTCCAAACTGGTGCTGCATACTCCAGTATGGCCTGACGTACACGGTGTACAATGTCTTAAACGATTCCTTACTGAGATATCAGAACGGTATTCTCAGGGTTGTCAGACGCCCATATGCTGCAGCAGTTATCTAGTTGATGTGTGCTTCATATGTGCTTAGTATTATACTCACTCCTAGATCTTTCTCCTTGAGTGAGGTTTGCAGCCTTTGGCCACCTAGCCTATACTCTGTCTGCAGTCTTCTTTGCCCTCCTCCGATCTTCATGACTTTGCATTTGGCGGGTTAAATTCTAGGAGCCAGTTTCTGGACCACACATCCAGCCTGTCCAGGTCTCTTTGTAGACCTGTCTGGTCCACGTCTGATTTAATTCTCCTCATTAACTTCACGTCATCTGCAAACAGGGACATTTCTGAGTCTATCCCTTTTGTCATGTCGTTCACATATACCAAGAATAGCACTGGTCCTAGGACTGACCCCTGTGGGACCCCGCTCGTCACTGGCGCCCACTGTGATACCTCATCACGGACCATGACTCGCTGTTGCCTCCCTGTTAGGTATTCTCTGATAGACTGCAGTACCCTTCCTGTTATATGTGCCTGTTCCTCTAGCTTCTGTACTAATCTCGTGTGAGGAACTGTGTCGAAGGCCTTCTTGCAGTCCAAGAAAATGCAATCAACCCACCCCTCCCTCTCATTTCTTACTTCAGTTACCTTGTCATAAAACTCAAGTAGGTTTGTGACACAGGATTTGCCTTCCATGAATCCGTGCTGGCTGTCGTTTATAATCTTGTTCCGCTCCAGGTGCTCCACCACTCTCCTCCTGATAATATTTTCCAAGACTTCGCATACTATACATGTCAGTGACACTGGTCTATAATTTAGTGCTTCATTTCTGTCTCCTTTCTTAAAGATGGGGACTACATTTGCCTTCTTCGATACATCAGGTAGTTGCCCAGTTTCAAAGGAAGTGTTGAAGATTTTGGTTAGTGGTACACGTAGTGTCCCTGCTCCCTCTCTAAGGACCCATGGAGAGATGTTGTCTGGTCCCACCGCCTTTGAGGTATCAAGGTCACCTAGGAGCTTCTCCACCTCCTCCTCAGTTGTGTGTAATTCATCCAACACTTGTTGGTATATCCCTTGTTGCTGTATGCCACTGTTTTGTCTCCCCATTGTCCCTTCAGCCTCCACTGTAAATACTTCCTGAAATCTCATGTTGAGCTCCTCACATACCTCCTGGTCCTTTCTTGTGAGCTCCCCACCTTCTTTCCTCAGCCTGATTACCTGGTCTTTGACTGTCGTCCTCCTGATAGTGGTTGTAGAGTAGTTTCGGTCAGACTTGACTATCGATGCTATGTCATTTTCATACTGCCGCTGCGCCTCTCTTCTTATCTGTGCATACTCGTTTCTGGCTCGTCGACTAATCTCTTTATTCTCCTGAGTCCTTTGCCCTCTGTACTTTTTCCATTCTCTAGAGCACTTAGTTTTTCTGCCTCCCTACACCTTCGAGTAAACCAAGGGCTCATTCTGTCCTTCCCATTATTCTGTTACCCTTGGGAACAAACCTTTCCTCTGCCTCCTTGCATTTTGCTGTTACGAAGTCCATCATTTCGTTTACTGATTTCCTACAACCCTGTTCCCACTGAACCTCCTGCAGGAAGGTCCTCATTCCTGTGTAGTCCCCCCTTTTATAGTTTAGCTTTTCCCTTTCTACTCCTGTTACCCTCTCCACTTTTAGCTCCACTATGTATTCAAAGCTCATAATTACGTGGTCACTAGCTCCAAGGGGCCTTTCATATGTGATGTGCTTAATGTCTGAGCTACTCAGGGTGAACACGAGGTCCAGTCTTGCTGGTTCATCCTCCCCTCTCTCTCTGGTAGTATCTCTAACATGTTGGTGCATGAGATTTGCCAGCACCACATCCATCATCTTGGTTCTCAGTGTTTCAGGACCCCATGTGACTCCAGGTTTTCCCAATCAATCTTCCTGTGATTGAGTCGCCCATGACCAGTAACTTCGCTCTACTTGAGTGGGCCCTTCTTGCCACCTCAGCTAGAGTGTCCACCATTGCTCTGTTGCATTTATCATATTCCTCTCTTGGCCTCCTGCAGTTCTGTGGTGGGTTATACATAACTGCAATGACTACCTTGTGTTCCCCTGACTGAACTGTACCTACTATGTAATCCCTTTCTCCAATCTCCTCCATACCTTCCATTTCTTGATAACCCAACAAGTTTTTTATTAGTAGTGCAACCCCTCCTCCCCCCTGCTCCTTCTATCCTTCCTCAGGATCTGATATCCGGGTGGGAAGATTGCATCTGTTATTATCCCAGTGAGTTTCGTTTCTGTAACCACTATGATGTCTGGGGACAACTCCTTGATTCTTTCGTGCCACGACTCACATTTATTCGTTATTCCATCCGCGTTCGTGTACCAAACCTTCAACTTCTTTTCAATAACTGTGGTCTGGGGAGAGAGGTGGGTTACTGAGGGTTACTGTGGGGGTGGGTTTATGCAGAGGGGGGTGTGGGTTACTGTGGTTTCTGTGGGGTGGGGTTTGTGCTGAAGGGGATGGGGGCAGAGGGTGCAGTGAGTGGGTTTTGGGTTAGGTCATTTGGTTGCTTTGGGATTGCCATGGTTGTGTTCCTTCTGTGGGTGGTACTGGAGGGGGTTGTGTTTGTTCTTCCACGTGGGCCTGATTTCTCCTGCTCTCCGCTTTCCTTGCCTCCCATTCCTCCTTGCGACATTGCACCCTCTCTTTCAATGTCATCCTTTCCTCTTGTGTTCTGTCTCGGTCGAGGTACACACTCCGGAACACCTGGTTGTCCCTTAGGCGTGCTTTCTCCTGCAGGATCCGGTTTCGAGCTGGCTCTGCCTTAAAAATCACTTTGACTGGACGCTTTTTTCCCCTTGCAAACCACCCAATTCTCTGAAAATTTGTCAGCTGAGTCATGTCACCCTCTCCTATTGCTTTCATGATGCTTTCAATCATTTTTTTCTCCTCCTGTTTCCTTGCCTCATAAGTTTCCCCATCTACTTCTTGGAGCCCATAGACAAAAATGGCCCTCTTCCTTTCATCCTCCCACTGTGCTTCCCTGAGCATCCTCTGATTCAAATTAGTTCCTGCCATTGACGTGTTGCTTCTTACTGTCTCTTCCCTATCTGGTGTCCCTCTGCTTATTTGTTCCTGAACATGGCAGTTGTCTGTTAGAGCCTCTGTGCATAGTTTTAGCTCCTTCATTGACTTAAGTCCCCTCATTAGTTCTTGCTGTTCTCCCTGCCTTTTCCCAGGCCCCCCTTGGGTCCGATGGGGTCATTGCATACAGTATATCTCCTTTGTCCCCTACTGTCCCCTCATCTGTGACTGATGTAGTAGTACTTGGCGTCATGGCTGTACTGTCCTTTGGTTCTTTAGGCTGTTTCAGACTCTTTAGTTCTTCTGCTAAGCTCTGTATCTTAGCTTCAGCTGCTGTGATTTGTAATTCCCATTTCCTGCTCTCCTCACTATTTCTCTTCCATTTTCTTGCTGATCTCTTCCACCTCCTCCCCCACTCCTCCTCTCTTTGCGTGAGCTCGCCTCCCAGTCCTCTCTCCCAGGTCCCACCCCTTGCTTCATCCACCATTCCTCTGGTTCTCCCCTCCAGGTTTATGGGTGTGTTTTGGGGTGTGTGTGTGTGTGTGTTGTGTGTGTGTGTGGTGGGTGTGTGTGTGTGTGGTGTGTGTGTGTGTGTGTTGTGTTGCGTGTGTGTGTGTACTCACCTAGTTGAGGTGCAGGGTCGAGTCCAAGCTCCTGGCCCCGCCTCTTCACTGGTCGCTACTAGATCACTTCCCTGAACCGTGAGCTTTATGATCCCCCGGAGAGAGTTCCGGGGTCAAACCCGCCCCCGGGGCCCCGGTCTGTGACCAGGCCCCCGGGTTTGATCAGGCTCTGATCCACCAGGAGGCCTGGTCACAGACCGGGCCGCAGGGGGGGTTGACCCCCGGAACTCTCTCCAGGTAAACTCCAGGTATGTATGGATCCTGCCTCCACTACAACGCTTCCCAAATTATTCCACTTCTTGACTACCCTGTGGCTGAAGAAATACTTCCTAACATCCCTGTGATTCATCTGTGTCTTCAACTTCCAACTGTGTCCCCTTGTTACTGTGTCCCATCTGTGTGTGTTTGTGTGTGTGTGTACTCACCTAGTTGTACTCACCTAGTTGAGGTTGCGGGGGTCGAGTCCGAGCTCCTGGCCCCGCCTCTTCACTGATCGCTACTAGGTCACTCTCCCTGAGCCGAGAGCTTTATCATACCTCTGCTTAAAGCTATGTATGGATCCTGCCTCCACTACATCGCTTCCCAAACTATTCCACTTACTGACTACTCTGTGGCTGAAGAAATACTTCCTAACATCCCTGTGATTCATCTGTGTCTTCAGCTTCCAACGTGTCCCCTTGTTACTGTGTCCAATCTCTGGAACATCCTGTCTTTGTCCACCTTGTCAATTCCTCTCAGTATTTTGTATGTCGTTATCATGCCCCCCTATCTTCCTGTCCTCCAGTGTCGTCAGGTTGATTTCCCCTTAACCTTCCTCGAGGACATACCTCTTAGCTCTGGGACTAGTCTTGTTGCAAACCTTTGCATTTTCTCTAGTTTCTTCACGTGCTTTTGGGTAGGTGTGGGTTCCAAACTGTGCCGCATACTCCAATATGGGCCTAACATACACGGTGTACAGGGTCCTGAATGATTCCTTATTAAGAGTCGGAATGCTGTTCTGAGGTTTGTAGGCGCCCATATGCTGCAGCGTTATTTTGGTTGATTTTGGGGCTTCAGGAGATGTGCCTGGTGTTATACTCACCCCAAAATCTTTTTCCCTTGAGTGAGGTTTGTAGTCTCTGACCCCCTAGACTGTACTCCGTCTGCGGCCTTCTTTGCCCTTCCCCAATCTTCATGACTTTGCACTTGGTGGGATTGAACTCCAGGAGCCAATTGCTGGACCAGGTCTGCAGCCTGTCCAGATCCCTTTGTAGTTCTGCCTGGTCTTCGATCGAGTGTATTCTTCTCATCAACTTCACGTCATCTGCAAACAGGGACACCTCAGAGTCTATTCCTTCCGTCATGTCGTTCACAAATACCAGAAACAGCACTGGTCCTAGGACTGACCCCTGCGGGACCCCGCTGGTCACAGGTGCCCTCTCTGACACCTCGCCACGTACCATGACTCGCTGCTGTCTTCCTGACAAGTATTCCCTGATCCATTGTAGTGCCTTCCCTGTTATCCCTGCTTGGTCCTCCAGTTTTTGCACCAATCTCTTGTGTGGAACTGTGTCAAACGCCTTCTTGCAGTCCAAGAAAATGCAATCCACCCACCCCTCTCTCTCTTGTCTTACTGCTGCCCACCATGTCATAGAACTCCAGTAGGTTTGTGACACAGGATTTCCCGTCCCTGAAACCATGTTGGCTGCTGTTGATGAGATCATTCCTTTCTAGGTGTTCCACCACTCTTCTCCTGATAATCTTCTCCGTGATTTTGCATACTGTACATGTCAGTGACACTGGTCTGTAGTTTAATGCTTCATGTCTGTCTCCTTTTTTAAAGATTGGGACTACATTTGCTGTCTTCCATGCCTCAGGCAATCTCCCTGTTTCGATAGATGTATTGAATATTGTTGTTAGGGGTACACATAGCGCCTCTGCTCCCTCTCTCAATACCCATGGGGAGATGTTATCTGGCCCCATTGCCTTTGAGGTATCTAGCTCACTCAGAACCTCTTCACTTCTTCCTCGGTTGTGTGCACTGTGTCCAGCACTTGGTGGTGTGCCCCACCTCTCCGTCTTTCTGGAGTCCCTTCTGTCTCCTCTGTGAACACTTCTTTGAATCTCTTGTTGAGTTCTTTCACATACTTCAGGGTCATTTCTTGTTTGTCTCTCCTCCTTCCTTCCTTAGCCTGATTACCTGGTCCTTGACTGTTGTTTTCCTCCTGATGTGGCTGTACAACAGTTTCGGGTCAGATTTGGCTTTCGCTGCTATGTCATTTTCATATTGTCTTTGGGCCTCCCTTCTTATCTGTGCATATTCGTTTCTGGCTCTACGACTGTTCTCCTTATTCTCCTGGGTCCTTTGCCTTCTATATTTTCTTCCATTCCCTAGCACACTTGGTTTTTGCCTCCCTGCACCTTTGGGTAAACCATGGGCTCATCCTGGCTTTTTCATTAATCCTGTTACCCTTGGGTACAACCTCTCCTCAGCCTCCTTGCATTTTGTTGCTACATATTCCATCATCTCATTAACTGGCTTCCCTGCCAGTTCTCTGTCCCACTGAACCCCGTTCAGGTAGTTCCTCATTCCTGTGTAGTCCCCTTCTTGTAGTTTGGCTTCATTCGTCCTGGCCTTCCTGCTTCTCCCTCCACTTGTAGCTCTACTGTGTATCGAAGCTTAAAACCACATGGTCACTGGCCCCAAGGGGTCTTTCATATGTGATGTCCTCGATATCTGCAATACTGAAGGTGAATACTAAGTCCAGCCTTGCTGGTTCATCCTCTCCTCTCTCTCTTGTAGTGTCCCTTACGTGTTGGTACATGAAGTTCTCCAGTACCACCTCCATCATCTTAGCCCTCCATGTATTTTGGCCCCCATGTGGGTCCAAGTTCTCCCAATCGATCTCCTTGTGGTTAAAGTCACCCATGATCAGGAGCTTTGCCCTGCATGCATGAGCTCTTCTGGCCACTCTAGCCAGTGTGTCAACCATCGCTCTATTTCTCTCGTCTTACTCTTGCCTTGGCCTCCTGCTGTTCTGTGGTGGGTTATACATCACTGCTATTACCACCTTGGGACCTCCAGAGTGAAGTGTTCCCACTATGTAATCACTTTCTTCTCCGCTATCTCCTCTCTCCAGCTCATCAAAATTCCAGCGATTTTTGATCAGCAACGCCACTCCTCCACCCCCCCTGTTCCCTCTGTCTTTCCTCAGGATTTGGTATCCCGTCGGAAAGATGGCATCTGTTATCATACCTGTAAGCTTGGTTTCTGTGAGAGCTATGATGTCCGGTGATGCTTCTTTGACTCTTTCATGCCACTCCTCCCACTTATTTGTTTTTCCATCAGCGTTTGTGTACCATACCTTCAGTTTCCTTTCCAACACTGTGGTTTGGGGGGCCTGTGAGGGTGGGAGACCTGGTGGCATACTGTGGGATTCTATAGCTCGGTGTTGGGTGGAGGCTGTGGGTATGGATTGTAGTGTGTGTTGGGATGGTGTGATAGGTTGTATGGTTCTGAGAGTAGTTGTGTGTGTGCTTGCCCTTGATGTTCTGTCCTGCTCTGACTGACCTCTGCTGGTTCCCTCCTTGTCTCTTGTGTGTGTGTGTGTGTGTGTGTGTACTCACCTATTTGTACTCACCTATTTGTGGTTGCAGGGGTCGAGTCTTAGCTCCTGACCCCGCCTCTTCACCGGTTGCTACTGGGCCCTCTCTCTCCCCACTCCATGAGCTTTATCAAACCTCGTCTTAAAACTGTGTATGGTTCCTGCCTCCACTACGTCATTTTCTAGGCTATTCCACTGCCTTACAACTCTATGACTGAAGAAATACTTCTTAATATCTCTCTGACTCATTTGTGTCTTCAACTTCCAATTGTGGCCTCTTGTTTCTGTGTCCCCTCCCTGGAACATCCTGTCTTTGTCCACCTTGTCTATTCCACGCAGTATTTTATATGTCGTTATCATGTCTCCCCTGACCCTCCTGTCCTCCAGTGTCGTCAGGCCGATTTCCCTTATCTTTCTTCATAGGACATTTCCCTTAGCTCTGGAACTAACCTTGTCGCAAACCTTTTGTACTTTCTCTAGTTTCTTGATGTGCTTTATCAAGTGCGGTTCCAAACAGGTGCTGCATACTCCAGTATGGGCCTGACATACACGGTGTACAGTGTCTTGAACGATTCCTTACTAAGGTATCGGAATGCTGTTCTCAGGTTTGCCAGGCGCCCATATGCTGCAGCAGTTATCTGATTGATGTGTGCTTCCGAGACATGCTCGGTGTTATACTCACCCCAAGATCTTTCTCCTTGAGTGAGGTTTGCAGTCTTTGGCCACCTAGCCTATACTCTGTCTGTGGTCTTCTGTGCCCTTCCCCTATCTTCATGACTTTGCATTTTGCAGGATAAATTCGAGAAGCCATTTGCTGGACCAGTGTCCAGTCTGTCCAAGTCTCTTTGAAGTCCTGCCTGGTCCTCATCAGATTTAATTCTCCTCATTAACTTCACATCATCTGCAAACAGGGACACTTCTGAGTCTAACCCTTCCATCATGTCGTTCACATATACCAAAAATAGCACTGGTCCTAGGACCGACCCCTGTGGGACCCCGCTCGTCACAGGTGCCCACTGTGATACATCATTACGTACCATGACTCGTTGTTGCCTCCCTGTCAGGTATTCTCTGATCCATTGCAGTGCCCTTCCTGTTATATGCGCCTGATCCTCTAGCTTCTGCACTAATCTCTTGTGAGGAACTGTGTCAAAGGCCTTCTTGCAGTCCAAGATGCAATCAACCCACCCCTGTGTGTGTGTGCGTGTGTGTGTGTGTGTGTGTGTGTGTGTGTGTGTGTGTGTGTGTGTGTGTGTGTGTGTGTGTGTGTGTGTGTGTGTGCGCGTGTGTGTGTGTGTGTGGTGTGTGTGTGTGTGTGTGTGTGTGTGTGTCTGTCTGTCTGTCTGTGTTGTGTGTAAATTCAGTTCCCCATCATCATCTTTGCCTTTCCCCTGCCTCTCCTTTCTCTTCCTGCCATCTCTCTCCTTTTCTTACACCCTTTATTTTGACTCTCCTCTCCTTCTCTACCTCTTCTTCCTCTTTTCTCTTGCCTCTCTTTCTCTACTGTCACCTCTCTGACTTTCTCTCATTCCTCCCACACACACACACACTGTGCCCGTATCTGGTGTCTCCTAGCAACCATTCATGATAATGTGACCCCATTCTCTCTTTCTCTCTCTCTCTCTCTCTCTCTCTCTCTCTCTCTCTCTCTCTCTCTCTCTCTCTCTCTCTCTCTCTCTCTCTCTCTCTCTCTCTCACACACACATCAACTCTCATTCCCTTTTTGTTTATTTGCACGCTGGTTATCATATGGTTATGTTAAGAGTTCCTACCACTATTTACAAGCTAAGAGCTCTTAACTACCTCAGCTCATTTGAGAGTATTTTGATTGTTTTGCAACATATAGGTAGGAATACCATATACAGTCAGGTCACCCGGAATATCAGATGTGTCCAGGCTGGGTGAAGTTGGAGCCATCTGTGTGCCAGCATTTTCATTTTTTTGTCAATTGGCTTTAATTCACTGATGTTATTATGCTGTACAAACATGTTCTTGACTTGTGTCATTCTAGGGATGAATGATCTTAGGTGAAGTGATGTTCTTGAGAAGGGTACAGCCAGAGTGTTGTTGCTGTTTGCTGCCCGTCTTGTTGTGTATAAACTGGTTTTCTCTCTTCTGTCGTCTCTCTCTCTCTCTCTCTCTCTCTCTCTCTCTCTCTCTCTCTCTCTCCCTCTCTCTCTCTCTCTCTCTCTCTCTCTCTCTTCTCTCTCCTCTCTCTCTCTCTCTCTCTCTCTCTCTCTCTCTCTCTTTCCCTCCCTCCCTGCCTGCCGTGTGTAACAGCGCCACACAGTAGTATAGTGTTCCCAGCACACACCTCCCTCCCTCCCTGCCTGCCGTGTGTAACAGCGCCACACAGTAGTATAGTGTTCCCAGCACACACCTCCCTCCCTCCCTGCCTGCCGTGTGTAACAGCGCCACACAGTAGTATAGTGTTCCCAGCACACACCTCCCTCCCTCCCTGCCGTGTATAACAGCGCCACACAGTAGTATAGTGTTCCCAGCACACACCTCCCTCCCTGCCTGCCGTGTATAACAGCGCCAAACAGTAGTATAGTGTTCCCAGCACACACCTCCCTCCCTCCCTGCCGTGTATAACAGCGCCCCCACAGTAGTATAGTGTTCCCAGCATACACTCCCTCCCTGCCTGCCGTGTATAACAGCGCCACACAGTAGTATAGTGTTCCCACACACACCTCCCTCCCTCCCTGCCGTGTATAACAGCGCCACACAAGTAGTATAGTGTTCCCAGCACACACCTCCCCCCCTGCCTGCCGTGTATAACAGCGCCACACAGTATTTTTAGTGTTCCCACACACACCTCCCTCCCTCCCTGCCGTGTATAACAGCCCCCACACAGTAGTATAGTTTTCCCCAGCACACACTCCCTCCCTCCCTGCCGTGTATAACAGCGCCACACAGTAGTATAGTGTTCCAGCACCACACCTCCCTCCCTCCTGCCGTGTATAACAGCGCCACACAGTAGTATAGTGTTCCCAGCACACACTCCCTCCCTGTCTGCCGTGTATAAACAGCGCCACACAGTAGTATAGTTTTCCCCAGCACACACCTTCCCCCCCCCCTCCCTCCCTGCCTGCCGTGTTAGAACAGCGCCACCAGTAGTATAGGGGTTCCCAGCACACACCTTTCCTCCCCCCTCCCTCCCTGCCGCCGGGGTAAAAACAGCGCCACACAGTAGGTATAGTGTTCCCAGCACACACCTCCCTCCCGTCTGCCGTGTAATAACAGCGCCACACAGTAGTATAGTGTTCCCAGCACACACCTTCCTCCCCCCCTCCCTCCCTGCCTGCCGTGTATAACAGCGCCACACAGTAGTATAGTGTTCCCAGCACACACCTCCCTCCCTGTCTGCCGTGTATAACAGCGCCACACAGTAGTATAGTGTTCCCAGCACACACCTTCCTCCCCCCCTCCCTCCCTGCCTGCCGTGTATAACAGCGCCACACAGTAGTATAGTGTTCCCAGCACACACCTCCCTCCCTGTCTGCCGTGTATAACAGCGCCACACAGTAGTATAGTGTTCCCAGCACACACCTTCCTCCCCCTCCCTCCTGCTGCCGTGTATAACAGCGCCACACAGTAGTATAGTGTTCCCAACACACACCTCCCTCCCTCCCTGCCGTGTATAACAGCGCCACACAGTAGTATAGTGTTCCCAACACACACCTCCCTCCCTCCCTGCCGTGTATAACAGCGCCACACAGTAGTATAGTGCTCCCAACACACACCTCCCTCCCTCCCTGCCGTGTATAACAGCGCCACACAGTAGTATAGTGTTCCCAGCACACACCTCCCTCCCTGCCTGCCGTGTATAACAGCGCCACACAGTAGTATAGTGTTCCCAGCACACACCTCCCTCCCTGCCTGCCGTGTATAAACAGCGCCACACAGTAGTATAGTGTTCCCAGCACCAACCTCCCTCCCTGCCTGCCGTGTATAACAGCGCCACACAGTAGTATAGTGTTCCCAGCACACACCTCCCTCCCTGCCTGCCGTGTATAACAGCGCCACACAGTAGTATAGTGTTCCCAGCACACACCTCCCTCCCTCCCTGCCGTGTATAACAGCGCCACACAGTAGTATAGTGTTCCCAGCACACACCTCCCTCCCTCCCTGCCGTGTATAACAGCGCCACACAGTAGTATAGTGTTCCAGCACACACCTCCCCCCCTGTCTGCGTGTATAACAGCGCCACACAGTAGTATAGTGTTCCCAACACACACCTCCCTCCCTCCCTGCCGTGAAATAACAGCGCCACACAGTAGTATAGTTTTTCCCAGCACACACCTCCCTCCCTGCCTGCCGTTTTATAACAGCGCCACACAGTAGTATAGTGTTCCCAGCACACACCTCCCTCCCTGCCTGCCGTGTATAACAGCGCCACACAGTAGTATAGTGTTCCCAGCACACACCTCCCTCCCTGCCTGCCGTGTATAAACAGCGCCACACAGTAGTATAGTGTTCCCAGCACACACCTCCCTCCCTGCCTGCCGTGTTATAACAGCGCCACACATTTAGTATAGTGTTCCCAGCACACACCTCCTCCCTGTCTGCCGTGTATAACAGCGCCACACAGTAGTATAGTGTTCCCACACACACCTCCCTCCCGTCTGCCGTGTATAACAGCGCCACACAGTAGTTAATGTTCCCAGCACACACCTCCCTCCCTGTCTGCCGTGTATAACAGCGCCACACAGTAGTATAGTGTTCCCAACAACACCTCCCTCCCTCCCTGCCGGTGTATAACAGCGCCACACAGTAGTATAGTGTTCCAGCACACACCTCCCTCCCTGCCTGCCGTGTATAACAGCGCCAACACAGTAGTATAGTGTTCCCAGCAACACCACCTCCCCCCCTGTCTGCCGTGTAATAACAGCGCCACACAGTAGTATAGTGTTCCCAGCACACACCTCCCTCCCGCCTGCCGTGTATAACAGCGCCACACAGTAGTATAGTGTTCCCAGCACACAACCTCCCTCCCTGCCTGCCGTGTATAACAGCGCCACACAGTAGTATAGTGTTCCCAGCACACACCTCCCTCCCTGCCTGCCGTGTATAACAGCGCCACACAGTAGTATAGTGTTCCCAGCAACACCTCCCTCCCTGCCTGCCGTGTATAACAGCGCCACACAGTAGTATAGTGTTCCCAGCACACACCTCCCTCCCTGCCTGCCGTGTAATAACAGCGCCACACAGTAGTATAGTGTTCCCAGCACACACCTCCCTCCCTGCCTGCCGTGTATAACAGCGCCACTCAGTAGTATAGTGTTCCCAGCACACACCTCCCTCCCTGCCTGCCGTGTATAACAGCGCCACTCAGTAGTATAGTGTTCCCAGCACACACCTCCCTCCCTGCCTGCCGTGTATAACAGCGCCACACAGTAGTATAGTGTTCCCAACACACACCTCCCTCCCTGCCTGCCGTGTATAACAGCGCCACTCAGTAGTATAGTGTTCCCAGCACACACCTCCCTCCCTGCCTGCCGTGTATAACAGCGCCACACAGTAGTATAGTGTTCCCAGCACACACCTCCCTCCCTGCCTGCCGTGTATAACAGCGCCACACAGTAGTATAGTGTTCCCAGCACACACCTCCCTCCCTGCCTGCCGTGTGTAACAGCGCCACACAGTAGTATAGTGTTCCCAGCACACACCTCCCTCCCTGCCTGCCGTGTATAACAGCGCCACACAGTAGTATAGTGTTCCCAGCACACACCTCCCTCCCTGCCTGCCGTGTATAACAGCGCCACACAGTAGTATAGTGTTCCCACACCACCTCCCTCCCTGCCTGCCGTGTATAACAGCGCCACACAGTAGTATAGTGTTCCCAGCACACACCTCCCTCCCTGCCTGCCGTGTATAACAGCGCCACACAGTAGTATAGTGTTCCCAGCACACACCTCCCTCCCTGCCTGCCGTGTATAACAGCGCCACACAGTAGTAATAGTGTTCCCAGCACACACCTCCCTCCCTGCCTGCCGTGTATAACAGCGCCACACAGTAGTATAGTGTTCCCAGCACACACCCCCTCCCTGCCTGCCGTGTATACACGGCCACACAGTAGTATAGTGTTCCCAGCACACACCTCCCTCCCTGCTGCCGTGTATAACAGCGCCACACAGTAGTATAGTGTTCCCAGCACACACCTCCCTCCCTGCCTGCCGTGTATAACAGCGCCACACAGTAGTATAGTGTTCCCAGCACACACCTTCAGTATTGACTACAAATGGAAATGTTTTCTCTTATCTCTTCTTTCCTTCACAATTTCTCTGTCTTTCTTCCATCCCTTCCTTCTCTGCCAACCATTCCTTTCTCCCTCGCTTTCACCCTTCTTCCTCCCAATCTTTCCATACTTTTTCCCTACATTCCTTCACTCCCCTCCGTCCCTTTCTCCTCCCTCCTCTTCGTCCCCTTCCCCCCCTCACTACCCCTTTATATCTTCCCCTTTCCCTCACTTTTACACGTCCTAGGAAGAGTAATTGCTCGCCCGACCGATCATAACACTGGCTCTACTAGACAGTGAGAAAACAGAAAAAATTTTCTGGGGGTCAGCGCCCCTGTGCCCGGTCCCAAACCAGGCCTCTAGGTGGATCAATACTCGATCAACCAGACTGTTGCTGCTGGACCACAAGCATTCCAACTGGCCTGAGGAACATGTCAGCTTCCCTCTTGCCAACCCATTCTCTTAACTCCCATAAGTATATGTGGGGATTTTTCATTTTATGATCTGCATAAAATTTCTCGATTAGGTTAGGTTAGGTTAAGTTAAGTTAGGTTAATTTAGATAGGTTAGGTTAGGTTAATTTAGGATAGAGGTACGGTAGGTTAGGTAAAGTTAAATTAGGATAGGTCAGGTTAGGGTAGATTAGGTTAGGTTAGTTTAGGATATGGTCAGGTTAGGTTAAATTAGGGTAAGTTAGATTAGTGTAGATTAGGTAAATTTACGTTTTTCTCTATCCATGAAAAATTACTAATTAAAACATAAGACGAAGGAAAATAAATGAGATATGATAAAAGAGATACAAAGTTGTGAGACTCGACCAGGAAACTGACATTACTGATTTTTACTGTTGAAGGCGTCCCTCTCAGTCACCCTCTTGACTGTGTTTGTGAATAAAATGACGGGTTGCCGATGTAGGTAGACAGGGGGTTGGAAAGTATATAGCAAGGTCACAAAATGCCTTTGCAGGGCGTGGAAGTCACAAGCTGAGTGACAGTGAGGCCAACACCTGTACATCAGCACATTAGTACTGTAAAGCAGTAAGGAACGTTACCAGAGCTACTAGGCCAGTGTAACTATTATCTAGAAAACTAAGAGAATCTAGATATCATATAGCATATCTGATAACGGTTAAATTCGAGAAATTAACTGAGGAAGACAACGTATCACCTTAGTGGAAACTACCTACCTTTGATATACCACTGAAGTGCTTCGAGAGTTTCCTCACTGTCGCAGCCCGGCCCTGGGCCAGGCTTGTCTGCTGCTAGTGTTACTCCAATATTCAAGAAAAAGAGGAAGACAGGTCATGTTCCTAATTACTGCACTATGAGGTTGACGTCAGGTGTGGGTAAACTAATGGAGGCTAATTAGGGACAACATCGATAGCTTCCTTGAAGGCAATAATAACTTCTTTTAACCGGAAATTAACATGTTTATAGCAATAAAAGATCTTGCCTAATAAACTTGCTGTTTTTTTCAGCTAAATTTACGAAAATTGGGGCAATAAAGTTGCCACAGGTGGACTGCACCTCGACTTCCAGAAAGTATTTGACAAAGTACCACATCAGAATTTACTTAGTAAAGTCTCACAGCATGGAGAACAATCTTCAGGAAACAGCGACAAGTTTTTATAATAATAATAATAATAATAATAATAATAATAATAATAATAATAATAATAATAATAATAATAATATCTTTATTTCTACAAGTACATGTACAAGGTATACAGTCCTAGCTGACATCAATGACATACTACTATATAGAAAGCCGCTTGTTATACAGAGCATTTCGGGCAAATTAGGTCAATTTTGTCCCAGGATGCGACCCACACCAGTCGACTAACTCTCAGGTACCCATTTTACTGATGGTGAACATAGACAACTGGTGTAAAGAAACATGCCCAATGTTTCTACCCTCGATGGGAATCGAACCCAGACATTCGCTGTGTGATGCGAGAGCTTCAGCCACCAGGCCACGGGGTCTGGTATCTGAGAGGAGATACGTGACGAGAGGGGTCCCTCAAAGGTGGGTCCTTGGCCCAGTCTTGTTTTTAATATATATTGGTGATCTAGAAGGGGAAGCCTTTATCCAAAAGTACGGTATCGCTGAGCGACTGTCACAGAGACTACAGAGATCTGGACTAGCAGCTACAGCTGCCAGAAGAATGAAGGTAAGAATGTCAGTGTGGACAAGCACAGTACAATGAATGCATGGAGTTCCGTGTAACTTACATGAAACTCCAATCATAGAGAAGAAAGGAAGAGAAAGATCTTGTAACAGTCACAAGGAATACTGTGAAACACTCTCAGCAAGACTTATAACAAGAAACCTGAAACACCAAAAACACTGAACAATATTAACTCTCGTAGCTCTTCCATATTGAATATGCTGTCCAGTTCTGGCCCAGTAATTATAGTCACAGACAAACTTGAGAGAATAAAGAAAAGAGCAGCGAAAGTCATGCCATCACTAGGTAACAAGAGCAGCGAAAGTCATGCCATCACTAGGTAACAAGAGCAGCGAAAGTCTTGCCATCACTAGGTAACAAGAGCAGCGAAAGTCATGCCATCACTAGGTAACAAGAGCAGCGAAAGTCTTGCCATCACTAGGTAACAAGAGCAGCGAAAGTCATGCCATCACTAGGTAACAAGAGCAGCGAAAGTCATGCCATCACTAGGTAACAAGAGCAGCGAAAGTCATGCCATCACTAGGTAACAAGAGCAGCGAAAGTCATGCCATCACTAGGTAACAAGAGCAGCGAAAGTCATGCCATCACTAGATAACAAGAGCAGCGAAAGTCATGCCATCACTAGGTAACAAGAGCAGCGAAAGTCATGCCATCACTAGATAACAAGAGCAGCGAAAGTCATGCCATCACTAGGTAACAAGAGCAGCGAAAGTCATGCCATCACTAGATAACAAGAGCAGCGAAAGTCATGCCATCACTAGGTAACAAGAGCAGCGAAAGTCATGCCATCACTAGGTAACAAGAGCAGCGAAAGTCATGCCATCACTAGGTAACAAGAGCAGCGAAAGTCATGCCATCACTAGGTAACAAGAGCAGCGAAAGTCTTGCCATCACTAGGTAACAAGAGCAGCGAAAGTCATGCTATCACTAGGTAACAAGAGCAGCGAAAGTCATGCCATCACTAGGTAACAAGAGCAGCGAAAGTCATGCCATCACTAGGTAACAAGAGCAGCGAAAGTCATGCCATCACTAGGTAACAAGAGCAGCGAAAGTCATGCCATCACTAGATAACAAGAGCAGCGAAAGTCATGCCATCACTAGGTAACAAGAGCAGCGAAAGTCATGCCATCACTAGATAACAAGAGCAGCGAAAGTCATGCCATCACTAGGTAACAAGAGCAGCGAAAGTCATGCCATCACTAGGTAACAAGAGCAGCGAAAGTCATGCCATCACTAGGTAACAAGAGCAGCGAAAGTCATGCCATCACTAGGTAACAAGAGCAGCGAAAGTCATGCCATCACTAGGTAACAAGAGCAGCGAAAGTCATGCCATCACTAGGTAACAAGAGCAGCGAAAGTCATGCCATCACTAGATAACAAGAGCAGCGAAAGTCATGCCATCACTAGATAACAAGAGCAGCGAAAGTCATGCCATCACTAGATAACAAGAGCAGCGAAAGTCATGCCATCACTAGGTAACAAGAGCAGCGAAAGTCATGCCATCACTAGGTAACAAGAGCAGCGAAAGTCATGCCATCACTAGGTAACAAGAGCAGCGAAAGTCATGCCATCACTAGGTAACAAGAGCAGCGAAAGTCATGCCATCACTAGGTAACAAGAGCAGCGAAAGTCATGCCATCACTAGATAACAAGAGCAGCGAAAGTCATGCCATCACTAGGTAACAAGAGCAGCGAAAGTCATGCCATCACTAGGTAACAAGAGCAGCGAGAGTCATGCCATCACTAGGTAACAAGAGCAGCGAGAGTCATGCCATCACTAGGTAACAAGAGCAGCGAAAGTCATGCCATCACTAGATAACAAGAGCAGCGAAAGTCATGCCATCACTAGGTAACAAGAGCAGCGAAAGTCATGCCATCACTAGGTAACAAGAGCAGCGAAAGTCATGCCATCACTAGGTAACAAGAGCAGCGAAAGTCATGCCATCACTAGGTAACAAGAGCAGCGAAAGTCATGCTATCACTAGGTAACAAGAGCAGCGAAAGTCATGCCATCACTAGGTAACAAGAGCAGCGAAAGTCATGCCATCACTAGGTAACAAGAGCAGCGAAAGTCATGCCATCACTAGGTAACAAGAGCAGCGAGAGTCATGCCATCACTAGGTAACAAGAGCTGCGAAAGTCATGCCATCACTAGATAACAAGAGCAGCGAAAGTCATGCCATCACTAGGTAACAAGAGCAGCGAAAGTCATGCCATCACTAGGTAACAAGAGCAGCGAAAGTCATGCCATCACTAGGTAACAAGAGCAGCGAAAGTCATGCCATCACTAGGTAACAAGAGCAGCGAAAGTCATGCCATCACTAGGTAACAAGAGCAGCGAAAGTCATGCCATCACTAGATAACAAGAGCAGCGAAAGTCATGCCATCACTAGGTAACAAGAGCAGCGAAAGTCATGCCATCACTAGGTAACAAGAGCAGCGAAAGTCATGCCATCACTAGGTAACAAGAGCAGCGAAAGTCATGCCATCACTAGGTAACAAGAGCAGCGAAAGTCATGCCATCACTAGATAACAAGAGCAGCGAAAGTCATGCCATCACTAGGTAACAAGAGCAGCGAAAGTCATGCCATCACTAGGTAACAAGAGCAGCGAGAGGCATGCCATCACTAGGTAACAAGAGCAGCGAGAGTCATGCCATCACTAGGTAACAAGAGCAGCGAGAGTCATGCCATCACTAGGTAACAAGAGCAGCGAAAGTCATGCCATCACTAGGTAACAAGAGCAGCGAAAGTCATGCCATCACTAGGTAACAAGAGCAGCGAGAGTCATGCCATCACTAGGTAACAAGAGCAGCGAGAGTCATGCCATCACTAGGTAACAAGAGCAGCGAAAGTCATGCCATCACTAGGTAACAAGAGCAGCGAAAGTCATGCCATCACTAGGTAACAAGAGGAGCGAGAGTCATGCCATCACTAGGTAACAAGAGCAGCGAGAGTCATGCCATCACTAGGTAACAAGAGCAGCGAGAGTCATGCCATCACTAGGTAACAAGAGCAGCGAAAGTCATGCCATCACTAGGTAACAAGAGCAGCGAAAGTCATGCCATCACTAGGTAACAAGAGCAGCGAGAGTCATGCCATCACTAGGTAACAAGAGCAGCGAGAGTCATGCCATCACTAGGTAACAAGAGCAGCGAGTCATGCCATCACTAGGTAACAAGAGCAGAGAAAGTCATGCCATCACTAGGTAACAAGAGCAGAGAAAGTCATGCCATCACTAGGTAACAAGAGCAGCGAAAGTCATGCCATCACTAGGTAACAAGAGCAGCGAAAGTCATGCCATCACTAGGTAACAAGAGCAGCGAGAGTCATGCCATCACTAGGTAACAAGAGCAGCGAGAGTCATGCCATCACTAGGTAACAAGAGCAGCGAGAGTCATGCCATCACTAGGTAACAAGAGCAGAGAAAGTCATGCCATCACTAGGTAACAAGAGCAGAGAAAGTCATGCCATCACTAGGTAACAAGAGCAGCGAAAGTCATGCCATCACTAGGTAACAAGAGCAGCGAAAGTCATGCCATCACTAGGTAACAAGAGCAGCGAAAGTCATGCCATCACTAGGTAACAAGAGCAGCGAAAGTCATGCCATCACTAGGTAACAAGAGCAGTGAAAGTCATGCCATCACTAGGTAACAAGAGCAGTGAAAGTCATGCCATCACTAGGTAACAAGAGCAGCGAAAGTCATGCCATCACTAGGTAACAAGAGCAGTGAAAGTCATGCCATCACTAGGTAACAAGAGCAGTGAAAGTCATGCCATCACTAGGTAACAAGAGCAGCGAAAGTCATGCCATCACTAGGTAACAAGAGCAGCGAAAGTCATGCCATCACTAGGTAACAAGAGCAGTGAAAGTCATGCCATCACTAGGTAACAAGAGCAGTGAAAGTCATGCCATCACTAGGTAACAAGAGCAGCGAAAGTCATGCCATCACTAGGTAACAAGAGCAGTGAAAGTCATGCCATCACTAGGTAACAAGAGCAGTGAAAGTCATGCCATCACTAGGTAACAAGAGCAGCGAAAGTCATGCCATCACTAGGTAACAAGAGCAGCGAAAGTCATGCCATCACTAGATAACAAGAGCAGCGAAAGTCATGCCATCACTAGGTAACAAGAGCAGCGAAAGTCATGCCATCACTAGGTAACAAGACATACAAAAGAAAAAACTTGAGTCACTCAACTTGTTCTGTCTCAGAAAATACTTCCCACATATTATGAAATGGTTATAATCATAACTATAATTTTTAAGGGGGTGGACCGGTAAGCCAGGGAAAGGCCTCGCTCAGATGACCAAACGCTCCAGCGGCGGGTCATCATATGACTTAGACCCGTGTCAGGAAACACTTGTCCTGTTTCCAGACAAATCTTACCTAACATAACGTAAAAACCTTCCATGTATTAAGTTCAATAGACTCCGGCATGAAGATCATTATGAAGTGCGATATCAAACTCACGAAACAATGGTATGAAACCCCAACGTAAGAGTTCTTCAGAGACGGTTCAAGAACCAGTGAGATTTGCACTTCGCAAATGCAAGATTCAACCAGCCACGGTTCTCTCCGTAGAGCGTAGACTAGTACCCTGGTATCTGCTGCTGAGCTGCTAAGAATATTGCTAATATTCATCACTACCACATGCAACACAACAAGTAGCAGTAGCTGCAAGTGTAACACAGGTACACAGCTCTCTAAGCAGTAGTGTAGAATCATGAGTAATTACAGTAGTAGTAGTAGTAGTAGTAGTACCGTCTCGCAGAGATGGTACTACTACTACATGGTGCCTTCCAAACTGATTCTGTTTCTCCAATAAAATCCATGCCATTTCTCCGATACAGTGTGGTATGTTTTATAATGTTTAATACCGGATTTAACCGGAGGAAGTAGTGGATGTTGGAGAGAGAGCCTTCTGCATTACTATACTTGCCTCAGCCACCTATATAATAGTTAAGAGAGAGAGAGAGAGAGAGAGAGAGAGAGAGAGAGAGAAGAGAGAGAGAGAAGAGAGAGAGAGAGAGAGAGAGAGAGAGAGAGACAGACAGACAGACAGACAGACAGACAGAGACAGAGACAGAGACAGACAGAGACAGAGACAGACAGACAGAGATACAGAGAGAGACAGACAGTGAGAGAGACAGAAGGCATAGTCACTTGTCAACCCCTCGGCTACGTTGGATCGTCTGACCACAAGGCTGTTTTTACGACACTTAAGATCCCAACAGAACGAGGTGAGGAGTCCACACGCACAACCTGGCTATGGGAAAGAGGTAATTGGCCAGCTCTTTGCTCTGAGCTTGCCACCACCGATTGGAATGCTCTTCTCCAAGGGGATATTGACAACGAAGTGAAAGCCTTCACTGGACACATCCTTAATCTACAACAAGAACACATTCCTCACCGGCAATATGTGACAAAGCCTACAGATCAGCCTTGGTTTGGCTTTCGTTGTAGAGAGGCTGCTACTGCTAAGTACAAAGCATGGCGAAGGTATAAAAGACATCCTACCACCTATAACAGGAACTTGCACAGGCAAGCCTGTAGGCATATGGGTGACGTTCAAAACTGGGCCATTGCTAAATGGGAGGTGGACACTAAAAGAAAGCTAGCATCAGGTACGGTAGGCTCCAAAACCTGGTGGTCCCTGGTCAAGGACAGACAAGGTTATCTGCCTGATGAACTCATTCCACCTTTAAATCGACAGGATGGACCACCTCTACTAGTAGTCAAGAGAAGGCGGATCTCTTTGCTGAACACTTTGCTACCAAAATGTAAGTTCCTGATCCAGCAAGGGACCCTCCTTGGTTAGCTGCAAGAACTGTGTCAAAACTGTCAGTGGTGACAATAAGGCAGGAGGAGGTGCATTTCCTTCTTAAATCGCTTGACCAAGAAAAGGCTGTGGGCCCAGACAAGTTGAGCCCAAGATTGCTGAGAAGATGTGCAGACCAGCTAGCAGCACCTCTAACTCGCATCTTTCAGCACTGCCTAGTACAGTGTAAATGGCCCTCTCTATGGAAAGAGGCAAATGTAGTCCCTGTTCACAAAAAGAAGAGCAGATCAGAAATCAGCAACTACAGACCAGTGTCACTTTTGTCAATCACTAGCAAGATCCTTGAAACAATAATCTCAAGACAAATGACAGAGTTTTTTGACTACCACTCACTACTTTGTGATCGTCAATATGGCTTCAGGAAAGGTTACTCTGCTGTTGATCTGTTGTTAAACCTCTCCACTAAGTGGCACGAGTCACTGGATGAATCCAGTCAGCTGTGTGGTAGCATTGGACATTGCTGGCGCTTTCGACCGGGTGTGGCACCAGGGCCTCTTAGCAAAACTTCAAGCACTGGGAATTGCAGGCTCTACGCTATGTCTCCTCAGTGATTACCTTCATGGTAGATCTCTAAGTGTAGTTCTCAATGGAACGGAATCAGCAAGACATCCTACTGGGGCAAGTGTTCCACAAGGAAGCGTGCTGGGACCATTGCTATGGAATGTCTACTTCAACGACCTTCTTCATCTCATCCCAGAATCACATGCATATGCAGACGACTGTACACTGACATTCACTTATCCAAGAGAAGAAATGCCAGCTGCTCTAAGCTACATCAATCTCCAGCTGAGAGCTATATCAGCTTGGGGAAATAGATGGCAAGTAACATTTGCACCTGAGAAAACGCAAATGATGATCGTCTCTAGGTACCATGAGGGTAATGCTGGTGCAGTAGTAAGGATGAATGGGAGGGTGTTGGCACATGGAGAAGAAGTTGATATCCTTGGGGTGAAATTTGACTCCAAACTAACCATGAAGAACCATGTTGTAAATCTTGCAAGCAAGGCAGCCAAGAAGCTTACAGCACTTCGCCGTATCTCGCATCTGCTTGACAGTAGGGGTTGCAAGATTCTGTACGAGGCACAAGTACGCTCACACCTTGAGTATGATCCACTTTCTTGGTTTGCCTGCCCCCCCCCTCTCATCTGTGACTGCTTGACAGAGTAGAGAACAGAGCAAGACGTCTCATCTCTCGCCTGGACCCATCCTGGATAGATCTGTCATTTCAGCAGAGCCTTCAACATAGGAGGGATGTGGGTGGCCTTACTGTTATGGCCAAGACCAATATTGTCAAAGTACCACACTTGGATCCACTTCTAGGACAGCGTGAAACAAGCTTTTATGGCACAAGACGGGCAGAAAGCAGCAATTTCACTCTGGCTGTACCCTTCTCCAGAACATCACTCCATCTGAGATCATATATATATACCCAGGATGACTCGAGTATGGAACACATTCGTACAGCATAAAGATGTCAACGAGATAAAGTCAGTTGATCACATGAAAATGCTGGCCCACAGATGGTTCCAACTTCATCCTGTTCCCTACTTGTATGTCTCATAACAATAAAAATGCTTTCAAATGAGCTGATGTAGGTAACAGCTCTTAGCTTGCCAATAAAGTTAGGAATCCTTAGCCTGTAAATAGCTTGTCAATAAAGCTAGGGATCCTGAACCTTCTCAAACCCTGTGTAAAAAAAAAAAAAAAAAAAAAAGAGAGAGAGAGAGAGAGAGAGAGAGAGAGAGAGAGAGAGAGAGAGAGGAGAGAGAGAGAGAGAGAGAGAGAGAGAGAGAGAGAGAGAGACAGACAGACAGACAGACAGACAGACAGAGACAGACAGAGACAGGCAGACAGACAGACAGACAGAGAGAGACAGAGAGAGACAAAGCTGTGTGGAGTATACGTGTGAACAATGTGTGGTCATACCAGCAAAAGCTGAAGTGGCTGAGAGTAGGTTCCAGCTTGAAGCTGATGGAACCCTATGTAAGTATTGCCCCACCCCGTGTATGATGCTGTGTACCCCGTGTATGATGCTGTGTACCCCGTGTATGATGCTGTGTACCCCGTGTATGATGCTGTGTACCCCGTGTATGATGCTGTGTACCCCGTGTATGATGCTGTGTACCCCGTGTATGATGCTGTGTACCCCGTGTATGATGCTGTGTACCCCGTGTATGATGCTGTATGCCCCGTGTATGATACTGTGTACCAGTGTATGATGCTGTGTACCCCGTGTATGATGCTGTGTACCCCGTGTATGATGCTGTGTACCCCGTGTATGATGCTGTGTACCCCGTGTATGATGCTGTGTACCCCGTGTATGATGCTGTGTACCCCGTGTATGATACTGTGTACCAGTGTATGATGCTGTGTACCCCGTGTATGATGCTGTGTACCCCGTGTATGATGCTGTGTACCCCGTGTATGATGCTGTGTACCCCGTGTATGATGCTGTGTACCCCGTGTATGATGCTGTGTACCCCGTGTATGATGCTGTGTACCCCGTGTATGATTCTGTGTACCCGGTGTATGATGCTGTGTACCCAGTGTATGATGCTGTATGCCCCGTGTATGATACTGTGTACCAGTGTATGATGCTGTGTACCCCGTGTATGATGCTGTGTACCCCGTGTATGATGCTGTGTACCCCGTGTATGATGCTGTGTACCCCGTGTATGATGCTGTGTACCCCGTGTATGATGCTGTGTACCCCGTGTATGATGCTGTGTACCCCGTGTATGATGCTGTATGCCCCGTGTATGATACTGTGTACCAGTGTATGATGCTGTGTACCCCGTGTATGATGCTGTGTACCCCGTGTATGATGCTGTGTACCCCGTGTATGATGCTGTATACCCCGTGTATGATGCTGTGTACCCCGTGTATGATGCTGTGTACCCCGTGTATGATGCTGTGTACCCCGTGTATGATTCTGTGTACCCGGTGTATGATGCTGTATGCCCCGTGTATGATACTGTGTACCAGTGTATGATGCTGTGTACCCCGTGTATGATGCTGTGTACCCCGTGTATGATGCTGTGTACCCCGTGTATGATGCTGTGTACCCCGTGTATGATGCTGTGTACCCCGTGTATGATGCTGTGTACCCCGTGTATGATACTGTGTACCAGTGTATGATGCTGTGTACCCCGTGTATGATGCTGTGTACCCCGTGTATGATGCTGTGTACCCCGTGTATGATGCTGTGTACCCCGTGTATGATGTGTACCCCGTGTATGATGCTGTGTACCCCGTGTATGATGCTGGGTGCCCCGTGTATGATGCTGGGTACCCCGTGTATGATGCTGTGTACCCCGTGTATGATGCTGTGTACCCCGTGTATGATGCTGTGTACCCCGTGTATGATGCTGGGTACCCTGTGTATGATGCTGTGTACCCCGTGTATGATGTGTACCCCGTGTATGATGCTGTGCACCCCATGTATGATGCTGGGTACCCCGTGTATGATGCTGTGTACCCCGTGTATGATGCTGGGTACCCCGTGTATGATGCTGGGTACCCCGTGTATGATGCTGAGTACCCCGTGTATGATGCTGGGTACCCCGTGTATGATGCTGGGTACCCTGTGTATGATGCTGTGTACCCCGTGTATGATGCTGGGTGCCTCGTGTATGATGTTGGGTACCCCGTGTATGATGCTGTGTACCCCGTGTATGATGCTGGGTACCCCGTGTATGATGCTGTGCACCCCGTGTATGATGCTGTGTACCCCGTGAATGATGCTGTGTGCCCCGTGTATGATGCTGGGTGCCTCGTGTATGATGTTGGGTACCCCGTGTATGATGCTGGGTACCCCGTGTATGATGCTGGGTACCCCGTGTATGATGCTGGGTACCCCGTGTATGATGCTGAGTACCCCGTGTATGATGCTGGGTACCCCGTGTATGATGCTGGGTACCCCGTGTATGATGCTGTGTACCCCGTGTATGATGCTGGGTGCCTCGTGTATGATGTTGGGTACCCCGTGTATGATGCTGTGTACCCCGTGTATGATGCTGGGTACCCCGTGTATGATGCTGTACACCCCGTGTATGATGCTGTGTACCCCGTGAATGATGCTGTGTACCCTGTGTATGATGCTGGGTACCCCGTGTATGATGCTGTGTACCCCGTGTATGATGCTGCGTACCCCGTGTATGATGCTGGGTACCCCGTGTATGATGCTGGGTACCCCGTGAATGATGCTGTGTACCCTGTGTATGATGCTGTGTACCCCGTGTATGATGCTGGGTACCCCGTGTATGATGCTGCGTACCCCGTGTATGATGCTGGGTACCCCGTGTATGATGCTGTGTGCTTCAAGTGATACGCGTTGTGCCTTGGAGACCGGTCATCATGTCAAATTTAGCAATTGTTTGAGAATGTGATTATCAATTAACATTATACCTCGAAAATCTCCATTTATAGCTAAAATAGGTATTTCCAGCATTATATTATTATCTATCATTATATATATATATATACATATATAATATATATATATATATATATATATATATATATATATATATATATATATATATATATATATATATATATATTATAACCATGACACTGTTATTGCTACTATTATTGTTGTTATCGATATCGATTATTATTTTAGTTATATTAGGTTAGTTAGGATCTCTTATATGAAGAGAGAACGAACAAAGTGTCAGGAAACCATCAGGTAAATAATTGTTTACTTGTTTAAGTCTAACTTAGTGAGGTTTGGATCACGTGACCCAAGTTTATGACGGGTCACCAGACTGGCAGTGCAGCAGTATGCTCCCTGATCTAGCCCTGACTACCAGACTGGCAGTGCAGCAGTATGCTCCCTGATCTAGCCCTGACTACCAGACTGGCAGTGCAGCAGTATGCTCCCTGATCTAGCCCTGACTACCAGACTGCCAGTGAAGCAGTATGCTCCCTGATGTAGCCCTGACTACCAGACTGCCAGTGAAGCAGTATGCTCCCTGATCTAGCCCTGACTACCAGACTGGCAGTGAAGCAGTATGCTCCCTGATCTAGCCCTGACTACCAGACTGCCAGTGAAGCAGTATGCTCCCTGATGTAGCCCTGACTACCAGACTGCCAGTGAAGCAGTATGCTCCCTGATCTAGCCCTGACTACCAGACTGCCAGTGAAGCAGTATGCTCCCTGATGTAGCCCTGACTACCAGACTGCCAGTGAAGCAGTATGCTCCCTGATCTAGCCCTGACTACCAGACTGGCAGTGAAGCAGTATGCTCCCTGATCTAGCCCTGACTACCAGACTGGCAGTGAAGCAGTATGCTCCCTGATGTAGCCCTGACTACCAGACTGGCAGTGAAGCAGTATGCTCCCTGATCTACCCCTGACCACCAGACTGGCAGTGAAGCAGTATCCTCCCTGATCTAGCCCTGACCACCAGACTGGCAGTGCAGCAGTATGCTCCCTGTTCTAGCCCTGACTACCAGACTGGCAGTGAAGCAGTATGCTCCCTGATCTAGTCCTGACCACCAGACTGGCAGTGAAGCAGTATCCTCCCTGATCTAGCCCTGACCACCAGACTGGCAGTGCAGCAGTATGCTCCCTGATCTAGCCCTGACTACCAGACTGCCAGTGAAGCAGTATGCTCCCTGATCTAGCCCTGACCACCAGACTGGCAGTGAAGCGGTATCCTCCCTGATCTAGCCCTGATCACCAGACTGGCAGTGAAGCAGTATGCTCCCTGATCTAGCCCTGACCACCAGACTGGCAGTGAAGCAGTATGCTCCCTGATCTAGCCCTGACCACCAGACTGGCAGTGAAGCAGTATGCTCCCTGATCTAGCCCTGACTACCAGACTGGCAGTGAAGCAGTATGCTCCCTGATCTAGCCCTGACTACCAGACTGACAGTGAAGCAGTATGCTCCCTGATCTAGCCCTGACCACCAGACTGGCAGTGAAGCAGTATGCTCCCTGATCTAGCCCTGACTACCAGACTGGCAGTGAAGCAGTATGCTCCCTGATCTAGCCCTGACTACCAGACTGGCAGTGCAGCAGTATGCTCCCTGATGTAGCCCTGACTACCAGACTGGCAGTGAAGCAGTATGCTCCCTGATCTAGCCCTGACTACCAGACTGACAGTGAAGCAGTATGCTCCCTGATCTAGCCCTGACCACCAGACTGGCAGTGAAGCAGTATGCTCCCTGATCTAGCCCTGACCACCAGACTGGCAGTGAAGCAGTATGCTCCCTGATCTAGCCCTGACTACCAGACTGGCAGTGAAGCAGTATGCTCCCTGATCTAGCCCTGACCACCAGACTGGCAGTGAAGCAGTATGCTCCCTGATCTAGCCCTGACTACCAGACTGGCAGTGAAGCAGTATGCTCCCTGATCTAGCCCTGACCACCAGACTGGCAGTGAAGCAGTATGCTCCCTGATCTAGCCCTGACTACCAGACTGGCAGTGAAGCAGTATGCTCCCTGATCTAGCCCTGACCACCAGACTGGCAGTGAAGCAGTATGCTCCCTGATCTAGCCCTGACCACCAGACTGCCAGTGAAGCAGTATGCTCCCTGATCTAGCCCTGACTACTGATCATACATTTGTTCCTCTTAGACTCGCTAAGTTTAAATTTTCTGGAGAATTAGAGTTAAGAGTTGGCTCCTAGTTCACTCAATATTCTTAAGAAAACTGATACATTCATATTCTCTGGCACTCCAGCAAATTTTAGAGATATATATATATCTTTCAGAGAAAATCTTGGTGTCTATTTTCCTTATGACAGAACTCAGAGATGCTGTTGAGTTTAGTACATTTATGCAGTTGGTTTTAAGACATTGTCTTGTTAAGACAAACACTTTGATCTTTGTCAATTTTAAGATTAATCTTCGTCGTTAATGTGGTATTTACATGTGACTGAATATTATACATATTTTGTAAATTCGTTACTTAGAGTTTCCTTAAAATAAAACTATTGTATATACAATATTAAGTTACAATATTATGTAAGAAGAGAAGACAAAAGTATTGTGTTTAAATACTTTAAAATTATATATAATAAGATTTCAATATTATTCGATTCAGTTTCCTAGTAGGAATAAATTATAACTCCTAGACTCTATAAATGTATTAAACTAACTTTTGATCCAATACTTTGTTGCCTGAGACGGGTTGTTGCTTGAGACGGGTTGTTGCTTGAGACGGGTTGTTGCCTGAGACGGGTTGTTGCTTGAGACGGGTTGTTGCTTGAGACGGGTTGTTGCTTGAGACGGGTTGTTGCCTGAGACGGGTTGTTGCTTGAGACGGGTTGTTGCTTGAGACGGGTTGTTGCCTGAGACGGGTTGTTGCCTGAGACGGGTTGTTGCTTGAGACGGGTTGTTGCCTGAGACGGGTTGTTGCTTGAGACGGGTTGTTGCTTGAGACGGGTTGTTGCCTGAGACGGGTTGTTGCCTGAGACGGGTTGTTGCTTGAGACGGGTTGTTGCTTGAGACGGGTTGTTGCCTGAGACGGGTTGTTGGTTGAGACGGGTTGTTGCCTGAGACGGGTTGTTGCTTGAGACGGGTTGTTGCTTGAGACGGGTTGTTGCCTGAGACGGGTTGTTGCTTGAGACGGGTTGTTGCTTGAGACGGGTTGTTGCCTGAGACGGGTTGTTGCTTGAGACGGGTTGTTGCTTGAGACGGGTTGTTGCCTGAGACGGGTTGTTGCTTGAGACGGGTTGTTGCTTGAGACGGGTTGTTGCTTGAGACGGGTTGTTGCTTGAGACGGGTTGTTGCTTGAGAGGGTTGTTGCCTGAGACGGGTTGTTGCTTGAGACGGGTTGTTGCTTGAGACGGGTTGTTGGTTGAGACGGGTTGTTGCCTGAGACGGGTTGTTGCTTGAGACGGGTTGTTGGTTGAGACGGGTTGTTGCCTGAGACGGGTTGTTGCCTGAGACGGGTTGGTTGAGACGGGTTGTTGCCTGAGACGGGTTGTTGCTTGAGACGGGTTGTTGCTTGAGACGGGTTGTTGCCTGAGACGGGTTGTTGCTTGAGACGGGTTGTTGCTTGAGACGGGTTGTTGCTTGAGACGGGTTGTTGCCTGAGACGGGTTGTTGCTTGAGACGGGTTGTTGATTGAGACGGGTTGTTGCCTGAGACGGGTTGTTGCTTGAGACGGGTTGTTGCCTGAGACGGGTTGTTGCTTGAGACGGGTTGTTGCCTGAGACGGGTTGTTGCTTGAGACGGGTTGTTGCTTGAGACGGGTTGTTGCTTGAGACGGGTTGTTGCCTGAGACGGGTTGTTGCCTGAGACGGGTTGTTGCTTGAGACGGGTTGTTGCCTGAGACGGGTTGTTGCTTGAGACGGGTTGTTGCCTGAGACGGGTTGTTGCCTGAGACGGGTTGTTGCCTGAGACGGGTTGTTGCTTGAGACGGGTTGTTGCTTGAGACGGGTTGTTGCCTGAGACGGGTTGTTGCCTGAGACGGGTTGTTGCTTGAGACGGGTTGTTGCTTGAGACGGGTTGTTGCCTGAGACGGGTTGTTGCCTGAGACGGGTTGTTGCTTGAGACGGGTTGTTGCTGAGACGGGTTGTTGCCTGAGACGGGTTGTTGCTTGAGACGGGTTGTTGGTTGAGACGGGTTGTTGCCTGAGACGGGTTGTTGCTTGAGACGGGTTGTTGCTTGAGACGGGTTGTTGCCTGAGACGGGTTGCTGCTTGAGACGGGTTGTTGCCTGAGACGGGTTGTTGCCTGAGACGGGTTGTTGCTTGAGACGGGTTGTTGCTTGAGACGGGTTGTTGCCTGAGACGGGTTGTTGCTTGAGACGTGTTGTTGCCTGAGACGGGTTGTTGCCTGAGACGGGTTGTTGCCTGAGACGGGTTGTTGCTTGAGACGGGTTGTTGCTTGAGACGGGTTGTTGCCTGAGACGGGTTGTTGCCTGAGACGGGTTGTTGCCTGAGACGGGTTGTTGCTTGAGACGGGTTGTTGCCTGAGACGGGTTGTTGCTTGAGACGGGTTGTTGCTTGAGACGGGTTGTTGCTTGAGACGGGTTGTTGCCTGAGACGGGTTGTTGCCTGAGACGAGTTGTTGCTTGAGACGGGTTGTTGCCTGAGACGGGTTGTTGCCTAAGACGGGTTGTTGCCTGAGACGGGTTGTTGCCTGAGACGGGTTGTTGCCTAAGACGGGTTGTTGCCTGAGACGGGTTGTTGCCTAAGACGGGTTGTTGCCTGAGACGGGTTGTTGCCTGAGACGGGTTGTTGCCTGAGACGGGTTGTTGCTTGAGACGGGTTGTTGCCTGAGACGGGGTGTTGCCTGAGACGGGTTGTTGCTTGAGACGGGTTGTTGCCTGAGACGGGTTGTTGCCTGAGACGGGTTGTTGCTTGAGACGGGTTGTTGCCTGAGACGGGTTGTTGCCTGAGACGGGTTGTTGCTTGAGACGGGTTGTTGCCTGAGACGGGTTGTTGCTTGAGACGGGTTGTGGCTTGAGACGGGTTGTTGCCTGAGACGGGTTGTTGCCTAAGACGGGTTGTTGCCTGAGACGGGTTGTTGCCTGAGACGGGTTGTTGCTTGAGACGGGTTGTTGCCTGAGACGGGTTGTTGCCTGAGACGGTTTGTTGCCTAAGACGGGTGTTGCCTGAGACGGGTTGTTGCCTGAGACGGGTTGTTGCCTGAGACGGGTTGTTGCCTGAGACGGGTTGTTGCCTGAGACGGGTTGTTGCCTGAGACGGGTTGTTGCCTGAGACGGGTTGTTGCCTGAGACGGGTTGTTGCTTGAGACGGGTTGTTGCTTGAGACGGGTTGTTGCCTGAGACGGGTTGTTGCCTAAGACGGGTTGTTGCCTGAGACGGGTTGTTGCCTGAGACGGGTTGTTGCTTGAGACGGGTTGTTGCCTGAGACGGGTTGTTGCTTAAGACGGGTTGTTGCCTGAGACGGGTTGTTGCCTGAGACGGGTTGTTGCTTGAGACGGGTTGTTGCCTGAGACGGGTTGTTGCCTGAGACGGGTTGTTGCCTGAGACGGGTTGTTGCCTGAGACGGGTTGTTGCCTGAGACGGGTTGTTGCTTGAGACGGGTTGTTGCCTGAGACGGGTTGTTGCCTGAGACGGGTTGTTGCCTGAGACGGGTTGTTGCTTGGGACGGGTTGTTGCTTGAGACGAGTTGTTGCCTGAGACGGGTTGTTGCTTGAGACGGGCTGTTGCTTGAGACGGGTTGTTGCTTGAGACGGGTTGTTGTTTGAGACGGGTTGTTGCTTGAGACGAGTTGTTGCCTGAGACGGGTTGTTGCTTGAGACGAGTTGTTGCCTGAGACGGGTTGTTGCTTGAGACGGGTTGTTGCCTGAGACGGGTTGTTGCTTGAGACGGGTTATTGCCTGAGACGGGTTGTTGCCTTAGACGGGTTGTTGCCTGAGACGGATAGTTGCTTGAGACGGGTTATTGCGTTAGACGGGTTGTTGCCTGAGACGGGTTGTTGCCTGAGACGGGTTGTTGCCTGAGACGGGTTGTTGCCTGAGACGGGTTGTTGCCTTAGACGGGTTGTTGCCTGAGACGGATAGTTGCTTGAGACGGGTTATTGCGTTAGACGGGTTGTTGCCTGAGACGGGTTGTTGCCTGAGACGGGTTGTTGCCTGAGACGGGTTGTTGCCTGAGACGGGTTGTTGCCTTAGACGGGTTGTTGCCTGAGACGGGTTGTTGCCTGAGACGGGTTGTGTCCTGAGACGGGTTGTTGCCTGAGACGGGTTGTTGCCTGAGACGGGTTGTTGCCTAAGACGGGTTGTTGCCTGAGACGGGTTGTTGCCTGAGACGGGTTGTTGCTTGAGACGGGTTGTTGCCTGAGACGGGTTGTTGCTTGAGACGGGTTGTTGCTTGAGACGGGTTGTTGCCTGAGACGGGTTGTTGCCTAAGACGGGTTGTTGCCTGAGACGGGTTGTTGCCTGAGACGGGTTGTTGCTTGAGACGGGTTGTTGCCTGAGACGGGTTGTTGCCTGAGACGGTTTGTTGCCTAAGACGGGTTGTTGCCTGAGACGGGTTGTTGCCTGAGACGGGTTGTTGCCTGAGACGTGTTGTTGCCTGAGACGGGTTGTTGCCTGAGACGGGTTGTTGCCTGAGACGGGTTGTTGCCTGAGACGGGTTGTTGCCTGAGACGGGTTGTTGCCTGAGACGGGTTGTTGCTTGAGACGGGTTGTTGCTTGAGACGGGTTGTTGCCTGAGACGGGTTGTTGCCTAAGACGGGTTGTTGCATGAGACGGGTTGTTGCCTGAGACGGGTTGTTGCTTGATACGGGTTGTTGCCTGAGACGGGTTGTTGCTTGAGACGGGTTGTTGCCTGAGACGGGTTGTTGCCTGAGACGGGTTGTTGCTTGAGACGGGTTGTTGCCTGAGACGGGTTGTTGCCTGAGACGGGTTGTTGCCTGAGACGGGTTGTTGCCTGAGACGGGTTGTTGCCTGAGACGGGTTGTTGCTTGAGACGGGTTGTTGCCTGAGACGGGTTGTTGCCTGAGACGGGTTGTTGCTTGAGACGGGTTGTTGCCTGAGACGGGTTGTTGCCTGAGACGGGTTGTTGCCTGAGACGGGTTGTTGCTTGGGACGGGTTGTTGCTTGAGACGAGTTGTTGCCTGAGACGGGTTGTTGCTTGAGACGGGTTGTTGCTTGAGACGGGTTGTTGCTTGAGACGGGTTGTTGCTTGAGACGGGTTGTTGCTTGAGACGAGTTGTTGCCTGAGACGGGTTGTTGCTTGAGACGAGTTGTTGCCTGAGACGGGTTGTTGCTTGAGACGGGTTGTTGCCTGAGACGGGTTGTTGCTTGAGACGGGTTATTGCCTGAGACGGGTTGTTGCCTTAGACGGGTTGTTGCCTGAGACGGATAGTTGCTTGAGACGGGTTATTGCGTTAGACGGGTTGTTGCCTGAGACGGGTTGTTGCCTGAGACGGGTTGTTGCCTGAGACGGGTTGTTGCCTGAGACGGGTTGTTGCCTGAGACGGGTTGTTGCCTTAGACGGGTTGTTGCCTGAGACGGATAGTTGCTTGAGACGGGTTATTGCGTTAGACGGGTTGTTGCCTGAGACGGGTTGTTGCCTGAGACGGGTTGTTGCCTGAGACGGGTTGTTGCCTGAGACGGGTTTTTGCCTTAGACGGGTTGTTGCCTGAGACGGGTTGTTGCCTGAGACGGGTTGTGTCCTGAGACGGGTTGTTGCCTGAGACGGGTTGTTGCCTGAGACGGGTTGTTGCCTAAGACGGGTTGTTGCCTGAGACGGGTTGTTGCCTGAGACGGGTTGTTGCCTGAGACGGGTTGTTGCCTGAGACGGGTTGTTGCCTGAGACGGGTTGTTGCCTTAGACGGGTTGTTGCCTGAGACGGTTTGTTGCCTGAGACGGGTTGTTGCCTTAGACGGGTTGTTGCCTGAGACGGGTTGTTGCCTGAGACGGTTTGTTGCCTGAGACGGGTTGTTGCCTGAGACGGGTTGTTGCCTGAGACGGGTTGTTGCCTGAGACGGGTTGTTGCCTGAGACGGGTTGTTGCCTTAGACGGGTTGTTGCCTGAGACGGGTTGTTGCCTGAGACGGGTTGTTGCCTTAGACGGGTTGTTGCCTGAGACGGGTAATATTTGATATAGTCTAAATTCTGAAGTTCTTTATAAGATTCCAAGAATTAAAAAGTCCTCTTAAGTTCCTTACTGGCAAGATATGTTCAGTGTTATGTTCACTTCGAGAACCTTCTTGAGTGAGATTTGCAGTGTTTGTGTCTCGAGTCTGTACTCTGTGTCTGGTCTTCTCTGCCTTTCCACAAGTTTTCATAACTTTACACTTGCTGGGGTTGAACTCCAACAACCACTTGTCAAACAAATCCTGTAGCGAGTTTATGGCTTTTTGTAGACTTTCCTTGTTCTCTTTTGTTTTTATTCTTCCTATTAGTGTCACATCATTTGCGAACAGCGATGCACCAGACACTCTCTTCCAGAAACAGTACTGGTCCCAGTACTGATCGTTGGGGAACCCTGGCTTTTACATTTGCCCATCTGATATCTCTTCCCGGAGAATGACTGTTTTTTTCCTGTTAAGTACTCCTTGATCCAGTGCAGTGTTTCACCTGTGATTACTGCTCCGTATCTTACCTTTCAGTCTCTTGTGTGGTACTGTGTCAGATGCTGTCTTACACTGGAACGACATTCAGTCCACCCTACTCTCTCTATCTTGTCTTAGTCCCGTTACCTTGTCACATAATTCCAGCAGGCTTGTAAGACAGTAGTTATCATTTATAAATAGTATTAACTGTTGTTTCTGAAACAGTTACTCTCCAAATGCTTCACTACTCTTGGTATTGTCTTCTCCATCACCTTACAAAATATGCATACCAGTGATGCTGGCTTGTAGACTAATGCTGCCTGTCTCTACCATTCAGTAATGGGACAACGTCTGCTGTCTTCCACACCTCCGTTGCCTGGTAACTTATAGACGCTAGCCGGTGGTGCACACAGTGCTGCTGCTCCTTCCTTCAGAACCCACGGAGGGATATTGTCTGGCCCCAGTGCCTTTGATGTACCTAGCTCGCCCAGAACAGATCATCCCCGACTTCCGTCCGAGTTCCGTTCCGACAGACCTGTGGGATCGCCGAATGGAGGGATATGGGAATTATGTCAGCATGGCTTGTAGAAGTGGTATACCTCTACAACATTCTTTTAACCTAATAAATTTATGATTATCTCGTTTTATTATCAACTTGCTTTATTATCTTAGGTTTCATTACTCACAAACTGATGTTCCTAAATTGAAAGTTCATTACAGGCTCCACAATAAAAATACTTTTAGGGAATGGGCTGACGCGCATCATTTTCTTTTTACATTATTTAAATTGTCTTTTTCCCTTTTTAAGTTTTTATTGATTTTTACGTTTTTTTTTGGGAGGATGTAGATGTCGTGGTACAGGTCAGAAGCATGAGAATCTGTGTTGTTTTCACCTCCCCCGGTGGTTTTTAGTGTGTCTAAACATGCGCTGTGCTTTGCTCTTCACCTCTGATAATTTTCCTTTTTCCCTCATGAAAAACCTTGTTAAACCCTTCGTTCGTCCTTAAGACGTCTTGATAAACTTCCGTCAGCTTCCTGTTTCCTCAGTCTTTTCTTTTTAAACCCTAGTTTTTTATCTTGCCTTTCATTTTCCGTGTGGTGTGTGTGTGTGTGTGGTGTGTGTTGTGTGTGTGTGTGTGTGTGTGTGTGTTTTTGGTGGTGTGTGTGTTGTGGGGTGGTTTGTGTGAAATTTTGAAAGTGATTAAATGTATATGTATATTGGGGCTTTTATATATATATAAATATATATTATATATATATAATATATAATTATATATATAAATATATAATAATATATTTTTATATTATATATATTTTATAATTTTATATATATTTTTTTTTTTTTTTTATTTCCACGGCGATTCCCACCAACAGGTGGCCCGAAAAAGAAAACTTTCCCCATATTCACTCCATCACTGTCTTGCCCGAAGGGGGCTTTAACTACGTTTTTAAACTGCAAAAATTTAAAACCCCCCTTCAAGTGCAGGGCCCGACTTCCCATTCCCGACCAAGCGGCCTGCCCGGGTTTCCTGAATCCTTCATAAATGTTTTCTTTGCTCACTCCAAAGACGTCAAATATTAAAAAACCCTTTGTCTCATTCACTCCCCTCAAACACCTCAAGCATGCCCGCTGGAAATCAAGCCCCCCGCCACAAAAACCCCCTTTTCCCCCTCCCTAACCCTTCCTAGGCCCACCCCACCCCCCCTTCCTTTTCCCCTACAGACTGATCACTTTGAAGTCATTCTGTTTTTGCTCCATTCTCTCACATGTCCGAACAACCCCAAAACCCTTCCCCCAGCCCTTGGACAACAGTTTTGGTAATCCCCCACCCCCTAACTTCCAAACTACGAATTCTCTGCATTATTTCAACCCCACATTGCCCCCAGACAGACATCTCCACGCTCCCCCTTCCCCCCCCCCCCTGCAACATTCATACCCCCGCTTTAACCCCCTTTAAAACGTTGGTAAAACTATACTCTCATCTTCCCCTTTTCCTCCAAGGACAAAAAATTTTTTTCTCCACAGACTCCTAATGCACCACTACTCTTTTTTCCCCCATCAATTCTTGATTTACCCCTCTTTTAAGACCCATCCCCTGACACGTCCACTCCCCAAAATCTGAAAACGTTTTACTCCCCCATACTTCTCCCCCAATCTGATATTCAATCTTCATCCCCAAACTTTTGTTATCCTCAAACCTTTTCTTTCCCGTATTCACCTTTAAATTTTTTTTTTTGAAACCCTACCCAAAATTCATCCACCCAAACTTGCAAAT
>NC_069407.1:28041319-28103819 GCF_026875155.1 Cherax quadricarinatus
TCATCTGTCCCCTCCATCCTGGAGATTATTCCGGGGATCAACGCCCCCGCGGCCCGGTCCATGACCAGGCCTCCCGGTGGATCAGGGCCTGATCAACCAGGCTGTTACTGCTGGCCGCACGCAGGTTGTATCAAGTAAGTCCATGGTCGACAGGAATATAATTGAATCATGTTTCATAAAAAGCAGTTTTGAAAAAATTATGAGTATCTCCTTTGGTTTATTTAAATTGGATTCAATTATAATTAATAAAATTTGGGAAGAATTTAATGATACATTAATTCTTGGGTAGAGTATTAGGAGGGTTTCACAGTTCTTTCTTATGTTCTTATGAGTCGGGTGTCGTCACGCATGTGTGAGGTGTTGCTTTGTTGTGGGATGTGATGGGATGTGACCCTTTATATGTCTTCCTTTGATGTTGTTTTTATAGATTCTTGATAATGTGAGAAGTGACGAAAGCACTTGGAATTTCACTATTATATATATACATATATATATATATATATATATATATATATATATATATATATATATATATATATTTTATATATATATATATTTAATATATATATATTATATATTATATATATATATATATATATATATATTATATATATATATATATATATATATTATATATATATATATATATATATACATATATATATATATGTCGTGCCGAATAGGCAGAACTTGCGATCTTGGCTTAAATAGCAACGTTCATCTTGCCATATAGGACAAGCGAAAATTTGTGTATGCAATAATTTCGCCAAAATCATTCTGAACCTAACGACAAAAATATATTTCATTATGTTTGTTTTAGTATTAAATTATTGTAAACAAATCTAAAATATATTTAGTTGGGTTAGGCTCAAATAAATTGCTCTTGTTATAATAAGGTTAGGTAAGTTTTCTAAGATTCTTTTGGTGCAAAATTAAATTTTTTTTCATTAACATTAATGAAAAAAATATCTCTTTAAGCGTATAAGAGAAATTTTTAGAAAGGACTTAATTTTAAATGAGTTCTTGCTAATTGACCAGTTTTACATATTCGGCACGACATATATTATATATATATATATATATATATATATATATATATATATATATATATATATATATTATATATATATATATATATATATATATATATATATATAAATATATATATATATATATATATATATATATATATATATTATATATATATATATATATATATTATTGTAACCACGAACGAGTGATATTGATCAATAACAACACTGCACTAGCCATGGATCCGAACCCATGTTGTACTGGCCCACCATTGTGAGCGAGAACCACATGACGCCTTAACCCACAGGACCACACAATCCTACAAGAACCAAGCACCCAGCCAAGCTAGGTGTGTTACTCTTGGTCCGAGGACATACAGAGGTGTGGAAGCTTTCAAACTAAATTCATTTTCATCCCCGTTTGGTGTTCTAGCCTACTAGCTGGTCGCTTGTTCTTGTAGGATTGGGTGGTCCTGTGGGTTAAGGCATCATGTGGTTCTCGCTCACGATGGTGGACCACTACAACATGGGCTCGGATCCTTGGCTAGTGCAGTGTTGTTATTGATATATATATATATATATATATATATTTATATATATATATATATTTATATATATATATATATATATATATATATATATATATAAAAGAGGTTCAGTTGTTGTTCAGACGAAACATCAGAATGAGGAAATGTTATTTAAGGGACTTTTTACCTTGGAATTACTGTTGGTGCTTGACGGGGTAGTTTGAGGATCTCAGAAATGTTCATCTGGGATTTTCACTCACAACAGTCTAGAGTTTATAGAGAATGGTGTTAAAACACAAAAAAAAAAACAGTCCAGTGAGCACCTATTCTCTGAGCACCTATTCTCTGGCCGAAAATGCCTCATTTATGAGAGAGGTTAGAGGAGAATGGCCAGAGGAAAATGTCTGAAGCTGACAGGGAGGCGATGTTAACTCAAATAACGATGCGTTGCAACAGTGGTATACAGAAGATTATCTCTGAATACTCAACATGTCGAACCTGTCAGCTAAGAACAAGAAATTGAGGCTACAGTGGGCACAGGCTTACCAAAACATCACCTGGTCTGACGAACCTTGATTTCTGCTACGACATGCAGATGGAAGGGTCAAAATTTGGTGTGACCGTTTGGGATGTGTTGGAATGGGATATTCGCTGCGTGAATGTGCGGCCAACAAATCAGCAGCAACTGTCTGATGCTATACCCCTCAAGGGAGGTTCCTTGACGCTGGTGGTTCCTTGATCTAGGGAACTGGATCTGTGCTCCGGTTCCCCGAATTGAGCCTGAATGCCTTCCATCCCCCCTTCCCACGTGCGCTATATAATCCTACGGGTTTAGCCTTCCCCATGATTATCATTATAATTTTAATTGCGTGATGCTATCATGTGAACTTGGACCAGAATTCCTAAGAAATGTTTCTAACGCATACTGAATCCATGCCACGAAGAATTCTGGCTGTTCTGGATACAAAGGCGAGCCCTACCAATTACTTGAGTGGTGTATTTAATAAAGTGGCCAATGAGAGCATATATATATATATATATATATATATATATATATATATATAATATATATATATATATATATATATATATATATATATATATATATATTATATATATATATATATATATATGTATATATATATATATATATTTATATATATATAATTATATATATATATATATATATATATATATAATATATATATATATATATATATTATATAAGCTTGACCTAATTTTGTTGCATGTTGAAATGCAGTTTTCCCCTAACGTGTTGCAAAACACCTACACTGTCTCATCTTACTCCTCCCCCAGGGATGAGATCACAACACTTGCGTGAAGATGTGATCATGGCTACACACACACACACACACACACACACACTCTATATACTATGTGATGTGAAAAAAATTCAAGACTGGACACCTAGAGCAGATTGATCTCTTGCCCTGTAGCTACGAAAAGGTAATTGCATACAAACTTGCGATCACGAAGGTTATGTAGAGAGCAGAATTTTTTTCAAAGCAGCGTTCTATGGGAGAGTGATTTAGAAGTGAAGACAGAGGACAAAATGTCGTTGTACCTGACTTATGTGTGATGGGAGTACGTAACATTAAGTTACACTAACATAAGCAGTGAGAGTACATAACACAGAGTTACACTAAGATAAGTAGTCAGAGTACATAACACAGAGTTACACTTACATAAGCAGTGAGAGTACATAACACAGTTACACTAACATAAGCAGAGTACAAACCGCACACAGTTCTGCTAACAAGAAGAAGAAAGAGTAAAAAACCCAGAGTCCGTGATTTAACACAACTCTGATTAGTTAAACTCTTAATACACAAAAGAATAACGAGGATGGAAGAGAAACAGAACAACTGGGAAGTGCTGAACAAGTATAAGATGTGAGGTAGAGCAAAGTTCGGAGAATGAGAGTGGCTAATGGTGGGTTCTTGACCCTCGACCCATTATTATTATGTACCTCTGTAATCCTTTGACTACCGCCCACGCCATGGGTATGGGGTACGTAGCTGAATTTTTACACTAAAACCGCAACTAGCGTCAACAAAAATAAAACAATGAGAAACTCTTACATGGTCCCATGAGAGGTAAGACGATAATAATAATAATAATAATAATAATAATAATAATAATAATAATAATAATAATAATAATAATAATAATAATTAATAATAATATTAATCTTTATTGCTACAACTACACGATACAGCTTATACAGACTTAGCTGACATCAATGATATACTATATAGAAAGCTCCTGGTTATGCAGGGCATAGGATCACTTATAGAAGAGCAACGCTGTATTCTGACGATTTGCTTGCAGGAGAGCTTGTTTCGGGTCATGACGTAAACTTAGCTAATTGGTGGGCGCACAAAGATGTCTGTTTGCTTTGCTATGGGAGTCTTTGTATTATCATACCTGTCGGCATGCTTGTGGCCTTTCAAACAACAGAATAAGCTTGCAGAACGTGAGACGCTGGGGCTGAAATAACTCACATTGGCTGGGAGTCACGTCAGGGAGGAATTCACTTGTGCACAGGGGCGAATCTACTATCAGACTAATATAGCTTAGGCTTCAGGGGCCCCTAATCCCGGAAGGGCCCCCAAAAGCGACTTTAGTCCACATTGCTTAAAAATTTTGGGTCTACTGTATGGGAAGGAGTTGTGAAGGGGCCCCTATCATAGTTCAAGTTCCAGGGCCCTAAAACTGTAGGTCCCCCACTGCTTGTGCATGGTCAGACGTCTTTTACATCGCTTGTTCTGCAAAGTCTAAACATTCTATAAATCTCTCGTTAGTCGATGCATGCAAGGGGATGAGATGAAAAACTCGAAAACCACCTCGCTCAATGCTGGCTGCTTTGGACCAAACGCCTAGCTTGGCTAGACGCCAAAGTATTGGACCAGTGTGGGATGGAGTGTAGAGGACTGCGTACCTTGTCCCAAAGTTCGAAGATTCGAGTGGCTGGGGCAATGTTACTTTCATCTGGAAGGGGTAAGTCAACGCCATCTATGATCCAGGTTTCTAAGTCAAAGGGAAGTTCGTCTAGTCACTTGGATTTATTTCCTTCTTTTTCTTACTATATTTTATTTCCATTGGTTAAGCCTGACTAACTGATGTTAACCTGACCTAAATCAACTTGACCTAAGCAACAACAGTTTTATTTTTAACACACAGGTAGTGACCCAAGACAGGAACCACATATCACTATAAAGAATAGTACGTTATAATACTGTACATACACAATACTGTATATACACATTACTGTACATTCACAATACTGTACATACACAATACTGTATATACACAATACTGTACATTCACAATACTGTACATACACAATACTGTACATACACATTACTGTACATACACAATACTGTACATACACAATACTGTATATACACAATACTGTACATTCACAATACTGTACATACACAATACTGTACATACACATTACTGTACATACACAATACTGTACATACACAATACTGTATATACACAATACTGTACATTCACAATACTATACATACACAATACTGTACATACACATTACTGTACATACACAATACTGTACATACACAATACTGTATATACACAATACTGTACATTCAAAATACTGTACATACACAATACTGTATATACACAATACTGTACATTCACAATACTGTACATACACAATACTGTACATACACAATACTGCATATACACAATACTGTACATATACAATGCTGTATATACACAACACTGTACATACACAACACTGTACATACACAATACTGTACATACACAATACTGTACATACACAATACTGTACATACACAATACTGCATATACACAATACTGTACATATACAATGCTGTATATACACAACACTGTACATACACAATACTGTACATACACAATACTGTACATACACAATACTGTACATACACAATACTGTACATACACAATACTGTACATACACAATACTGTACATACACAATACTGTACATACACAATACTGCATATACACAATACTGTACATATACAATGCTGTATATACACAATACTGTACATATACAATGCTGTATATACACAATACTGTACATACACAATACTGTACATACACAATACTGCATATACACAATACTGTACATATACAATGCTGTATATACACAACACTGTACATACACAATACTGTACATACACAATACTGTACATACACAATACTGTACATACACAATACTGTACATACACAATACTGTACATACACAATACTGTACATACACAATACTGTACATACACAATACTGTACATACACAATACTGTACATTCACAATACTGCATATACACAATACTGTACATACACAATACTGCATATACACAATACTGTACATACACAATACTGTGCATACACAATACTGCACATACACAATACTGTACATACACAATACTGTATATACACAACACTGTAAATACACAATACTGTGCATACACAATACTGCACATACACAATACTGTACATACACAATACTGTATATACACAATACTGTACATACACAATACTGTATATACACAATACTGCACATATACAATACTGAACATACACAATACTGCACATGCACAATAATGTACATACACAAAACTTCACATACACAATACTGTACATACACAATACTGCACATACACAATACTGTACATACACAATACTGTACATACACAATACTGTATATACACAATACTGCACGTATACAATACTGTACATACACAATACTGTACATACACAATACTGTATATACACAATACTGTACATACACAATACTGTACATACACAATACTGTACATACACAATAGTGTACATACACAATACTGTACATTCACAATACTGTACATACACAAATACTGTACATATCCAATAGGGCATATACACAATACTGTGTATACACAATGCTGCACATTCACAGTACTGTACATACCTCAGAACGATACCTCAGTAAGGAACCGTTCAAGACTGTGTACACCATATACGTCAGGCCCATATTGGAATATGCAGCACCAGTTTGGAATCCACACCTGTTCAAGCACGTCAAGAAATTAGAGAAAGTGCAAGGGTTTGCAATAAGACTAGTCCCAGAGCTAAGGGGATTGTCCTATGAAGAAAGGTTAAGGGAAATTGGCCTTACGACACTGGAGGACAGGAGGGTCAGGGAAGACATGATAACGACATATAAAATACTGCGCGGAATAGACATGGTGGACAAAGACAGGATGTTCCAGAGATGGGACACAGAAACAAGAGGTTACAATTGGAAGTTGAAGACTCAGATGAGTCAAAGGGATGTTAGAAAGTATTTCTTCAGTCATAGAGTTGTCAGGTAGTGGAATAGCCTAGAAAGTGAAGTAGTGGAGGAGGGAATCATACATAGTTTTAAGGCGAGATTTGATAAAGCTCATGGAGCAGGGAGAGAGAGGACCTTGTAGCAATCAGTGAAGAGGCGGGGCCAAGAGCTATGATTCGACCCCTGTAACCACAAATAGGTGAGTACAATACTGTACATACACAACGCTGTATATAAACAATATTTTACATACACAACAGTGCACATACACAATAATGTATATACAAAGTACTGTACATACATTATACTGTACATTCACAATACTGTACATACATTATTGTGGCATGCAAAGAGTACGTAACCTTTATTCGGCGCATGTACACACCCTCATTGACAGGCTATCTCCCCCAACCAGCGAACCAGGGGCTAAGGGTTGACGATGGGGCCTCGTCGTTCAATCAGTACCCAGGTTCCAGACAATGAGAAGATGGTTTTGGTAATCGCAGAGGTGTTGTGGGTACCACTCACCCTTCTGCCCTTGTCATTCACATTCTAGTGCCAGTTGAAGCACTGTCTGCTCTCTAGTGGCTTCTGTTCTGCCTTGCTTACCGTGGAGTGCACTAATACCTATCACTGTACATAGTGTATATAGTGTACATACTTCTGTTCTAAATTGTTGAAGGATAATATAAGTCAAAAGTTTTTCTGATGTGTTTATTTTGCTCCCTTTACACCCAGGATAACAGGCCATTGTGACTCCTGGGTTGTAATAATTATACTGTACATACGCAGCACTGTACATACACAATAGTGTACATTAACAATACTGTACATACACAAATACTGTACATATACAAAAGTCCACATACACAATACTGTACCTCCACAATACTGCACTTACACAGTACTGTACGTACACAATACTCTACATACACAATATTGTACATACACAATACTGTACATACACAATATTCTACATACACAACACTGTACATAAACAGTACTGTACATACACAATACTGCACATACACAATACTCTACATACACAATACATACACAATACTGTATATACACAACACTGTACATAAACAATACTGTACATACACAAAAGTGCATATACACAATATTGTACATACACAATGATGTACATACACAATAGAGTACATACACAATACTGTATAAATACAATACTATGTAAACACAATATTGTACATACACACTACTGTACATAAACAATAGTGTACATACACAATAGCGCACATACACACTACTGTACATAAACAATACTGTACATACACAATTGCGCACATACACAATACTGTACATACACAATACTGTACATACACAATAGTGTACATACACAATACTGTACATAAACAGTAGTGTACATACACAATACTGAACATACACAATAGGTTAGGTTAGGTAAAGTTTGTCAGGAAACAGGAGAAGTGTTTCATGACGCGGGCCTTAGATGATGACCCGCCGTTGGAGCTTATGGTCATCTGACCGAGGCCTTCCTCTGGCTTACTGGTCCACCCCTTTAAAAATTAAGGTTTTAAGTACATTCATACACAATAGTGCACATACACAGTATTGTACATACACAATACTGTACATACACAATACTGTACATACACAATACTGTACATACACAATAGTGTACATACACAATACTGTACATAAACAGTAGTGTACATACACAATACTGAACATACACAATAGGTTAGGTTAGGTAAAGTTTGTCAGGAAACAGGAGAAGTGTTTCATGACGCGGGCCTTAGATGATGACCCGCCGTTGGAGCTTATGGTCATCTGACCGAGGCCTTCCTCTGGCTTACTGGTCCACCCCTTTAAAAATTAAGGTTTTAAGTACATTCATACACAATAGTGCACATACACAGTATTGTACATACACAATACTGTACATACACAATACTGTACATACACAATACTGTACATACACAACACTGTATAGACACAATTCTGAACATACACAATACTGTATAGACACAATACTGAACATACACAACACTGTATAGACACAATACTGCACATACACAATGCTGTATAGACACAATACTGAACATGCACAACACTGTATAGACACAATACTGCACATACACAATGCTGTATAGACACAATACTGAACATACACAACACTGTATAGACACAATACTGAACATACACAACACTGTATTGACACAATATGAACATACACAACATGTATAGACACAATACTGCACATACACAATGCTGTATAAGACACAATACTGAACATACACAACACTGTTATGACACAATACTGAACATACACAACACTGTATAGACACAATACTGAACATACACAACACTGTATAGACACAATACTGAACATACACAACACTGTATAGACACAATACTGCACATACACAATGCTGTATAGACACATACTGAACATGCACAACACTGTATAGACACAATACTGCACATACACAATGCTGTATAGACACAATACTGAACATACACAACACTGTATAGACACAATACTGCACATACACAATGCTGTATAGACACAATACTGAACATACACAACACTGTATAGACACAATACTGAACATACACAACACTGTATAGACACAATACTGAACATACACAACACATGTATAGACACAATACTGCACATACACAATGCTGTATAGACACAATACTGAACATACACAACACTGTATAGACACAATACTGCACATACACAATGCTGTATAGACACAATACTGAACATACACAACACTGTATAGACACAATACTGCACATACACAATGCTGTATAGACACAATACTGAACATACACAACACTGTATAGACACAATACTGCACATACACAATGCTGTATAGACACAATACTGAACATACAACAACACTGTATAGACACAATACTGCACATACACAATGCTGTATAGACACAATACTGAACATACACAACACTGTATAGACACAATACTGAACATACACAACACTGTATAGACACAATACTGCACATACACAATGCTGTATAGACACAATACTGAACATACACAACACTGTATAGACACAATACTGAACATACACAACACTGTATAGACACAATACTGAACATACACAACACTGTATAGACACAATACTGCACATACACAATGCTGTATAGACACAATACTGAACATACACAACACTGTATAGACACAATACTGAACATACACAACACTGTATAGACACAATACTGAACATACACAACACTGTATAGACACAATACTGCACATACACAATGCTGTATAGACACAATACTGAACATACACAACACTGTATAGACACAATACTGAACATACACAACACTGTATAGACACAATAGTGCACATACACAACACTGTATAGACATAATACTGAACATACACAACACTGTATAGACACAATACTGAACATACACAACACTGTATAGACACAATACTGAACATACACAACACTGTATAGACACAATACTGCACATACACAATGCTGTATAGACATAATACTGAACATAATAGAGGGGAACCTTATAATAACGTTTCGACCAATGTTCACGTATCGAACTCTTTTGTTATTTTCTTTTCACAGTGACATTTTGCAGCCAAATTTGGACAAAGATGACTCGTAACTGTGCGGGAAGTGCTGATAACTTCTGTTATGTGTGTGGAGTCTTGTATCACAAAAGCCTAACACCTTTATTTTGGCTGTCAAGGTTGGAGATCAGTCCAGGAGCTGGACCCTGCACATAGGATGCGAAGTCCACTGTTTGCCAGTGAATGAAGCAGAAAGATAAAAGGTACGACTTTTGCAGCGTCAGTGTGGTGTGGAGGGAACCAACAGACCATGTAAGCGATTGTTGCTTCTGTATGGTGCCACCAGAGTCATCGTAAACAGCAGCTTGAAATGCGAGACGTTTAATCGTATCCTACGATTCTCTTTATTGTTAAAAGTTTAGTGATAGACCTAAAACTACTACAGGGATAAAAAGACACTATTGCAGATAATAGGCTGATATATATAACCTGGAAGAACAGATTGAAGAAGAGGAGAAGGAACTCGAGAGGATAACGGAATACGCAAGGAAGGCAGAGTGATGCTCGGTGAGGAAATAACAGAGTGGAACCACCTAGGCTGAGTACAGGAACTCGAGTTGCTGATATTTGTGAACGACCTGCTAGAGCGTGCATCCTATGTATCAATATTTTCGTAATGTCTTGAAACAGACTAACTTATAACCCTAATTTTTAAAGGGGTGGACCTGTTAGCCAACGGAAGTCCTCGGTCAGATGACCAAAAGCTCAAACAGCGGGTCATCATACGACTGAGACCCGCGTCAGGAAACACTCGTCCTGTTTCCTGACGAACCTGGCCTAACCCTAACCTGTCTTGAAACTAATAACATTTACCGGAAACAGGACTAATGGAGAGTAAAGACGTAGCCAAAAGCGGCAGCTTTAATTACTTTCTCATAAGTGTGATGAGGATAGAGCTAAAAGACCAGGAATAAAATAAAACCCGAGAGAAAAACCCCATCTAGAAGTGTACATGGTTGAAGGAGATGTCAGCAAGCATCACACCCAGGATATAATTAATGAACATTTCAACCGTGATTTATTATTGGTGAGAGCAGCGTAGCCGCGATAAACTTCTCATTAATTTTATGAGTGTCCATTTATTTAACATATTAATGCGTAACATTTCAGAATATGCAAAACTAAGTCAAAAACTCCTTTTAGCAATTATCACACTGACAGAAAAAACTCACAGCTTCAGACCCGTCATATATATATATATATATATATATATATATATATATATAGCTGCTATCAAGTTAATATATATATATATATATATATATATGTCGTGCCGAATATGTAAAACTGGTCAATTAGCAAGAACTCGTTTAAAATTAAGTCCTTTCTAAAATTTTCTCTTATACGTTTAACGATATTTTTTTTCATTAATGTTGATGTAAAAAATTATAATTTTGCACCAAAAGGAACTTAGAAAACTTACCTAACCTTATTATAACAAGCGCAATTTATTTTAGCCTAACCCAACTAAATATATTTTAGATTTGTTTACAATAATTTAATACTGAACAAACACAGTGAAATATATTTTTTTCGTTAGGTTCAGAATGATTTTGATATCGATACCATGCTCAGCCCTTCTAGGGTAGGGTAGGCGCTGAGCCCGAGCCATTAGCTCACAAGACTGTCATTCCCATTAGCCCCCTTGGGGCGGGGATGGCAGACCAGAGAGGCCTAGCTTGTGGCTAGGCCTGGAGACAGTTGGTCCCAAAGATGAGGAGGTACTTGTGCCTCCTCCCATGGGAGACTTAGGTCTCAGACACTCCCTAAAGAGGGAGCCAAGGCCGGGCCACCACTTGGAAAAGGCCCGGGCCGGGAGAATACCGGCTAATCTTTAATAATAAATAATGATTTTGACGAAATATTGCATACACAAATTTTCACTTGTCCTATATGGCAAGATGAGCGTTGCTATTTAAGCCAAGATCGCAAGTTCTGCCTATTCGGCACGACTTTATATATATATATATAATATATATATATTATATATATATATATTATATATATATATATACAAACACTGATCTCTGGCTGAAGGAGACTCGAACCTACAAACCTTGGAACAAGGTACGCAGTGCTTTATCAGTCTACCCACACTGGACCAATACCTTGGAGTCCAGCTTGCGCTAGACTTTGATCCAAGGCAGCCAGCTTTCAGGGAGAAGGCTTATAGCTTTTCATCTCATCCCCTGCATGCATCAGCCTCACTAGAGATTCGGAATGATTTTTGCGGAATCTTTCTGGGGCAGGGGTGGTAGCTCTTGCAAACTCAATCGAGAGGGCCATTACTGAAATGCCTAGGATTTTAAACTGACAGAAGATAGAGGTACAGGTGTGTGTGGGACACAGGCAGGTTACAACACTAGGGTTGAAAACAGTAAATGTATAAATGACATTCACCATGAAGATATAAATAAAGACAATAGATCAGGTCAGCAAACAAAGGGAGACAGCAGAGGCCAGCAAGGGACTAGCTCCGTTATTAAGGTGTACTATACTAATAGCAGGAGTGTAAGAAATAAGATAGAAGTGCTAAGATTAATTGCAAGTGCAGGAAACGTAGATATCATTGCTATAACAGAGACCTGGCTCAATCTGAAAGATAGAGAGATGCCTTCTGAATGTCACATACAAGGTTATAAATTATTCCACACTGACAGAGTCAACAGGAAGGGTGGTGGAGTAGCAATTTAAACTGGGGAGAAATCAGAGTGGGGAAGCGTCACGAGCGGTGTTCCACAGGGGTCAGTGTTGGGCCCCCTGTTGTTCACAATCTACATAAACGACATTGATGAGGGCATAAAGAGCGACATAAGCAAGTTTGCCGATGACACCAAAATAGGCCGTCGAATTCATTCTGACGAGGACATTAGAACACTCCAGGAAGATTTGAATAGACTGATGCAGTGGTCGGACAAGTGGCAGATGCAGTTTAATATAGACAAATGCAAGGTTCTAAATGTTGGACAGGAAAATAACCACGCCACATATAAACTACATAATGTAGATCTTAATATTATGGATTGCAAAAAAGATTTAGGAGTTCTGGTTAGCAGTAATCTAAAACCAAGACAACAGTACATAAGTGTTCACAATAAAGCTAACAGAATCCTTGGCTTCATATCAAGAAGCATAAATAATAGGAGTCCTCAGGTTGTTCTTCAACTCTATATACCCTGGGTTAGACCTCTTTTAGATTATACTGCACAGTTTTGGTCACCGTATTACAGAATGGATATAAATGCTCTGGAAAACATACAAAGGAGGATGACAAAGTTGATCCCATGTATCAGAAGAAATCTTCCCTATGAGGATAGACTGAGGGTATGTATGTATAATGTTCGCCAAAACCAGGGTCCTGGCATGGGTCTTAATCTTGAGATGACCTATCTCTGGCTCCTGAAGGAGAATTGATTTTTCACTGTTGCAGCATATGCTGCTCAAGCACTGTTCCGCACAGTCCGGCTAGTGTGCCTCATAAGCGACTGAGGTTACTCCTTCTCAGCTGTTTCCTGAGCTGGGGACTGGGCTCTGTCCGCTCTGATAATCTGCAGATTCATGGCATCCACTGTTTCCTTCTCTGTCAGTAAGCACACCCTCAGGAGTGTGCTGACCATCTGCCGGAACATGCTCTGTTGTTCTGTGGAGGTGATTGTGTTGCAGATAATATCCGTGAATGCCTTGATGAGTGTTAAGAGATCCTCTCTGTTGAGGGCCTGCGTTGTCGGTGGGTTCGAAGCAGTGGATATTATCTGGGCTGTTGTAATCTGTGGGGACTGCTGAGGGTTGTATTTTTTCACTGTGCACACTGTGGCCTGTTGCTGTATGCCAAGTTGTGTACCCGGCATCTGCTGGTGAGGTGCAGCCACAGCCTGCATAGTGGCTGTGCCTGGCAAGGAGGCCGGTGGGGGCTCGTGTAGTGCCGTCTGCTGATTGCGTTGCCCAGATGTTTCCTGTTGGCGCCGCTTGTTCCTCATGTTTTTGTTTCTTCGTTGCGGTAGTGGGGGAGGATGCTCCTGTTCATGACGCCTAGTTGAGTCTTCAAGGGTCGGAAATTCCTGGGCATTGAGTTGGGTTGCCTGATGAGAGTTCTGCAGTGTGGCAGGATTCTCTGCACCCATCGTCTGCTGAGGGTGATGCTCTGCCGTAGCCTGCTGTCTCGTCGTTGGTGTCTTCCAGGCCTCACGAATTCTAGTGAGCCTCTCAGGGCATCGAGGGTTCCAGACATGGTGTTTCTGCCTGCAATTCGGGCATCGTGGAGTGGGTGGCGATGCATTCTTCAGCTTGGTGATGCATTCCTCGGTAGGGGGGGGGCTGGCTGCAGACACCGCAGATTCTCTGTTCGGACAGAGTGCCCCAGGTTCCGTAACCTGGCATTTTAAAACATCGAACGGGTTTTCTGTCGTAAAGGTCCGACATCGTACCTGCCCCAAAACCGGGTCCAGCTGGGATGGCAGCGGTCCTACTGCTGAATGGGGACCGCCGGGGGGTGCTTGCCTGCCGTTTTTTGCCTTGAAGCGCTGACACGACACGGGGGTGAGCTGCATTTCCTCGTGGCATCACAGGGGGTATCGAAAATCACTACACCCTTGGTGCCCCTTCTGCCGAGAATCCAGTTCCTCCAGTGTGAGGGAGGGGTCTTCTCCATGACTTTTTTAAAGGGTGATATATATTTCCCTTTTGATGGAGTCAGTTTTGGGTTCTCCCCTCATTTTAACCCATATCTGAACCCCATTTTGGGCCCGGTTTTCCAGGTTTAACCACCCCATAGGGGGTTTTGTGTTCCCCATAACCCTTTAAAACCTTAATCTGGAAGGTGATTTGAGCTGGTTTACATCCCTCCTTGGGGGAGGGGCGTGTCTTACTGTTCACATATCCTCCTTCCGTATTCCTGGCTGCATTTTAGGCTTGTCAGAACTGGAGCTTTTCCTCTGATACACGGAGGGTCCGCAACTTCTTCGCTAGGATTTCGCCCCACATTTTAAATCCGAGTCGTCCCTTTTTAAAACCGAGTCATCCGTCGTGTCCCTGGAACATCGTGACCTCTTCCTTTCGGCAGAAGCCATGTGTGTCCACATGGTGCTTGACTGTGATGCTGAACTAATGAATGTGAAATTTTAACTGTGCTAAATGGGAGACTAGGGCCCCAAATCCGGGCCCCTTTTTGAAAGGCGTAAAATCGGGGGCGATGTGATTGAGGTGTATAAATGGAAGACAGGAATAAACAAAGGGGATGTAAATAATGTGCTGAAAATATCTAGCCTAGACAGGACTCGTAGCAATGGTTTTAAGTTGGAACAATTCATATTCAGGAAGGATATAGGAAAGCACTCGTTTGGTAATAGAGTTGTGGATGAGTGGAACAAACTCCCGAGCACAGTTATAGAGGCTAAAACGTTGTGTAGTTTTAAAAAAAGGATAGATAAGTGCAAGGTTCTGAAGCTCGGGTGTCCATAACTTATAAGTTAAATAATGTAGAACTTAGCTATACAGATTGCGAAAAGGACTTGGGAGATATGGTGAGCAACAACCTTAAACCAAGACAGCAATGTTGTGCAAGAAAGGTATAAAATACCGACAATATGAAAGTTAAGACACACGTGCAACATCTGGATATCTTTATTGTAGACGTTTCGCCATCCAGTGGCTTTATCAATACAGATTCTAGGACATAATAGGAAGACAGTAGAACTATATACAAAAGATGAAGTAATCAGTCCCTCAGCCTTGGAGTTAGTGTTCACAGTATCGTGGTGGAGGAGAATCTGGAGCAAAGGCAAGAAGACTGGCGGTTATATAGGCGTCAGTGGATAGGGACGGGCAGCAGACGAGAGCATAGTCACTGGTAGGCGGGATTCCCCAGTGGAAGTAGGTCCTTCCCAAAGATGAACATCAAAATGGTATACAATACCGACAGGTTGGTAGGTAAGACACAGGCAACAGTTAGGCAGCTTTATTCCGAAAAGTTTCGCCTACACAGTAGGCTTCTTCAGTCGAATACAGAAAGTAGGCAGGAACAGTAGAGATGTGAAGACGATGTAATCAGTCCATCACCCTTGAAGTCGTAGAATTTGAGGTTGTCAGTCCCTCGGCCTGGAGAAGTTCAGTTCCATAGTCAGGAACTATCTGAAGATCAAGCGACAGTGCGGAGACTTAAATACTGTCGGAAGGAGAGGTGCAGAGTAGTAGTAGTAGTAGTGAGAATGTAGCCACTGAGAGGTCAGGTCCCTCTCACATCCAACAGTTCTCACTTGAAAGGGTTGTCTAAGGCGTTTTCTGTACCAAGAGGCCATGTGTTGCAGTGTCTGACAAGATGAACATCAAAATGGTATACAATACCGACAGGTTGGTAGGTAAGACACATAGGCAACAGTTAACTGTTGCCTATGTTAAGACACATGTTGCACATGTGTCTTAACTTTCATATTGTCGGTATTTTAAACCTTTCTTGCACAACTTGTCAGACACAGCAACATCATGGAATCTTGGTTCAGAGGACATCTACAAGACCTTCTTCACGGCTGCTGCAACTAACCCATCTCTTTGGGAAGGACCTACTTCCACTGGGGAATCCCGCCTACCAGTGACTATGCCCTCGTCTGCTGCCCGTCCCTATCCACTGACGCCTATATAACCGCCAGTCTTCTTGCCTTTGCTCCAGATTCTCCTCCACCACGATGTTGTGAACACTAACTCCAAGGCTGAGGGACTGATTACCTCATCTTTTGTATATAGTTCTACTGTCTTCCTATTATGTCCTAGAATCTGTATTGATAAAGCCACTGGATGGCGAAACGTCTACAATAAAGATATCCAGATGTTGCACATGTGCCTTAACTTTCACATCAAGACAGCAGTGCCTAAGCGTACGTAATAAGGCAAATAGGTTATTGGGATTTATATCAAGATGTTGGTTTAGAAAGACACGTAAGCAAACACTATACCATATTTATTAGAAAACGTTTCGGTCCTGGGACCTTGATCACTTCTAACATACAGAGGTAGAAAGACATTATATATATAGGCGGAGAGTGAGATGTGACGCACGTGACCTGAGGAATGTCATAAGAACATAAGAATGGAGGAACACTGTAGAAGGCCTGCTGGCCCATGCGAGGCAGGTCCTTATCAAAACAACCTCTACCTATGATGAGGACGGGTAGACGATGAAATCATGTGACTCCTGTGTTGTTGGGTTGGTGCTGCTTAAGTATCATGTATGCCAACGTTTTTGAAATTTTGTAGTTTCCAGTGTTGCGTTCTATAGTGTCGGTGACGGCGATTAGTGAGGCTTCTAGGCACCGTCGGCGTCTGAGGTCTGGTTCGGTGAGAACGAGTTGTGCCTCGTTCCAGTTCATCAAATGCCCCGTGGAGTCTCTGTGGAGGACACAGGCGTACCTTACATCGTCTCTGTTAGAGGCATTTCGATGTTCATTCAGGCGGACTGCAAGATCTCTGCCTGTCTCGCCTACATATTTCTTGGGACAGAACCCACAGGGGATAGTGTAGACGCCTGCTGTAGAAGTTAGAGGTGTGGGGCTGCGTTTCGTAGTGAGGTCTTTGATAGATGATGTGTTTATGGTGGAAACGTTGATGTTACTCATAGCAAGTGCCCGGCGAGTATTCGTGGCAACATCGCCACATGGGAGTACTATGAACTGTTTAGGGGGCTGTTCCATGGGCGGTTTGTTGAGGATAGCTTGTGCCTTGAGTCTTGCTATGAGTAGCATCAACGTTTCCACCATAAACACATCATCTATCAAAGACCTCACTACGAAACGCAGCCCCACACCTCTAACTTCTACAGCAGGCGTCTACACTATCCCCTGTGGGTTCTGTCCCAAGAAATATGTAGGCGAGACAGGCAGAGATCTTGCAGTCCGCCTGAATATGATACTGTTTATTTGGATTTTAGTAAAGCCTTCGATAGAGTACCTCACAAGAGACCCTTAAGAAAAGTGGCAGCTCATGGTATAGGAGGTAAAGTTCTAGCATGGATTGAGGCATGGCGTACCAATAGAAAGCAGAGAGTTACCATTAATGGAGTGAAATCTGAATGGGGATTAGTCACTAGTGGCGTTCCACAAGGATCAGTTTTAGGCCCTCTCTTGTTCATAATTTACATTAATGACCTTGATGAAGGGATTACGAGTGACATGAGTAAGTTTGCTGATGATACAAAGATAGGCCGTATAATTCCCTCTGAGGAGGACGTCAATGAACTCCAGGAGGATTTGAACAAATTAATGTCTTGGTCTGAAAAATGGCAGATGAAGTTCAATGTGGATAAGTGTAAGGTTCTTGCCCTTGGTAATGAAAATAACCCTCGAAGCTATAATCTAGGTGAAGTAGAGCTTGATCATACAGAATGTGAAAAAGACTTGGGAGTCATGGTAAGCAGAAATCTAAAGCCAAGACAGCAGTGCCTTGATAAATTAGACACATGTGCAACTCTTGGGTATCTTTGTTGAGGAAACGTTTCGCCACACGGTGGCTTCATCAGTCCATACATAGGAGAAACTTGAAGAACAGGAGGAGAATGAGGTAATCAGTCCCTCAACCTTGAGTCGATGTATTCAGTCCATCAATCTTGAGTAGAATACGGCAGATGAGCGGAGAAGTAGCTTATAAACCGTATGGCAGGAGAGGTGCAGCAGTCATAGGTAGTGTGACATTTGTTCAATGTGGAAGTAGGTTGTGCCCAAGAATTAGGCAAGCGAAGAATTCCTAAGTATTAAGATCGACTCAAGGTTGAGGGACTGATTACCTCATTCTCCTCCTGTTCTTCAAGTTTCTCCTATGTATGGACTGATGAAGCCACCGTATGGCGAAACGTTTCCTCAACAAAGATACCCAAGAGTTGCACATGTGTCTAATTTATCAACATGTCGGTTCTCTGAACCATTCATCTACAAACCTGTCAGACACTGCAACTTCTTGGAATCTTAATACTTAGGAATTCTTCGCTTGCCTAATTCTTGGGCACAACCTACTTCCACATTGAACAAATGTGACACTACCTATGACTGCTGCACCTCTCCTGCCATACGGTTTATAAGCTGCTTCTCCGCTCATCTGCCGTATTCTACTCAAGATTGATGGACTGAACACATCGACTCAAGGTTGAGGGACTGATTACCTCATTCTCCTCCTGTTCTTCAAGTTTCTCCTATGTATGGACTGATGAAGCCACCGTATGGCGAAACGTTTCCTCAACAAAGATACCCAAGAGTTGCACATGTGTCTAATTTATCAACATGTCGGTTCTCTGAACCATTCATCTACAAACCTGTCAGACACTGCAACTTCTTGGAATCTTAATACTTAGGAATTCTTCTGCATTAGTGTCTCAATCTTCAACTTGTCGGTTTTTCAAACCATTCATCACAACTGTCAGACACTGCAGCATCATGGGATCTTGTTACAAAGAATTCTACAACACTTGTTCAACCTTTGGACGAAGACCTACTTCGACTAGTGGATGGTACCACTATGACCCCGCCTCCGCCTGCTTCACCTCACCTCACTACAGTATATAAGCCACGTCTACGGCCCTATGCTGTACATTCTACAAGACTGATGGACTGAACACATCGACTCCAGGTTGAGGGACTGATTACCTCATTCTACTCCTCTCCTTACGCCTTCCTCTTTGTATTGGACTGATGAAGCCACTGTGTGGCGAAACGTTTCCTGAATAAAGATTCCCATATGCTGCATAAGTGTCTCAATCTTCAACTTGTCGGTTTTTCAAACCATTCATCACAACTGTCAGACACTGCAGCATCATGGGATCTTGTTACAAAGAATTCTTCAACTCTTGTTCAACCTTTGGACGAAGACCTACTTCGACTAGATTAAGGTCCTGATTGACTTTACGTCGTAGAACCTCGATGGCTTTTTTGGTAGGTACTTTTGTGAAGAGGGAAGTCACATCCAAACTGCTTAGTTTCTTGTTACGGATGGAGAGGTTTCGGATGCGGTTGAGAAGGTCGCCTGAGTGTTTAAGATGAGCGGGGCTGATGGTCCCCAGAAGGCAGGAAAGATGTTTGGCAAGAACTCTGGCTAGTTTGTGTGGAGCACTGCCTATTCCTGACGTGATTGGTCTGAGAGGAATATTGTGTTTATGGGTCTTGGGTAAACCATACATGTGTGCTGGTTTAGGGTTAGCCCCGCTCATCTTAAACACTCAGGCGACCTTCTCAACCGCATCCGAAACCTCTCCATCCATAACAAAAAACTAAGCAGTTTGGATGTGACTTCCCTCTTCACAAAAGTACCTACCAAAAAAGCCATCAAGGTTCTACGACGTAAAGTCAATCAGGACCTTAATCTTCCTCTACCTCCCAGAGATTTTGTTGACTTGTTCCACTCATCAACTACCCTATTTCCAAACCAATACTTTCCTATGTCCTTTCTAAATCCCTATATTCAGCCTATTATTCATCCATTTTGGGTCATTTCTATTTGATCTAATTTCTTTATAAGGGATAAACGTTCTTTGAGCATCATGTATAGTGTTCAGAAAACTGTCATATTGATAGCTCTCTTTGTTACCCCAGTCAACAGATGATAAGTGTTCTCTAAGCCCATGGTAATCTGCTAAGCGAAAATCTGGGACTGTTACTGAGTTATCCCTACTATCATACTTCCGTTCAATGCTAAATGTAATTGATTTGTGGTCGCTAGCACCCAGTTCCTCTGAAACTTCTAAATTATTAACAAGGGATTCATTGTTTGCCAAAACTAAGTCAAGCAGGTTATTACCCCTTGTAGGTTCTGTCACAAACTGCTTCAAAAAACAATCCTGAACTACTTCTAAGAAGTCGTATGATTCTAAATTCCCAGTCAAGAAATTCCAGTCAATATGACTAAAGTTAAAGTCTCCTAGAATTACTACATTATCGTGCCTTGTGGCCCTAACAATTTCCTCCCATAGTAGTCTCCCCTGGTCCCTATCTAAATTTGGGGGATGGTATATCACACCTGAAATTAATTTTTCATGCCCCTCTGAAAATTCTATCCAAACAGACTCTGTATGTGTTACTTCAGACTTAATACCCGTTTTTATGCAACAGTACAAGCGATCTCGGACATACAATGCCACCCCACCCCCCTTTCCGACACTTTTATCTACTTGGAACAATTTAAAACCCTGAATGTGACATTCCACAGGCATGTCCCGACTTTTTGAATTAAACCACGTCTCAGTAATGGCAAATACATCAATGTTACCTGCACTAGCAACTAGTCTCAACTCGTCCATCTTATTCCTAGCACTGTGACTATTTGTGTAATAAATATTTAAAGACCCTCCTCTCTCTTTACCCTTCCTGCTCCTTTCTGTTATTCCACTAAACCTATTACTGTCCTTGTCAATTAGTGCCACTGGCTTTCCAATATCCACCTCATTTTGCCTATTACTAGTTCTCCTAGTACTCATATTACTACCCTGCGACTTCACAGTTTTCCCGCCAAAACCCATACCACTAACTATTCCTAGTTTAAAGACCTAACAGCTCCCTCCACTGCATTGGCCAGTGCTCCCACCCCACACCTAGATAAGTGAACCCCATCCCTGGCATACATGTCATTTCTGCCATAGAAGAGGTCCCAGTTGTCAATGAATGTTACCGCATTTTCCTTACAGTATTTGTCCAGCCAGCAATTGACACCAATTGCTCTGGACAACCATTCATTTCCAACTCCTCTCCTTGGCAAAATGCCACATATGACAGGTTTCCCACCCTTCCTCATAATTATCTCTATTCCTGACCTATACCTGCTAATTAGGTCCTCACTCCTAAGTCTGCCAACATCGTTGCCTCCAGCACTGAGACAGATAATAGGATTGCTCCCATTACCTCTCATGATGTCATCCAGATGGCTAACAATATCCTTCAACCCAGCCCCAGGAAAACACACTCTCTGCCTCCTACTCCTATCCTTCAAGCAGAATGCCCTATCCATGTACCTAATCTGGCTATCCCTAACAACAACAATGTTTTTACCTTCCTTGGCATCGTCCTTCTTGATGCTCCCAGTAGTCGACTCACATTCGTCAGGTAGCATTACACCACTTGTAGAATTCGTCAAGACGTTCTCGATGGTCTTCGTTGGGGTTTCTAGGGATGTCTCACTCACGTCTGCCAATGCTTCCTTGGTGCTCGTTGTGGCATTCCCAGTAGAACACTCACATTCGTCAGGTAGCATGGAGAATGGGTTGGAAGTTTCCACGGTAGTCTTCTGGTTTCTCGTTGTTTCTGTCTCTCCAACCGTTTTCTTGATCCTCAGCTTGGTTCCATGTTGCCCGGCCACTGACCAAGCTCCCCTCTTAACCTGGGGACTCACAACAGGAGGATTACTACGTATCCTCTTGTTCTCCTCCGTTAATCGCCGTATCTCCAGCTTAGCAACTCTGAGCTCTTCTCTCAGCTGCTGGTAAAGTTGCTCAAGAGAGGGCATCCTGGTTCAGATTCACAGAGAGCACACAAACAGGTTTTCACAGAGCTATGTACACGTCACCACTCAAAGCTAAGTACACGTCACCACTGAGCTAAGTACACGTCACCACTGAGCTAAGTACACGTCACCACTCAAAGCTAAGTACACGTCACCACTGAGCTAAGTACACGTCATGTCTTCAGCGCTACAGTAAACTCACTAACTACAAACATCAACATCAGTGAGGTAACCTCAGCGGCTGTTACGAGAGCTACTTCAGAAAACGATGTCATCTTCGAGCAGTGCCATTGACACTCTTGCCACCTCACTGAAACTTGTCCATGTGCTCAGAAAGACTCCGTGGGTGTTTTTTTAAAGACTGTTTGACGCTGATGGCAGTGACGTGAGTCAGGACAAGCATGGGTGGAGTCCACTGGAGGAGGCGGTCGGTCCCCTTGCCCGCTGTTTACACGTTGATAAGGTTTCTTGCGTGTGTGTGTATTCACCTAATTGTACTCACCTAATTGTGATTGCAATAGTCGAGACTCAGCTCCTGGCCCCGCCTCTTCACTGACCGCTTCTAGGTCCTCTCTCTCTCTGCTGCCTGAGCTTTGTCATACCTCGTCTTAAAGCTATGTATGATTCCTGCCTCCACTACATCACATGCTAGGCTATTCCACTTCCTGACGACTCTATGACTGAAGAAATAGTTCCTAACATCCCTCTGACTCGTCTGAGTCTCCAGCTTCCAATTGTGACCCCTTGTTTCTGTGTCCCCTCTCTGGAACAACCTGTCTCTGTCTACCTTATCTATTCCACGCAATATTTTGTATGTCGTTATCATGTCTCCCCTGACCCTCCTATCCTCCAATGTCGTCAGTCCGATTTCCCTCAACCTTTCTTCGTAGGACAAACCCCTGAGCTCTGGAACTAGCTTGTTGCAAACCTATGCACTTTCTCTAATTTCTTGACGTGCTTGACCAGGTGTGGGTTCCAAACTGGTGCTGTATACTCCGGTATGGGCCTGATGTACACAGTGTACAGTGTCTTGAACGATTCCTTACTAAGGTATCGGAACGCTATTCTGAGGTTTGCCAGGCGCCCGTATGCTGCAGCAGCTATCTGGTTGATTTGTGCCTCCGGAGACATGCTCAGTGTTACGGTCACCCCAAGATCTTTCTCCTTGAGCGAGGTTTGCAGTCCATGGCCACCTAGTCTATACTCTGTTTGCGGTCTTCTTTGCCCTTCTCTGATTTTCATGACTTTGCATTTGGCAGGGTTGAATTCGAGAAGCCAGTTGCTGGACCGCGTATCCAGCCTGTCCAGGTATCTTTGAAGTCCTGCCTGATCCTCATCTGATTTAATTCTCCTCATTAACTTCACATCATCTGCGAACAGGGACACTTCTGAGTCTAACCCTTCCATCGTGTCATTCACATATACCAGAAATAGCACTGGTGCTAGGACCGACCCCCGTGGGACCCCGCTCGTCACAGGTGCCCACTATGATACTTCATCACGTACCATGACTCGTTGTTGCCTCCCTGTCAGGTATTCTTTGATCCATTGCAGTGCCCTTCCTGTTATACGCGCCTGATCCTCTAGCTTGTGCACTAGTCGATTGTGAGGAACTGTGTCAAAGGCCTTCTTACAGTCCAAGAAAATGCAATCAACCCACCCCTCTCTCTCTCCTGTCTTCCTTCTGTAACTTTGTCATAGAACTCCAGAAGGTTTGTAACACAGGATGTGTGTGTGTGTGTGTGTGTGTGTGTGTGTGTGTGTGTGTGTGAGTGTGTGTGTGTGTGCGTGTGTGCACGCGCGTGTGCATGTCAAACTCACACGAGCATCTAGAATCCAAAAAATGCCTATTATCAATCTCAATTCATGAAGTTCCAACGTTTTTATTTCAGTTTAAAATGAAAAATCGCATCAGCGAAAATAACACTATTCAAATTGGTTTTACTAAAACACCGTGTTAAATTTTTTTTTTTTTTTTTGAACACGGCATTTGAATAAAACCAATTTGTTTTTAAGTGGGGGTAAGGGAGGGGTTAAGGGAGGGGGTAAGGGAGGGGTTAAGGGAGGGGGTAAGGGAAGAAATGTTTTCATGGGGATTAATATTATACAGATCTACATCCGACAGTATTTTTGATATTACACACACAAAATTCCGCACATTCTGGGCTGCCCTCATCTGTATGTTAGGGAGGGTACTGATAGGAAGGGTATTGATAGAGAGGGTATTGATGCTGAGAGTATTGATAGGGAAGATATTGACAGGGAAGGCAACGAAAGGGGGGGTATTGATAGTGAGGGTATTAATAGGGTATTGATGGTAAGAGTATTGATAGGGAGGGTATTGATAGGCAGAGTGTTGATAAGGTTTTCTTCGGATTTTTAACCCTGGAGGGTTAGCCACCCAGGATAACCCAAGAAAGTCAGTTCGTCATCGAGGTCTGTCTAACTTATTTCCATTGTGGTCCTCAATCTTGTCCCCCAGGATGCGACCCACACCAGTCGACTGACACCCAGGTAACTATTTGCTGCTAGGTGAACAGGACAACAGGTGTAAGGAAACACGTTGAAATGTTCCCACCCCGCCACGAATCGAACCCGGGCCTTCAGCGTGTGAAGCGAGAGCTTTAGCCACCAGGCCACCAAACCAGGGAGGGTATTGAGGGTATTGATGGGAGGATATTGATAGGGAGGGTATTGATAGTGAGAGTATTGATGGGGAGAGTATTGATGGGGACAGTATTGTTAGAGAGGGTATTGATAGGGAAGATATTGATAGGGAGGGTATTGAAACGGAGGGTATTGATAGGGAGGGTATTGAAATGGAGGGTATTGATAGGGAGGGTATTGATAGTAAGAGTATTGATTTGGAGGGTACTGATATTGAGGGTATTGACAGGGAGGGTATTGATAGGGAAGGGCATTGATATGGAGGGTATTGATAGGGAGGGTATTGATAGGGAAGGTATTGAGAGGGAAGATGTTTATAGGGAGGATATTGATAGTAACAGTATTGACATGGACGGTATTAATAGTTGGGATATTGATGGGGAGAGTATTGCTAAGGAGGGTATTGATAGGGAGAGTATTGATAGGGATAGTATTGATAGTGAGACTATTGATAGGGATAGTACTGATAGGGAGAGTATTGATAGGGAGAGTATTGATAGTGAGGGTGTTGACAGTGAGAGTATTGATAGGGAGGGTATTGATAGGGAAGATATTGATAGTGAGAGCATTGATAGGGAGGGTACTGATAGGGAGGGTATTGATAGTGAGAGTATTGATAGGGAGGGTATTGATAGTGAGAGTATTATTATGGAGGATATTGATAGTGAGGGTATTGATAGGGAGGGTATTAATAGGAAGGGTATTGACAGGGAGGCTATTGGTAGTGAGAGTATTGTTATGGAGGATATTGGTAGAGAGGGTATTGATAGGAAGGGTATAGATAGGGAGGGTATTGATAGTGAGAGTATTGATATGGAGGGCATTGATAGGGAGGGTATTGGTAGTGAGAGTATTGTTATGGAGGATATTGATAGTGAGGGTATTGATAGGGAGGGTATTGATAGGGAGGGTATTGATAGTGAGAGAATTTGATGGGGAGGGTATTGATAGTGAGAGTATTGATTGGAGGGTTTTTGATAGGGAGGGTATTGATGTGAGAGTATTGCAGGGAGGATATTGATAGTGAGGGTATTGATGGAGGGTATTAAAGGGAAGGTATTGATTAGTGAGATATTGATAGGAGGTATTGATAGTGAGAGTATTGATAGGGAGGATATTGATAGTCGAGGGTATTCATAGGGAGGGTATTGATAGTGAGAGTATTGATAGGGAGGGTATTGATAGGGAGGGTATTGATAGTGAGAGTATTGATAGGGAGGGTATTGATAGTGAGGGTATTGATAGGGAGGGTATTGATAGTGAGGGTATTGATAGTGAGAGTATTGATAGTGAGATTATTGATAGGGAGGGTATTGAAGGGAGGTATTGATAGTGAGAGTATTGTAGGGAGGGTTATTGATAGTGAGGGTATTGATAGGGGGGTATTGATAGGGAGGGTATGATAGTGAGAGTATTGATAGGGAGGGCATTGATAGGGAGGTATTGATAGGAAGGGTATTGATAGTAAGTGGTTATTGATAGGGAGGGTATTGAAAGGGAGGTATTGATAGTGAGAGTATTGATAGGGAGGGTATTGATAGTGAGGGTATTGATAGTGAGGGTATTGATAGGGAGGGTATTGATAGTAACAGTATTGATAGGGAGGGTATTGATAGGAGATTTGACAGGGAGGGTATTGATAGTGAGGGTATTGATAGGGAGGGTTTGAAGGGAGGTATTGATAGTGAGAGTATTGTAGGGAGGGTATTGAGAGTGAGGGTATTGATAGGGAGGGTATTGAAAGGGAGGGTATTGATAGTGAGAGTATTGATAGGGAGGGTATTGATAGTGAGGGTATTGATAGGAAGGGTATTGATTAGGGAGGGTCTTGATAGTGAGAGTATTTTGATAGGGAGGGTATTGATAGTGAGGTATTGATAGGAGGGTATGATAGTGAGAGTATTGATTGGGAGGGTATTGATTAGGGGGTATTGATAGTGAGAGTATTGATAGGGAGGGTATTGATAGTGAGGGTATTGATAGGGAGGGTATTGATAGTGAGGGTATTGATAGTGAGAGTATTGATAGTGAGATTATTGATAGGGAGGGTATTGAAAGGGAGGGTATTGATAGTGAGAGTATTGATAGGGAGGGTATTGATAGTGAGGGTATTGATAGGGAGGGTATTGATAGGGAGGTATTGATAGTGTGAGTATTGATAGGGAGGCGCATTGATAGGGAGGGTATTGATAGGAAGGGTATTGATAGTAAGGTATTGATAGGGAGGGTATTGAAAGGGAGGGTATTGATTTGTGAGATTATTGATAGGGAGGGTATTGTTAGTGAGGTTTGATAGTGAGGGTATTGATAGGGGGGTATTGATAGTAAGAGTATTGATTAGGGAGGGTTATTGATAGTGAGAGTATTGACAGGGAGGTATTGATATGTGAGGGTATTTGATAGGGAGGGTATTGATTAGGGAGGGTTTGATAGTGAGAGTATTGATAGGGAGGGTATTGAGAGTGAGGGTATTGATAGGGAGGGTATGACAGTGAGGGTATTGATAGTGAGAGTTTGATAGTGAGGGTATTGATAGGGAGGGTATTGAAAGGGAGGGTATTGATAGTGAGAGTATTGATAGGGGGTATTGTAGTGAGGGTATTGATAGGTAAAGGTATTGATAGGAGGGTCTTGATAGTGAGAGTATTGATAGGGAGGGTATTGATAGTGAGAGTATTGATAGGGAGGGTATTGATAGTGAGAGTATTGATAGGGAGGGTATTGATAGGGAGGGTATTGATAGTGAGAGTATTGATAGGGAGGGTATTGATAGTGAGGGTATTGATAGGGAGGGTATTGATAGTGAGGGTATTGATAGTGAGAGTATTGATAGTGAGATTATTGATAGGGAGGGTATTGAAAGGGAGGGTATTGATAGTGAGAGTATTGATAGGGAGGGTATTGATAGTGAGGGTATTGATAGGGAGGGTATTGATAGGGAGGGTATTGATAGTGAGAGTATTGATAGGGAGGGCATTGATAGGGAGGGTATTGATAGGAAGGGTATTGATAGTAAGGGTATTGATAGGGAGGGTATTGAAAGGGAGGGTATTGATAGTGAGAGTATTGATAGGGAGGTTTTGATTAGTGAGGGTATTGATAGTGAGGGTATTGATAGGGAGGGTATTGATAGTAAGAGTATTGATAGGGAGGGTATTGATAGTGAGAGTATTGACAGGTGGGTATTGATTAGTGAGGGTATTGATAGGGAGGTATTGATAGGGATGGGTATTGATAGTGAGAGTATTGATAGGGAGGGTATTGAGAGTGAGGGTATTGATAGGAGGGTATTGACAGTGAGGGTTTGATAGTGAGAGTATTGATAGTGAGGGTATTGATAGGGAGGGTATTGAAAGGGAGGGTATTGATAGTGAGAGTATTGATAGGGAGGGTATTGATAGTGAGGGTATTGATAGGGAGGGTATTGATAGGAAGGGTATTGATAGTGAGAGTATTGATAGGGAGGGTATTGATAGGGAGGGTATTGATAGGGAGGGTATTGATAGTGAGAGTATTGATAGGGAGGGTATTGATAGGGAGGGTATTGATAGTGAGAGTATTGACAGGGAGGGTATTGATAGTGAGGGTATTGATAGTGAGGGTATTGATAGGGAGGGTATTGATAGGGAGGGTATTGATAGTGAGAGTATTGATAGGGAGGGTACTGATAATGAGGGTACTGATAGGAGGGTATTGATAGGGAGGGTATATTGATAGTGAGAGTATTGATAGGGAGGGTATTGACAGTGAGGGTATGATAGGGATGGGTATTGATAATGAGGGTATTGATAGTGAGAGTATTGATAGTGAGGGTTTTGACAGGGAGGGTATTGAAAGGGAGGGTATCGATAGTGAGAGTATTGATAGGGAGGGTATTGATAGTGAGGGTATTGATAGGGAGGGTATTGATAGGGAGGGTATTGATAGTGAGAGTATTGATAGGGAGGGTATTGATAGTGAGAGTATTGATAGTGAGAGTATTGATAGGGAGGGTATTGATAGGGAGGGTATTGATAGTGAGAGTATTGATAGAGTATTGATAGGGAGGGTATTTGATAGGGAGGGTATTGATTAGGAGAGTATTGATAGTGAGAGTATTGATAGTGAGAGTATTGATAGGGAGGGTATTGATAGGGAGGGTATTTATAGTGAGAGTATTGATAGTGAGAGTAATGATAGTGAGAGTATTGATAGGGAGGGTATTGATAGGGAGGGTATTGATAGTGAGAGTATTGATAGTGAGAGTACTGATAGTGAGAGTATTGATAGGGAGGGTATTGATAGTGAGAGTATTGATAGTGAGAGTATTGATAGTGAGAGTATTGATAGTGAGAGTATTGATATGGAGGGTATTGATAGTGAGAGTATTGATAGTGAGACTACTGATAGTGAGAGTATTGATAGTGAGAGTATTGATAGGGAGGGTATTGATAGTGAGAGTATTGATAGTGAGAGTATTGATAGTGAGAGTATTGATAGGGAGGGTATTGATAGTGAGAGTATTGATATTGAGAGTATTGATAGTGAGAGTATTGATCGGGAGGGTATTGATAGTGAGAGTATTGATAGTGAGAGTATTGATAGGGAGAGTATTGATAGGGAGGTATTGATTAGTGAGGTATTGATAGTGAGGTATTGATAGGGAGAGTATTGATAGGGAGGTATTGAAGTGAGAGTATTGATAGTGAGAGTTATTGATAGTGAGAGTATTGATAGGGAGGGTAATGATAGAGAGAGTATTGATAGGGAGGGTATTGATAGTTAGAGTATTGATAGTGAGATATTGATAGTGAGAGTATTAATTATAGTGAGAGTATTGATAGTGAGAGTATTGATAGTGAGATTTTGATGTGAGAGTATTGATAGTGAGAGTATTGATAGTGAGAGTATTGATAGGGGAGGGTATATTAGTGAGAGTATTGATAGTGAGAGTATTGATTGGGAGGGTATTTTATATAGTGAGATATTGATTGGGAGGGTATTGTATGGGAGGGTATTTATAGTGAGAGATATTGATAGGGAGGGTATTATAGGGTGGGTATTGATAGTGAGAGTTGATAGGGAGGGTATTGATTAGGGAGGGTATTGATATGAGGATTGTATTTGATAGGGAGAGTATTGATTAGGGAGGGTATTGATAGGGAGGGTATTGATAGGGGGTATTGATAGTGAGGTATTGATAGGGAGAGTATTGATAGGGAGTGTGTGTTGATAGGGAGGGATTGGTAGTGAGAGTATTGATAGTGAAAGATTTGAAGGGGGTATTGATTGGGAGGGTATTGATAGTGAGAGTATTGTTAGGAGGGTATTGATAGGGAGGGTTATGATAGAGTATTGATAGGGAGGGTATTGATAGGGAGGGTATTGATAGGGAGAGTATTGATAGGGATGGTATTGATATTGAGAGTATTGATAGGGAGGGTATTGATAGGGAGGGTATTGATAGGCAGGGTATGATAGTGAGAGTTATGATAGGGAGGGTACTGATAGTGAGTAGATTGATAGTGAGAGTATTGATTGTGAGAGTATTGATAGGGAGGGTATTTGATAGGGAGGGTATTTAGTGAGGTATTGATTGGGGGGTGTTTGATAGGGAGGGTATTGATGTGAGAGTATTGATAGGGAGGGTATTGTAGGGGGGTACGATAGTGAGAGTATTGATAGTGAGAGTATTGATAGGGAGGGTATTGATAGGGAGGGTATGAAGGGAGGGTATGATAGTGAGAGTATTGATAGGGAGGTATTGATGGGTAGGGTTTATTGATAGGGAGGGATTTGTGTGAGGAATTGTAGTGAAAGTATTGATAGGAAAGGGTATTGATAGGAGGGTATTGATAGTGAGAGTTTGATAGGAGGAGTATTGATAGGGAGGGTATTGATAGGAGGGTACTGATAGTGAGAGTATTGATAGTGAGGTATTGATAGGGAGGGTTTGATAGGGGGGTATTGATAGGGAGGGTATTGATGTGAGAGTATTGATAGGGAGAGTATTGATAGGGAGGGTATTGATAGGGAGGGTATTGGTAGTGAGAGTATTGATGTATAAGTATTGATAGGAGGGTATTGATAGGGATGGGTATTGTAGGGAGAGTATTGATTAGGAGGGTATTGCTAGTGAGTATTGATAGGGAGGGTATTGAAGGAGGGTATTGATTGAGTGTAATGTTAGGGAGGGTATTGATAGGGATGGGTTATTGATAGGGGGTATTGTTAGTGAGAGTATTGTAGGGAGGGTATTGATAGTGAGAGTTTGATAGGGAGGGTATGTCATGGGAGGGTATTGATAGTGAGAGTATTGATTGGGAGGGATTGATAGTGGAGTATTGATTAGGGAGGTATTGATAGTGGAGTATTGATAGGGAGGGTATTGATAGTGAGGTATTGATAGGGAGGGTATTGATAGGAGGGTATTGATAGTGAGAGTATTGATAGGAGGGTTATTGATAGTGAGAGTATTGATAGGGAGGGTATTGATAGGAGGGTATGATAGGGAGGTATTGATAGTGAGAGTATTGATAGGGAGGGTATTGATAGGGAGGGTAGTGATAGGGAGGGATTGATGAGATTTTTGATAGGGAGGGTATTGATAGTTTTGAGAGATGATAGGGAGGGTATTGATAGTGAGAGTATGATAGTGAGAGTATTGATGTGGGTATTGATAGGGAGGGTATTGATAGGGAGGGTATTTATAGTGAGAGTATTGATAGGGAGGGTATTATAGGGAGTATGATAGTAAGAGATTGATAGGGAGGGTATTGATAGGGAGGGTATTGATGTGAGAGATTATTATGTGAGAGTATTGATAGGGAGGGTTTTATAGGGGGTATTGTAGGGAGGGTATTGATAGTGGAGTATTGATAGGAGAGTATTGATGGAGGGTATTGTAGGGAGGGTATTGGTAGTGAAGTATTTTAGTGAAAAGTATTGATGGACAGGGTCTTGATAGGGAGGGTATTTGACAGTGAAGTATTGATAGGGAGGTATTGATAGGAGGCGTATCAATAGGAGATATTGATAGGGAGGTATTGAAGGATGGGTATTGATGTGAGATATTGATAGTGAGAGTATTGATAGGGAGGTATTGATAGGAGGGATTGATAGTGAGATTATTGATTGTGAGAGTATTGATAGAGGAGGGTATTGATAGGGTAGGGTATTGATAGTGAGGTATTGATAAGGAGGTATTGATAGTTTGGTATGATAGTGAGAGTATATGATAGGGAGGGTTTGATAGGGAGGGTATGATAGGGGGTATTGATAGGGAGAGTATTGTAGTGATGGTATTGATATTGAGAGTATTGATAGGAGGTATTGATGGGGGGTATTGATAGGGAGGGTATTGATAGTGAGAGTAATGATAGGGAGGGTATTGATAGTGAGAGTATTGATAGTGAGAGTAATTTGATAGTGGGAGTATTGATAGGGAGGGTATTGATAGGAGGGTATTTATAGTGTGAGTATTGATAGGGAGGGTATTGATAGGGAGGGTATTGATAGTGAGAGTATTGATAGGAGGGTTATTGATGGGAGGGTTACTGATAGTGGAGTATTGATAGTGAGAGTATTGATAGGGAGGGTTTTGATAGGGGGGTATTGAATAAGTGAGAGTATTGATAGTGAAAGTATTGATAGGAAGGGTATTGATAGGGAGGGTATTGATAGTGAGAGTATTGATAGGGAGAGTATTGATAGGGAGGTATTGATAGGGAGGGTATGATAGTGAGTAGTATTGATAGTGGAGTAATTGATAGTGAGAGTATTGATAGGAGGGTATTGATTAGGGAGGGTATTTATAGTGAGAGTATTGATAGGGAGGGTATTGATAGGAGGTATTGATAGTGAGAGTATTGATAGGGAGGGTATTGATAGGGAGGGTACTGATAGTGAGAGTATTGATAGTGAGAGTATTGATAGGGAGGGTATTGATAGGGAGGGTATTGGTAGTGAGAGTATTGATAGTGAAAGTATTGATAGGAAGGGTATTGAGGGAGGGTATTGATAGTGAGTAGTATTGATAGGGAGAGATTGATAGGGGGGTATTGTAGGGAGTGGTACTGATAGTGAGAGTATTGATAGTGAGAGTATTGATAGGAGGTATTGATAGGGAGGGTATTGATAGGGAGGGGTTTGATAGTGAGAGTATTGTTAGGGAGAGTATTGATAGGGAGGGTATTGATAGGAGGGTATTGGAGTGAGAGTTTGTAGTGAAAGTATTGTAGGAAGGGTATTGATAGGGAGGGTATTGATAGGGAGAGTATTGATAGGGAGGGTATTGATAGTGAGAGTATTGATAGGGAGGGTATTGATAGGGAGGGTATTGATAGTGAGAGTAATGATAGGGAGGGTATTGATAGGGAGGTATGTAGGATGGTATTGATAGTGAGAGTATTGATAGGAGGGTTTTGATAGTGAGAGTATTATAGGGAGGGTATTGTTAGGGAGGGTATTGATAGTGAGAGTATTGATAGGGAGGAATTGATAGTGAGAGTATTGATTTAGGGAGGGTATTGATTAGTGAGAGTATTGATTAGGGAGGTTTGATTGTGAGTATTGATAGGGAGGTATTGATAGGAGGGTATTGATAGTGAGAGTATTGATGGAGGGTATTGATAGTGAGAGTATTGATAGGAGGGTATTTGATGGGAGGGTATTGATAGGGAGGGTATTGATAGTGAGAGTATTGTAGGAGGTATTGATAGGGAGGGTTTATGATAGGGAGGGTATTGATAGTGAGAGTATGATGGGAGGGTATTGAAGTGAGAGTATTGATAGGGAGGGTATTGATAGTGAGAGTATTGATAGTGAGAGTATTGATAGTGAGAGTATTGATAGGGAGGGTATTGATAGGGAGGGTATTTATAGTGAGAGTATTGATAGGGAGGGTATTATAGGGAGGTATTGTAGTTAAGAGTATTGATAGGGAGGTATTGATTAGGGAGGGTATTGATAGTGAGAGTATTGATAGGAGAGTATTGATGGAGGTTATATAGGAGGTATGATGGGAGGGTATTGATAGTGAGAGTATTGATAGGAGAGTATTGAGGAGGTATTGATAGGGAGGGTATTGGTAGTGAGGTATTGATAGTGAAGTATTGATAGGAAGGGTATGATAGGGAGGGTATTGTAGTGAGAGTATTGATAGGGGGTTTGATGGAGGGTATTGATAGTGAGAGTATGATAGGGAGGGTATTGATAGGGAGGGTATTGATAGTGAGAGTATTGATAGTGAGAGTATTGATAGGGAGGGTATTGATAAGGAGGTATTGATAGTGAGAGTATTGATAGTAGAGTTGATAGAGAGTATTGATAGGGAGGGTATTGAAGTGAGAGTATTGATAGGGAGGGTATTGATAGGAGGGTATTGATAGTGAGAGTATTGTTAGGGAGGGTATTGATAGGGAGGTATTGATAGGGGGTATTGATAGGAGAGTATTGTAGGGAGGGTATTGATAGTGAGGTATTTATAGGAGGGTATTGATAGGGAGGGTATTGATAGGAGGGTATTGATAGTGAGTATTGATAGGAGGTATTGTAGGGAGGGTATTGATAGGGATGGTAATTGATAGTGAGAGTATTGTGGGAGGTATTGATAGTGAGAGTATTGATAGGGAGGGTATTGTTAGGGAGGGGTATTGATAGTGAGGAGTATTGATAGGGAGGATGATAGTGAGAGTATTGATAGGGAGGGTATTGATAGTGAGGTATTGATAGGGAGGGTATTGATAGTGAGAGTATTGATAGGAGGGTATTGATAGGAGGTATTGATTTGAGAGTTATTGATAGGAGGTTTTGATAGTGAGAGTATTGATAGGGAGGGTATTGATAGGGTGGGTATTGATAGGGAGGTATTGTATGGAGGGTATTGATAGTGAGAGTATTGATAGTGAGAGTATTGATAGTGAGAGTATTGATAGGGAGGGTATTGATAGGGAGGGTATTGATAGTGAGAGTATTGATAGTGAGAGTATTGTTGGAGGGTATTGATAGGGAGGGTATTGATAGTGAGGTATTGTAGGAGAGTATTGATAGTGAGAGTATTGATAGGGAGGGTTTTGATAGTGAGAGTATTGAAAGGGAGGGTATTGATAGTGAGGTTATTGATAGGGAGGGTATTGATAGGGGGGTATTGATAGTGAGAGTTTGATAGTGAGAGTATTGTAGGGAGGGTATTGATGGGAGGGTATTGATAGTGAGAGTCTTGATAGTGAGAGTTATTGATAGGAGAGTATTGATAGGGAGGGTATTGATAGGGAGGTATTGATAGAAGAGTATTGATAGTGAGAGTATGATAGTGAGAGTATTGATAGGGAGGGTATTGATAGGGAGGGTATTGATAGTGAGAGTATTGATAGTGAGAGTATTGATAGTGAGAGTATAGATAGGGAGGGTATTGATAGTGAGAGTATTGATAGTGAGAGTATTGATAGTGAGAGTATTGATAGTGATGAGTATTGATTGGAGGGTATTATAGTGAGAGTATGATTGAGACTATTGACAGTGAGAGTATTGATAGTGAGGTATTGATAGGGGGGTATTGATAGTGAGAGTATTGATAGGAGAGTTATATAGTGAGAGTATTGATAGGGAGGGTATTGATAGTGAGAGTATTGATAGTGAGAGTATTGATAGTGAGAGTATTGATAGGGAGGGTATTGATAGTGAGAGTATTGTAGTGAGAGTATGATAGGGAGGAGTATTGATAGGGAGGTATTGATAGTGAGAGTATTGATAGTGAGAGTATTGATAGTGAGAGTATTGATAGGAGAGTATTGTCGTGAGAGTATTGATGTGAGAGTATTGATGGAGTATTGAAGGGGGGTATTGATAGTGAGGTATTGATAGGGAGGGTATTGATAGTGAGAGCATTGATAGTGAGAGTATTTATAGTGAGAGTATTGATAGTGAGAGTATTGATAGTGAAAGTATTGATAGTGAGAGTATTGATAGTGAGAGTACTGATAGTGAGAGTATTGATAGTGAGAGTATTGATAGGGAGGGTATTGATTGTGAGAGTATTGATAGCGAGAGTATTGATAGCGAGAGTATTGATAAGGTTTGATTAGTGAGAATATTGATAGGAGGGTATTGATAGGGAGGGTATTTTAGTGAGAGTATTGATAGGTGAGGGTATTGATAGGGAGGTATTGATAGTGAGAGTATTGATAGGAGGGTATTGATAGGAGGGTATTGATAGTGAGGTATTGATAGGGAGAGTATTGATAGGGAGAGGTTATTGATAGAGAGGGTATTGATAGTGAGAGTATTGGTAGTGAGAGTATTTGATAGGAGGTATTGATGAGGAGGGTATTGATAGGGAGGGTATTGATAGTGAGAGTATTGATAGGAGTGAGAGAGGTATGGTATGATAGGGAGGGTATGATAGGAGGGTATTGGTAGTGAGAGTATTGATAGGAGTATTGTAGAAGGGTTGTTTATCGGGAGGGTATTGATAGTGAGAGTATTGATAGGGGGGTATGATAGGGAGGTATTGATAGTGAGAGTATTGATAGGGAGGGTATTGATAGGGAGGGTTTGTAGTGAGAGTATTGTAGTGAGAGTATTGATAGGGAGGGTATTGTATTGAGAGTATTGATAGTGAGAGTATTAATAGTGGAGGGTTATTGATAGGGAGGGTATTGATAGTGAGAGTATGAAGTGAGAGTATTGTAGGGAGGGTATTGATAGGGAGGGTATTGATTAGTGAGGAGTATTGATAGGAGGGTTTTGATAGGGAGGGTATTGATAGTGAGAGTATTGACAGGGAGGTATTTGATAGGGAGGGTTTGATAGGCGGGGTATTGATGGGAGTATTGATAGGGAGGGTATTGATAGTGAGAGTATTGATAGGGAGTATATTGATTAGGAGGTATTGATAGTGAGAGTAATTGATAGGAGGGTATTGATAGGGGGGTATTGGTAGTGGGTATTGATAGTGAGAGTATTGATAGGAAGAGGTATTGATAGGGAGGGTATTGATAGTGGAGTATTGATAGTGAGAGTATTGATAGGAGAGGGTATTGTTAGGAGGTTATTGATAGTGAGAGTATTGATAGGGAGGGTATGATAGTGAGAGTATTGATAGGGAGGGTATTGATAGTGAGGTATTGATTAGGAGGGTATTGATAGTGAGAGTATTGATAGGGAGGGTATTGATAGGGAGGGTATTGATAGTGAGAGTATTGATAGGGAGGGTATTGATAGTGAGAGTATTGATAGGGAGGGTATTGATAGGGAGGGTATTGATAGGGAGGGTATTGATGTGAGAGTATTGATTAGGGAGGGTATTGATAGGGAGGGTATTGATTAGGGAGGGTATTGATAGTGGGAGATTGATAGGAGGGTATTGATAGTGAGAGTATTGATAGGGAGGGATTTTAGGAGGGTATTGATAGTGAGAGCATTGATAGGGAGGGTATTGATAGGGAGGGTATGATTAGTGAGAGTATTGATAGGGAGGTGTTGATAGGAGGGTATTGGTAGTGTGAGTATTGATAGTGAGAGTATTGATAGGAAGGGTATTGATAGGGAGGGTATTGATAGTGAGAGTATTGATAGTGAGAGTATTGATAGGGAGGGTATTGATAGGGAGGGTATTGATAGTGAGAGTATTGATAGGGAGGGTATTGATAGTGAGAGTATTGATAGGAGGGTATTGATAGTGAGAGTTGATATTGAGGGTATTGATTAGTGAGGGTATTGATAGGAGGGTTTGATAGGGAGGGTATTGATAGTGAGAGTATTGATAGGGAGGGTATTGATAGTGAGAGTATTGATAGGGAGGGTATTGATAGGGAGGGTATTGATAGGGAGGGTATTGATAGTGAGAGTATTGATAGGGGGGGTATTATAGGGAGGGTATTGTAGAGGAGGGTATTGATAGTGGGAGTATTGATAGGGAGGGTATTTATAGTGGAGAGTATTGATAGGGGGGTATTGTTGGGAGGGTATTGATAGTGAGAGTATTGATAGGGAGGGTATTGATAGTGAGAGTATTGATAGGGAGGGTATTGATAGTGAGAGTATTGATAGGGAGGGTATTGATAGTGAGAGTATTGATAGGGAGGGTATTGATAGTGAGAGTATTGATAGTGAGAGTATTGATAGGGAGAGTATTGATAGGGGAGTATTTATAGTGAGAGTATTGATTGGGAGGGTATTGATTAGTGAGAGTATTGATAGGGAGAGTATTGATAGGGAGAGTATTGATAGGGAGGGTATTGATTGCATTACATTTCACTGCCAATCATACAGGATTAGTAAAGTAAAAGGACACAGTGGCAACTAATTGGATTAGTTATCGTACGCTCTCCAGGAGCTTTTGGCAAGCCGTTATGGCTTTCAAGCTTCCTTGAGGAGGGGAAACGTTCCACAATAAAATGTCACATTAGGGACTTGGGGTCCTTTTATTACATTTGTCGGTAATTTACCAAAATTATTACACACAGGATTACATTTACACGTCCTGATGTATTTGGTCTTAATTATGGTTATTATAGACGACTGATTACAGGCGAAGAGTACGCATAAGATTAAGAAGGGGGATTGAGGGCAATATTGTATGACAGGGTTATGGAGAATATTGCAAATTAACTCGAGCAAAATATACGGGGACACAAGAGCGCTATTATCATCTTGTAATTTCGTTGGGGAGCGAGTGCAATCACTTATAATTAGGGTACATTAAGACTCTAAATAAGGCCGTGAATACAATATTCATGACGTCCTGTAACTCAGTGACCTACGATCAAGGACGCCAGCTGAGCAGCAGTGCCCTCCCGTTGGTTCCTTGTTTTTAATTTTGAGGGCTTAGCTTTGCTATGTTATATGGTGTGATACTGATACCCTTTGAGCAGCATTTAATATCGGCAATGGGGGACGTTTATTATCTTTTATAGTGTTGATGCCCTTTATGTAAATAACTTTTCATCGAGTGTTCCTCAGAAGTGTAAACAGGTGGTTTGCGCTGAATATCATAAGGAATGATAATGATTTCCCTATCATCCAAGGCTTTAAGGTGTAGTTAAAAAATAATGGTACAGTGGTTGAGTTGCCTGGAAGTATTAGAAATCTCATAACTCCCATTTTCCCCGGGCCTTTTTTCCCTTGCCCAAACCCCCGAACCCTCAGGGTCCCAAGGCACCCTTTGCCTAGTAATTTATAAAGGGCGGTTTTTCCTGAGGATTTGAATTAGCGGTTATTCAGTCCTTTTGAATTCTGTGTTTTTGTGAAATTTTAACTTAACAAGATAAAAAATTTTTCTTTTAATTTGATTAAAAAGGGGGGGAAAGTGGGGTGGGGGGGTTTTTTTTTTTTCCGTTAATTTTGGGGTTTTGGGACCCCCATATTTCCCCCCCGGGATTTTTCCCCCAGGGTTTTTCCCCCTTTTTTTTAAGTTTGGGTTTTTTTAAAAAAAAAACCCCCCCCTTTCACTTTTTTTCTTAAAAAGTTAAATTTTTTTTTTAAACAAGGTTTTTTTTTTTTTTGGGGGGGGGTTTTGGGGGGTGGGGGGGTTTGGGGGGGGTTGGGGGAAAAAAAAATTTAATCAAGAGAGAGGGAGCAGAGGCACTGTGTGTGCCACTAGTAACAATCTTCAACTGGACAATCGATACAGGGCAAATGCCGGAGATGTGGAAGCCAGGTAATTCAGTCCCAATTCTTAGACAGACAGGGTCTGGTTTGTTGTGCATTTAAGATATTGTTGGATATATTGAGACAATACCGGTGATTTCCTGGTATTACAGCCTCAGAGAGCACTGCAGACAGTGTGAGGAGTATATTACTCGTGTTTGAGTGTCTTGTTGTGGGGAAATTGTCTAAGACTATAGTCACTTTAGCACTGCAATAAATGGGCTTCAAACTTCATCGTTTCTACCACATATGATGAATTCGCATCATCAAAAGGGTTTATACAACTTTAATTGCTTTACACATAGAAAATCACGATAACCCAACTGACTTGCACAACAGCTTCACCAAACTACTCAACTTGCTTCCCTAAGAATCGGTGGAGATAAATGGTATAAAATACAGACTCGATGGGTTAATAGACACAAATGTAGCATAATGCTAACCTTTACTGACTACGTTTCTCTCACACAGCAGTCTTTATCAAGTCACAAACATATGTACCTGAGCAGACGTTCACGTAGGCATGCCAGGATGGGTCATGGCCCGTGTCTTCTCCATGTGGTGACCCGGCAAGCCTGAGCAGAGTACCTGGGTATATATACATGTAGAGAGCATAGTGACGTGGAGTCAGATGGAGAATGGTGACATGTAGATGGATTTGAGAAGGACCTGCATGGAATGGGCTAAGTAGGTTTTTCGCTGTGTAGGATAACGATGAAGAAGTTTCCTGGCAAGGGGTTCTTATGTGTTGTAAAAGCCGTTGTTCTGGCTGAAGTTGTTAACTATACAGATGAGTGACGACGCCAAGTTCCTGTGACACTAAGCGTCTTCTTCCCTGGCGATGAGTCTCGTGTCTCTGTACTTGATTTAATGGTTGTGGAAGTCTCAATGTAAAATTTAGACATTCTCAGGTGTTCTGTAATACGTGTTTGGAGGTCCCGTATAATTGGTTGCAATCGTTGCAAGGGATACTGTTATGCAGAATAAGCCTTATTTTGGGCAACGTCTCGCCCACAGTAGACCTTCAGAAAGCCATGACTTAAGAAGTAGCTTGAGTGAAACTTCGTACTGACTTGTGTTTCTGTCAGCATCTATGCTGCTGTTTCGCCCTTCAATCATCCCAGTAAATATTACAAGGTAGGGATAGATATTTGTCAGAGGGGGTATGAAGCAGTAGACATATAATACATGAGGGTAGTATTTATATTGTGTAATACACGATGATACCACATGAATACAGCATGTATTTAACACGAGTATTATACGTGAAGATGAGGCTTCAGGATACGAATACAATGAGAATCTAACAATACATCTATAAATACGCTCTCCTGTATACAGACTCCCAGGGATATCCATTTATTTGCATATATATATATATATATATATATATATATATATATATATATATATATATATATATATATATATATATATATATATATATATATATATATATATATATATATATATAATTTACATAAATATAAATTTCCAGCTCCTCTTCTCATGTCATGAACAAGTGAAAAACTTGGCATTATAAGCTATATTTCTAAGAAGATGATAGAGTTTGTGCAGAAATCTGTCTTTCTCTGTTTGTTCATCTCGCTGCCTCATATTAATGTCGGATTTTTTCTTACTTGAAACTTAGAGTTAAGAGTAATAATGTGCTGGTGGCAGACAGTAGCGTATGATGCAGGAAGGTTAAAATACAGACCCATTAATATTAACATATACATTTAAGAACATCAACATAGAGACACATTAGCAACATCAACATAGAGACACATTAACAACATCAACATACAGACACATTAACAACATCAACATAGAGACACATTAACAACATCAACATAGAGACACATTAACAACATCAACATACAGACACATTAACAACATCAACATAGAGACACATTAACAACATCAACGTACAGACACATTAACAACATCAACATACAGACACATTAACATCAACATACAAACACATTAACAACATCAACGTACAGACACAATAACATCAACATACAGACACATTAATAACATCAACATAGAGACACATTAACAACATCAACATGCAAACACATTAACAACATCAACGTACAGACACATTAACAACATCAACATACAGACACAATAACATCAACATACAGACACATTAATAACATCAACATACAGACACATTAACAACATCAACATATACATTAGCAACATCAACACGCAGACACATTAACATCAACATGTAGACACATTATCACCAGTAACATAGACACACTAACACATGAACACTGAGATACGTCAACATCAGCACGAGGTTAGCAGTCACAATCAACTTCCAAGGACAAGGTTGACAACACTGTGTATTTGTTCCCTAGTAAGCAATGGCCAGAAAAGGAACGTGTAGGAGAAACAGGGAGAAGTTTGAATAATCGTGTGTGTGAACACAAAAAAAAATAATAATTTAACAACAGGGCAACGAAGAGAAGTGTTGTCATTTAAGAATTTCGACAAATTGAGATCAGTGCAAACCCACTTAAAATAAAAATTCTCGGTCATGTGACGGAATTAGACGACAGCGCGTTACTAAGTAACGTTAATTAATCTTAGGTTTTCACGTGAGGATTCGTGCTCAGAGTCAGTGGGTAAAATCTACAGAAATTAATCTATACGGGGAAATTATGCCACTGGAAGTGGTGAGGTCAGTTGAGGTCAAGTCACTCCTGGTGGTGGTTTGAGGTCAAGTTACTCCTGGTGGTGGTGATGACCTCCCTCAAGGTTACAGGTGACGTGTTGTTGCTGTTCTTAGAATTAAGATTATGCACCATTAGCAGACAGAGGATAGAGTGTCCATAGCTCCATTCATTTAACAACATGGAGTTTTGAGACTCTGTGACCGCGGGTTCAATCCCGGCCGGGGGTATGGTTTAATAATAATAATAGTAATAATGTTAAAAATAATAATAATAATAATAATAATAATAATAATAATAATAAAAATAATAATAATAATAATAATAACAATAATAATAATAATAATAATAATAATAATAATAATAATAATAATAATAATAATAATAATATTAATAATAATAATAATAAAAACAATAACATTATTAATAACAGCAATGACAGCAATAATAATAACAGTGGTGACAGAAAATGCACACATATAATCCGCAATTCCCCTGTACGCGAGTACGAGGAAAAACTCGGTCCAACTCACACATAATTACAGACGTCATTAAGGAGAGTGAGAGTAATTAGTTTACGCGATATTCATTTCAGGAGTCAGCAGCACAGTGTTAATATCACCTGACCCCCCGCCCCCCTCCGTCAAAAAAGAAAAAAAAATAGGTACACAGTCGGGAGAGAGCGGCACGAGCCTGTGTATTCTGACCAGACCCTCTCATGATGAAGGTTCCTTGTTGCTGGTGAGGGGCTCTTGATCTAGGGAATTGGATCTGTGTTTCACTTCCCTGAATCGAGTCTGAATGCTTTCCATCCCCCCACCTCCCCACAGGCGCTGTATAATCCTACGGGTTTAGCGCTCCCCATGTTTATAATAATAATCCTGACCAGACGGAGATGATGTTTGTGCTGTATCGCGACTGTTGGATGTTGGTTGTGCTTTCTTAAGTTTCTCGTCCTGTCGGTGTGTATGGTTCACTCAGTGTTATGTATGGTCGGTGTGTATGGTTCACTCAGTGTAATATATGATCGGTGTGTATGGTTCACTCAGTGTAATATATGATCGGTGTGTATGGTTCACTCAGTGTTATGTATGGTCGGTGTGTATGGTTCATTCAGTGTTATGTATGGTCGGTGTGTATGGTTCACTCAGTGTTATGTATGGTGGGTGTGTATGGTTCACTCAGTGTTATGTATGGTCGGTGTGTATGGTTCACTCAGTGTTATGTATGGTGGGTGTGTATGGTTCACTCAGTGTTATGTATGGTGGGTGTGTATGGTTCACTCAGTGTTATGTATGGTCGGTGTGTATGGTTCACTCAGTGTTATGTATGGTCGGTGTGTATGGTTCACTCAGTGTTATGTATGGTCGGTGTGTATGGTTCATTCAGTGTTATGTATGGTCGGTGTGTATGGTTCACTCAGTGTTATGTATGGTCGGTGTGTATGGTTCACTCAGTGTTATGTATGGTCGGTGTGTATGGTTCACTCAGTGTTATGTATGGTCGGTGTGTATTATCTGGAGTTTCTGGAGAGAGTTCCGGGGGTCAACGCCCCCGCGGCCCGGTCTGTGACCAGGCCTCCTTAGGTCAGTGTCCCAGGATGCGACCCAGTCGACTAACACCCAGGTACCCATTTTACTGATGGGGAACATAGACAACAGGTGGAAAGAAACACGTCCAATGTTTCTACTCTGGCTGGGAATCGAACCCAGGCCCTCACCGTGTGAAGCGAGAGCGTTAACCACTCAGTGTTATGTATGGTCGGTGTGTATGGTTCACTCAGTGTTATGTATAGTCGGTGTGTATGGTTCACTCAGTGTAGCATAGAGTGGGTTGTATGGTTCACTCAGTGTTATGTATGGTCGGTGTGTATGGTTCACTCAGTGTTATGTATGGTCGGTGTATATGGTTCACTCAGTGTTATGTATGGTCGGTGTGTATGGTTCACTCAGTGTTATGTATGGTCGGTGTGTATGGTTCACTCAGTGTAATGTATACTCGGTGTGTATGGTTCACTCAGTGTAATATATGGTGGGTGTGTATGGTTCACTCAGTGTAATATATGGTCGGTGTGTATGGTTCACTCAGTGTTATGTATGGTCGGTGTGTATGGTTCACTCAGTGTAATGTATAGTCGGTGTGTATGGTTCACTCAGTGTAATGTATAGTCGGTGTGTATGGTTCACTCAGTGTAATATATGGTGGGTGTGTATGGTTCACTCAGTGTAATATATGGTGGGTGTGTATGGTTCACTCAGTGTAATATATGGTGGGTGTGTATGGTTCACTCAGTGTAATATATGGTGGGTGTGTATGGTTCACTCAGTGTAATATATGGTGAGTGTGTATGGTTCACTCAGTGTAATATATGGTGGGTGTGTATGGTTCACTCAGTGTAATATATGGTGGGTGTGTATGGTTCACTCAGTGTAATATATGGTGGGTGTGTATGGTTCACTCAGTGTAATATATGGTGGGTGTGTATGGTTCACTCAGTGTAATATGGTGGGTGTGTATGGTTCACTCAGTGTAATATATGGTGGGTGTGTATGGTTCACTCAGTGTAATATATGATGGGTGTGTATGGTTCACTCAGTGTAATATATGGTGGGTGTGTATGGTTCACTCAGTGTAATGTATAGTCGGTGTGTATGGTTCACTCAGTGTAATGTATAGTCGGTGTGTATGGTTCACTCAGTGTAATATATGGTGGGTGTGTATGGTTCACTCAGTGTAATATATGGTGTGTGTGTATGGTTCACTCAGTGTAATATATGGTGGGTGTGTATGGTTCACTCAGTGTAATGTATAGTCGGTGTGTATGGTTCACTCAGTGTAATATATGGTGAGTGTGTATGGTTCACTCAGTGTAATATATGGTGGGTGTGTATGGTTCACTCAGTGTAATATATGGTGGGTGTGTATGGTTCACTCAGTGTAATATATGGTGGGTGTGTATGGTTCACTCAGTGTAATATATGGTGGGTGTGTATGATTCACTCAGTGTAATATATGGTGGGTGTGTATGGTTCACTCAGTGTAATATATGGTGGGTGTGTATGGTTCACTCAGTGTAATATATGGTAGGTGTGTATGGTTCACTCAGTGTAATATATGGTGGGTGTGTATGGTTCACTCATTGTAATATATGGTGGGTGTGTATGGTTCACTCAGTGTAATATATGGTGGGTGTGTATGGTTCACTCAGTGTAATATATGGTGGGTGTGTATGGTTCACTCAGTGTAATATATGGTGGGTGTGTATGGTTCACTCAGTGTAATATATGGTGAGTGTGTATGGTTCACTCAGTGTAATATATGGTGAGTGTGTATGGTTCACTCAGTGTAATATATGGTGGGTGTGTATGGTTCACTCAGTGTAATATATGGTGAGTGTGTATGGTTCACTCAGTGTAATATATGGTGGGTGTGTATGGTTCACTCAGTGTAATATATGGTGAGTGTGTATGGTTCACTCAGTGTAATATATGGTGGGTGTGTATGGTTCACTCAGTGTAATATATGGTGGGTGTGTATGGTTCACTCAGTGTAATATATGGTGAGTGTGTATGGTTCACTCAGTGTAATACATGGTGGGTTGTATGGTTCACTCAGTGTAATATATGGTGGGTGTGTATGGTTCACTCAGTGTAATATATGGTGAGTGTGTATGGTTCACTCAGTGTAATATATGGTGGGTGTGTATGGTTCACTCAGTGTAATATATGGTGGGTGTGTATGGTTCACTCAGTGTAATGTATAATCGGTGTGTATGGTTCACTCAGTGTAATATATGGTGGGTGTGTATGGTTCACTCAGTGTAATATATGATAAGTGTGTATGGTTCACTCAGTGTAATATATGGTGGGTGTGTATGGTTCACTCAGTGTAATATATGGTGGGTGTGTATGGTTCACTCAGTGTAATATATGGTGAGTGTGTATGGTTCACTCAGTGTAATACATGGTGGGTGTGTATGGTTCACTCAGTGTAATATATGGTGGGTGTGTATGGTTCACTCAGTGTAATATATGGTGAGTGTGTATGGTTCACTCAGTGTAATATATGGTGGGTGTATATGGTTCACTCAGTGTAATATATGGTGGGTGTGTATGGTTCACTCAGTGTAATGTATAATCGGTGTGTATGGTTCACTCAGTGTAATATATGGTGGGTGTGTATGGTTCACTCAGTGTAATATATGGTGAGTGTGTATGGTTCACTCAGTGTAATGTATAGTCGGTGTGTATGGTTCACTCAGTGTAATATATGGTGGGTGTGTATGGTTCACTCAGTGTAATATATGGTCGGTGTGTATGGTTCACTCAGTGTTATGTATGGTCGGTGTGTATGGTTCACTCAGTGTAATGTATAGTCGGTGTGTATGGTTCACTCAGTGTAATGTATAGTCGGTGTGTATGGTTCACTCAGTGTAATATATGGTGGGTGTGTATGGTTCACTCAGTGTAATATATGGTGGGTGTGTATGGTTCACTCAGTGTAATATATGGTGGGTGTGTTATGGTTCACTCAGTGTAATATATGGTGGGTGTGTATGGTTCACTCAGTGTAATATATGGTGAGTGTGTATGGTTCACTCAGTGTAATATATGGTGGGTGTATATGGTTCACTCAGTGTAATATATGGTGGGTGTGTATGGTTCACTCAGTGTAATATATGGTGGGGTGTGTATGGTTCACTCAGTGTAATATATGGTGGGTGTGTATGGTTCACTCAGTGTAATATATGGGGTGTGTATGGTTCACTCAGTGTAATATATGGTGGGTGTGTATGGTTCACTCAGTGTAATATATGATGGGTGTGTATGGTTCACTCAGTGTAATATATGGTGGGTGTGTATGGTTCACTCAGTGTAATGTATAGTCGGTGTGTATGGTTCACTCAGTGTAATGTATAGTCGGTGTGTATGGTTCACTCAGTGTAATATATGGTGGGTGTGTATGGTTCACTCAGTGTAATATATGGTGGGTGTGTATGGTTCACTCAGTGTAATATATGGTGGGTGTGTATGGTTCACTCAGTGTAATGTATAGTCGGTGTGTATGGTTCACTCAGTGTAATATATGGTGAGTGTGTATGGTTCACTCAGTGTAATATATGGTGGGTGTGTATGGTTCACTCAGTGTAATATATGGTGGGTGTGTATGGTTCACTCAGTGTAATATATGGTGGGTGTGTATGGTTCACTCAGTGTAATATATGGTGGGTGTGTATGATTCACTCAGTGTAATATATGGTGGGTGTGTATGGTTCACTCAGTGTAATATATGGTGGGTGTGTATGGTTCACTCAGTGTAATATATGGTGGGTGTGTATGGTTCACTCAGTGTAATATATGGTGGGTGTGTATGGTTCACTCATTGTAATATATGGTGGGTGTGTATGGTTCACTCAGTGTAATATATGGTGGGTGTGTATGGTTCACTCAGTGTAATATATGGTGGGTGTGTATGGTTCACTCAGTGTAATATATGGTGGGTGTGTATGGTTCACTCAGTGTAATATATGGTGAGTGTGTATGGTTCACTCAGTGTAATATATGGTGAGTGTGTATGGTTCACTCAGTGTAATATATGGTGGGTGTGTATGGTTCACTCAGTGTAATATATGGTGAGTGTGTATGGTTCACTCAGTGTAATATATGGTGGGTGTGTATGGTTCACTCAGTGTAATATATGGTGAGTGTGTATGGTTCACTCAGTGTAATATATGGTGGGTGTGTATGGTTCACTCAGTGTAATATATGGTGGGTGTGTATGGTTCACTCAGTGTAATATATGGTGAGTGTGTATGGTTCACTCAGTGTAATACATGGGGGGGTGTGTATGGTTCACTCAGTGTAATATATGGTGGGTGTGTATGGTTCACTCAGTGTAATATATGGTGAGTGTGTATGGTTCACTCAGTGTAATACATGGTGGGTGTGTATGGTTCACTCAGTGTAATATATGGTGGGTGTGTATGGTTCACTCAGTGTAATATATGGTGAGTGTGTATGGTTCACTCAGTGTAATATATGGTGGGTGTGTATGGTTCACTCAGTGTAATATATGGTGGGTGTGTATGGTTCACTCAGTGTAATGTATAATCGGTGTGTATGGTTCACTCAGTGTAATATATTTTGGGTGTGTATGGTTCACTCAGTGTAATATATGGTGAGTGTGTATGGTTCACTCAGTTTAATGTATAGTCGGTGTGTATGGTTCACTCAGTGTAATATATGGTGGGTGTGTATGGTTCACTCAGTGTAATATATGGTGGGTGTGTATGGTTCACTCAGTATAACATACACGTGTACAGTCATGCACATTTGCTCAATGTTTACGATGCAGAGTTATTAAGGTTAGAAGTTCCGTGCAACACATAACTTTGTATACAACAAAGAGATGGTGGCGACTGTTCTAAATTGTGTAGTTACATTTCAGAGAACAGAATGCAGTGTATAACCACGGGCGAGAAGATATATGCATAAGAGAGAGAAACAGAGAGGGAAACAGAGAGGGAAACAGAGAGGCATAGAGAGAATTACAGCAGTTGGATATGCTGAATGTTGAAGACAGAGTAAAACAACTGAATATAAATCATGTTTATAAAATTGCTCACAAACAATGTCCAGAATATCTTGCTGTCAATTTTGTCAAGGTTGGGAACCAAAGCAATCATAGTACTAGGGGGAGAGAGCACAACTTTGTAGTACCCACAGTCATTGGACAGGCTTCAAACACCTTTTATTGTACAGCAATAAAGGAATGGAACAGACTGCCCGCACATGTCAAAGCCAGTCATAGCATGAACCAGTTCAAGAAGAGTGCCAAAAGGTGTCTGATGAATGTAGCTACAGAAAGGGAGGGGAATGATTTTCTATTTTTTAGCTAACATACATGTAAATTTTACCTTATTCCTAGTAATGACCCTCGTATTGTAGATAGTCTTAATAACCTTGGTGTAGTAGATAGTCTTTTTAGTATGATAATAAGATGTTATCTTCATTGTAGAATAATAAGAAAATATTATAACCTTTATATTATAATAATAAGGTAAAAGGACCCCAATGGAAATAAGTCACTCTGTCTGACTTTTTTGGGTTATCCCAGGTTCTCTACACATATGCTGCTATGTATGATAATTCTATGTAACTGTATTTGTGTATACCTGAATGAACTTACTTACTTACTTACTTACTTACTTACTTACTTATAACGGATTCAGTTGTCCAGCCGAGCAACCTAACGAACATTACAATGTCAAACAAAAGCTCACAGCTTTTGTTTTGAGGACTCCAAATAACAACTAGAGCCAGGGAATAAACACACCTCGTAAAAGTAAGTAAAACATGCAGAGAATGCACATAAAAGAAAATAAAGCAAGCAAGGGATTCTCCTGATCGCCCAGCCTTGGAGACCAGCGGTGGTCAACAGAAGGGATTCTCCTGATCGCCTAGCCTTGGAGACCAGCGGAGGTCAATAGAAGGGATTCTCCTGATCGCCCAGCCTTGGAGACCAGCGGTGGTCAACAGAAGGGATTCTCCTGATCGCCTAGCCTTGGAGACCAGCGGAGGTCAACAGAAGGGATTCTCCTGATCGCCCAGCCTTGGAGACCAGCGGTGGTCAACACAAGGGTTAATTAACGATGCCTGGATGAATCAAGTGGCAGAGCTGATCACGAGGTTGCGATCTAGATCTTGTTGAGGACAGTTATTCACCGAAGCGAATGAATAATACAGGAAAATGCAGCACTGACTGGTATGGAAGAGGCGACGGCTGTGAAAACTGAAACAACTGACACTCAAAGTAATTGTCCAGAACAAACTGTTTATCTCAAAGACGTTTCGCTCTGTGTAGAGTTTTCCTTCAAATTAACGTTTAGCTCAAATCATGAGCTAAACCTTGTTGATATACAGTTTTTCTTCAGCTTATTTTTCTCTATATATATTGCTTTATGAAGTGTTTGATTACACCACTGGAAGGTGGCACTCACACCTCTGGTTCTACAGTGTTAACACCAGTGGAAGGTGGCACTCACACCTCTGGTTCTACAGTTGTTAACACCAGTGGAAGGTGGCACTCACACCTCTGGTTCTACAGTGTTAACACCAGTGGAAGGTGGCACTCACACCTCTGGTTCTACAGTGCTAACACCAGTGGAAGGTGGCACTCACACCTCTGGTTCTACAGTGTTAACACCAGTGGAAGGTGGCACTCACACCTCTGGTTCTACAGTGTTAACACCAGTGGAAGGTGGCACTCACACCTCTGGTTCTACAGTGTTAACACCAGTGGAAGGTGGCACTCACACCTCTGGTTCTACAGTGCTAACACCAGTGGAAGGTGGCACTCACACCTCTGGTTCTACAGTGTTAACACCAGTGGAAGGTGGCACTCACACCTCTGGTTCTACAGTGTTAACACCAGTGGAAGGTGGCACTCACACCTCTGGTTCTACAGTGTTAACACCAGTGGAAGGTGGCACTCACACCTCTGGTTCTACAGTGCTAACACCAGTGGAAGGTGGCACTCACACCTCTGGTTCTACAGTGTTAACACCAGTGGAAGGTGGCACTCACACCTCTGGTTCTACAGTGTTAACACCAGTGGAAGGTGGCACTCACACCTCTGGTTCTACAGTGTTAACACCAGTGGAAGGTGGCACTCACACCTCTGGTTCTACATGTTTAACACCAGTGGAAGGTGGCACTCACACCTCTGGTTCTACAGTGTTAACACCAGTGGAAGGTGGCACCACAACCTCTGGTTCTACAGTGTTAAAAACACCAGTGGAAGGTGGCACTCACACCTCTGGTTCTACAGTGTTAACACCAGTGGAAGGTGGCACTCACACCTCTGGTTCTACAGTGTTTAACACCAGTGGAAGGTGGCATTTAAACACCTCTGGTTCTACAGTGTTAACACCATGGAAGGTGGCACTCACACCTCTGGTTCTACAGTGTTAACACCAGTGGAAGGTGGCACTCACACCTCTGGTTCTACAGTGTTAACACCAGTGGAAGGTGGCACTTACACCTCTGGTTCTACAGTGTTAACACCAGTGGAAGGTGGCACTCACACCTCTGGTTCTACAGTGTTAACACCAGTGGAAGGTGGCACTTACACCTCTGGTTCTACAGTGTTAACACCAGTGGAAGGTGGCACTTACACCTCTGGTTCTACAGTGTTAACACCAGTGGAAGGTGGCACTCACACCTCTGGTTCTACAGTGCTAACACCAGTGGAAGGTGGCACTCACACCTCTGGTTCTACAGTGTTAACACAACTGGAAGGTGGCACTTACACCTCTGGTTCTACAGTGTTAACACCAGTGGAAGGTGGCACTCACACCTCTGGTTCTACAGTGCTAACACCAGTGGAAGGTGGCACTCACACCTCTGGTTCTACAGTGTTAAACACCAGTGGAAGGTGGCACTCACACCTCTGGTTCTACAGTGTTAACACCAGTGGAAGGTGGCACTCACACCTCTGGTTCTACAGTGTTAACACCAGTGGAAGTTGGCACTCACACCTCTGGTTCTACAGTGCTAACACCAGTGGAAGGTGGCACTCACACCTCTGGTTCTACAGTGTTAACACCACTGGAAGGTGGCACTCACACCTCTGGTTCTACAGTGTTAACACCAGTGGAAGGTGGCACTCACACCTCTGGTTCAAACAGTGTTAACACCAGTGGAAGGTGGCACTCACACCTCTGGTTCTACAGTGTTAATACCAGTGGAAGGTGGCGCTCACACCTCTGGTTCTACAGTGTTAACACCAGTGGAAGGTGGCACTCACACCTCTGGTTCTACAGTGTTAAAAACCAGTGGAAGTTGGCACTCACACCTCTGGTTCTACAGTGCTAACACCAGTGGAAGGTGGCACTCACACCTCTGGTTCTACAGTGTTAACACCACTGGAAGGTGGCACTCACACCTCTGGTTCTACAGTGTTAACACCAGTGGAAGGTGGCACTCAACCCCTCGGGTTCTACAGTGCTAACACCGGAGGAAGGTGGCACTCACACCTCTGGTTCTACAGGGGCTAACACCAGTGGAAGGGTGGCACTCATACCTCTGGTTCTACAGTGTTAACACCACTGGAAGGTGGCACTCACACCTCCGGTTCTATAGTGTTAACACCAGTGGAAGGTGGCACTCACACCTCTGGTTCTACAGTGTTAACACCAGTGGAAGGTGGCACTCACACCTCTGGTTCTACAGTGTTAATACCAGTGGAAGGTGGCGCTCACACCTCTGGTTCTACAGTGTTAACACCAGTGGAAGGTGGCACTCACACCTCTGGTTCTACAGTGCTAACACCAGTGGAAGGTGGCACTCACACCTCTGGTTCTACAGTGTTAACACCAGTGGAAGGTGGCACCACACCTCGGGTTTTCTACAGTGTTAACACCAGTGGAAGGGGGCCCACTCACAACTCTGGTTCTACAGTGTTAACACCAGTGGAAGGTGGCACTCACACCTCTGGTTCTACAGTGTTAACACCAGTGGAAGTTGGCACTCACAACTCTGGTTCTACAGTGTTAACACCAGTGGAAGGTGGCACTCACACCTCTGGTTCTACAGTGCTAACACCAGGGGAAGTGGCATTCACACCTCTGGTTCTACAGTGTTAACACCAGTGGAAGGTGGCACTCACACCTCTGGTTCTACAGTGTTAACACCAGTGGAAGGTGGCACTCACAACTCTGGTTCTGCAGTGTTAACACCAGTGGAAGGTGGCACTCACACCTCTGGTTCTACAGTGCTAACACCAGTGGAAGGTGGCACTCACACCTCTGGTTCTACAGTGCTAACACCAGTGGAAGGTGGCACTCATACCTCTGGTTCTACAGTGTTAACACCACTGGAAGGTGGCACTCACACCTCCGGTTCTATAGTGTTAACACCAGTGGAAGGTGGCACTCACACCTCTGGTTCTACAGTGTTAACACCAGTGGAAGGTGGCACTCACACCTCTGGTTCTACAGTGTTAATACCAGTGGAAGGTGGCGCTCACACCTCTGGTTCTACAGTGTTAACACCAGTGGAAGTGGCACTCACACCTCGGTTCTACAGTGCTAACACCAGTGGAAGGTGGCACTCACCCCTCTTGTTCTACAGTGTTAACACCAGTGGAAGGTGGCACTCACACCTCTGGTTCTACAGTGTTAACACCAGTGGAAGGTGGCACTCACAACTCTGGTTCTACAGTGTTAACACCAGTGGAAGGTGGCACTCACACCTCTGGTTCTACAGTGTTAACACCAGTGGAAGTTGGCACTCACAACTCTGGTTCTACAGTGTTAACACCAGTGGAAGGTGGCACTCACACCTCTGGTTCTACAGTGCTAACACCAGTGGAAGGTGGCATTCACACCTCTGGTTCTACAGTGTTAACACCAGTGGAAGGTGGCACTCACACCTCTGGTTCTACAGTGTTAATACCAGTGGAAGGTGGCACTCACAACTCTGGTTCTGCAGTGTTAACACCAGTGGAAGGTGGCACTCACACCTCTGGTTCTACAGTGCTAACACCAGTGGAAGGTGGCACTCACACCTCTGGTTCTACAGTGTTTACACCAGTGGAAGGTGGCACTCACACCTCTGGTTCTACAGTGTTAACACCAGTGGAAGGTGGCACTCACAACTCTGGTTCTACAGTGTTAACACCAGTGGAAGGTGGCACTGACACCTCTGGTTCTACAGTGTTAACACCAGTGGAAGGTGGCACTCACAACTCTGGTTCTACAGTGTTAACACCAGTGGAAGGTGGCACTCACACCTCTGGTTCTACAGTGTTAACACCAGTGGAAGGTGGCACTCACACCTCTGGTTCTACAGTGTTAACACCAGTGGAAGGTGGTACTCACACCTCTGGTTCTACAGTGTTAACACCAGTGGAAGGTGGCACTCACAACTCTGGTTCAACAGTGTTAAACCCAGTGGAAGGTGGCACTCACACCTCTGGTTTCTACAGTGCTAACACCAGTGGAAGGTGGCACTCACACCTCTGGTTCTACAGTGTTAACACCAGTGGAAGGTGGCACTCACACTTCTGGTTCTACAATGTTAACACCAGTGGAAGGTGGCACTCAAAACTCTGGTTCTACAGTGTTAACACCAGTGGAAGGTGGCACTCACACCTCTGGTTCTACAGTGCAAACATCAGTGGAAGGTGGCACTCACACCTCTGGTTCTACAGTGTTAACACCAGTGGAAGGTGGCACTCACACCTCTGGTTCTACAGTGTTAACAACAGTGGAAGGTGGCACTCACACCTCTGGTTCTACAGTGCTAACACCAGTGGAATGTGGCACTCACACCTCTGGTTCTACAGTGTTAACACCAGTGGAAGGTGGCACTCACACCTCTGGTTCTACAGTGTTAACAACAGTGGAAGGTGGCACTCACACCTCTGGTTTTACAGTGCTAACACCAGTGGAACGTGGCACTCACACCTCTGGTTCTACAGTGTTAACCAGTGGAAGGTGGCACTCACACCGTTGGTTCCACAGTGCTAATACTAGTGGAAGGTGGCACTCAAACGTCTGGTTCCGTAGTGCTAACAGGATCCTAGAGGGTAGTAAGAGTGTGTGAGACAAGTTCTAAAGATCCTAGAGGGTAGTAAGAGTGTGTGAACCAGGATCTTGTCTTGCAGGTGTTTTGCAAGACACCTGCAATGATCTTCGAGTCGACGATGCTAGGAAGACTAAGTTGCAACACCACTGTTCTCTCTCTCTCTCTCTCTCTCTCTCTCTCTCTCTCTCTCTCATCTCCTCTCTCCTTCTCTCTCTCTCTCTCTCTTCTCTCTCTTCCTCTCTCTCCTCTCCCCTCTCTCCTCTCTCTCTCCCTCTCTTTTCTCTCTCTCTCTCTCTCTCTCTCTCTCACTCTCTCTCTCTACTCTCTTTTCCTCCCCTCTCACTCTCCCTCTCTCTCTCTCTCTCTCACTCTCTCTCATCTCTCTCTCTCTCCTCCTCTCCCCTCTCTCTCTCTCTCTCTCTCTCTCTCCTCTCTCTCTCTCTTCCTCTCTCTCTCTCTCTCTCTCTCTCTCCTCTCTCTCTCTCTCTCTCTCTCCTCTCTCTCTCTCCTCTTCTCTCACTCTCTCTCTCATCTCTCTCATCTCTCTCCCCTCTCCTCTCTCTCTCCTCTCTCTCTCTCCCCCTCTCTCTCTCTCTCTCTCTCTCTCTCCTCTCTCTCTCTCTCTCTCCTCTCTCCTCTCATCTCCTCTCTCTCTTCATCTCCTCTCTCTCTCTCTCTCTTTCTCTCTCTCTCTCCTCTCTCATCCCTCTCTCCTCTCATCTCTCTCTCTCCTCTCTCTCCTCTCTCCTATCTCTCTCTCTCTCTCCTCTCTCTCCTTCTACTCTCTCTCACTCTTCTCCATCTCTTCTACTCCTCTGCCCTCCTCTTCACATCTCTTTCCCTACCTCATTTCCTTCTTTACTCATCACATCCCTTAATACATCCCTTCTCTTCCTCCTCACGCATTCGATCCCCCTCCTTGCCTCCATACCCCCATAATAACCTCCCCTTCCCATAATAATAAACTATAATAATAATAAAATAATAATAATAATAAAATCAATAATAATAAATAATAAAAATAATGTAATGGAGAGCATTTCAGGCAAATTAAGGTCAAGGTTGCCCACAGTATGCACCCTCACCAGTCGACTAACACCAATGTAAACCCATTTTACTGTGGGCAAACAAGACACAGGTGTCCAAGGAAACACTGCCTTATGTTCAACAGATACTGGGTGCCCGACTCAGGTGTGAGTGAAATAAACAAAACAACAGAACACAGTGAGTGCACTATGGGTTTCACAAGGCTCCGAGACCTTAGTTTTTAAGGCGTGCAGTAACTGCTAACATAATCAGTGGTAGTGACAACGTCAGTGAACAATCCTATACGAGTGATACCAAAGTTCTAGTATAAAAAAAGTCAAGAGGAACCAGAGAATCCCTTAATATCCAAAGTGCCAAACCGTGGGGGTCTATTAAGGCACTGTGCCAACAGATCAAATATACAAGATCAAGTGAGTGTGGAAGCGAAGTTCAAGAATTACCAACGTTTTGGTTAACAAGTGAAATTTGGGGACCATAAATAGAGTGAAAAATTAAAGCCCAAAAGTAGAAGGAGAAATATCATATATAGTCAAGGGAAGGTTGGCAGTAGCCATTATGTCTAATTTATCAAATTCGGTTCTCTGAATCATTCATTCTAACAAAGAGAGAAGGAAACAAGGAGGTAGAGAGATAATGTCTATTAGAGAGAAAGAGAGAGAGGAAAGAGAGGGAGGGATTCAGTCATTAAACAGAAGGTGTGAAATCCTGTGTATGTGTTGCCCCCACTCTAAGTATTCATATGCTATAAATCCAGTAGTACTGACCATAATTCTAAAACTACCAACAGTAATTCTAGCACTTATCACTTCTACTTATAAAACACAGAAAGTAACTAGGTTGTAAAATTTAGCTTGTCTCAGCTTCTAGGAGTGTCTGACGTCACCCTCACTAGTCTGCTCTACACCTCACACTCTCGTCAACACTATCTTCACCTTATCTATGCTATTTCTGCTCTAATTCTGGTAATGGCTTGCAGGAGTGAGTGACCAGTATCTAACAGTGATGCAAGACCAGGATTCAGAACCCCACAACAACCTCAATAGGCAAGCAATACTTGCACTGGCAGCGGTGCAATGACAAGTTGCCAGATGCTGATGAAGTAGTCGTTGTACAGAGGCCTTCTATCACTATTTTGAAAATTCTTCACCTGTGATGTTTATAACCATATATGCTCATGCATCCCGCGTTTCTCAAGTGATTTCACTTATGATAGAACACACTTCACTTATAATAGAATACACTTCACATTCGGTGTTACACTATATATGTATATAGTATATATATATCAACATGTCGGTTCTCTGAACCATTCATCTACAAACCTGTCAGACACTGCAACTTCTTGGGATCTTAATACTTGGGAATTCTTCGCTTGCCTAATTCTTGGGCACGACCTACTTCAACATTGAACAAATGTTACACCACCTATGACTGCTGCACCTCTCCTGCCAACGGTTTATAAGCTCCTTCTCAGCACGTATTCCGTATTCTATTCAAGATTGATGGACTGACCACATCGACTCAAGGTTGAGGGACTGATTACCTCATTCTCCTCCTGTTCTTCAAGATTCTCCTTTGTATGGACTGATGAAGCCACTGTGTGGCGAAACGTTTCCTCAATAAAGATACCCAAGAGTTGCACATGTGTCTAATTTACCACCCATCTCTCTACCTATCTCTCTCTCTCAATACCTGTTTCTCTCTCTGCCTCTACCTATCTCTCTACCTATCTCTCTCCCTCTCTACCTATCTCTCTCACTACCTCTCTCTATCTATACCTCTCTCTACCTATACCTCTCTCTACCTATACCTCTCTCTACCTATCTCTCTCTACCTATATCTCTCACTACCTATCTCTCTCTCTACCTATCTCTCCCTTTGCCTATCTCTCTCTCTCCCCTCTCCCAACTCTCCCGCTCTCCCATCTCTCCCCTATAACATCTCTTCCCTCTAACACCTCCCCCCCTCTAATGTCTCTTCCCCTCTAACATCTCTCCCCTCTCACTATCTCTCCCCCTCTCCCATTTCCCATCTCTCTCTCCCCTCTCTCTCCCCTATCCTCTCTCTCCCCTCTCTCTCTTCCATCTCCCCCTCCCTCCCCCCTTCTCCCCTGTCTCTCCCCCCTCTCTCCCCTCTCTTTGCCCCTCTCTCCCCTCTCTCATCTCTCTCTCCTCCCTTTTCCCTTCTCACTCTTCCTCTCTCTCCTCCCTTTTCCCTTCTCACTCTTCCCCTCTCTCCTCCCTTTTCCCTTCTCACTCTCCCCCTCTCTCCTACCTTTCCCTTCTCTCTCTTTCCCTCTCTCTCATTCTCTCCCCTTTTTCCCTTCTCACTCTCCCCATCTCTCTCTCCTACTTTTCCCTTCTATCTCTTTCTCTCTCTCTCTCTCACTCTTTTCTCTTTCAAAAAAAAAAATGGTGGGGAATCGCAGGAACCAGGGATCAGATGAGAATGGTTCTGGTAGGGAGGAGTGGATGGAGGAGCAGTGGAAAAGGATGGAACAAGAGTGGGAGAGAAAATTAGGAGAGCTTTCTGAAAAAATGGAGCCAGAGCTTTCTGTGAAATTAGAAGAGAGGTTGGAGAAGGAAAAGAAGAATTGGGAGGCACAAGCCAAAACTGCAATAACCAGGATAAGGGTCCTAGAAGATGAGGTAAACAGGCTGAAGCAAGTTACATGGGCAATGACCAGAGAAGACAAAGCATATGAAGCTGAGAGGCCGAACAGGAAGGAGGGAGATATGAATTATGCTAAGGCTATATCAACCTGCCAAGAAGGGCCAAGGAGTGAAAGGGGAGAGCAGATGGGTGCAGGTGGAGAGGGGGTTAGGTCAAATGCAGAGGCACAACAATGCTATCAAGAGCCACTGGAAAAAACAAGGTATAAAATGACCATGTACAGACAGGAACCAGAGTCACAGAGAGAGAGGCAATGGGAGGAGGAAAGGGCTAAACCAGTGATTATCCACGGGTTTCAGGAGAGAGAGGAAAGGACACACACTGAAAGACGGCTGGCAGAAAGAAAGGAGATTGAGAACATCATCAAGGAAATAGGCGAAGAAGACATGGACGAGATTGTAAATTTTCAGAGAATAGGGGGATACTTCAAGGGGAGAAAACGACTGATCAAGCTGATTCTCAGGACAGAAACAGTGCGGAACAGGATCCTCCAAGAGAAACCACTGTTGAAATACTCGGAAAAGTACATGAGGGTGTTCCTAGACAGAGACAGAACACAAACAGAATGACAGCAGCTGAGGGAAAAGACAAAAAAGCGAAAGGAGCTACGAAAGGAGACAAGGATGGAACCAGCAGAGGTCAATCAGAGCAGAACAGAGCAGCAAGAGCAAGCACACACAGAACTATCCTCAGAACACCATCCCAACACAAACTACAATCCACACTCACAGCTTCCACCCAACACCCAGCTATAGAATCCCACAGTATGCTACCAGGTCTCCCACCCTGACAGGCCCCTCAAACCACAGTGTTGGAAAGGAAACTGAAGGTATGGTACACAAACGCTGATGGAATAAAAAATAAGTGGGAGGAGTGGCACGAAAGAGTCAAAGAGGCATCACCAGACATCTTAGCTCTCACAGAAACAAAGCTAACAGGTATGATAATAGATGCCATCTTTCCAACTGCATACCAGATCCTGTGGAAAGACAGAGGTAACAGGGGGGTGGAGGAGTGGCACTGTTGATCAAAAACCGAATTTTGATGAGCTGGAGAGAGGAGACAGCGGAGAAGCAAGTGATTACATAGCGGGAACACTTCACTCTGGAAGTCCCAAGGTGGTAATTGCAGTGATGTATAACCCACCACAGAACAGCAGGAGGCCAAGGCAAAAGTATGACGAGAGCATTAGAGCGATGGTTGACACACTGGCTGCGGTGGCCAGAAGAGCTCATGCATGCAGGGCAAAGCTCCTGATCATGGGCGACTTTAACCACAAGGAGATTGATTGGGAGAACTTGGAGACACATGGGGGCAAAGACACATGGAGGGCTAAGATTATGGAGGTGGTACTGGAAAACTTCATGCACCAACACGTAAGGGACAATACAAGAGAGAGGAGAGGATGAACCAGCAAGACTAGACTTAGTATTCACCTTGAGTAGTGCAGATATTGAGGACATCACATATGAAAGACCCCCTGGGGCCAGCAATCATGCGGTTTTAAGCTTCGAATACACAGTAGAGCTACAAGTGGAGGGGGAAGCAGGAAGGCCAGGACGAATGAAGCCAAACTTCAAGAAAGAGGACTACACGGGAATGAGGAACTTCCTGAACGGGGTTCAGTGGGACAGAGAACTGGCAGGGAAGCCAGTTAATGAGATGATGGAATATGTAGCAACAATGTGCAAGGAGGCTGAGGAGAGGTTTGTACCCAAGGATAACAGGAATAATGAAAAAGCCAGGATGAGCCCATGGTTTACCCAAAGATGCAGGGAGGCAAAAACCAAGTGTGCTAGGGAATGGAAGAAATAATATAGAAAGCAAAGGACCCAGGAGAATAAGGAGAGCAGTCGTCGAGCCAGAAATGAATATGCACAGATAAGAAGGGAGGCCCAACGACAATATGAAAATGACATAGCAGCGAAAGCCAAATCTGACCCGAAACTGTTATACAGTCACATCAGGAGGAAAACAACAGTCAAGGACCAGGTAATCAGGCTAAGGAAGGAAGGAGGAGAGACAACAAGAAATGACCGTGAAGTATGTGAGGAACTCAACAAGAGATTTAAAGAAGTGTTCACAGAGGAGACAGAAGGGGCTCCAGAAAGACGGAGAGGTGGGGCACACCACCATGTGCTGGACACAGTACACACAACCAAGGAAGAAGTGAAGAGGCTTCTGAGTGAGCTAGATACCTCGAAGGCAATGGGGCCAGATAACATCTCTCTATGGGTCCTGAGAGAGGGAGCAGAGGCACTATGTGTACCCCTACCAACAATATTCAATACATCTATCGAAATAGGGAGATTGCCTGAGGCATGCAAGACAGCAAATGTAGTCCCAATCTTTAAAAAAGGAGACAGACATGAAGCACTAAACTACAGACCAGTGTCACTAACATGTAGAGTATGCAAAGTCAAGGAGAAGATTATCAGGAGAAGAGTGGTGGAACACCTAGAAAGGAATGATCTCATCAACAGTAGCCAACATGGTTTCAGGGATGGGAAATCCTGTGTCACAAACCTACTGGAGTTCTATGACATGGTGACAGCAATAAGACAAGAGAGAGAGGGGTGGGTGGATTGCATTTTCTTGGACTGCAAGAAGGCGTTTGACACAGTTCCACACAAGAGATTAGTGCAAAAAATGGAGGACCAAGCAGGGATAACAGAGAAGGCACTACAATGGATCGGGGAATACTTGTCAGGAAGACAGTAGCGAGTCATGGTACATGACGAGGGTCCCACAGGGGTCAGCCCCAGGACCAGTGCTGTTTCTGGTATTTGTGAACGACATGACGGAAGGAATAGACTCCAAAGTGTCACTGTTTGCAGATGACGTGAAGTTGATGAGAAGAATTCACTCGATCGAAGACCAGGCGAAACTTCAAAGGGATCTGGACAGGCTGCAGATCTGGTCCAGCAATTAGCTCCTGGAGTTCAACCCCACCAAGTGCAAAGTCATGAAGATTGGGGAAGAACAAAGAAGACCGCAGACGGAGTACAGTCTAGGGGGCCAGAGACTACAAACCTCACTCAAGGAAAAAGATCTTGGGGTGAGTATAACACCAAGCACATCTCCTGAAGCGCACATCAACCAAATAACTGCTGCAGCATATGGGCGCCTAGCAAACCTCAGAACAGCATTCCGACATCTTAATAAGGAATCATTTAAGACCCTGTACACCGTGTACGTTAGGCCCATATTGGAGTATGCGGCACCAGTTTGGA